>CM022303.1:590934977-591534977 GCA_011799875.1 Thinopyrum elongatum | reverse complement strand
GAGAGCAAAGCAGTATGCACCATAGCAATGGAATCTTAAGTGAGAACCGTTCTTCTTCAGGTTTAAGCACTTGTTCTACACGAACAGAGTACACTAAGACGCAGGCATATTGATAACCCACAAGTATAGGGGATCACAACAGTTTTCGAGGGTAGAGTATTCAATCCAAATTTATTGATTCGACACAAGGGGAGCCAAAGAATATTCTCAAGTATTAGCAGCTGAGTTGTCAATTCAACCACACCTAAAAGACTTAATATCTGCAGCAAAGTATTTAGTAGCAAAGTAGTATGGAAGTAACAGTAACAGTAGCAAAAGTAACAGTAGCAGTTTTGTAGCAATTGTAACAGTGGCAACGGCAAAGTAACGTAGCAAAGATCAATATGTGAAAAGCTCGTAGGCAATGGATCAATGATGGGTAATTATGTCGGATGGCATTCATCATGCAATAGGTATAACCTAGGGTGACACAGAACTAGCTCCAATTCATCAATGTAATGTAGGCATGTATTCCAAATATAGTCATACGTGCTTATGGAAAAGAACTTGCATGACATCTTTTCTCCTACCCTCCCGTGGCAGCGGGGTCCTAATGGAAACTAAGGGATATTAAGGCCTCCTTTTAATAGAGTACCAGACCAAAGCATTAGCACTTAGTGAATACATGAACTCCTCAAACTACAGTAATCACCGGAAAGAATCCCAATTATTGTCACCTTGGGGTATGCGGATCATAACACGTAATAGGTGTCTACATCTTGCAAGATAGGATCAAGAACACATATATATTCATGAAAACATAATAGGTTCAGATCTGAAATCATGGCACTCGGGCCCTAGTGACAAGCATTAAGCATAGCAAAGTCATAGCAACATCAATCTTAGAACATAGTGGATACCAGGGATCAAACCCTAACAAAACCAACTCGATTACATGATAAATCTCATCCAACCCATCACCGTCCAGCAAGCCTATGATGGAATTACTCATGCACGGCAGTGAGCATCATGAAATTGGTGATGGAGGATGGTTGATGATGATGATGGCGACGATTTCCCCTCTCCAGAGCCCCGAACGGACTCCAGATCCGCCCTTCCGATGAAGAACAGGAGGTGGCGGCGGCTCTGTATCGTAAAACGCGATGAATCCTTCTCTCTGATTTTTTTCTCCCCGAACGTGAATATATATAGTTGGAGTTGAGGTCGGTGGAGGTTCAGGGGACCCACAAGGCAGGGGGGCGCGCCCTCCACCCTTGTGGACAGCCGGTGGGTCCCCTCCGGTTGATTCTTTGGCCAATATTTTTTATTTATTCCAAAAATATTCTTCGTAAAGTTTCAGGTCATTTCGAGAACTTTTATTTCTGCACAAAAATAACACCAAGGCAATTCTGCTGAAAACAACGTCAGTCCGGGTTAGTTCCATGCAAATCATGCAAATTAGAGTCCAAAACAAGGGCAAAAGAGTTTGGAAAAGTAGATACGATGGAGACGTATCACATATAGTACTTCAAAATAAAAAAATAAGCTCATAGACCTTACCACATTCTTGGTTCGGGACCAGTACAGAACAAGGCATTCCCAGTCATCGTGCCGTAAATGTGTCTCAAGAGAAAGTAAGGGAATTTGATGAGTTTCTTTGCCAGTGAAGTACGTTTTCTTCGGGTAATTCCGATACTGCCACCAAGCATTGTTGAAGATAGCAGAGGTATTAGCACAGGTTACCTCATCCTGAGTTTCCAAATCGGTCCTTCTCTATAGAGAAAAATGGGAACATTTGTTGTATTATAACCAGCATGGAGGTAGAATGTATGGGACAAAGCAAAGTATTTTCCTTGAATAACATTACTTACACATTACTCCTGGACGAACACCTGCAACTGGTTTTTTCCTTCATCTTCAGTATAATATTTCCATGATGGGAAGATACGCACATAGGATTTAACAACATCAAATGCGATAGATACTAAACTATGAATGGATGGCTATGCTTCGTCCACAGGAATAGGTGTACTAACTGGTGGAGTTGGGGTTCGCCGTGGTAGTACTGGCGCTTTGGGCACTGGAGCTGCCATACTAACTGCTCTTGTTTGGGAGCTCTGTGCTGGAGATGGTGCTATGTCAACTGGAACTGGGTTACTATCTGCTGTGGTTAGGGTTAGATTGGGTAAACTAGTTCTCTATCCATCGGAGTAGGGGTACAATCTGCGAGAGTCTGGGTTATGTGTGGTAGGGCTGGTTCTCGTGCATGTACAACCGGGGTGCTATCTCCACCAAGAGCTAGCATTGTTTTATTTGAAGATCGTGTTTTTACTCCGCTAGATACTGCCATCACCCCCTCCAATTCAAATGGCTGATAAATAAGAAAAGTAGTTGAATGTACAGACCTTGTATGAGAGACAAATGCAATAGATAGTGTGGAAAAAAGAGGGCATGAAATAGTTCACATGTATATTGTTTAACTAAAAAGGATAGCATGACATAATTTCACATATATGATGTCTATCTAAACTGGATAGCATAGCATGACATAATTCAAAGATATGATGACTAACTAAACAGGATGGCATGAGATAATTATATGATGTCTTTAGTAAACAGGTTTGCATGACATAATTCACATACATGTTATCTAAGTAATCAGGATCGCATGATATAATCACACGTGTGATTTATATACTAAGCAGAGGGCATTCGCATATATGATGTCTGAACTAAGAACATGGTGTTGAATATTGTGTATATGATGTCTAAACTATGCAATGCAACACACCATATGCATGATATGAGTAGTATAACCGTGCCAAGTTAGAGCATACACCTCGGTGGGGGAATAGGACTGGTCATCTGTCTCTGAAGCCATCTCTGAGGAGCTATCGGGACCCAGCAAGAGATCTACTTCGACAGGTAGCATTGTCTGCTCTGAAGACCTTGTTTTCACTCCAGATTTTTCCATCACCCACTCAAATGGCTGATTCACATGAAGAGTAGTTGAATGTACAAACATTGTCGACAAATGGAAATGTAATGAAGAAAAGGATTGGCAATATATAATTCAAATATATGATGCCTGGTTAAACAGGATGGCATTGCATATTTCACATATATTATGGCTGGCTAAAAGAGATGAGATTGCATAATTCACATATATGATATAGAAACTAAACAGGTGGCATTATAAAACATGTCTAAACTAAGCAGATGACATATATGATGTTGAATGTAGGCACTGCAAGGCAACATATGCATGATATGACCAACATCATCATGCCAAGTTAGATCAAACACCTCGGAGGGTAAATAGGAGTGGTCAGCTCCGTCTGAATCCGCCTCAGAACACATATCTTCCTTTGGATTACAATCTGGAGGGGGGGGGAGGGTTTGCCACTGCACCCACCATGGAGCGATGTCTACATGACATTGTATTGCCGCGCAAAACTCTTCTCTTTTTCTCTACATGTTTAGCATGACTGTGTACAATATCTGACATGCATACGAAAAAAATATAGTGAGATTATGTAAGGAGAGCATGCAGAAATCTAGAGTGATGGTAACAACCAGTTGATAGATCCAAAAATAATGATAGCAGGGTGATGATAGCTTTACTTTAATAAAAAGACAGATGATGATTGCTTTACTGTTTGTTTCCCACCCAAGATGAACAACATAGACATACCCTAGGTGAACCAGATAATAGACAGAGATACTATTCATTGCAGCCTCGATATGTGCCCCACAAACACTTTAAAACTCAAGTTCGAACATTAATTCGGACCTGACTTGGAGTCTAAGAGATGAACATGATTATAAAGTAGCCGGTAATATTAAGCAATGCATAACATAAGCAGAAACAAAAGAGTGCGACCTCTCTTGTGGACCCGTGTACTCCTCAGGTTCATCTGCTGAGTCGATGATGGTGATGCAGTTGCGGTGGGTGCCGGCGGCAGGGAAGGAGATCTGAGGCAGCGAAAGACGGTTAGGAGTCATGATGTCTGGTATGGTGGATGCTTCTGTCGATGGAGCAGTTCAGGTGAGGTGGACGACGTCGCGGCAGGAGCAGGACAAACCACACAAAGTTTTCTTCGACACCTATCTATAATTGAAGTAATTCTGTAAGGGCTCCTTTGGCTTGCAGGATTCTAAAAACGCAGGGATAGAAAAAACACTGGAATATGATAGGAATGCACGTGGGAAACAGAGCATTTGTAAACACAGGATTTCTGTCAACTTGGGTGTTTGGTTCACAGGAATTGGAAGAGCAGAGGAATGCAAAAAAACATGGCCAAATTAAAGTGAAACCATATGAAAGTGTGTATAGTTAGAATGTTATTCTGCCACTAATGCACTTAGTCTTGCTTTCGTGCATAGGAAAAGTAGGTCCACGTGGATGTTTTGCTCCATTACTTTCAACCAAATGCATGAATAATTGAATAGTAGAGTACCATAGGAAAATTTCCTATTGCTATGTTTTTCCTTCACTTTTTCCTTTGAACCAAAATAGCCCTAATGGATCGACATGAAAGTAGAGTAATAAGTGATGCGACAAGTGTACAACCTCTTTGGCGCAGCCGTGTCGACCTCAGCATCATTGGGTTGGTCGCTGAAGAAGTTGCGGCCGAGGTGGCTGTCGGAGGTGTGGTGGAAGATCTGAGGCGTCCATAGACGGCGTCCAGGGTACTGCTCTATTGTGATGGATGGTTCTGTCGTTGGAGCAGCTCCGGTGAGCCGTAAGACGTCAAGGCTGAAGTAGCACAAGACAGGCATCGTTAATCTCAAGTGGGATTCTAATAGCATCTCCAATAGATGATGTAAAATACATTACCAAAAAGTGGTAGATGTAAAATGTACATCACCGAAAAACACCTGACTAGAACAGATGAGGTAAAACTGTTGACTCTAAACTTAACTGTCGAAACTAAAATTTACTGTGGAATCTGAATGTTACTGTCAAAACTGGACGCACTGGTAGCAGAGATGCACTTTACATGTAGTTTAGGCCGCTCGAGCACTAGTAGTAGAGAAACAGTGATCTAAATCAGTAGGCGATCGACAAGGAACACAGTAGCAGATAGCAGCCAGAGCAGCAACACCTGGAGCAGCAGCGGGAACTAGAGCCAGAGCAGCAACTCGTGTAGCTGCAACAGCCCATGTAGCAGCATCAACAGCGTGAGTGAGAGCAAGAGCAGAGCAGCAGCACGAGCGAGGGGAAGAACAGAGCAGCAGCGCGAGCGAGCAAGAGCCGGAGCAACAGCAGCAGCAGCGCGAGCGAGCGAGAGCCATAGCAGCAGCAGCAGCAGCAGCAAAGCAGCAGCGCGAGCGAGCGAGAGCCGAAGCAGGAGCAGCTCCGGCTAGTATGGATGCCGCCGCCGAGGGAGCCTCGCACTGGGGAGAGCCGCCGTGGAGATGTCACCCGCAGCACCGACTACGAGGTAGCCATGCCATGGGGGAGCGAGATCGAGCATCGGTGGCATCGGGAGGTCAAGTTAAGGAGGAGGTGTGATGCGATGAGTGTACAACCTCTTTGGTGGCGCCGAGTAGGCCTCGGCTTTCTCCGAGGAGTCGGTGAGGATGTTGCGGTTCCGGTGGAGCAGGTTAAGGCGGCGCTGTGGGGATGGAGCAGCCGTGATAGACGAGGCGATCGTCGGAGCAGCTCCTTGGAGGTGGAGGACGGGGCGGCTGAACCGGCGAGACGACGAGATCGACGACGGATCCTCATCCGGGGTGGTGGATGAGGGACGTCGAGTTGTTGCGGTGGACAACGTCGTCGGGGAAGAGGCTCTGGCTGGGCAGCGGTGGGGTGGCGGATGGCGGAGGGTTGGGTTTCGCGGCTGGAGCAGAGAGGTTATGGCGGCCTGGGTTTTCGAATGGCGAAAATGAGGTGATGGGAGGGGGAACCATGACTTAGGGACGCACTTGTCCAAAATGTAGGGTGTGTTACAAAAGTACCCCCACCGATTTGAACTAGCGGCAGTTTCGGCTCAGGGTTAGAAGGGGGATTTCACGCGTCAGGATTTGGCAGCTGGAGGGAGTTTTCGCGCGCGTTGTAATTTCGGGATAGCAAGGCGCGGGTTATGAAGGCGCGAGTTTTCTGACCACAAATAGACAAAGCGATATCTGAATTTTCGGGATAACAAGGCGCGGTTTGAAATTTCGGGACAAGCCGAACGTGTAATAATGTACGTACCAAATCAATTCGCACTATCCTAAAAAAATCAATTCGCACTTGTGTACCGTTTTACTGTATAAACAAAAAAAAACTATTCGCACCACACAAAGTGAGAGTCTTGTCCCGTTTTACTGTATAAATGCTATTCAAAACTATGAATCCATGTTATGTCCAATTAAATTTTTTCGCTACCTCTATAATGCATGTAACCTACTCATATGAACATTTTAGTGCATTCCAAATGTATATACTACCGCTGCAATTCGAACTATATTTGGATTCGTTTCTGTATTTGAATAAGAATCTACAATCATGATTGTTGCCAAGTTAAACCATCATTTGTATATTATCTTAACAACACACCACATGATTACTATAGAGTTAGATATGAACTATGTGTACTATATATATGAACTCGAATTCAAAATTTTGAATACACTTGATGTTGATTCCAAATAATAGTACATTTGATGTACTAGCTAGATCTTCATAATCTAAACCATGTGTCATATGTACATTGTGTTTATCACACAAAGTATAGTGCCCCGCCCCCTACATTATGACAAGTATTTAGCTCTGAGCTGCAAAAGCCACACATTATCACAAATTCAAAAAAATGTTATATATATTATATTTAGTATAACATGTTCATAACCACACCATGTGTATCACCATTATATTCATGCATGCGTCAGTTTAAAACACCATGATCTCTTGTTCAAATATCCAAATCCACTTTTATAATGTATTATGATCTCTGTTCATCTTTTACACCCACACAATCATCTTCTCTTTGTAGCTAGCGCTAACTTTCTCTCGTGCATGCACATGCCCACCTCCCTCAGCATTCTCCCCATCGCGCACATTCGTTATATCTCTTTAGGTCGTTCACCCACGGTGTGTAGGCCCCGCAGCTCCTTCTTTCCTGCACACACCGATTGATATACCTCTCTAGCCAGGTGTACCTACCACAAACACATGCTTTCTCTCTTCTCTTCTCATCGTCCATGTCCCCCTCTGTCTAATACGGTTCAACGCACGTGCACACTCCCGCCCCTCTTGTCATCGATCTCATACTTACACTGTTACACACTCCTCCCCCCTTGATATAGTAGGCCTCTCACACCACCTCCTAGCCGCATCCCTCTCTCTCTATCTGTCTCTCTGGGCCTTATTTGCTTCTAACACATGCATGCATGTATACCAATCGATCTCCCTACATGTAGCTAGGTCGACTATATAACTCTTTTTCCCAACGCACGATCGACTTACCTCACTAGTTATGTCTCTCCCTTTCTCTGACATGCGACGTAGTTATGTCTGCTTACCACAGCCATATCGTCCCCCCTCATCATCCGTGCATGCCTCCCGGCCCATCTCTCACACGCACGTGCACAGACAGGTAGGCATCCCCTCTCTTATTGATATTGCAGTCGCACCCTCTGTTTGTCTAGCAGGCCTCTCCCACCATTTGTGAGAAGCAAATCCACCACCAACCCTCCGACACTCTAGCTCCGTCTCTCTCCCAACCTTATTCCTCTCCTACACATATGCATGGATGCCGATCGATCTCCCTCAATACATAGCTAGGTCTCTCTCCTTCTCCACACATATACCAGTCGATCTACCTCTCTATGTAATTAGGTCTTTGCCCCCCCTACATACACACCTATTGTCGAACGCTGTAGGTAGGTATCCATGGCACAGAGACAAACTGCACCTCTCCCCTCTCATGTTCCAGTAGGCCAGCCGCCCTATATCTTTGACGTGGGCACACACAAATTTGATGGCACTCTATATCAATCGCGCACCCACACACTTCATCCCTCTCTTCGATTCTATCGATATCTCACACCGATGATCCCTCCACTCTCTTCTGGTGGATTGTCCCCTCAATATATGATATATCCAGGCCTCTGTTTCACACACATTGCATATGTTACAATTTTTGTTTCAGATATGATCGACACATTGCCTCAGCTTTGCACAAACCATCTCTCTCACACACACCCACGTACATACCTGCACGTAGAGAAGAGGTGCACGCACGACGCACATACTCACGTCTTGTTCCCAGCCACACCCGCGCGGGGACACGGTGGAGCTCATTTCTGTACGAAAAGGCAGCCCACGTGATAATTTGACGTGTGTAGTGGTTGTTTACTTGAAGAAGGGTCGTGTACCACGCGTACATGGAACAAAGTTTGACTTGACGCGTTAGTTTTAAATAAAGTTATATTCCTCAATGGGAATATAAAACAATTGTTATCGAGAAAAAAGAAATCCGCTCCACTATATACAATGGAGCCTGCTCGCCGGGGTTTGTCTCTCGTCACACTATCTCACACAAGGCGGCGGTGGCCTCTCTCTCTCACCGTTGGTCACTGATCTAGCCGCATCCTGTCCGCCGGCGGAAAGGGAGGATGTGCATCGTTTCTCCGTTCGACGGTGTCGAGGCAGCACGTCCCGATCTGCAGTACCCGCCGTTCTCTCTGACCAAGCTACGGCGTGGTAGGGCCTTCGCCACTTGCTCGCTGCCGCACTATGGGCAGATCCCTCCCGCCGCCGCCCTCCTAGTTACATCCCGATGACCCCCAGGTACAGCTTCCTCCCCTCCGGCCTTGCTCCACTACCCATCTTCCCATGTCGCTGCATGTGGATCTTCCCTAGTTCTTTGCCCAAAACGTAGCTCATCCGGCGTACTTTCCATATTGCAATCTCGTCCTCACATCGTTTTAGATAAACAACCATGCTATTATCTTCCCTTATGACAAGGAATATGCTTCTTTTTTGTCGTTGTATGTGTCATCAACTGTTATTGGCCAGTAATTGTTTCCTTTCTACCTCTTTTTTGCAAACAGGGCTATCCATTTCACCTCGTTACTATTGTGACCTTTTGGTGAACTACACAAATCACTTTTTTCTTAAGAGTGTTTTGTGCAGTTTTGCTGAAATGTCACATGGGCAACGTTTCTACATTTCAGTGGGACTGCACAAAGGGAGATTGGTTTTGCTCTATCCTCCTCATCCAACTCCGAGGCTAATCTTCTCCAACTATTTGCTTAATCTTCTCCAACTAGTTAGTCTTAAGAGAGACTGCAAAGGTGACCAGCTTCTATTTGTGTGTTTATTGTTTCATCAACAGTCCTCTATTATTGTAATCACACTTACTCAATATCTTTGGAACAGAGACGCTCAGCTCTATTTTAGTGGAACCACACAAAATGATCGGAATGTTGCAAGCTCCTGACAGCTACTTTTTTCCCAACATGCCTTGTTGATTTAGACAGAGCTGGGGGAAAGTTGCTGCCAATGAAAGCATGGATCAATTTTAATTTAACACCTTCTCACAACTTTGTCTTCAGTTGTGATGTAAATATTAGCTCTGATCTGCTAATCATTGAGATGCATTAGCAAGGAAGTTAGTTTTTTATTTTTTTCCGAAAGAGCATGGATGTTAGTTTCCTTTCTAGTATTTGATTGATGTTGTAACGAGACAACCTTCCAGCTAGCAAGACACATGAAACAAAAGCTGAAAGCTTCAGAGCATTGTACAATTTCATGTCGCTGGAAAATTATTTGTATATGTCAATTATGTAAACAAATGCTGGAAGCTTGATAGCATTGCCAGAAGCCATTCAGCATCCGGGTCCATGTGCCATGCACCAAATTAGAGTGCACAACCGCATGGGAGACTCAGCCCGGTCGTTGTGCCGCACTAATAGTGAGTAATGAGCAGTCAAATCATAAGCCCCACCTTTCCCACTGTAAGTTGCTCGGAAGAAGCAACCATCAATACGCTCTTCTTTGAATCCGCTCATACTAGTATGAAGGTGCAAAACCAAGTCCGCGTATGGCCTGTCGGTCAACGCGCTTCCTCTTGGCATATCACTCACATGTGGGACCGGAGTGTGAGCAAACCGGTCTCAATTGACGGCAAAATGGCCAACCCGCCGCTAGGTGTCGCACAGAGGCCAAGATATATTCGAGTATGGTTGATCAATGTCATCATTACATGTTTGATGTTTTTTAGAGCATGGTTAATAATATAGCCAGCTGCTGGCTATAGCAAGTTGCCATGTCATCTATAGCCAATATAATAGCCAACACGTATAATATTTAGCTATAAGAAAGTACTACTTTATGAACATATGGCCCACCTTCCACTCTCTCAAACCTTTTTGGAGCTCTTATTACAGCCGGCTGTAAGTTTACAGCCCGCTTCTCTTCTCTCTCTTCCAACTCAGCAACAATAAAATATTTAAATCCTTATAGCCCGCTTACGTCACTTTATTATACTTGCTCTTAATAGTACTATTGGGCTGCCGTTTTCCGCACTTCTCCCAAATAAATGTGTACTTTATCAGAGATTAAAATAAAATAAGAGTACAGATGCTCCACCATGCGGTTCCTAGTACCTGTATACTAGTAGTAATGTACTACTCGTACTACTAAACCTTGCGCTTGTCTCTTCACCTCTTCGGGAAGTCGAACATGATGGTACTACAGTGTATGCCTCTGGCAATCTGACACCGAATGAACTGCTCTGCACGTCCACCGCCTGGGCGAGGGTAGGTTGCATTAGTCAAAAGCTTCTCCTCATTCTACAAGCCACCGCGCTTGAGGTAGACGGAGATGGCGTAAGCAAGCTTCACCTTCTCCTGCAAGCTTCTCCTCGTTCTACGAGTTGATGGGACACACCAAAGTAGTGCTAGTCCATACTGCCTCCTTTCCAGTTAATATGGCTTAATTTTTTTTGTGGTAAATGAGAGAGCTTTATTCATATATAAGCATTCTTAGGACAATCAGCCAAGAGACTGGTCACTAGGAAGCGAGGTACCCCGCAAAAAAAGGAAGCGAAGTGTTTCATCAAGCCAGCTCTCGGTCACATTCAAAGCACAGCAAGAACGGTTCGCACAAAGATGCGCCACAAGGTTTGCTGACCTGTTTACATGCTGAATAACAAAAAAAGAGAAAATATTACTGAGCGCTCCTATTTCTAACAGGTTAGGAGACAGAATTAAGCGAGAATTGTTGCGAGATGTGGTGGGAAATCACGGCCACCTATGGGGCCGTCGGCCCCTTTTGGTTCAGCAGGGGGCTGAGCGCGTTGCACAAAGAGCGGAGGACCGTAGCGCAGTGCGGCAGAGATCACATGGGCAGTTTTACCCAGGTTCGAGCCGCCGCGAGGCGTAAAACCCTACTCCTGCTTTGGTGGATTGATGGTGGATTGTGGTGGAAACGCAGCGCTCTTGCCCGGCAGGGTTGCCTCGGGGCGAGAGCAGCTACGCGTGTACGAGTGTACAAGGTTCCGAACCCTTTTTCTGGTTGCCATGGCCCTTCTTTTATAGATCAAGGGGTTACCACAGTGGCAAATCAGTCATTGTGTGCTGATTAGATAGCAAACAGTGCTATCATACCTAACTCTGCAGGCAGAGCAGAACACATTAAATGTGCCGCTTAGTGTCACATCGTAGCCTCCCCGACAAGCCTTGCCGGGCTGTTTGGCCACCTTTTCGCCTGTCTGCTTGACACGTCTCTGGACGGGTGTCATTTGGAGGTGGTTTCCTCTGGAAGTGGCTACCATGTGTCGCATAACTGCCACTTAGTCACTTGGGGGCTTGACACCACACCGATCGATGACTTGCATTGCTGTGAGGTGGAACGGTGAAGCCTTGGCGGGGTAGTTTGCTTCGGTAGTGCTCGGCAGGCCTGCCGGGACGGTCTTGAGGCTTGTCTTCGATGCCACCTCGCCCTCGCCAGGCTCACCTGCCTGGCAAGGGAGGTTTCTCCTTAGCGGTGTCTTGGTCTTGGATGCTGTAACTTAGCACTTTTAGGCCTGTGCATGGTCTGGGCAACAGACCCATGGTTTGTTGCACCGACAGGAGCCCCCGGGCCTGGCCCGAACGCGCTACCGGGCGTCGTCGGGGTAGGCCCCTTTCTAGTGCACAGGCAAGAGGGTAGAAGTTGCTTCGTCTTTTGAGATATTCTTTGCTTCTTCATTAACCTGAGCCCAGGTCAGTTTCCGGTTCTTCCGCCCGTCACGTAACACCAATTGTTGTGGGGGAGGATAATGGGCCACGATCCGCGGGGTGCCCACATCCCACGTTCATGGGGCGGTAACCGTCATCCCATTATTCTTCCTGCCTCGAGTGCTTCCGCCACGTGTATCGCATGCATTGCGCAGGGTTGGTGGCGGATGCGGAGGGCGCGGGAATGAGCGCAGTGGCAGAAAGCCAGGCGTCGCAGATTGGTGCAGGGGGTCGGCCTTGATTTCTCGAGTCGTTAGTGGCGAGGAGGAGACAGACTGGCCGAGCGGGGCAGCCACCTTCACGGAGGAATCCAGCCCCCTGCCCCATTCGCCTATAAAAAGGGGAGCGTGGGGTAAAGTGTTTCCCTACACTCCCTTCTCCTTCTGTTCCTACAGCAGTTCTCCCATGCCATGGCGAGAGGTCTGGGACGCGGCGCTGCTCCAGCGACGGCGACGAGAACTTCTGCTCGACAGCGCCTCCCTCCCCCCTCCGAAAATGCGGGGGCGGAGCCCGCCGCGAGAGGAGGTGGGAGGGGGTGAGGTCGAGGTCGTCATGGCGCCCGGGGCCGAGGGGGCGGGGCGGTGCTATGGTTGTACCCCCGCCAGTCACCCCTCCCCCGGTGGAAGGCCATGTTGTAGATCAACCTCTGGAGTTCATCATCAGACTGTACAAGCCTCCGTGCGGCCGTCTTCGTCTCCCCACTCCATTTGCAAGGGCGATGGAGCTTGAGCAACCGCGCTCATTGAAGCTGCACATGAGGGGCTGCGGGAATGGCGGCATGCGGGTGGATGTGGATTTCCCCGCCCCTCACGTCATGCTCTTCCGTCACGGCTGGAAGACCTTTGCACACACCCATAGCTTGTCGGAGGGGCACGTCCTCCATTTCAAACTAATGGAGGCCGACCTGCTCTCCGTCAAGGTCTTTGGGTGCTCGGGTGCTCGCTTAGGGTGCTGCGCGGAGAGCTCAACTGACGACAAAAGCTCCTCCTCGAGCGACAGCGACGAGGAGGATAGTGACAGTGATGACGATGGCGCCAATGGGGAGGATGGCGACTCTGACTCCAACTGATCGTCAACCGCACCATCACCGTCAGGCGGCAGCACCACTATCTGCACCTGCATCCCGTCCCCGGCAAGGAGATTCCCCGAGGAGTTGGATGCAGAGGTGGGGGTGGCGCTCCGTGCTCCTCCAGCAGCCTTCCAGCTGGGCCCCGGCAGGCTTCCTCGCAGGCTGCAGCTCCGTTTGCCCTACCGTGCCCTGCTGGCCCTAGTGGCAGTGGCTGGCGGGTCGTCTCTGCCGCTCTCTTCACCATCACCTTCGCCCGCGCCCTCCTGCTCCTGTTGGGCCCCTTGACAAGGGGCCCGACAGGATCAGGCTGGGCTTCTGCCCATGCGCTCCTTTTGCCTTCTTCGCCTTCCGCCGTAGTGCCTAGGAGAAGGAGGGCAAGAAAGAGCATCACAGGGCACTTATCTTTTTTTAATCTAAAACATGTAGGCACTTGCCAAACTTTAGTCTAAATAATGTAATCTTCTTTATCGTTGTTAGTGTTCTGTAAGATCTGTACTTGTTCATCTACATATTAATGAAAAAGACAAGCTTTGATGGGCACTTGTGCATGTGTCATACTCATGCAGAGGTGAAATGCCTCTATACGTTCAAGTAAACAAGTTAGTTCCGGCAAGCTATCCTGCTGGTACCCCCGAATTGTTGCCATGAAGCTAAGCGTGCCAGGCACAAATCGCAAAGAGGTACCAGCCCCCCGCCAAGCCTTCTCCATCAAAGGCCACTGCGACCATCCTGACCGAAGCAACGTTCGAGTCAAAGGATGGGAGAACCTAAGTTTCGAAGGTGGCGAGGTTTTCATATGCACAAGTTTCTGCTTACAGAATGCGTAAGGATAAGAAGAGAACTTATCTGTTTGGCTTGCCGGGGATCATCACGTAGGCTTGTCTTCAATTCTTCTCCCTTGGGACCAAGTCCACGGCAAGAACCCTGCAACTTAATGCAGATGAAAACAATGCCTCATGCGACCTCATCTGCATGATCATGCTATGCTTATGCATGCATGCAAGTTTTGGGGGCCCCCCAGCGCTTCATTTATTTCTGTTGCTCAGGGTCTGCGCCTGGCTTTGTACAAGGGGTTACATGCAACAACGGCAAGGCCTGTACAAAAGGGTGGCTGCCAGGCAGGGCTCGATAGCCGCGCCTTACGGGTAGAACTTACGGAGATGCTCAATGTTCCATGAGTTTTGCAATTGAATGCCATCTCTGGTCTCCAGACGGACTGCGCCAGGTCTGGTGACTCGTACTACCTGGTAAGGGCCTTCCCACTTTGGCGTCAACTTGTTTGTACCCTTGGCGGACTGAACACGCCTAAGGACAAGGTCGCCTTCCTCAAAACCCCGGGCACGAACCCTGTAGCTGTGATAGCGACGCAGGGCTTGCTGGTAGCATGCAGCACATGTAGCGGCCCGGAGACGGTTCTCCTCAAGTAGCACAGCGTCGTCATGCCGGTGCCATTCCTGTGCTACTTCATCGTAGGCAAGAACTCGAGGAGACCCGAATATGAGTTCCGTGGGGATAACTGCTTCCGCCCCATAGACTAGGGAGAAGGGAGTCTGCCCGGTAGCTCGATTTGGTGTCGTTCTAAGGGACCAAAGAAGCACCGGCAGCTCGTCGATCCATCGCCTGCCACACTTCTGCAGTCTATCAAAAGTTCTTGTCTTGAGGCCTCGCAACACTTCAGCGTTCGCCCTCTCAGCTTGTCCGTTGCTTCTGGGATGGGCAACAGAGGCGAACGAGATCTTGCTTCCGAGGGCATGAACATATTGCCTGAAGGCGCGGCTCATGAATTGGGTGCCATTGTCAGTGATGATCCGGGCAGGGACTCCGAAGTGGCACACCAATCGTTTCAAGAACTTGATAGCTGACTGAGCGGTCACCTTTCTCACGGGCTCCACCTCTGGCCACTTTGTGAACTTGTCGATGGCGACGAACAAAACTCAAAGCCCCCAGTAGCACGGGGGAAGGGGCCCAAGATATCAAGCCCCCAGACCGAGAAGGGCTATGATAAAGGGCTCGTTTGAAGAGCTTGGGCAGGCTGATGAATGTTCTTCGAATGGAACTGGCAGGCTTCACATTTGGTGATGAGCTCAACTGCATCTTGGAGAGCCGTGGGCCAATAGAAACCTTGCCGGAAGGCTTTTCCAACCAGGGCCCTTGATCCAATGTGTGAGCCGCACATGCTTTTGTGTATCTCTGCCAACAGTTCCTTTCCTTCCTTCCAGCAAATGCACTTCAATTTCACACCGTTGGGCCTCCTTCTGTATAGTGTGTCGTTGGCAAACTGATACATACTGGCCCTCCGGACTACTCTTTCAGCTTCTTCTTGCTCTTCGGGGAGTTCTCCAGTTTGGAGGAAATGGACTATGTGTCGTGCCCAAGTTGGGGCCAGAGGCTCGGCAACAAGGACCAATGGCACCTCATCATTCGCAGGAGCGCACTTCTCGACCGCAGGGACCGGTGGTCTGGCGGGATGGTGCAGCTCACTGATCGAAGGGAAGTTGTTCCCGCCAAGCTCTCTGTCGGGGGCCTCGGGAGGTCCTGCCGGGAAAAGCTTGCCGGAGTCTAGTTTCCTCCTCTTTCTGGCCATTATTGCCGGGGATACGGAGGGCTGAGTCAGATGGAGAACAAAAGTCCCTGGTTCCACAGGGAGCTTTTGCGCAGCACACTTCGACAGATGATCAACGATGCTGTTTTCCGCATGGGGTACGTGCTCTGTTTGTAATCCGTCAAAGCGCTCCTCCAACTTTCTCACTTCCTCAATGTATGCCTCCATCAATGGACTTTGATAATCCTTGTTGACTTGTCTCACCACAAGCTGTGAATCTCCTCGAATGATCAGCTTCTTGATTCCCAGTTCTGTTGCAATTCTGAGGCCGGCAAGGAGCCCTTCATACTCTGCAGTATTGTTGGTAGCCTTCTCCCGGGGAAAGTGCATCTGGACGACGCACTTAAGGTGCTCCCTAGTGGGAGCAACAAGAAGCACGCCAGCCCCTGCACCTTGTAGGGAGAAGGCACCATCGAAATACATGATCCAATCTTGGGGCGCTTCCTTGCCAGGAATAACTGTCTCCAATACCTCTTCATCAGGAGTTGGTGTCCACTCTATGATGAATTCTGCTAGTGTTCTGCTCTGAATAGTTGACGTGCTTTCAAACTTCAAACCAAAGCTGGACAACTGCAAAGCCCATTCCATAATCCTGCTGGTGGCCTCAGGGTTTCGGAGTATGTGTTGCAAGGTGAATTGGGTGACAACTGTGATCTCGTGGGCTTGGAAGTAGTGGCACAGCTTCCTTGAGGCCATGACGAGGCCAAAAATTAACTTTTGCACGCCAGAGTACCTCGACCTAGCCCCCTGTAATAGGGAGCTGATGAAGTATACTAGGTGCTGCACCACTTTCTTCTTTGCCGTGACCAGAGAACTGCTTCCGCTGCTCTGCCTTTCTTCGCTCTGAACTGACTCTGGCCTTGTCGGGATAGGTCCACTTTCTCCTCCAGAGGTAACAGTGGATGTAGTTGCCGCATCATCCACTTCCCACTTAGTGCTGCACTAACCACTTGATTGGTTGCCGCCAAGTATAGCAACAACGGCTCTTGTGGTTTGGTAACAACCAAGGTGGGCACAGAGGAAAGATAGGTTTTCAAATCTTGCAGTGCAGCATCTGCCTCCGGGGACCATTTCATGGGCCCTGCCTTCTTCAAGAATTTGAAAAATGGCAGGGCACGCTCGGCAGACATGGAAATGAACCTGCTCAGCGCAGCCACGCATCCTGTCAAACGCCTCACGTCCTTGACTGTCTTTGGTGCTTGAATCTGCTGAATAGCCTTGATCTTGTAGGGGTTGGCCTCTATCCCTCGATGAGACACAAAGAAACAAAGTAGCTTACCGGAGGGGACGCCAAACACACACTTCTCCGGGTTCAGCTTCAAGTTGATTTTACGCAGATTGGCAAAGGTTTCTTCCAAATCCTGGATGAGGGTTGATCTGTCCTTGGTCTTGACCACAATATCATCCATGTAAGCCTCAATGTTTCTGTGTAGTTGGGGCTCAAAGCCTATCTGTACTGCTCTTGCAAAGGTGGATCCAGCGCTCTTCAGCCCGAAGGACATCCGTACAAAGCAGTATGTGCCGCACGGGGTTATGAACGCGGTTTTCTCCTCGTCTTCCTTGGACATGAAGATCTGGTGGTATCCGGAGTAGGCATCCAGAAAGGAAAGCAGGTCGCACCCGGAAGTGGAATCCACAATCTGGTCGATGCGCGGCAAGGGGAACGGGTCTTTCGGGCATGCCTTGTTCAGATCCGTAAAATCTATGCAAAGCCTCCATTTCCCATTCACCTTGCGCACCACCACTGGATTTGCCAACCATGTGGGGTGCAACACTCCCCTGACCAAACCAGCTGCTTCAAGTTTCTTGATCTCATCGGCAATGAACTATTGCCGCTCCAAAGCTTGCTTCCGTACCTTCTGCTTGACGGGCCAGGCATGAGGGCAGACAGCAAGGTGGTGCTCGATTACCTCCCTGGAAACACTGGGGATATCAGACGGTTGCCAGGCAAACACATCGACATTCGCCCGCAGGAAGGCAACATGCGCGCTTTCCTATTTGTCATCGAGGGTGGCACTGATAGTGAAAGTACCATCAGTGCCAGCCAGCCCTGCCGGGACCTTCTTCACAGCAGGCACAGCAGCTTTGGATCTCTTGCTATTGGAACTCTCCGGCAAGTCATCGACAGGCGCAGCGCACTCCGGAGAGGCATGTTTCCCGGATTCCTTGCTGGCATCCTTGCTAGCTCTCTTCATTTTCTTACTCTCCTTGGCGGGAATACTGGCTTCCGCGGCCTCCGCCGCGACTGCTTCCCGATACATCTTGTCCACGCATATGACTATATCTTTCTGATCTGACGGAATAGAAATGATTCCTATCCTAGCATCTTCAAGGTGTTGTAGGCATAGTGGGATGCCGCCATGAACTTGGCCAGAGCTGGGCGACCAAGGATTCCATTGTACGGCAAGGGGAGGTCAACCACGTCAAACACGATCTTCTCAATCCGGTAGTTTAACTCGCCCCCGAACGTCACCGGCAGCGTGATCTTTCCTTTAGGATGACTCCTACCAAGGTTGATTCCTTGGAACGTACTAGTAACCTTGAGCTCATCATCCGCTATCTGAAGTTTGCTGAGGACCTTTGGAGATATTAGATTCAACCCAGCCCCGCCGTCAACCAACATCTTTGTGACCTTGAGGTTGCGTATCGTTGGTGAGACCAACAACAGCAAGCACCCTACCGCAGTGGTGCGATCAGGGTGATCCTCTTCGTCAAAGATGATGGGCGTGCGGGACCATTTGAGCGGCTTCCGAGAATCTGCCGCTGGCTCCATGGCATTGACTTCACGCGCCCACTGTTTAAGTTGGCGGTGAGAGGAGTGCAGAGATGCACCCCCGTCAACGCACAAGGCGTCAGTGGCTTTTTGGAACTCCTACTCGCTGGTTTCCTCTTCATCTCCCTCATCGGTCTCATCACTGCAATCCTTCTTCTCACGGCCTCTGGCGGGTTTCCCTTGATCCTGATGAGCCTCGCCGGGGCGGCTTACTCCGTAGCCACGACCCTTCCCGCCAGCACCACTCTGATTCTTCCCCTTATCTCGCTTCTCGTACTCAGCCCTCTGCTTCTTGACGAGCTGCTCAACCTGATGGCACTCTTGAAGGTCGTGGCCCTTGGTCCTATGGATCTTGCAATACGGCCCCTCACCCTCCTCGGCCTTCTCGGCAACCGCACCCGCCCGACAGTCAGTGCACGCGGTAACCTCCTTGCCGGGTGTTTCGGCCTTGGCCTTCTTGCCGGTACTAGGTGTCCTTGACCCTTCGACAGCCATCACAACTTTCTCCTTGCACTTCTTATTGCGTTTCTTTTTCTTCTTCTGGCTAGTGGCATCATCGTCATCGTCTGAATCAATGCCGACGCCGTCCTCTTCGCCGGGAAGTCGCCTTCCCTCATCTATGCAAGCACACTTATCCACCAGAGTGTATAACTCATTCATAGTCCGGGTCAACCACACGTTCATTTTGGAACGTATACGGCGGTTGCGCATGTTGGACTGGAATGCAGCTATCACGGCTGCCGGGTGGATGTTTGGGATGTTCCTGTGCACTCGGCTGAACCTTTGCATGTACTTCCGCAGGGTCTCCCCTTCCTTCTACGGGAGGAGTTGCAGATCGCTGGGCTGCCCTGGTTCTCGATGGCCACCCGTGAAGGCGCCAACAAACTCATGGCACAGGTCAGCCCAAGTTGAAATGGAGTTCTCCGACAGGTGCATCAGCCAAGACCTCACGTTTGGCTTGAGTGCCAAAGGGAAGTAGTTGGCGAACACCTTCTCGTCCCTTCCCCCGGTAGCCTGAACAGCGATGGTGTAGATGCTCAGGAACTCTACCAGGTGCAATCTTCCGTCGTACTTCTCTGGTATCTCTGGCTTGAATGTGCGGGAAGATGGCCAACGGACATGCCGCAGCTCGCGAGTGAAAGCAGGGCACCCAACCTCGAAAGGTAGGTACCCACCCTCACCGAGCACAGGCTCGTCGACGTCAGGGCCGTTGTGCCGATCAGACTGCCGGCGAGTGTCGCGGCGTTGCTCGACGGTGACGCGCGCGCCTTCCCCCCACCTACTTTCCTGGGCTTGCCGCTGGTCTCAACGCGCTCGAGGGCCGGACGAAGCCATCGAGACATCGTCGGGTTCTTGATCGCGTGGCATTGGACGTGGCCTTTGTGCAGGCTGCCGCGGAGGGAACTGCACTGTGGGTGTGCCCCCCTCGGCGTGGCCAGCTGCGCGGGCCGTTGTCGTCGCATTGGGAGCCGTGGCAGGTCAGCTCGCTGTGATCTCCCTTCTTCGGCAAAACCAATCAGGCTTTGAATGGTGGCTCTCCACTCATCCATCTGATCGGCTGCCGGCGGAAATCTCAACAGCTGCTGGGCCCGCGCCATAGCCTCCGAAGCGGTGCTCGGCATGGATGATGACGTAGATCGCTGCGTTGCCTGGCTCCTTACGGTGCCAACAGTAGCTACGCCATGTTCTCGCCATCGTGAGCCCGCGACCATGGTGGTGGGGTAACAAGGTGGAGGCGCTTGAGGGTCAGCGGCTCCGTTCAGCGCGTCGACTGGGCCGGTCCGCTTTGGGACTGGCGCACGCCCCGTGGTCATGCCTGTAGCGAGAGCGACCGAAGGGTTGCGATTCGCCCCAGAGCGAGAGCCGGTGCTGCGGCTGTGCCTTTCGGCCGGGCGGAGAGGTGCGGACAGAATGATTTCTCCACCCGTACCTTGGGGAGCGTGGCCGTCAGGATGCTATTGGTGCTGTACTTCCCCGGCGCCTTCTGCTCTTACTTCCACCGCAGGGGAGGTGGTGGCAACACCGCCTGCGCTGGCCACGCCCCCGCCGCGTCCGTGTCCCCGTGCGACCTCGTGGCCTCCACGGCATCGGCGGCCGCATGTAGTGGGGCCTTTGAAGTGGACGGGTGGGCTGCAGCACCGGGCTTATTTTTGGGTGCCATGAAAGATGGAGCCGTCGATGAAGATGACGCACTGTGTACGCTTCTCGGGTTCGCGCAAGCGCTGACCCCCTACCTGGCGTGCCAAAGATGTCGTGGGAAATCACGGCCACCTATGGGGCCATCGGCCCCTTTTGGTTCGGCAGGGGGGCTGAGCGCGTTGCACAAAGAGCGGAGGACCGTAGCACAGCGCGGCAGAGATCACATGGTTAGTTTTACCCAGGTTCGGGCCGCCGCGAGGCGTAAAACCCTACTCCTGCTTTGGTGGATTGATGGTGGATTGTGGTGGAAACGCAGCGCTCTTGCCCGGCAGGGTTGCCTCGGGGTGAGAGCAGCTACGCGCGTACGAGTGTACAATGTTCCGAACCCTTTTTCTGGTTGCCATGGCCCTCCTTTTATAGATCAAGGGGTTACCACAGTGGCAAATCAGTCATTGTGTGCTGATTAGATAGCAAACAGTGCTATCATACCTAACTCTGCAGTCAGAGCAGAGTGCATTAAATGCGCCGCTTAGTGTCACATCGTAGCCTCCCCGGCAAGTCTTGCCGGGCTGTTTGGCCACCTTTTCGCCTGTCTGCTTGACACGTCTCTGGACGAGTGTCATTTGGAGGTGGTTTCCTCTGGAAGTGGCTGCCATGTGTCGCATAACTGCCACTTAGTCACTTGGGGGCTTGACACCGCACCGATCAATGACTTGCATTGCTGTGAGGTGGAACAGTGAAGCCTTGGCGGGGTAGTTTGCTTCGGTAGTGCCCGGCAGGCCTGCCGGGATGGTCTTGAGGCTTTTCTTCGAGGCCCACTCGCCCTCGCCAGGCTCGCCTGCCCGGCAAGGGAGGTTTCTCCTTAGCACTGTCTTGGTCTTGGATGCTGTAACTTAGCCCTTTTAGGCCTGTGCACAGTCTGGGCAACAGACCCATGGTTTGTTGCACCGACACGAGTGTTCCATGCAATCAACTTCCATTATCACATGCGAGAACCCTCGAAGAGAAGCAAATGTGTTGAAGATTGCTTTATCACAGATTAAAATAAATTCAGAGTGTAGACGCTCCACCATGCGGTTCCTAGTAGTACCTGTATAGTAAGTAAGTAGTACTAGTAGTACGTAATACTACTCAGAGTACTACTGTAGTAAACTTTGTGCTTGGCTCTTCGCCTCTTCTGGAAGTCAAACAATGATGGTACTAGTACAGTGTATGCTTCTGGCAATCTGACACCAAATTAACTCTTGAACGTCCACCGCCTGAGCGAGGGAGAGCTTGCATTAGTCAAAAGTTTATCCTTGTCCTGCAAGCCATTGCACACAAGCTTCTCCTCGTTCTTTAAGTTGACGGGACACAACATAGTAATGCTAGTCCATACTGCCTCCTTTCCGGTTAATATGGCTTAATTTGAAATGAGATAAATACACTAGTTGTCACTGTATATTTGTAAAAATACGGTCAGTGGACTTCATAATATGCTCATTGCGGGCAATATATACATTTCCGATGTTTATACGGTCACTAGCTCACCCTGGCTGAGTATGTGTGTCCATGCAAGTGTAGGTTGAGCACTTGAGCGTGACCGTGTGTGTTCCATCGTGTTCTCGGACATGCATGCATTAGGGCGTCGCGCGCGTTTTTGCGTGCATGTGTACGTGTGACTGTTGCATGCATGCACGTGGTTGTAGTCCCTTACATTCACATGTTCATATGTCAATGCTTTGTCAAAATGTTGCATGCAAGGTTTCATCATTCGTTGTTCACGCATGCATTCCCGATATTAATACGTTGGTAAAGACAATTTCTTGAGGAAAATGAGCCAATGAATTGAGTACAAAGGGGACCAATAAACCAGGACGGAGGGAGTACTAGTAGTGAACCGGAAGGAGGGAGTAAGTACGTAACAAAGTGCAGTAACAAAATTCCTCTATGCGGATCCTGTCTATGTGTCATGCAAGAAAATAGAGATAAGTACAAGTGAGACTCAGGAATGGTCATACACGTGGGGGCAGTATGTGCAGGGGCCACTTAGAAGCAGTCAAATCACACAGTTAGTCGGACGAAGTAACCATCATTTCACTCTTCAATGACACGTACGCAATATAAAAAGGTTGATATGGAGAGAAAAAGAAAACCGCTCCACTATATATACATTAGCAGGAGCCTAAGCTACAAGCCTGCTTGCTTGGGTTGCTCTTTTCACAAGCATAGAACAACGGTGGCCACACCGCTAGTCACAGATCCGGCCTGATCCCGCCACCGGGGGAAGCGGACGACGTTCTGCCTAGACGCGGTCGATAGCGGTAAGGAAGAAAACCCACTGTCGGTGCGTGCCGATCGGGGTTCCCGCGGTATGGGCTGATGCTGCCTCCCACCGCCCTTCTAGCTACACCCCGACGTCCCAGGTAAAACTTCCTTTTGGAGCCGTCTTGCTCCACTGCCGCAGCTCCCCACGTAGCTCCATCTCCATGTGGATCTTTCTCTACTTCTACTGGCTTCTATTTGTGATGAGTTTATGTCTCATGAACTAGTGCCACTACTATTATTCTAATCACACTTCTTCAATATCTTTGCCAATAGGGATGCTCAGCTCGATTTTAGTGGAACTGCACAAAAGCATCGTATGATCCGAGGGTGCCAGGCTTGTTTCCTTCGGCAGGTTCTACCTAGCTAGGAAATTAAATCCTGTTTAGCGTTTAGGGTTTAAGGCGTAGAGACCCCATCAGTAGTTTTTTTTGTACACATTCTCACAACTTTTGTCTTTAGTTGTGATGTAAATATTGGCTATGATTTGTGAATCATTGAGATGCATCAGCATGCGTGTTAGTTTTCCTTTGTATTTGATGGAATGTTGTAACGGGGCAACCTTGGAGTCAAGATACATACATGAAACAAAATCTAAAAGCTTCGTACTCCCACCGGTCCTTTTCTGTATGCGTATAAGGCTACTCATAGTGGGGAGTATCATATACTAGTATCATGCATAAATTACATAGGGGACTAATAAACCAGGACGGAGGTAGTATGTGAGAGTGTATGGTGGGTCATGTGGTAAAATGTAGTACTTTCTTGTAGCCCATTACTATACATGTTGACTATTATATTGGCCACTATGAAAAATACATTTTGCATCTATACAAGGCCACTAACAGTAATCGAGGCAACAGTACTTTCTTGTATATGGGAATTGAGGGAGTAGTACTTTCTTGTAGCCCATTACTATACATGTTGACTATTACATTGGCTATAGATGACATGGCAACATGTTAGCCATCAACCGGCTATATTATTAACCATGCTTAAGGCATGCTTGCACAGAGAGAGAGAGAGAGAGTCGCGTCGCATGCATGCAAAACCGGAGAGAGAGAGCTGCATGCAGATAGATCTAGTGAGCCTGCATCCAGAGAGATGGAGAGAGGAGTAATTGTTCACGAGAATTGTGTACTTTGCATGCGCGTAACTACCCAGCATTTCCTCAAAAGCAAATCAGGGGCGAAATAGTCTATACACTCCAATGTATAGTAATTTTTTCTTGGCATGCGGGCTGTCCAAGGAATATGGTGATAGTGGGAGGTGGGCCATGTAGTCACTGGGCTGTAGTGTTTCGTACTCCTCCGGTGTAAGAGTGGAGAAAGTTAGTTTTATCACCGAATAAATAAATAAGAGTGCATATGCTCTACGACGCTCTACCGCCGCAATAATAGTGACCAATGAGCCATCAAATCACATAGACCCGGTAGTTAGTTGGATGGAAGAAGCAAACCATCACTCTTCGTTGAATCCGCTTCTCCCTCATGCAGTACAATATTCTTTTGGAAACCAATGTTTCGTTTCGTTGGATCGCGCCATCGAGCAAAACCAATGTTTAAATCATGTCTGTCTCATTCCTGTCTCACCCTCCTCCACCCCACACGGTCGCTCGGCATGCCACTCACCGCAAACCGAGTATACGCAAACTTTCCCGCCTGCTTGTCGATGGATCGCGCCATGGAGTACTAGCACTACTGGAAGAGATAGACGAGGAGGGGAAGGACAACTAGTTGTAGCATGGACTCCCAAGAACTTTTTTACATGAATCTTGCGGCCGGCCGTGGTGGCGTTTGAACGCGGAGCAGTCACGTGCACTGGGAAGCGGCACGGGCGGCGCTCTCTCGGCCGGCACGCCGCTTCAATGCCGGCGCCAGTGAGAGGTCGCATCCACTCTGGCCGGCCATCAATGCGGCACTGACCGTTTCAGGCGGGAAGCGCGCACGGGTGATGAAGAGGGTTCGGGTTGGCCAGTGCAGTCACGAGCGGGCGTGGCAGCGGTCCAGACGCCCGCAAATGAGAGATGCTGGACGTGCGTAAATAAATATTGCTGCATAATTAATAACGTAAATAATGTGCCAGTTGGACAAATATGATTGGAGATGGAGATGGAGATGAAAGTAAGAATTTTACGTAAACATGGATATGCATGTCTATGTGTGTCTGCGCGCGCACACACATAGTGACGACTCTCGCAACTACTCGTACACATCATCGATGTCTCGTTCTCCCTACACACACAAACTTAGTACCGCCTCATTTTGCTCTCTCACCCTCTCCATATATAAACAAGATTAGAGTGTCCACTCTATCTCTCTCCTCACCAGTGGTCACAGATCTGGCCAGATCCCGTCCGCTGCGGGAGGTGAAGAGGTCCAGCATTGACGTTGTCGCCGTCGGCGATGGAGGAAGCCGATGTGCACCGTCCTCTCTGAGCCGGCGCCGGCACAGATGAAGGTCCTCTGCGCCCTTGTTCGTTGCCATCGTGTGGGCAAATCCCGCCCGCCTAAGCCACATCTCGCCCACCTGAGGTATAACTTCTTTTGGATTTCATGCTTCATTGTACTTTGCATGCGGGTTTTCTTCTATACCACTACTCCCTAGCTCCCCATGTACTGTAGCTAGGGTTCGTCGGCTGGTCCAACATCACCTCTTTTTTACTATTATAGAGGAAAGGCCACTCCAAAAGTTGTCCTGGTTTATCATTTATGCATCGATGGAGGTATACATGTTTTTTTTCGACAAAAAGTACATGGTGGTTGTGCGGTCATTGTCCATATGCTCCTATTGTTGTTGCTAATCTAAAACTATCACTAGTAAAATGAAGCAATGCCCATGTAGAGGCGTCGATAAATGCTTCTGTCCTACTTTAGTTTTTTTTTGGTATCCTGCTTTAGTTCCCATCAAGATAGTCATGGTGCTTCTATTTTTTGGTGTACGTTTCATTAATTCTTATTGACAATTAAGATGTCGCTGTTAATCTTGTTCCACTACTAAAACAAAGTAACGACACTACTTAAATATCATTTTTTTATATTTTGGCAAACAGGGATGCATATCTCCATACTCGGGCATGTCTTCCTCAATTTTAGTGGAACTGCACAAAATTGGATGGTCACTGTTGCTCAGCCTCACTGTCCTCTGCCAAGTGGTTCTTCCTTTCTCGAGCTTGATTACCGAGAAGAAACAAATGGCAGTGAGGATTATCAAACTTCATTGGTGCCTGACCCAAACTTGATGCCAAAATCGATGATGCATCGCCACGATGACCTATCGATGCTCATGGTTGCGTCTCATGGTTGCATTGGCTGGTGAAGCTGATCGATGTTCAATGAAGAACGGGTTGTCTTCCATCAGTGCTCTTTGCTTGTTACCACAAAGACGATATCCTTCATTAGTTCATCTTGGAGCAGTCATTTACGTTGGTGCAATTTTATCACACAATTGGATATGAACCAAATGTTTCCTCGAAGAAGCATCGACGTTGGTACTAAGAACAAAAGTTTTGTATTGATTTCTAAGCCTTCTCACAACTTTGTCTTCAGCTACCCTATAATTTTATTTGTCTAGCTTTTAACTAAATATGTGGTCAGACTTTGATTAAAAATATGGTGTGGACTAAAAACCTGGATGGAGGTAGTCCCCCTCCGTTTTTATGTACTCTGCATATTAGATTAGACTGAAGTCAAACTTTGTAAAGTATGACCAAGTTTAGGCCGAACACAACAAACCATAATTATTGAGAGAGGGCAAACTGTACATACAAAATAATTGAAATTAAATTTCTTTATTTGTACACACTCTCACACCTTTCCGATAATTTGGTGTATGTGTGGTTGTTTGATACATCTCCAACGTATCTATAATTTTTTATTGTTCCATGCTATTATATTATCTGTTTTGGATGTTTTATATGCATTAATATGCTATTTTATATTATTTTTGGGACTAACATATTAACCCAGAGCCCAGTGCCAGTTTCTGTTTTTTCCTTGTTTTTTAGTTTCGCAGAAAAGGAATATCAAACGGAGTCCAAACGGAATAAAACTTTACGATGATTTTTCTTGTACCAGAAGACACACGTAGGACTTGGAGACCAAGGAAAAGGATCCCCAAGGCGACGGCAAGGGTGCAGGGCGCGCCCCGGGGGGGGGGGGCGCCCCATGCCTTATGGGTCCCTCGGAGCTCCCTTAACCCTAATCTTCGGTCTATAAATTCCCAAATATTCCCAAACCATCAAAAGCGTCCACACAAATACTTTTCCGCCGCCGCAAGACTCTCTTCCCATGAGATCCCATCTTGGGTCCTTTTCCGGCAATCTTCCGGAGGGGGATTCGATCACGGAGGGCATCTACATCAACCCTATTGCCCTTCCGATGAAGCGTGAGTAGTTTACCTCAGACCTACGGGTCCATAGCTAGTAGCTAGATGGCTTCTTCTCTCTCTCTCTCTATGAGCTTCAATACCATGTTCTCCTTGATGTTCTTGGAGTTCTATCTGATGTAATATTATTTTGCCGTGTGTTTATCGAGATCCGATGAATTGTGGATTTATGATCAGATTATCTATCAATATTATTTGAATCTTCTCTGAATTCTTATATGCATGATTTGATATCTTTGTATTGCTCTTCGAATTATCGGTTTGGTTTGGCCAACTAGATTGGTATTTCTCGCAATGGGAGAGGTGCTTAGTTTTGGGTTCAATCTTGCGGTGTCCTCACCCAGTGACATAGTAGGGGTAGCGAGGCACGTATTTGTATTGTTGCCATCAAGGATAAAAAGATGGGGTTTTCATCATATTGCTTGAGTTTATCTCTCTACATCATGTCATCTTACTTAATGCGTTACTCTGTTCTCTTGAACTTAATACTCTAGATGCAGGCAGGAGTCGGTCGATGTGTGGAGTAATAGTAGTAGATGCAGAATCGTTTCGGTCTACTTGACACGGACGTGATGCCTATATGCATAATCATTGCCTTGGATATCATCCTAACTTTGCGCTTTTCTATCAATTGCTCGACAGTAATTTGTTCACCCAACGTATTATTTTCCTTCAAGAGAGAAGCCTCTAGTGAAACCTATGGCCCCCGGGTCTATTTTCCCTTATATATTTTCAGATCTATAAACCAAAAATACCAAAAATATCTTGCTGCAATTTATTTACTTTTATTTTATTTTACATTTTAGTAATCTTTTATATCTATCTCTATCAGATCTCACCATTGCAATTGACCGTGAAGGGATTGACAACCCCTTTATCACGTTTGGTGCAAGTGTTTGATTGTTTGTGTAGGTGCATAGATTGGAGACTTGCTTGTGCCTCCTACTGGATTGATACCTTGGTTCTCTAACTGAGGGAAATACTTATCTCTACTTTGCTGCATCACCCTTTCCTCTTCAAGGGAAAAAACAACGCAAGCTCAAGAATGAGCATTGTTCACTTAACGGATGGTAGTGTACCGCACGTGAATGACAGGAAGTGCGACTAGGACGTGTGGATCGTTAGCTGATCGTAGTTTTCTTCACTGGTACGTTAAATAAAGTGATTCGTTCCATACACAATTTAAACCAATTGTTATGGAGAGAAAAAGAAAACCACTCCACTATATTAGTACTATATACGAGTACTATATAAGCTGGAGCCTCAGCGCTTGTTCGCTAGGGTTTGCACTCTTCACACTCTCGCTGCACTACATATATATATACACGCTGGAGGCTCAGCGTTCCTTTGCTAGGGTTTGCTCTATTCACAATCTCTCACCCTCTTCATTAGATCTAAACAAGACTGCGTTGGCCTCTCTCTCTCCCCTCTCACAGATGGTGAAGGAGCCGTCGAGATCCCGTCGCACCGGGAAGGGGACGAGGTGCAGTGTTCACTCAGTCGCCTTCGGTGAGGGAGGCAATCCACTGCCGGCTGCGCTGTTCTCTTTCACCCAGCGCCTGTGCGGGAGGGCCTCCGACCCCTTCTTCCTCGCTGCCATACGTAGTGTGGGCAGATCCGGCCTCTCGCCGCACGTCTAGCCACATCCCAACGAGCCTAAGGTATAACTTTCTTTGAAACCGTCATTGCTCTAGCTGCATGCGGATCTTTTTTGATTCTGTAGTCGAATCTAGGTCTTGGTTCAAAGAGGAAAGAAGGGGGTGGGGTGGAGCATGAATCTAGGACGTGGTTCAATGAGGAAAGGAGGGAGGGAAAGTAGTATAGACTAGCTATCCAGCCGCTTTGTTGGTCGAAAAGGGAAAATGGGGGTAACCCGGTACACACATTTGTAAGGAACCGATCTCTTTGTTGAAAAAGGAAAGAAACTGGGGGGTCAGGTAGTTTGTGCAGGACTAGATTTGCTGCCCTCACATAGGAAAAAGGTTCAAAGAGAACAAATATGGGACCAACATAGATATGCTGCTTGGCAACATACTCTGCATCACTCATTTATACGTGTGGACGCACATGGTGCTGGCATGTCCCATGTCCCATACAACTATTTTGCTGTTGTTAATCTAACAATGCCACTGGAAAATTGAAGCAATGCCACTATTAAAAGTAAATTACATTTTTAACAAATGTTATTTTAAGAGAATGTCTTTGTTAATATGAATCAATGCAACCATTTTAGAAATGCTACTGTCCTACTTTGTTTTCCATCAAGATAAGGTAGATGCTTCTTTTTGTGGCCATATGATTCATCCTCCTTTATCGGTCAGTAATTGTTTCTTTTTTTACCTCTGAAAACAGGGATATCTATTCAACTTGTTGCTATTGCGACCTTTTGCTTCACTATGCAAAACACTTTTGTTGTAAGAGTGTTTTGTGCAGTTCAAGTTAAATGTCACACCGGCAACTTTGCTTGATTTAGTTGAACTACACAAAATGAGATTGGATTTCCTATTTGTTTTGGCAGATTCGTATTTGATCTTGTCTACCTCATCAAAGGTGTAACACCCCAAAAATTTAACCATAATTGTATTAAGTAAAATTTGGTTAGGAATAAAACTTTGAGCTATATGAGGTCATTTGTTAATTTCAGAGCCTTTTCTGTTTTCTGTTTTTCCAAAATTCTTCCCTCCATAGAAGATTATTTTTGTGAAATATTGTGGTCTGTGGTTGTTTTATAAACCTTGCCATTTATATTATAAATATTAGTAGGAATACTTTCATAATAAAATTTGCCACAAAATAATTCTTTTAATAGCATTTTCATCCTTTGAAATACTTCTGTTGCACTGCAATCATTTTAAATAATTGTTTTAAAATCCCACAAAAATTATGAGAAGTCAGGTGATGCCTATATGTCACTTTTATGCAAAAATCTAACTAGGTCCTTTGAAAATTTTGAGTTAAACACCCTCTTTTCATTTCTGTCCCATTCTTGAGTTATAACTACAACCCTAATTCTCCTAGCTCTGTTTATTCTGAAACTTTTCTATCTTGTAGTCCTTCCAACCAGAACCTTAACTCGAGAAGATCAGCTCCATTTGCATCATTTGAGTCCACCAAACATTCCTCTCAAGTTTCTGTACAGAACTGAATTCTGGTAAAATTTGCACTAACAAGTTTCTATTTTTGCTAAGATAACTCCACCACCATCTCTACAATCCAAAGAGACCTCACACTGCCAATTTTCATCATCAACAAAATTCTCTAGCTTGCCCTAGCATTCTGTCGAACACCTTCAGCTCATGACAGGATTTGGCAAAACTTTCTGAACTCCATAGGACACTAAACCCTCTCCCCAAACCAGCATCTCCATCACTCCTCTCATGTCTAGAAGCACCACCCTGCTAATTCGTAGCTCGTCTGGATCCCTGTAGATGCCATTGGCAATTCATCGAACACGCTTCATGCGTGTCCAGAGTGTGCCCGGAGCGCGCGTTTTGCACGTGTACTGCACCACTGGCACCGAGCTCCTGTCGCTCTGCTGTTGCCACCCTCGCTCACCCATGCCCACCTCTGGATCAACTCGACCATCTAGTGTCCTGCCGACACCCTCGCTTGGCCCCTAGCGTCGGCCACCACCATCCACGCTGGCCACCGTGACGGGCACGGCACTGCCAAGCCGCGTGGCATGCCCCGAGCCACCCAGCTCCTCCCAGGCGTAGCTGCGGCTGCCACCGCCCTCGCCTACCTCCACCGGTCACGCATGGACCCGCTGACATCACAACCGCCCCCGTCTGCCACCAGTGGCCGCCGCCATAGTCAGCTCGGGGATGGCACCGTCCGGGCCACCTGGAGCTCCCTCGAGCCCGCCAGCACGCTCCACAATTAACTCAGGCCGCCACCGTCCTCATCGACCACCCCGCCGACCTCAACAGCCTCACCAGCTGCCATAATGGTCGCCACCGTCATGTCCACCCTCGGGAAGCCACGGAACCGACCCCCTCGCGCTATAAAAGCTCACCCCGAGCTCGCTAGTATCTTCACCACATCCCCTCCTCCCTCGTTGAGCATCACAGAGCAACAAAACGGCCGGAAGAGGTCGTCCTCTTCCTCTCCAGCAACCCCGGCCGCCACCCCTGTCGTGTTGATTCCGACGCCTCCACAGCCTCCCCTCTTATTTTTCTTCACCAAGAGCTTCACCCAATCCCCGTGCTTCGATCCCGCACCTCAATTCCATGCGGGATCAACCATAGCCAGCAGCCCCAAATCAATGTCGCCGGAGCTCTTCGGGGAAGCTCGCTGCCGGCGACTCCGTCCACTCCGGCAGCCATGGCGCACCTCCACGGGACCGCCTCGACCTCCTGAGCTCGTGGGTGGCCTTGGTTTTTCGAGTGGTTCCGTCGTTCGCCGGCAAGCCTCGCCGAAGCGCCGCCTCTGTTCAGTCAGAGCAGAAGGCGCGGGGTGGACTGGTCAAACCTGACCAGTGGGCCAGGCAGGCCCACTGCCAGTGACCCAACGCTGTGCCAGCTCATTTTTAGTGGAGGCATATTTCTCAAAATACGTCTCCTCCTCTGGAAAGCGTAATCCATGGAAGCGTAATCTCTGGAGTACGTTTTCCCTATTCTGAAAGCGTATTTTCACTCGAACCGTTTTCCTTTTCTGTTTTACTTTAAATCCAGATTTGACCCTAACTTTGACTGGCTCTAGTTTTTAAACCACAACTCCAAATGATTTGATTCTTTTTCTGTTACTTTTCAAATTTCATCTAGTTTATTTTAGTGTTTATTTCAAAAATTTCCAAACAACTTTTTAGCACTATTTTGGCTTTATGTAGTAATTATAATATTTTGAAAATAGGAAATGGAGGGGAGATACAATTTCCAAAGTTTTGGAGTGCACCCAATCTTTCTGCATGCACAAGGCAAGCATCTTGAACACATGATATGGTGAATGCATAGTGTTTGTTTGCATGTAGAATTGAATTATGAATATGTTGAACTCATATGAAATTTGCATAGTATTGGTCATACATGCATGATCCCCCCCGATGGTATTCTATCTTCATTTAAACATGAAGTATGAGTGAGTATGGTTATTTTCAAGTGCCATATATGCCTATGTTGGTCCAGGTTAACTTGCAGGAAGAATCACTCACAAGGAAAGTGACCATGAGACTGAAATCTCGTTGTGACGAGAATGATCAGTGAGGGTATGTTGGTAACAGGTGGTGACCCTGTTGGGTACTGCCAAGGAATTGTATTGTGCTAATCATTGTAGGAAAACTTAAACCTCCTGAGTTGACCATAGATCGAGTCTTGCTCTGGTAACCCCCATACTTGAATCGTGCTACCACATGTCCCTGCCACGGGTAGGGTACAGTTCAGTAAGTTGTTAACCCCTTTCCCTGCACACACCGTACAGAGAGGCCGCGATGAAGGTTTCCAGGTACTGGTTGCAATGCCAGTCATCGGGTCAGGGGGCATGGGTGTATCCGGCTGGGCCAAGAGGGGGGCACCCCTTGTAATCCGCGCGTGTTAATAGTGATCCCATGCTACTCGAGACGATGGTCTCCCCGACTTAGAGTTTTTCTTGAAAGATGTTTTGGGTGATTCCTGGCATCCAAAAAGTTATTCTGGTGTGTGCTGGTCAGGTGTGTTTTCAACCCAAAGGCCGTAACGGGAATTAGTCAGCATCTCGGCGTTGGCTAAAGAAATCCTATACATGTGGGTAAAGAGTACACCCTCTGCAGAGTTATATCTATTCGAATAGCCGTGTCCATGGTTAAGGACTACAGTCTGGGTTGGTCAAGTGTCGATCTTAGTGTCAGTCTCCGGAGGAAATAATTAAATTGATCATGGTCCATTTTGCAGGATGTTCATTGTCACTACTGGTGCTATGATGTATATTGTTGTTGACCTGAGTATTATTATGGACTAACCTTTTCCTCTTATGTGAAATCTTGAGTATCTCTTGGGATGGCTAGACTACCCGGGATACTCGTTTTGCTTTCTTTTCTTTTCTAAGTATCACCTGGGATGGCTAGTCCACCTGGATACTCATGTTATTTTCGTATAAGCCCTTTATGAGGCGTCGCTTTAGACACCCGACTATGGCATTTCTTTTCAAGACCTCTCGAGGCATCGCTTTTAGACACCTGCTTGGCATTTTTCTTGGAATCCCTCGGGCGGTCCAACGCCCGATGTTCCATTTCATTTCCTTGATTTACTACTAACATGATTTACTTATCCTCCCGCACCGTATGAACAGTTATCATGTCATGCTTTGATTTTTAGTCTACTCATGCATATAATTTACTTTCTCATGAGCATATGCATCCGGTATATCTTTTGTTCATCATGTTTGTGAGTACATTCAAAACGTACTCACTGGCTTGTCCCTGGCTATTGTCTTGGCCAGATCATGATTCGGATAGGAGTACTGCAAAGACACCCCCTCAATCTAGGATTCGAGGATAGCAGCCACGCGAGATAGGAGTTATCCGGGCCAGCTGTTTCTGTGGGAATGGAGTCCCATCAACGTTGGAGATCCATGAGCCGCTTCCGTCATCCATAACTAGAGAGCCTTGTGATAGTCATTGGACCTTTATGGTCTTGTACTCAAATTCTTGTAACTGCTTGGAATACTGTATCAAGGAAGTGTCCACCAGCAACAGTAATCCTGGGGCTGGTGATGACATAAGGGTCGTTTGCTGGGAGTTTATGTCCCGGAAAACCGGCCCCGACAAAAGGTCAGTACCGGTCTTCATCCACATGATTGTGTAGTGTGCTTTGAGATGCTGTGCTACTTGTAGTGGTACTTTTTTAAATAAATGTTGAATTGAAGCTATTGTATCGCTGTCTTTTCCCATTAAGTGAACAAAAATGGGACCAACCCAGACATGATGCTTGTTGCTTTGTTACAACAAACTCTGCATCACCCCCTTTATAAGTAGGTGGAAGCACATGGTGCTGTTGCATCCACTCTCCCCTGGAACTGTTTATGCTTTTTGTTAATCTAATGCCATTGGTAAAATTAAGCAATGCCACTCTTAGAATTAACTACTAAATCTTAGTTCAAAACTACAACACTTGTTAGGGATCGGTGGGAGTACCATTTCTGTTAGGGATCGGCGGGAGTACATGTTTAAGAAATGTATTGTTAAGATAATGTCTCTGTTATTATATATTAGTTACAGTGTTTTACAAATGGTACTATCCTGCTTTGTAGTTCTTTCTACATGTTTAACCAAGGTATTGTTAAGATAATGTCTCTGTTAATATGAATTAGTTGCACTGTTTTAGGAATGGTACTTTTTTGCTTTGTCGTTCTTTATACATGTTGAAACAAGGTATTGTTAAGATAATGTCTCAGTTAATATGAATGAATCACACGGTTTGAGAATTGCTACTGTCCTGCTTTGTTTCCCATTAAGATAAGGTAGATGTTTTTCTTCTGGGAGTATAAGTCATCAACTGTTATTTCTCAGTAATTGTTTCCTTTATACCTATTTGTGCATACAAGGATATCAAAACTTCTGCTCGGTTCTATTTCGACTTTGATTTTAGTTGAACTACACAAAAGGAGCCAATGTGTTTAAGGCAAACTGTTGCATTATTGGGCCCAGTTGGTCTTTCCACTTTGCAGAAAGAAGGAGTCACTGTTTGCGCTACATTACAGAAGGAATGATCGAGAAGCTTTAGAGTATTAGTAGATGCTGGTGACATGACTAGTCCGCAGACCAAGGGAAACTCAACTCAACAACACGTGGGGTGCAAAATTCACTCCACAAGGAAAGGTATGACCAAGTCAGTGGCCGACGCAGTTGTAACAAACGAGGTCGGTGTCGGCCTTCATCCACATGATCGTGCATTGTTATGTTGTGCTAATTATATTGTTGTATTGTTTTGAATAAATGTTTAATTGAAGCTATTGTATTGCTATCGTTTCCTGTTAAGATAATGAAGATGATTATAGTTCTGAGCGTATGTTTAATCAACCAGTAGCACTATTATATTCATCACACTTTTTCTGTATTTATGTAGATAGGGATGCTCAGCTTGATTTCAGTGGAACTGCACAAAATGTTCAGATGGTTCGTGTCCTCCATAATACTTCATCATGCACAATACATCGAATGGTTCTCTAATCATTCGTCGTCACCTTGAGCCACCGGACTATCTACTTGAATGGAGCTGCCAACGTCTTCAAGGCCTTGCAACATATAAATACGAAATCCACCGTGCTATGCAAGACATTGTTTGATTTCAATGGAACTGCACAAAAAGATACGCTGGTTAATCCGACTCCATGTGCCATTTCAATGTGCAAACTGATGACAAACCCTGCCCGTTCCACAATCATAGGCATTACATATTTTGAATGGGAAAAGCTTGTCAAAGTTTACTCATTGATGTTAGCAAGAAGACATGCATTTGATAGTTTGGAATGGGGTGCCCTTTGCTGTGAGTAGCGTCGATCATTTTTTCCTATTCGTGTGTTCAGTTCAGAAGTAAATATTTACTCTGATGAGATGCATAGTCATGAATGTTGACTTATGTAAGGTATTTTAAGAGTTTGTTCTAAATGTTGTCTATGAAATGCCAGGCCTTGTGAGTTTGATTGCAAAGTTGAGCTTGGAATGTTGTGGCATGCGGCATCACGAGCTGTTCACCGTGCCTCCTGAGAATAATGCTTTGTATTGTTTTGCATGTTGATCTAATGCCAGTGATTTGCATGTTAAGAAGACCATCCTCTTCTGTTGTTTCTGTGCTTAAGAAGTTCATCATCTTATGTTTCATTCATAGCCTATACGACAACTCGGGTAGGTTAGAGGTGAAAATATATGACCTTCCGACCAACTCATCATCTTAGGCCGTGATTGGATCGTCATTTTCCAACGAAAACCTCTTGTAAAACTGACGCTTGTAAATAAAAGCAGATGGTCTTGGGTGAAGCGCTTGGTTGGTCATTTTTGACTGGTAAAATATAAAGTGGTTTCTCAAATTACACGCGTAAGTCGCCGGTTTTCGTTATAGATCTCGGGCCGTTGGTTTCATTACGACTGTAGTTTATGCGTTGTTTCCGGTGATGAGTAAATTACACTTGTATCCTTAATACAGGTGTGAAAAAATCCAGAGCTCCCAAGCTCGGCCTTACTGTTTCATGCCGTCTCAGTCTCTTGAAGGTGCTCATAGGGGTCCGATGATCCTGGCTTCCTGAACGACCAGCGGGCGCTATATCAAACCATCCGTAGGGCCCGCGAGGCCCTCTCCGTCGTCCTTCGAGTTGTTGCGCTCGCCGTGGCGCCGCCGTCTCGCGTTGTCAACATGGTCAACGAACATGAGGAATCAGGAGATGACTTTACTTGGAGAGGATGACAGTAGGGACCCACCAGGTCCATAACCGTACGTACGCAAGTGCCTCCTTATTATATATATACAACTATAATTTTTTTTGCTTCCTCCTGGTTTCCTGACATCACGGTCCCACACTATTGTCAACCTATATAGTCAATAAATGAGAGAATTGCACAAGGAGCGGCCGACAGCTGGGACCCAGCAGCTCAAGCAGTATTTGTTTTTTGAGGTGTGAGTAGAGTTTTTCTTGAGCGATGTTTTTGTTGTTGTTCAAAGGAGCAGGGTATCAACTGGGCGGGCTGTGGCCCATCTAGCCCAGGCTATTATTTTAGGTCGACCAAATATCCAGCCCAGATATTAATTTTTCAAGGTGAAAATGGCTAGCCCAGCTATACTTTTTTTGCGGAATACCTAACCCAGGTCAACTTGTTATTCCCCGCCCCGCTGGGCTGCAAATATTTCCTAGGAGGGATGCATTAGGCCTAACAAGAAAATGGGCTTTAAGAAATAATAAATGGGATGTAATTATAAAAACTGGGCTGTAAATATAAAAAAGCACCAAACCGGTAATTAGTTTTAAAAATATTATTTTTGGATTTTGAAAATTTTAATTTCATTACTTGTTGCGCGCGCAATATTTCGTTAGATTTTTACCTAATACAAATTTATTTTGAAATTATATTTAATCTGACTTGAAATACCGGGATAAAAATATTTCGGATCCCATTAAAATGTGGGACTTTTTGTTGAATTCTGTTTTGAGCGGTTGGTTGAAATTATTAATTGTTGTCCTGGCTAGAAAATGGGTTATAATTTTAACAAACCGTAAATGCGCTGTAGTAAATTCCATTAGAATTCAAAAATGGGTTATACATTATTACAAATCGCAAATGGGCTATATGTTCTCTGCCACAGATGTGACGCTCACTTGTGGGCCTACTAAGTTGACGCGTACGGAAGGCTTTGTCAACTTATAGTCAACACACGATTCTAGCAGCAGTGGCTGTTGGATGTCCATCGAACGGTTGTAGTGCTTCTTCAATCTCGCATATCCTTGCTTCAGCCGCCCAAACCACCGCCGGCGGTACCGCCTACTACCGCCTCTCGTGGCCAGCTGTGCTGCCGCGTAGGCTTCACCGGCCCACCCTACTCCCATCGCCGTCTAGGCCATTCCTCTACTCACCCACACCTCCTGTTATTCTCCGGCGATGGCAGCCTCACACCGCAGCCGAACCAGTGAACCCTCATACTCCCCTCCGCGTGGGCATCCACTGTTGTGTCTTCGCTGGCTCCGGGTCGTTCCCTTCCTAGGACTCGCCATCGTTCACCGCGTTGGTTATCTCGGCGCGGCGTGGTCAACTTTGTCAACAAACGACAGCCATCGGAAGAGGCATGTACATGGAGTGGCTGATAGTAGGGACCCACATGGCCCATGGCCGCACATAGCAAGTGCCCCCTTATTATGCAAAAACAAATGATTTCTCCCCCTGACAGGTTTGACCCACCAGCTACATCTTCACACGCAAGGAAGTGCTTCCTTTATTACGCGGAAATAAAAAGTTTCCTCTCCCTGACAACTGGGACCCACCAGCTTTATTATGATCCATTTTGTGAAAATATAGATTGTAGCAAAGATGCTTAATTGTTTTCTTTTTATTCTAACTCGAAAAAGAAGAAATTCAAAAAACCAGAAAACATCTTCGCACGCAAGGAAGTGCCACCTTATTACGCGCAAAAAAATGATTCCCCCTGCTAGCTGGGACCCACCAGATTTGGAGGCTGACTTGTGGGCCTACTAAGTTGACGCGTACACAGGGCTTTGTCAACTAAGTCAATAAACGATTCTAGCTGCAGTGACTGTTGGATGTTAATCCAACGGCAAAGCTGCGTCTTCAACCTCTGGTCTTCTTGCTCCAGCCGCCCAAACCTGCGCCCGCCGTACCGCCTGCTCCAGCCTCCCGTGGCCAGCTGTGCTGCCGTGCAGGCCTCACCGCCCGACCATACTACCACTGGCCAGGCCTTCCCTCTACTTACCCACACCCCCTGTTATTCTCCAGCGACGGCAGCCTTACACCGCAGCTGAACGAGTGAACCCTCGTACTCCCCTCCGCGTGGGCATCCACCTGCCTCGTCTTCCCTGGCTCAGCGTCGTTCCCTTCCTAGGCCTCGGCTTCGACACTGCCCGGGTGCTGTCCGCGCGGCGTGGTCAACGTGGTCAATGAATGACAGCCATCGGAAGATTAGTGTACGCGGTGAGGCTGACAGATGGACCCACCAGCTACATCTTCGCATGCAAGCAAGTGCCTCCTTATTACGCACAAAAAAATGAATCCTCCCCCTGACAGCTCGGACCCACCATCTATCTCTTCACACGGAAGGAAGTGCGTCCTTATCCTCCCTAGCAGCTGGGACCCACCCGGTCGAAGCGTACATAGCATTGTCTGTCTGGTCGCGGATGTGTACGTACATACTGGTCGATCGATCTCTCTGCAACGATGAACCGTGGCCGAGCAAGCAGCAGCATGTGTAGTAGTAGAGCCCTTGACGTAGCAGTTCAGGCAGTCCCTTCTAAACTGTGTACATGTACGTACAACCACATGCCAAAAATACAGCCACGTACATACATACGGGCTGGGTCTCAAACGCGTACTCGTGCATACGTATGGCCAGGGCTCGTGTACATGGAGAGGCAACGGACGGCAGCAACGGCGTCATGTTCATCGGTAGCCAACCGGCTGGGTCGGAACAGAGGAAACAGCGTCGTGTTCATCGCGAGGCAACCTCCTCGGTCGGAATACGTCATGTTCATTGGGAGCCAACTGGCTTGGACGGAACAGCCGAAACGAGGTCTGGCATACCACAAAACGGAGGAAACAGACTTCTGTTCGAGCTCCTACGGTCAAAATGGGGTGCTGTTGACCGGGACGGGTGTGGCATACTGCAAAACGGAGGAAACAGACTTGTGCTGGAGCGCCTACGGTCGAAACGGGGTCCTGTTCATCAGGAGGGGTGTGGCGTACCGCAAAACGGGATTCCACGGGCTACTGTTCATCCACCGTCTACTGCCTCGCTCCAACCTCCACGGGCTATTGTTCATCCACCGTCGACTTCCTCCAGCCTCCACCTGCTACTGCTCATCCACCATTGACTTCCTCCAGCCTCCACCAGCTATTGTTCATCCACGGGCTATTGTTCATCCAGCCTCCACCGGCTACTATTCAACCAGCCCTCCACGGGGTCCTATTCATCAACCCCCAACTGGCTCGGGTGTGGCGGCCTCCTCGATCGGGGTCCTGTTCATCCAGCGGCAACGACCTACTACTACCACGGAGTCTTGTTCATCTAGCCTCCACTGGCTACTATTCAACCAGCCCTCCACGGGGTCCTGTTCATCCATCCCCAACCGGCTCGGGTGTGTGGCGCCTCCTTGATCGGGGTCCTATTAATCAAGCGGCAACGGCCTCTACTACCATGTGGTCCTGTTCATCCAACCCCCACAGGGAACTGTTCATCCAACCCCCAACAACGATCACTGTTCATCAAGAGGCAGCTGGTTCAATCGGCTTCAGTTAGCAGTAGTAGCGAAGGAATCGCTCGGGTTCAGTTAACAGCCAAGGGATCGATCGCTCGGGTTCAGTAACGTAGCTAGTGCAATCGCTCAGGTTCAGTAAGCGAACGCCAAGCTCGGGTTCAGTTAGATCCCAATGCCTCGCACACACACGCGTACATGTACGAGAGAAATGCGCAAACCTCCGTGCATCGCTCGGCCCCGACCACCCACCGTAACCGGGAACTCCTCGAAATTTTCCTCGCCCTCGCTTCTACCATGATTTTTTCCATCATGGACGACCCAAAGAATGTCATGCAAGTGCGTCCCCGGCCCGCCCAGGACGAAAAGCCCATTTTCTGTCATGACTTTTTGTTATAGAAGTAGGAGCCCACCACATCTATGATGATATGTGGTTTTGTCACAATTATCGTCATAGAAGTGTCATAAGCATGACAGGAAAAAAATTCGTTCGAGCCTAAATGTCACGGATGTGTCTTTTTTTTTGTAGTGCAAACGTTAAGTGTGTAGACCCCGCGGGTTCGAGAACTATGCAGACATGACCGAGACACCTCTACGGTCAATAACCAATAGCGGGACCTGGATGCCCATATTGGTTCCTACATATTCCACGAAGATCTTATCGGTCGAACCTCGATGTCAAGGATTCTGCTAATCTCGTATGGAGTTCCCTTTGTCTATCGGTATGTTACTTGCCCGAGATTCGATCGTCGGTATCTTCATACCTAGTTCAATCTCGTTACCGGCAAGTCTCTTTACTCGTTCCGTAATACAAGATCCCGTGGCTAACCCATTAGTCACATTGCTTGCAAGCTCATTGTGATGTTGTATTACCGAGTGGGCCCTGAGATACCTCTCCGTCATACGGAGTGACAAATCCCAATCTTGATCCATGCCAACTCAACAGACACCCTTGGAGATACCTGTAAAGCACCTTTATAGTCACCCAATTACGTTGTGATGTTTGGTACACACAAGGTATTCCTCCGGTGTCAATGAGTTGCATGATCTCATGGTCATAGGAACATATACTTGACATGAAGAAAACGATAGCAATAAGCTTGATACGATCATATGCTACATTTATAGTTTGGGTCTTGTCCATCACATCATTCTCCCAATGATGTGATCCCGTTATCAAATGACAACTCATGTCTATCACTAGGAAACCCTAGCCATCTTTGATCAACGAGCTAGTCCGGTAGAGGCTTACTAGGGACATGTTGTTGTCTATGTATCCACACATGTATTTGAGTTTCCGGTCAATACAATTATAGCAAGGATAATAAACGATTATCATGAACAAGGAAATATAATAATAACCACTTTATTATTGCCTCTAGGGCATATTTCCAACAGTCTCCCACTTGCACTAGAGTCAATAATCTAGCATTACATAGTAATGAATCTAACACCCATAGAGCTCTGGTGTTGATCATGTTTTGCCCGTGGAAGAGGTTTAGTCAATGGATCAGCAACATTCAGATCTGTATGTACTTTGCAAATGTTTATGTTCTCCTCCTTGATGTAATAGCGGATGGAATTGAAGCGTCGCTTTATGTGTCTGGTCTTCTTGTGAAACCTTGGTTCCTTGGCCAGAGCAATGGCACCAGTGTTGTCACAGAACAGAGTCGTTGGGTCCAGTACACTGGGTACAACTCCAAGATTTTTCATGAACTGCTTCATCCAGATACCTTCCTTCGCCGCCTCCGAGGCAGCTATGTACTTCGCTTCGCATGTAGAATCAGCTACCACGCTTTGCTTGGAACTACACCAGCTTACCGCTCCCCCATTTAGAATATATACATATCTGGTTTGAGACTTAGAGTCATCCGGATCAGTGTCAAAGCTTGCATCGACGTAACCCTTTACGAGGAGCTCTTGATCACCTCCATAAACGAGAAACATTTCCTTAGTCCTTTTTAGGTACTTAAGGATATTCTTGACCGTTTTCCAGTGTTCCACTCTGGGATTACTTTGAAACCTTCCGACCATACTTATGGCAAGGCTGACATCTGGTCTCCTGCATAGCATCGCATACATAATAGAGCCTATGGCTGAAGCTTAGGGGATGACACTCATCTTTTCTCTATCCTCTGTAGTCACTGGGCATTGAGTCTTACTCAACTTCACACCTTGCAAAACAGGCAAGAACCCCTTCTTGGACTGATCCATTTTGAACTTCTTCAAAATCTTATAAAGGTATGTGCTTTGTGAAAGTCCTATCAAGCGTCTTGATCTATCTCTATAGATCTTGATGCCTAATATGAAAGAAGCTTCTCCTAGGTCCTTCGTTGAAAAACTCTTGTTCAAATATTCCTTCACGTTTTCCAAAAGTTCTATATTGTTTCCAATCAGCAATATGTCATCCACATATAATACTAGAAATGCTATAGAGCTCCAACTCACTTTCTTGTAAATACAAGCTTCTCCATAAACTTGTATAAACCCAAACGCTTTAATCACCTCGTCAAAGCGAATATTCCAACTCCGAGATGCTTGCACCAGCCCATAAATGGATTGCTGGAGCTTGCACACTTTGTCAGCATTCTTTGGATCGACAAAACCTTCCAGTTGCATCATATAAAACTCTAATTATTCAGGTTCATCACTAATCTCGATGGTAATCGAAGAGTGAGCATGCTGACGGCGATCACATCAACCTTGGAACCATTTCCCACGCGCATCGTCACTTCGTCCTTCGCCAGCCTCCATCTATTCCATAATTCCTGCTTTGAGTTGCAAATGTGAGCAACCAAACCGGTATCAAATACCCAGGCACTACAACGAGAGTTGGTAAGGTACACATCAATAACATGTATATCATATATACCTTTGTTGACGTTAGCCCCCTTCTTGTCGGCCAGATACTTGGGGCAGTTCTGCTTCTAGTGGCCAGTTCCCTTGCAATAGAAGCACTCAGTCTCCGGCATGGGTCCAGCCTTGGGTTTCTTCACGGGAGGAGCAACTACTTTGCCACCTTTCTTGAAGTTTCCATTCTTTCCCTTGCCTTTCTTGAAACTAGTGGTTTTATTCACCATCAACACTTGATGCTCCTTCTGGATGTCTGACTCAGCGACTTTCAGCATCGCGAACAACTCAGAGACTGACTTGTTCATCCCTTGCATGTTATAGTTCAACACAAAGCTATTGTAGCTAGGTGGTAGCAATTGAAGAACTCTATCAGTGACAACCTCTGGCGGGAGCTCAACTCCCAACTCAGCCAGACGGTTGTAGTACCCAGATATTCTGAGTATGTGCTCATAGACAGACCCCGTTCTCCTCCATCTTGCAGGCATAGAACTTATCGGAGGTCTCATACCTCTCGATCCGGGCATTCTTCTCAAAGATAAACTTCAACTCCTGGAACATCTCATATGCTCCATGATGTTCAAAACGCCTTTTGAAGTCCCGGCTCTAAGCCATACAGCATGGCGCACTGAACTATTGAGTAGTCATCAACACGCGACTGCCAGGTGTTCATAGCGTCCGCAGTTCTTGAGGGGGTGGCACACCAAGCGGTGCATCAAGGACATAAGCCTTTTGGGCAGCCGTGAGGATAATCCTCAGGTTATGGGCCCATTCCACGAAGTTACTTCCATCATCTTTCATCTTAGCTTTCTCTAGGAACGCATTGAAATTCAGAGGAGCTACTGCGCGAGCCATTGATCTACAACATAAATTGACAAAGATAACTTAGACTATTGTTCAAGATAACAATTTCAATTAATCATATTACCTAAGAACTCCCACTCAAATCAACATCCCTCCGGTTGTCCGAGTGTAACACGATCCAAATTCACCAACCCAAGTCCGATCATCACGTGAGATGAGGTGGTTTCAATGGTGAACATCTTCATGTTGATCATATCTACTATATGACTCATGTTCGACCTTTCGGTCTCTTGTGTTCCGAGGCCATGTTTGTACATGCTAGGCTCATCAAGTTTAACCCAAGTGTTCTGCATGTGCAAAACTGGCTTGCACCCGTTGTATGCGAACGTAGAGTCTATCACACCCGATCATCACGTGCTGCTTTGAAACAACGAACTTTCGTAACGGTGCACATTTGGGGAGAACACAATTTTATCTTGAAATTTTAGTGAGGGATCACCTTATAATGCTATCGTCGTCCTAAGCAAAATAAGATGCATAAAAGGATTAAGAGCAACTCCAACGGGCCGACCCAAACGGACGGCGATTTTGTCCGCTTTTCGTCCATTTGGGTCGGCCCGACGGACACCAATGTCCGCTTCCGCGTTTGGGTCACCGCATGCGCCCAACGCTGGGCCGACCCATTTTGACAGCGCGAAAAAATAAAATAAAAACAAACAACTGGAAATTAAAAACAAACATTAATTAAACATTAAAGCCGGCCATGAAGGCCGGCGAGAGTCCACGCGTCCACATTACATTAATTAAACATTAAAAAACTTTAAAAAATGAGGCGGCGCGCTGCCCTAGGCGTCATCATCGTCGACGTCGGGGCCGGTGAGGTCGATGAGCGTCGGTGCAGGGCCGGCCTAGGGGAACGTCGTGTTCCAGACGGTGGCGATGTCGGGCGCAGGCTGTTTCGTGGGCTGTGCCACCACTGCCTGGGCCTGGCGCGCCTCCTCCTCGGCCTCGCGCTGCTCCTCCTCGGCCTTGCGCTCGAGCAGCTTGAGGTGCTCGCCCTCACGTTGCTCCTCGGCCAACCGTCACTGGCGCCAGTGTTCGAGGTAGGCCGCATCCTGCTCCTCCGTCGCCCCGAACCAGATCGGTGGTGCGCTGACCCACTCGCGCACATCTCCCGTCCAGGAGTAGCGCTCGACGGGGGCCGGCTCCGGCTCGGCTTTCACCGGGGACGGCGGGGCCAATGGCGGCACGACGCAGTCGCCCGCCGTGGAGAGGGCCATGGCCGCCTGGTACGCCGCCTCCTCTTCCTCCTTGTGCCGCTCCTCCTCCTCGCTCTCCCAGAGGACAGCCGCCTGGTAGGCGGCCTTCGCCTCCTGGTCCTCGTCGTGGATGACAAGTAGGGGCGGCGACGAGCTGCGGGCGACTTCGCGGACGCCGCGCCGCCTGGCCTCCTCGTGCTCGAAGGCGAACCAACGAGCCCAGTTGGGGGAGTCGAAGGCGTACACGGCGTCGCTGCGCTGCTCCGGCGGCAGCAGCGCCCGCCGGTGATGCACCTCCTCCGCGTGCAACCTAGCCGACCGTGAGGCCGCCGGCATGGGGATCCTCTCCGGATCCAGGTGCCAGTCATTTGGCAGCGTGACGTCGGGGTACGGGAGAGGCACGCGGTGCTGCCAGTGCCACTCAGCCTGGTGCACTAGAACGTTGACGCGCCGCCTCGGCCGGCGAGCTGGCGCCGGCGGAGGCGGGGGGAGGGGGGAACGGGTGGCGGGGGCCTTGCCCTTGGCTTTACTACTACCGGTGCCGGAGAAGAGCCCCATCTGGCTTGCTAGGGTGGCTCGGGTTGCCGCCGACGGGGGAGCAGAGTGTGGAGATGGGGACGGGGACGGGTGGCTTCTAGAAGCGGATGAGGACGGCCCCGCCGCACGCCCGGCTTAAAAAAGGATGACCGCCAACACTGACGCGTGGGCCTAAGGTCATAAATTAAGCTGACCAAGCTGACCGCGGGTAGTTGAACGGCCGCCAGGTGGGGACGCGGCGGACACCGAGAAGGCACGCGCGGCGTCTGCTTCGTGTCCGCGCCGACGCATTTCGGCCGCAAATTTGGGCCAGAAATGCGTCGGTGCGGACGAGAAGTGGACACGATTTGGGTTTGGGTCGGCGCGTTGGGCCTCCACTTTTGTCCGCGCCGACCCAAACGGACGCAGGCAGACGAAATGGGTCGGCCCATTGGAGTTGCTCTAACGTCACATGCAAATCATAAGTGACATGATATGGCCATCATCTTGTGCTTTTGATCTTCATCTCCAAAGCACCGGCATGATCTCCATCGTCACTGGCAAGACACCATGATCTCCATCATCATGATCTCCATCATCGTGTCGCCATCGGGGTTGTCATGCCAACCATGCTTCTACAACTATTGCTACCGCTTAGCAATAAAGTAAAGCATTACATAGCCCTTAATGATTGACATGCAGGTCATACAATAATTAAAGACAACCCTATGGCTCCTGTCGGTTGCCGTATGCATCGACATGCAAGTCGATATAAACTATTACAAACATGATCATCTCATACATCAAATTTATTTCATCAGGTCTTTGGCCATATCATATCACAACATACCCTGCAAAAACAAGTTAGACGTCCTCTAATTTGTTGTTGCATGTTTTACGTGGTTGCTATGGGTATCTAGCAAGAACGATTCTTACCTATGCAAAACCACAACAGTGATATGCAAGTTGCTATTTAACCTTCTACAAGGACTGCCTTCATCGAATTTGATTCAACTAAGGTGGGAGAGACAGACACCCGTCAGCCATCTTATGCAACAAAGTCACATTTCAGTCGATGGAACCGGTCTCATGTACGTGGACATGTAAAGTTGGTCCGGACCGCTTCATCCCACAATATCGCTGAATCAAGAAAAGACCAAGGAAGGAAGCAAACTGAATATCAATGCCCACAAAATCTTTTGTGTTCTACTCGTGATGTCATCTACGCATAGACCTAGCTCTTGATGCCACTGTTGGGGAACGTTGCATGGGAAACAAATTTTTTTCCTACGCTCACCAAGATCAATCTAGGAGATGAACATCTATGAGAGGAGAGATTGCATCTACATACCCTTGTAGATCGCTAAGCGGAAGCATTAAGAAACGCGGTTGATGTAGTTGAACGTCTTCGCGATCCAATCGCGATCCGTCCCGCGAACTCCCGATCCAAGTGTCGAACGGACGGCACCTCCACGTTCAACACACGTACGGCTTGATGACGCCTTCACCTCCTTGATCCAGCGAGTGATGGTGAAGTAGTAGCTCGAGTCCTTCGGCAGCACGACGGCGTGGTGGTGATGGTGGTGGTGGAATCTCAGCAGAGCTTCGCTACGCACTACGGAGAGGAAGAGGGCTACGAGGGAGAGGGAGGGCAGCACCGTGGCATAGATGGGTGCGGCTGCACTCCCTCTACCCCTCTATATTTAGGGGGAAGGGAGGAGGAGGGGGCTCCCTAGGGTTTCCCCTAGGGGGGCGGTGGCCACCATAGATGGGGGCGCCCCTAGGGAAACCCTAGGGTGACTTGCCCCCCAAGCCAGGTGGAGGCAGCCCTAGGGGGCACCCCACCCCTTCTGGTGATCATGGGATGGGGTGAGGGGAGCGCACAGCCCCTTAGTGGGCTGGTGTGCTCCCTCCCCTTGGCCCATCAGGCCCCCCAACACTTTACAGGGCCCCCGAAACCCCTTTCGGTTCTCCTGGTCATAACCCGGTACCCCCAGAACACTTCTGGACTCCGATTCCCTCCGTCCTATATATCGATCTTCACCTTCGGACCATTCTGAAGTTCCTCGTCATGTCCGGGATCTCATCCGGGACTCCGAACAACCTTCGATGACCACCATAACATCTCAACTGTACTTATATCGTCACCAAACGTTAAGTGTGTAGACCCTGCGAGTTCGAGAACTATGCAGACATGACCGAGACTCTTCTACGGTCAATAACCAATAGCGGGACCTGGATGCCCATATTGGTTCCTACATATTCTACGAAGATCTTATTGGTCGAACCTCGATGTCAAGGATTCAGCTAATCCCGTATGCAGTTCCCTTTGTCTATCGGTATGTTACTTGCCCGAGATTCAATCGTCGGTATCTCCATACCTAGTTCAATCTTGTTACCGGCAAGTCTCTTTACCCGTTTCGTAATACAAGATCCCGTGGCTAACCCATTAGTCACATTGCTTGCAAGCCCATTGTGATGTTGTATTACCGAGTGGGCCCTGAGATACCTCCCCGTCATACAGAGTGACAAATCCCAGTCTTGATCCATGCCAACTCAATAGACACCCTCGAAGATACATGTAGAGCACCTTTATAGTCACCCAGTTACGTTGCGATGTTTGGTACACACAAGGTATTCCTCCGGTGTCAGTGAGTTGCATGATCTCATGGTCATAGGAACATATACTTGACATGCAGAAAACGATAGCAATAAACTTGATACGATCATATGCTACATTTATAGTTTGGGTCTTGTCCATCACATCATTCTCCCAATGATGTGATCCCATTATCAAATGACAACTCATGTCTATGACTAGGAAACCATAGCCATCTTTGATCAACGAGCTAGTCCGGTAGAGGCTTACTAGGGACATGTTGTTGTCTATGTATCCACACATGTATTTGAGTTTCCGGTCAATACAATTATAGCATGGATAATAAATGATTATCATGAACAAGTAAATATAATAATAACCACTTTATTATTGCCTCTAGGGCATATTTCCAACAGCATCTTGCAGTATTAGAAGAGTGTAGATTAGCATATTATAAGGAGCAAGCATGTTGTAGTATTAACACCCAGAGATCCTTCCTCGACTCCCTGCGAGAAAGCAATCCCAGAGCCATCATATCCAAGTCACATTTCTAGTATCTAGTTCTAGTTGTATAGATCGGGATACAACTCCAAGTCATCTTGTTACCGTGGACACGACTATTCGAATAGATAAACTTCCCTGCAGAGGTGCACCACATTACCCAACACGCTCGATCACCCTGGCCGGATACACATTCCTGGGTCATGCCCGGCCTCGGAAGATCAACACGTCGTAGCCCTACCTAGGCTCAACAGAGAGGCCAGCACACAGGTCTACATCCTAAGCATGGAGGGGTCTTGGGCCCATCGCCCTTTGCACTCATGCACGTTGCATGGGCGGCCCGGAGTAGACCCACCCCCTAATACAAGCGTAGGTGGTTCCTGTCAAACCAGGCGCGCGACGTTCAGTCGCTGACGTCCGAAGAGCTTCGGCTGATACATATGACGCCGAGTGCCCATATCTGTTCCCACGTGGCAGTTAGTGCGTATAGGTCAATGACCCACTCAGATCAAATACCCAATCTTGTTAGTGTCTTGGGAGCACATTGACGATTAGTGCTTCTGTTGCCCCATCTCGAGAACTTACGGCAAGGGTCAGGCCTAGCCCACTAGAGGGCGGTCTGCCTGCTCGGCCGTGCCTTGTAATTATCTCACGGGTATCCTCCAGATCAACCCGACTACACATCAACTCGCGGGTACCCTCACGGTCAACCTGACTCGCATGATACTATCGGCAACTCAGGTCCACCTCTACCGGGGTGGTGCCGCCTGTCCCTCCAGTCACGCAGAAATAGTAACTCTTGTGGGTACCCCTCAGGGCCAACCCCTCTTTAATATACTTTTGGGGGTAAAGTCAAGTAATCGTGTGTCCATAACACCAAAAGGGAATCCGAGGAATCGCCCTCGATGGATTCCACTTGATGTGATTGTCAAGGTGAACTTGGAGGAATCACCCTCGATGATTCACACTTGAGGGGTTGCACGACAGAGACGTCATCGAGAGTGCTGAAGGAGGAATCACCCTCGATATACCACGACCGATTAGCTTCACTACAGAGTTATCATCAGGAGTGCGTTATGGGGTCACTACTAGGGAAAAGCCTAGCAGTAGCGCGGGGCACTGCACTACTGATACGACGCTATAGCTAACCTGTAGCAGTAGCGCGTTTTGACCCGCGCTACTGCTATACCTACTTAGCAGTAGTGCTGTCCATACCAGCGCTACTGCTAAGTGGCTTAGCAGTAGCGTTTTCCTGTCCAGCGCTAAAGAGCGCTACTACTATATTTTCACATATCTTTTTTTTGCTACGTATTTGCAATGTTTTTGTACAGGTTTTATACAATATTTTAATCATATCATAAACATGCAATATGCTCATCATATCATACATATAATAGTCTCATCATATCATCCAACACAAATCATGTCGTCACATCATAATCACGGTATAGCGATACAAGTTAACTGACATGTCTTCGGATCCCTCTCTCGCACTAGCGTGAACCTAAACTAACTATTTTCCGCTTCGGCTCTGCTATCGAACCCTCTCTGGCTGTCGCTCGGAAACTGGTACACCTGGGCCTGACACTCAGGACACTCATCGTATACTCCTGGCGTAGCACTTCTTCGCCATCGATGATCTATGTACTTGCATCGTCACATGAGTCGATAATATGCAACATATAATAGTTGAGCAATAGAAAGAGACAGAGTTGGCAAAAATAGAAGCAACATATCACAAGCATAAATAACAAATTTCATCGTACCCAAAATGCCCTAACTAGAGTGATCTACGCTAGTTGAGGAGGACGGTTTAATTACATCACAAAGTTTCGTCGTGCATAACTCAAAGTTTCATCATAGAGAAAGTATGGACTAAACGGACACATTGTCATATATCGTCAATCACTCCAACATGTCATGCCATCCATCCCAATCAGGGAGATAGTCCCCGAGCGTAGTGAAAGGCTTCAGGTCGAGACGCTGAGCGGCTATGCGTGTTCAGACGTCTTCCCGCGACATTTCCCCTTCTTCGTAGAACATCCATGTTTTTTCGAGGACCTCCTTCATGATGATTTGGGCAAGTTCACGCTGGATGTGATAGAACTCAGCTCGGAGTCGATGATTCGGGACATCTCCTAGTTTCTTTGCCCATTGCAGAATATTGGCATTGCCGGATCTAGGTGACATGCGAAGGTTCTGGTGATCCCGTCTGTACTCCAGCATGTGGTGGAGGACATAGAATCCATCACTGAGAGTACCACTCGGTTGCTGGATGCAGCAGAAGTCGGTCTTATGGCCGAAGGCGGGCGCGCGGTTCCTTGTCTTCTTGAGCGTGATCTCTCCACCCCGTAGGCCGTAGCTAAAGATAGCACTGTCGAGAACAGACTTGATGTGGGTGTAATCCTTTTTCTTCATGTTCTTCGATGAGTCCAAGTAAAGAGCGTGGGAGAATCGGGGGTAAAGGATGATGAGGACGGCGCGCCCGTCGCTGCGCAAAATAAGTACACCTCAAATTAGCCTCCACGCGTGCAAATGAATGATTGGATTCGAAGGAAGGATATCCACGGATGATAAGGCACGAGAATCGTCTCCTTGTCCTTATTGCCGACCATGAAATCGGTGATGTAGTTACTCGCGTATTCACAGTGCTTTGGGCAGACTGCCAAGAAGCCCTCGTGCATGAAGTATGGGTCAGCGACACAGATATAAGGTATCTGCTCAATCCTGATGATGTAGTTCATGTACAAGGAAAAAAGGCGGACAAACATAAAATCCAGCTTTTTCAAGTGAAACATGTCGAAGATGTAATCAAATCGAAGGAAGAACTTTTCCGCAGGGAATGTGTCGATGTACAACCTTTGCTGCGGCACGTTAACCACGTAGAGCAGGTATACTGGATTTTTTGAGGCGGTCAGGCTTTTCTCTCTCTGCAGCACATCGTCATGAAGTCTCCTTAGACCGCCGTATATGGCCTCTACCGCTGCCTTAGGTAGGATCGGATCACCGGGGATATGGTATTTAGCCGCACCCATGATAGGTATACGGTCTTCAACCCGAGGCTGCGAAGGCGGCTGGCTCATAGAAGCAGCTTTGCCTTTCCTCGATCTCTTCCTATGCTTCTTTGCTACTGGAAGTGAGCCTATAATACATTCATCCTCTGGCAATTCAGGCACCAATTCATCACGCTCAAACCCTGAGTACTCATATTGCTGAGCCATCAATCCTCCATCGTCATAGGCATCAGTATTGAGATACTGTAGAGGGTCATCGTCATCCTCGTTGATGGCATCATGCATTGCTTCTTCGACGGCGGCGACATCATCAGCCACTAATGGAGCCTCTTCCTCACGCCGTCCCCTATCACCCGGCACGACAGGTGACGCTAATTGGGTAGGTGTGGTGTTGGTGTTCATACCTTGCTGAGGCTACGTGGTCGTGGGTGTGCTCCCGACCGCCTCCAGACGAAGCAGACTCTTCGGCCATAACAGGATCCAACTCTTGCAATCGCCAAGCCGCCGCGGGGTCTCATCGTCATCTCCCCCTAGTGTTACCGGAGGAGCCAAATTCTCATGGCCCGGTTTGAACAGGTCACGGAAACCTTGAAGACGTCAGGGGGGATTGGCCAGCTGTGGAACAATTCTTCCTTCGGCTTCACTATCATCACCTTCCCCACGTCCACCTTCTGGCCGTTGATGGTGTACAGTATGGTGCACGGGGTTACGTCGGCCTGCAAAGACATGTCTATGACGTGAGACATCCGAAAGGCAACGGAAACGGGAGATTATACATATATTGAAGAGGGCCGGTGTGACAGGTACCGTGAGGGCGTCGAGCTCAGCCAATGACAAAGCCCCGCCGAGCACGCCAGAGACGGAGGACGGGCTGCTATGAGTAGGTGCAGGAGCAGGTGCTGGTGCAACGCTAAACGAGCTGCTCCCGAAGAAGTTAGAAAGGGGAAAGTCCGCTGCCTCTTTATCTGGATTTTGCTTGGTCCAACTGACGATAGCCGGAATCAAGACACTATACGAAGCTGCCATTTCCTCTTTTGTGGTAGCTACCGCTGCTTTGACTGTCTCAGCTGATTTCTTATCAACCGCAATCTCAACCTTCTTGTCGATGTTTTCTTCGTTTAACCTCCGTCTTTCCTTTCTCTCCTCGGTGGTCTCACGGTAGTACTTCTTCCACATGGCACCATCTCCGACACCGTGCACGCGTCCATACGACGGCCGAGTGTCCACCGGGAGTCCTTTCAATATGTTCAAGGCCCGGTTGAATGGGGTATCCCACTTGGGCCTCGCCAACGCCTCAGACGCTTTCGGCCGCAATCCTGTGTTGCTCTTTCTGCAAAAGGAACGTGGATCATTTACAAATGTGACTAAACATGTAGTCGAATTGATCAGAAGCTAAAATTAGGGGGTAAATTAATAATTACCAGCAGTCTCATGAACTCCTTCGTGACTGCGTCTGTATCGAAAACCTTGTTGACTTGGTCCCAACGGTACCGGGCCCTGATGATGTCACGCTCCTGCGGGACGGTGAACTCTGCCAAGGGGTCTGGGATCCCCAGACTTTCGCGTTCCGCGTCCTCCTTGGCCCATATGGGCCTCTTCCCCGCGTAACCACGACTTCCGAGGTGGTGGCACCCCATGTTCCTCTCTTGAAGCCCCTTCATGTACTCTGACTTTTCTTTGGCAGCTTCGGCAACGCAAGCCTTCTTGAATATTTCAAACTGCTCTTCCGTAATTGTCGGATTATCCTTTACAATCTCGGAGTAGGGTTCCTCTTTGACGATGATCCGATGTTTCACCCTTACTTTCTAGGCGGACAACGAGCCGCTAAACTTGCCCATGGCGTGTTTGTTTATCTTCTTCATTGCCGGGTCTTGCCACGGTCGAGTATATTTGATTTCATCCCGGCCCGGGAATAAGAATACCTGGTGCAGCTTCCTTAGGAGGGAGTGCTCCATATTTTCTTTAATTTCTCATTGTTGATGGTGGTGGTTGCCCGTAGGATGCAGCCTATTTGATTGCCGTAGCACGCGCGCGCTTTCGCAAGCTCTTTTGGCTCAAAATTGCCGGAGTCCACCTCCGTGACCACCAGTCTAGTAGTGTTGAGCTGGTTTGGGCACCGTATCCTCTTCGGTTTCGATTCTATACCGGCTTCGCCAGTCTCGGTGCCGGTCTCGGCGCCGGTGTCGGTCTTAGCGCCGGTCTCGATGTCGGTCTCAGTCTCAGATGTGACTGGTGGGCCCTGCAACAATCGTTGCTCCTCGAGAAGGTTCAAATAGGCGTCTGCCGCCTCGTAGGCATTGCAATCACCAGAACCCTATCCTTCAACGTTGCTAGCCATGTTTCCTACGATTAAATCTAGTCAATTAATGCTAGACCTAATAAAATGAATAATGACATAAAAAGGCCTATGTTTTGCAAGAATGTTGATTCATTCCCGTTGCGGCAAATCCCGGGCACTCGATATGTCCTAGTTTGTAGCACAAGTCATGCCGAAATTCACGGAAAATTTCGGCATGACCTTTGCTACAAAGTGGACAAATCGAGCGCCTGAAATTTGCCAGAACGGAAATGAATCAACATTTCGGCAAAACATAGGCCACTCGGCTTCATTCCCTGCAAACAACAAAAGGCCACTTGGGCACAATCGAACCACTTCAATGTTGCATATAACAGGACCACTTAAGAACCTGTACATGAGCAACTACAACAGTAGATATACATGAGCAAACACTATTGAGGAATTTGCATATAACATGACCACTTCAAATTTGCATCTCCTAGTGTTTGACACTTCAAGAAAATCTACACAAATCTCATGCTCTCTCAAACTCAATTCAAAAACCAAATATAGATGGATGAACCCTAGAAACCTTGAACCTTTACATATTTCTACCCTAAATTGCTGTCCTAATGAAAATTATGTCCTAATATAAATTATGAACCCTAGAACTCAATTTTTGTCCTAAATTTCAAATGATAAACCCTAGAACTCAATTCAAATTATGTCCTAAATTTCTGTCATAATAAAAAATCAGTACAAATTAAGAACCTACTAGACTTGCAGCACTAATAGAAATTTATATTTTTATATTTATTTTTTTCTCTAAACTAAACACTACTGCCCTAATTAACATCTAGTTAAACCCTACTGCCCTAACCCTACTGCCCTAGTACTTAAGCATCTACAAGTACTAACTAATTAGATGAACCCTAGCTAGCTACTTAAGCATCTACAACTACTTAAGCACCCATTGATGAACCCTAGGAATTATACAACTACTTAAGCATACATTGGGTGCAGAACAACTATACAAGTACTTAAGCAACTATACAACCCTAAAATATATTTAGTTAACTACTTAAGCATATACAAATTTGTCCTAAAAATAATATTTAGTTAACTACTTAAGCATATACAAATTTGTCCTAAAAATTATATTTACTTAACTACATTGGGTGCACAACAACTATATAACTACTTAAGCATCTACAAGTACTAGCTAATTTGATGAACCCTAACTAATTAGATGAACCCTAGCTAATTTGATGAACCCTAAAATTTGATGAACCCTAGGAACCCTAGCTAGGCAGAGGTAGGGGAGCAGAAGGAGGAGGTGTAGGCGTGCTCACCTCGGGCGCTGGCGGAGTGCGGGAGCAGGAGGAGGCAGAGCGGCCGAGAAAGGGGCACGCGGCATCGAGGTAGGGGCTCGGGCGCGCGGCGGAGGACGGGCACCAGATGGCCACCGAGGGCAGCAGACGGCGTGTAGAGGGCGACGGGAGGGCGCGCGGCAGCCGACGGCGATGTAGGGCGACGACGGCGGCGACAGCAGAGGGGGGATTTGTGGGAAGTGGCCGGGTGGAAGAAAAACCGCGCGGGGGGTTAAGTCAAAAATAGCAGTAGCGCTGGCCCAGAAAAGCGCTATAGCTAACTTAGCTATAGCGCTGGCTGCCAAAACGCGCTACTGCTATAGGTAGTAGCTATTTATTTTCCTTTTTCTGTTCTTTTTTCTTTTCCTTTTCTTATTTACTTTTCTTTTTTTCCTTTCTCCTTAATTTAAGGAAATTATCGATAGCGGGGGTACAAGGAATGCGCAACTGCTACATTAGCTATAGCGCTTGTTCTGAAAGGTCGCTACTGCTATTCCTTTCTCCTTTATTTTTCTTTTTCTTTTATTTTCCTTCACATTTTCTTTTTCCTTTCCCCTTTTTCTATTTCTTTCATTTTCATTTACTTTTCTATATGTTTTTCATTTTATTTTCTTTTCATTAGCAGTAGCGCTTTTTCATGAAAACGCGCTGCTACAACCAACTTAGGAGCAGCGCGTTTTACATAAGCTCACTACTACTATTCCTAGCATGCCGAGAACAGTGTGGGAATTGTAGTACTAGCGCGTCCTCCTGCAGACGCGCTACTGCTATAACCTTAGCTGTAACGCGTTTTGTGACCAGGCGCTACCGGTAAATAGCAGTAGCGCTTTTTTTGACCGGCGCTACTGGTAAGCTTATGTGTATAAGGTTTTCCCTAGTAGTGGGTATCACCCTCGGCACTCGATAGTAGCTCTGCAGAGTCATACAACTAAAGGGGGTGAGGTGATGTGTCGGGCCCTAGACGTCGATCACGTTGATCGAGTCATTTAGTAATCCGGCGGGGGGCAACAGGGACAAGATGAGGGGTCACTGATGGATCACTAACCAACCTATACAAAGCATATAGGATAAGCAGGTAAGATACAAAAAGCAGGTTACAAAAACAGGGTATGCATCAAAATAGGAGCAAACATTTACAGTAGCAAAATCTAATGCAAGCATGAGAGAGAATGGAATGGGGGATATCGGAATGATCAAGGGGGTTTGCTTGCCTGGAAGCTCCGCTGAGAGTGGCTGAACGTCAAGGGTGTAGTCGTACTCGGTAGCAGTGTCACTCTCGGTGTCTACCGGAGAGAAGAGGGGGAAGAAACAATAAATATAATGCAAACAGAAGCATCACTATACATGACATGGCAATAAGCAGTGCTAGGGGTGATCTAACGCAGTACTACACGTTGCAGACGAAGAGGGAAAACATCTGGGGATGTTTTCCCAGTGTTTGGTATTTTTCGGACAGATGAAAGAGAGGAGACGGTTCCATGTTCATCATGCTAGAGGCATGTGACAGATGAACGGATTGCATATTCAGATTCGTTAGATTTTTCTGAGCAATTTTCATATATAAATTATTTTCATCTGAGTTATAGAATATTTTATATGATTTTTCAAAGTTTTAAACAAATTCTGGAATTTTAAATTAATTCGAAATTAAAAGGAAATTGCTAAATGCACACAGTAGTGGGCTTCTGAGGCTGACAGTGGGACCTAGTTGATTGCCAAGTCAGCAGTCAACTGGTCAGCTTTGACTGGTCAAAGGTCCAGCGGGGACCCACCTGTCAGAGATTGGGGCTAGCCCAGTCAGCAGTTTGACTTGGTCAAACTAGACAGTGGGCCCACCTATCATTGGGCCAGCTAACTAAAAGGGGGTTAATTACTGGTTTCGTTAGTGGGGGGCTAGTGTCAGTGGGGTTAGGGGGTGCGGTTAGTGACTAATCTAACCATGCCACGTCGGCTTAGCTGACGTTTAGCCACCGGAGCTAAGCAGTACGCGACGGCGATGCTCGGCTGGCTGTTTCCGGTAGTGGCGGGATGCGCAGCTCGGCTAGTTCGAACGCCCACATTACGGCGCATCGAACGGTGGTGGCAACGGTGGCTGGGGTGGCCTACAGCGGTGGCGGTAGTGAAGCGACGGCGGAGCTCACGGCCACGACGGAGCTCGGGCTTTGTCCGAAACCGCCCACGGGCTGCGGTTTGACACGCGGATGGGTGCATTCGAACGGACGCAATGAGGCACGTTGATGGGTGGCCATGGTTCGGCCTAGGATGGCCAGTAGCGGCGCCGGAGACGAGGTCAGCGACCGACGGAGCTCTGGCGAGCTCGGGCTTGTGGCCGCAGCACGCGAGCGAGCGAACGGAGTGTTAGTGATGCTCTACAGGTCGCAGGGAAGCGAGCGGACTCGCTGGAGTGACCAAATGGGCATCGGGGCAACGCCGACGACAGGACGAGGCGGCGGTGGTCTTCGGCTCCCATGGCAATGATGGCTAAGGGGCGAAATCGTACGCGCAAGGAGAGGGGAAAGAAAGCGAGGCTCACAGTGATCATGTAGAGATGCTCACTGGGGTCGGGGAAGGCCTGTAGTAGACGCGGTGGTGATGGTGATCTCCAGCGCCCGAGGAAGAAGGAGGTGATCTAGGGCTCGATGCAGAGGCGCCGGACTCGATCCGTTGCTCGGAGTCGATGAAGGCGGACCAACGGGAGCTCCTGGACACCATCTGACGGCGTGGGGTGGCTCCAGAGCACGCCAATGTCAATGGCGCAGCGGCGGCGGAGCTCGGGCGAGAGCAAAACAGAGAGGGAGAGGGCTTGTGAGGGGAGGTGAGGGTAGCTAGGGTTCAACGTGGGTGGATGGGGGGGTCCAGGGGTGATCTTATCCACCCCGCGGTGCTGTTGTGACCAGGGGGTCGGGCACTGGACATGGCGCTCGGCCTTTTCTTGGCACAGCGGGAGGTAGGGGAAGGCCGACGCCAGTGGACTAGACCAGCCTGTAGCAACCAGGCCTAAGTGCACAGTAGGTATTGCACTTTTTTCCTTTTTCTTTATTTCTCACTGCTTTCTTTTTATAGAAATTGCTTTGTAATATTTTGAGCTGCCAAATGGATTTTGTAAAATGTGGGACTTGGCCACATAATTACATTTTAATATTCTGTGTTGGCACAAAAAGTTTGGGGGCAAATAGAAAATGTGTAAGCATTTTTAGAAATTAAAAAGGTTCATTATTTCGTTGTTGAACCACTTAATTAATTTCCAGGGGCATTTTGGGAATTCAAAATAGGTTGGTTTTATTTTTATAATAGCTTTGGGATTTTTTGCAATATTATGAACTATTTTGTTTTACTGTTAGAAGAAATAATTTATTTGACTTTATTTTAAATTTGAAATTGGCTTTAATTTTTTTATCAAGTGGTAATTTGACTTAGTTAAACTTGATGACATGGCACCATTAAGGGAGATTACTGTAGCTCGACACTGGGGGTGTTACAAAGGCGTCCCCATAATTTGGAGGGTGAAAATCTTGATGAAAAAATTGCTAAAAGTGGGTTTGGAGAGGTAAAAACTTTAACTAGTGATGTGCCCACTCTCTCGGATTACAAAGACTTTAATTATGATAGTTGTTCTTTGGTTGAGTGTATTTCTTTGTTACAATCCATGCTAAATTCACCCAACGCTTATGAACAAAATAAGGCTTTTACTAAACATATTGTAGAAGCGATGATGAAAGCTTTAGAAGAAAAGATAGAATTAGAGATTTCTATTCCTAGAAAATTATATGATGAATGGGAACCTACCATTAAAGTTAAAATTAAAAATTATGAGTGCAATGCTTTATGTGACTTGGGTGCTAGTGTTTCCACAATTCCAAAATCTCTATGCGATGTGTTAGGTCTTACCAATATAGATGAATGTTCTCTTAATTTGCACTTGGCGGATTCTACTATTAAAAAGCCGTTGGGTACAATTAATGATGCTCTTATTCTTGCAAATAGGAACTATGTGCCTGTTGATTTTATTGTACTTGACATTGATTGCAATCCGTCTTGCCCCATAATACTTGGTAGACCGTTCTTATGAACTATAGGTGTCGTGATTGACAAGAAAGAAGGGAATCTTAAATTTTAGTTTCCGCTAAAGAAAGGTATGGAACACTTCCCTAGAACTATAATTAAGCCACCATATGAGTGAATCATGAGGGCCACTTATGGGACTAAAACCAAAGATGACAATACTTGAAACTATGCATTATGCCTAGCTAGGGGCATAAAACAATAGCGCTTGTTGGGAGGCAACCCAATAGTTATCTTAATTTTTCTTGTTTATTTTCTGTTTTCTTGTGTTCACACAATTATGCTACTGTTATGATTATGTTTTTTATGTTTTAATTAGTGTTTGTGCCAAGTCAAGCCTTTAGGATTATGTTGGATGATAGTTGACTTGATTCTGTGAAAAACAGAAACTTTTGTGCCCAGTTCTGGAATTTTGTGAATTCAAAGAAATGTGTTTTTCTCTGAGTTTTTTTTCACATGATTGATATAGAAATTGCCCATGTCGTCCTAATTTTCAGAATTTTTTGAGTTACAGAAGTATGAGCTTAATTCACGTTTCTATAGACTGTTCTATTTTTGACATATTCTGTTTTTGATGCATTGTTTTGCTAGTTTTGATGGAACTATGGATTGTATCGGGGGGTATAAGACATGGGGAAGTTAGAATACAGTAGGTATAATGCAAAAATAAAATATGAATGGGTTTGCAACAGCACTTAAAGTAGTGATTTGTTTTCTTATACTAACGGATCTCACGAAGGTTTTGTTAAGTTTTGTGTGATTGAAGTTTTCAAGTTTTGGGTGAGATCACGATGGATGAAGGAATAAGGAGTGGCAAGAGCTTGGGGATGCCCGAGGCACCCCAAGGTAATATTCAAGGACTCCCAAGCAACTAAGCTTGGGGATGCCCCGGAAGGCATCCCCTCTTTCTTCTAACGACTAGCGGTAATTTTACTTGGAGCTATATTTTTATTCGTCACATATCATGAGTTTTGCTTGGAGCGTCGTGTATGATACGAATATTTGCTTTGTTTGCTTTTTAGTTTGTCACAATCATCCTTGCTGAACACACCTATTTGAGAGAGCCATACATTATCATGATTTGTTAGAATTGCTCTATGTGCTTCACTTAAATTTTTTAAGCTAGGCAATTGCTCTATGTTCTTCACTTAAATCTTTTAGAGCACGATGGTGATTAAATTTTGAAGAAATACTTGAACTCTCATGCTTCACTTAAATCTTTTTTAGAGTTGATATGATTATATTTTAAAGAAATGCACTCTCATGTTTCATTTATATTATTTTGAGAGTTGATATGATAAATTTTGAAGAAATATTTGTGATCTCTTGCTTCACTTAAATCTTTTTGAGAGTTGATAATAGCAATGGTAATTTGCACGAGATATGAATTTGGTCCCAAAGTGATGAATATCCAAGAGGGATATAATAAAAACTTTCATGAAAGATCATTGGATATGATAAGTTTGATTCCTTGCAATAGTTTTGCGATATGGAGATAATAATATGTGAGTCAAGTTAGTGAGTAATTGTGCTTCAGTAAGAATATTGGTGTTAAGGTTTGTGATTCCCTATGCAAGCATGAAAGTCAATAGTTATGCAACGAAGTTACATCCTACTTGTGGTGCATTATTCAGTGTTAGTTATGTTCAATGCATGTTTATGACTGTTTTCATTTTTTGGTTGGTCACTTCTCAATCTATTTGGTAGCCTTCATTTGTACTAAGCGGGGATGATGCTTGTGCATCCAATTCCTTAAACCCAAAGTTGTGCCAAATGAGTCTACCATACCTACCTATATGCGGTGTTTCCTTGCCGTTTCAAGTAAATTTGTATGTGCCAACTCTAATATTAAAAAAATCTGTTTTGTGTGCCCGTACCGCTCATGAAGCGGCAGGGGATGGCCAATATTTTTCATGCTAGGTGGGTTATTCTTACGATGAGTGTTTATTCACTTGTCATTGCACGAGAGTGTGGCAGGTAATAGGGATGCCCAGTCCCGAAATGAAATTTTTCTAATCTGATGATAATAATAAATTCCTTGGAAAGTGTTGGTATGGAAGGCACCCGTGGATACGGCTAGCCATGGATTATGTAAGGATGGTGGAAAGGAAAAATACTTTATTTTTTGTTTGGGAACCGCCTATGATTTGTCTAGCATGGAAGATATTGTGAATTCTCGGTCGGTTCATTAACAGGAAAAGCATGCCTCTCAAAATAATTTTATCTCTCAATTTAAGCTTTGAGCTCTGGCACCTCTACAAATCTCTGCTTCCCTCTACAAAGGTCCAATCTATTTACTTTTATGCAATTTTTATTTTTATTTTGAGTCTCCATTTTCTCTTACAAAGCACCAACTAGGGAACACTATTGTCATACTTGTGCATTGGATGTAGCTAATATTTGAGTGTGTTTCATGAATGGATCAATAATTGAGTATAATGGGCTAGGGATAACTTTCTTTAGCGTTGATATTTTGAAAGACATGGTTGCTTGTTAGTATGCTTGAGTATTGATGTCTTCATGTCAAATTATAGACTATTGCTTTGAATAATTCAAGTCCAAATGTCCATGCTATAAAAGAAAAGATTGTATGACGAATATGATAGGTAGCATTCAACATCAAAAATTCTGTTTTTATCATTTACCTACTCGAGGACGAGCAGGAATTAAGCTTGGGGATGCTTGATACGTCTCCAACGTATCTATAATTTGTTATTGTTCCATGCTATTATAGTATCAATCTTGGATGTTTTATATACACTTACAAGCAACTTTATATCTTTTTTGGGACTAACCTACTAACTTAGTGCCCAGTGCCAGTTGTTGTCTTTTGCTTGTTTTTGACTTTGCAGAATATCAGTACCAAACAAAGTCCAAATGCCATGAAACTTTTTGGAGATTTTTTTCTGGTGATAAGAGACCCTGGAAGCTTAGGGAGGGGATGAGAAGACGAAGCAGTAGCCCATAAGGCACCAGGGTGCGCCCTGGTACCTAGTGGGGCCCACAAGCCTCCGTTTGACCTAACTCCGCCTCTATAAATTCTCGAAAATCAGGAAACCAACATGGGAGTCCACAAAATACTTTTTCCGCCGCCGCAAGCCTCTGTTGTCGAGAGATCCCATCTGGGGACCCTTTCTGGCACTCTGTCGGAGGGGGAATCAATCACGAAGGGGCTCTACATCAACCTTGTTGCCCTTCCGATGATGCGTGAGTAGTTTACCACAGACCTACAGGTCCTTAGTTAGTAGCTAGATGGCTTCTTCTCTCTGGATGTTCTTCAATACAATGTTCTCCTTGATGTTCTTGGAGTTCTATCCGATGTAATTCGTTTTTTGCAGTGTGATTGTTGGGATCTGCTGAATTGTGAGTTTATGATTAGATCTATCCATGAATATTATTTGAGTTTTCTCTGAACTCTTTTATGCATGATTGTTATAGTTTCATATTTCTTCTCTGATCTATTGATTTGGTTTGGCCAACTAGATTGATTTATCTTGCAATGGGAAGAGGTGCTTTGTGATGGGTTCGATCTTGCGGTGCTCAATCCCAATGACAGAAAGGGACATGAAACGTATGTATCATTGCTATGAAGGGTAAAAAGATGGGGTTTATTCATGCATGAGTTTATCTTGTCTACATCATGTCATCTTGCTTAAGGCGTTACTCCGTTTCTTGCAAACATAATACTCTATATGCATGTTGGATAGCGGTCGATGGGTGCAGTAATAGTAGTAGATGCAGAATCGTTTCGGTCTACTTATCTTGGACGTGATTCCTATATACATGATCATTGCCTTGGATATCGTCATAATTATTTGCGGTTCTATCAATTGCCCAACAGTAATTTGTTTACTCACCGTATGCTATTTTCTCGAGAGAAGCCTCTAGTGAAAACTATGGCCCCCGGGTCTATCTTTTATCATATAAAAATCCTAAAAATACTTGCTGCAATTTTTACTTTATTTATTTTATTTTATATTTTGTGCGATCTATTTATCTATCACCATACAATTTAATCTTGCAATTTTACCATCAAAGGATTGATAACCCCTTGTTCGCGTTGGGTGGGAGGATTTGTTATCTTGTGGGCAGGTACTGCTTACATAGTGTTGCTTGGTTCTCCTACTGGATTGATAACCTTGGTTCTTAACTGAGGGAAATACTTATCTCTACTATACTGCATCATCCCCTCCTCTTCGGGGAAATCCCAACGCAGCTCACAAGTAGCACCAACGGCGTCGAGGATCATGCACACTGTCGCCACCAGCAAAACCAGCACTAGTAGTAGTGCTTTCCTAGCCAGGTCCTCGGCCAGAGCGCCCTGTGGGCGTCTTCCATGGCAACAAACCCAACACTCTGGGCTTTGTTGTCCAGGAGGTGTCTGAGAGCCACCATGAGAGCCTCTAGGCTGAAGCCACCTTGCTCCATGATGGCACCGTAGAGCTCAAGGTGGACGTCAACTATCTTGCTCTCCCTAATGGCAATGGCCACCTCCTTCACTGCCTGAGTCATGCTGTTGAAGACGCTCAGCTCCTCCTCCATGAAGCCTGCCCGCTTCCTCTTCCCATCCACCACAAGAACGTGCTCACCATGCTTCTCAGGAGCATCAACGTTGATGGTGTCTGGATACTCGGGCATCGGCGAGCCCAGCGGCTAACCATAGCTCATGGCATGCTTGCCGGTTGCCAGCCCAAAGGAGAAGATCTGTTGCATCTGGTGGTAGTTCTGGATAGGTGTGTTGAGAAACTCTGCGTCCTTGGGGTGAGCCTAAGCAAGAAAGAGGGCAGAGTGGTTAGTTAGTATGGCAATGGTTCATAGGCTTAAACTGCTGGTTAGTTAGAAAGGCATGGTTTGTGAGCTAACCGCGATGTGGCCTGGGTAGTGCTCTGCCTCCAAAAGGATCGAGCAGGTGTCCTCATCCCATGAAGCACCGCTGAGGTCTTTGAGCTTGGTGATACGTCTCCAACGTATCTATAATTTTTTATTGTTCCATGCTATTATATTATCTATCTTGGATGTTTTATATGCACTATTATGCTATTTTATATCATTTTTTGGGACTAACCTATTAACTTAGTGCCAAGTGCCAGTTGTTGTTTTTTCCTTGTTTTTTTCTTTACAAAAAATCAATACCAAACGGAACGAAACTTTTTGAGGATTTTTCTTGGACCAGAAGACACCCAGGAACCTTCGGGAGGGGGTCATAAGGGCCACCAGTTGGCGACATGCTCGGGAGGCGTGCCCTAGGGGGCGCCCCCAGGCTTGTGGGCCCCCTAATGCTCCTCCAACCCTAATCTTTGCTCTATAAATACCCAAATATTGCCTGTATACCAGATGGCACACCAAAAATACTTTTATGCCGCCGCAAGCTTCTGTTCTTGTGAGGTCCCGTCTTGGGGCCTTTTCCGGCACCCTGCCGGAGGGGGATTCGATCACGGAGGTCTTCTACATCAACCTTGCTGCCCTTCCGATGATGTGAGAGTAGTTTACCACAGACCTACGAGTCCATAGCTAATAGCTAGATGGCTTCTTCTCTCTCTTTGATCTTCAATACAATGTTCTTCTCGATGTTCTTGGAGTTCTATTCGATGTAATCTTCTTTTGATGTGCGTTTGTTGAGATCCGATGAATTGTGGATTTATGATCAGATTATCTATGAATATTATTTGAGTCTTTTCTGAACTCTTTCATGCATGATTAAGATAGCTTTGTATTTCACTCCAATCTATTGATTTGGTTTGGCCAACTAGATTGATTTTTCTTGCAATGGGAGAGGTGCTTTGTAGTGGGTTCAATCTTGCGGTGTCCTCACTCAGTGACAGAAAGGGTAGCGAGGCACGTATTTGTATTGTTGCCACTAAGGATAAAAAGGTGGGGTTTATTCATATTGATTGGATCTATCCCTCTACATCATGTCATCTTGCTTAAGGCGTTACTCCGTTCTTGTTAACTTAATACACTAGATGCATGCTGGATAGCGGTTGATGTGTGGAGTAATAGTAGTAGATGCAGGTAGGAGTCGGTCTACTTGTCACGGATGTGATGCCTATATTCATGATCATTGCCTTGGATATCGTCATAACTTTGCGCTTTTCTATCAATTGCTCAACAATAATTTGTTTACCCACCGTATGTGTTCTTTCAAGAGAGAAGCCTCTAGTGAAAACTATGGCCCCCAGGTCTATTTTTATCATATTATTTTCAGATCTATAAAACCAAAAACACAAAAATACCTTGCTGCAATTTATTTACCTTTACTTTATTTTGAACTTTTACTTATCTTTTATATCAATCTCTATCAGATCTCATCCTTGCAAGTGACCGTGAAGGGATTGACAACCCCTTTTGCACGTTTGGTGCAAGTATTTGTTTGTTTGTGCAGGTGCAATTATTGGGGACTTGTGTGTTCCTCCTACTGGATTGATACCTTGGTTCTTAACTAAGGGTAATACTTATCTCTACTTTTCTGCATCACCCTTTCCTCTTCAAGGGAAAAACCAACGCAAGCTCAAGAAGTAGCACTTGGACACGGTGATCCACCTTGCTCTCCACTTCCTCAGGTGGTTGTACACCTAGGTCGAGGTGACCTCCTGTCCACAGAACTCAAACACTTACTTTGCAACAAGGTTCAAGTGCACCTCCTTGAAGCCCTTGTCAGTCCTCACCCGACTAGCTATGATCTCACAGATCTTGTTAAGCACGAAAGTGGAGAGGAACAGCTGGCATTTCATGTTGTTCCTCCTGCCATCCTTCTTCTCCTTTGCAGCTGCCTTTTGAGCAGCAGCATGAGTAACAACATTGGCCTGAGTTAGCACAAATGGAGGAACCTTAGGTGGCACCTCGAAAACGTCTGAATGAGGAGGCATCTAGTCGATGGGAGGCTGGGAGTCCTCAACGTAGGACGGCGGGAACTGGCTCTCGGACAACACGAGGGACTGACTAAACTCTTGCGTGGTCATGTCCCTACAAATGTAAGCGTCATCAACACCACAACACACTGCACATGGACAGGAGGAACTACCATTACAACATGGACAGATCGAACTAGCATTAACACAAGAACACATGGATGATCTAGTTGAAGACAACACTACCAAATCCATCAAAACATACCACAGCTGAACACAACAGAACACATCACTAATCATGGACACATGGATGATCTTGTTCAACACTTGCACAGTAGCATACCACACATCTAAGCATACTACCAATCCATCCATGACCACTAGCTACCAATGCTTGCCGACATGGAAAAAACCCATAGCATGCTTCAAATTCATCACAACTAACTACTACAACATCATAGTCAAACAAATCGGAAGATCTAACCCTACCACATCGACAGATCTAGTTAGAACTAGTACAGAGGAGAGGGTGATTGAACTTACAGATGCCATCGGAGGAGCCGCGGAGGAGGTACCTGGCACGTCGGAGAAGAGGAGCAGTCGATCCGCTGCCGCAGTCAACCGGTTGTCGTGGAAGTCAATCCGTGCCAGAGGGAAAGCTCGAGAGTGGGGAAATGGCGGCGGGAGTTTTGCCGTGGCGGTCGCCCTGGTTATATAGGGCGACCGAATCAGCGGGCGGTGACTCGAATTCGTCCCGCCACTTTTTCGGAGGCGCGCCATCGCTCCCGCCATCTCCCTACCCACAGCTGCACAGTGCGGCATTCCCCTCCCCTGCACCGCTTGAGCCTGGCTCGCTGGAAACTACTGATTCAGTCGTTCCTAGCTGGCCTGGCTGAGCACTGCTTTAAGGTTTGTTGGGCCAAGATTTAGATGTGGATCAGGCAACCAAACATGCCAAAAACTGCCCACTCGGGTCTGGCTGGGCCTGATGCAATCAACCAAATGCATCCTGAATGAATGAATGATTCAACAAGTTGAGTAAGAAGAAGCAAAACTTACGATCTCCCCCTCTGCCGCGCGCAATGGCCAACTTGCCTCCAGCATATTAGCCACGCCACAAAACTTGGTGACGGAGATCTGGATGGCGTACCTCACATTACGATCATAGATGGTGTGTATGTCGTAGGGCCCAATGTGCTTTCGCGTGAAACGATCCATGCACTTGCTATCAGAAGGACCCCCCCCCCCCCTCTCCTCCTACCTACGAAACCCATGGATACGGCGAACCACGCATCGCTCAACAACTCATCCTCCATGGTCGAGTACCCCGCCATCCTTCGTACTCTAAAACACTGACATTACATACGAAAATAAGCTCAATGGCATTTGACCAAACACCTATCGGGTGTGGTGACCACCATTGACGATGTCGACCAGGGGGAGTGTACCTACCAACGGACATGTTCTAGGTGGACGACACCATCGTAAAAGGTGAGCACGCGCGTCGATGCGGACGTCTGACAATGCCTGTGTGCTGGTCATGGAGGTACATCAGCGGCATTGGAAGAGGAGGGTGGAGATGCAAAGTAAGAGGGGTGAATGGGCGGACTGGAAGAAAATGGGACCATGAGTGGGCCGGGGATGTCGGAGTCCGACATGGCTGCTGTCCGGACTCGCAAAGCACCCCCCCCCCCCCCTCCCCAACTTTATCTCCATTTTGCGGCGAAAAGTGCGTCTGGACCGATACAGGCCCACGTTGGATGGCACAACACGTCCGGACGTATGCGGGCGGTTTGAGGGTCAGTGTTGAAGATTCCCTTAGCACAAAATCTAAAACATCTCATAAGTTCTCCCTTCGCTCGGCACGTAGGTATTATCTAAAAACATGAAATGAGGGTTGTTTTAACTACAACACCAAGCCTCTGTTTTTTTAAATGCCAAAGTCTCATGACATTGATATTGAGTTTTAATGTCAATTTTAGTGTTTGGATGTTCTTATATTTGGCACATGGAATTCAAGAGAAGCGATTACTCCAAATCTTGTTTGTTTGGATGGTCAAGTGTTGAATTACACATATACACAGCTCCTCGTGCATTTTTCTAGTCTATCGGGAGCATTAGAGACAACTAGTATCTCCCGCAAAAAAAGGACAACTACTATCAAATCTAGAGTAGCATAGTTGTTTGAACCAAACAAGCTAGTTTCAACGTTCTTACAGTTAAGGTTCACAACAGTTTTTTCATACTAGCTCACATGGAAGATAAGAAGGTAAGAGTTAAATGTTACTACCTTATTTATGTATAAAATGAGGAGGTAAAAGGATCATGTTAAAGTTAGTCTTTTCCCTAATGAGCTTAGTTAAATGTTACTGCCTCATTTATGATTTATTAGGCCTAGGCATATCCGAATACTAACAATTTAGCCAATATAATACAAATAATATATCCCAAAAGTTATACCGTAATATATCCCAAAAGTTATATCATAAGAAAGTTGTACCAAGTTATATCACAATGTTTTGTGGTATATAAATTGTACTCCCTCCGTTTTTATTTACTCCGCATATTAGGTTTGTCTAAAGTCAAACTTTACATATTTTCAACAAGTTTGTAGAAAAATATATTAAGATATACACCATCAAATATATATCATTGAATTTCATCAATGCATTTATTTTCAAATCATACAAATTTGATACTGTAAATTTTCATATGTTTTCTATAAACTTGGTCAAACTTTTTAAAGTTTGACTTCAGTCAAAGCTATTATGCAGAGTAATAAAAACGGAGGGAGTACCAAGTTGATCAAATTGTTAGTATAGTGATAAATGAAAGGGAGATAGTACGATCTTTCTTTGCCGGGACGAAATATAAATCTACTCTTATATGGTTCAAATCCAGCTTGGCCCAAAAAATCTAGGGCTTCATGAGTATGAACAAGAGAAATTATGCATGTTAGAGCAACTTCAATAGCTCCCCTATTCGCGAACTGTGCCTAGCTCAAATGGTTAAATCTCTTGTGGTGGAATAAACCCACCAGGGTTTAAAGTACTAGGCTTGACATTGGTGCTCCCATTTTACTGGATTTATTTCAAGAATTCCGACGATGTTCGTTCGGTGGGAGGAGATGTTTCCATCGACTACAAAGGTGCTCATAGGGGTAGGGTGTGTGTGTGTGCGCGCATTCATAGGGGTGAGTGTATGTGGGCATCTACGTTGTATTACGTTAAAAAAATAGCTCCCCTACCCATAAAAAGACTACTGTTTATGAGAAGTTGAGACAAAAATAGCCCTTCGACACCTCCATAAAACCAGATTTTTTTACAGGATCCCATATATATTTGCCTCAACTCTACTCACATTTACGGAAAGATAATCTTTTTGTATAATTTTGGCAGACTAAAACCACCTTGACACCCTCGCGCCGTCACCAGGCCCGCCGCCACACGGTCCTGGCATGACGCACCACAACCGCCACGCCATGCCGCACCTCCTGCACCGCCTAGCCATCCTGCCTTCCCATGGGGACACCCCGCCTTGCCTCCCCGCGCCATAGCTCGCCGTCTCACCACCACGCGTCGCCGTCGCTAGGACCTCACCGTTGGCCACCCAGCTGTGTGTGGCAATGGTGATGGGTAACGCCACCGTGACACTGATTTGCGGGCTATAGGCTTGTTTAATGAAAATGGAAAGAAAATAGAGGAATATGTTTAAGGGACTGAGAAAAGAGAGATAATAACCCCTCCCCCCGTGGGGGAATCGTAGCCACCTCCTCCTCCCCGTCCCCTCCGGCCCCCTCCCTCGCCGTAGACTGGAGGCGCCGCCAGGTGAAGCCCGGCCGGCGTAGGCGGCGACGGGGCCTCGTCTTCCCCTCTGCGTGGACCCCCGGCAGGTGCGGGACGGCGGGCCATCGGAGGCGCCGGGCTATAGCGGGGCTCGGCGGCACGGCTTCAGGCGCCGTGGTGGCAGCGGTTGCGGGTGCTCTGCTTTGATGGAGGTGAGGTGGCCAGAACTGGTGCGGGGGCTGGTGGCGGTGGTGTGTGCGCGCGGCGACCTGGTCAGCAGCGGGCGGCACAGGAAGGCTTCTCCGAGGCTCCTTGGCTGGTGGTGGTGGCGCCCCCCCTCTCCACTCGGTGGACGGGTGGCGGTTCGTGGTCCGGTGGTGGTCCAAGGCAGCGGCCATGGTGGGGAGACACAGGAGGTGTCTCGTGGGGGGTCAGGAGAGATGGGGGCTAGTGGTGGCCCTCCGTCGCCGGCAGGGGTGCCGCCCGTGGATTCGTTCCGCTCCTCCCCTCCCCCCTCTCCCCGGCCTAGTACTACGTGGTCTCCGGTCTACCGTTCTTCAGGTCTGGACGGTCGCTGGCGGCTCCGTCGGTGGTTGGGGTGTCGGTAAGGCCAGAGCCGGTGCCTTGGTTGGCTGTGGAGTTGTCGGATGGTAGGGCGGCGGCCCTGGTGGTGAGAAGCACGGCGTTTGTGGGCGGATCGTGCGTCTCAGGTGCGGGCGGGCAATCATCGTTACGCGGGTGGCGTGGTTGCAGGTGGTTGACGGAGCTAGGGTGTGACGGAGGGGTGTGAGCACCGGGGTACATCTCCTGCCCAGTTTTACTAGCGGTGGTGGCGGCGACTGTTGCTGTTGTAATCCTTCTTGAAGGCACCGTCGCGGTGTCCCCACTCCTCGTCTTGCTCGGGGTGAAAACCATATCTTCGGGATCGAGTGGTGGCGGCTATTCTTGGTCGTTCCCTTCTTGGAGGCACCATTTTGGAGTCTTGGCTTCGTTGGTGTCTGTCTCACCTCTCTGTTGTGGATGCTCATGATGGAGGTCTCTGCAGGCTCCAAGCGGTTTTCCTCCTCGTCATCTTAAGTTTGCTTGATAGTCGGTGGGGTGGTGTGTCGGTGCCCGACACCGTTATATCTTGCTTTGGGTGTGTGGTGTGTGTTTGTATCGGCTTCGGTTTGTAATCGGTGATGTTTGCTTTATAATATAATGCGGGGAATCAAGGGACTGAGAAAATACATCACCGGCCAACTTGTCCTAAATTATACACTTTAGCTACACTTTAGTCGCCTGAAATAATATTTATGGTCAGTCGATTTTTTTCCAAACGCCTCATGCATGTGACGAGCACTACGGCGTGCATACTGACTAATTGGCTTGCGTATTGACGTGCGGCAGAGAATTTGATCCGCATGTTTGTAGGGTAGTCTTGCACGGTGGCGTTAGTTTAAATTTGAAGATAAATTTTGTGGTGCTTTTGCGACAGTCATTTAAAAATTCGGTTCATGCTAATTTATTTCATTTTATGTGTGTTTATCTCTGTTTTTTCTTTCTATCTTTTTTCTTAAGTCATTTTTTATGTGTTTGTGTAAATGTCGGGTGCGTGTTTTTATATGTGTGTTTATCTCTGTTGTTTCTTTCTTTTTTGAGTCATTTTTTATGTGTTTGTGTTAATGTTGGGTGCTTGTTAGTATGTACGTATGTATAACATAATATCTGCGTAAATTATATTGGAGTGTGAAATTTACACTATTACATATTTATCTTCACATTTATGAAAAAGTGCATTTTTGTACAAACTGTGTGCAATTTTTTTAATTTTCTATCTTCTTTAAGGTAATACCAATGACACTAGTTCATTCTTTGTTAGAAATTAAAGATTTTTGCGAAAAAGCCTCTACTATATGCATGTTCTCGCATATTATAAAAAGCGTAATTTTCTGTATAAATTGTGTGCTATTTTTTCATTTTCATTTTTATTTTGATTTTCTTTCTTCTTCAAGTGTAATACGAATGCCAGCAATTCATTGTTTTTACAAAACTTTGATTAATTTTTAGTTTTAGTTCTATTTCATTTTCTATCTTCTTAAAGGGTAATATCATTGCCACTAATCATTTTTTCTTACAAAACTTTGTTATTTTATTTTATTTTAGTTTTATTTCAATTTTTTTCTTGGTTAAGGACAATACCAATGCCTCTAATTCATTCATTCTTTGGCCACTTCTTTTTCGCGAAATTTCCACTCTTATATGATTATTCTTGCATATTATAGAAAAGCACAATTTCTGAATAAAATATGTGCAAATTTGGTCATTATTTGTTTTATTTATTTGAATATTTTTTCATTTTATTTAATCTTAAGGGGTCATACCAATGCCATTAATTTATTCTTTCTTAGAAAATTTCATTATTTTATTTTTTCAACTTTATTTGATTTTCTTTCCTGATTAAGGTTAATACCATTGCCACCAATTCATTCATTCTTAGGACACTTCCTTTTTGTGAAATTTCCACTCTTATATGATTATTCTTGCATATTATAGAAAAGTGCAATTTCTGTATTGTCGTGCGTACTGACTAATTGGCTTGCGTATTGACGTGCGGCCGAGAATTTGATCAGCGTGTCTGTAGGGTAGTCTTGCACGGTGGCGTTAGTTTAAATTTAAAGATAAATTTTATGGTTCTTTTGCGATAGTCGTTTAAAAATTTGGTTCATGCTAATTTATTTCATTTTATGTGTGTTTATCTCTGTTTTTTCTTTCTTTCTTTTTTCTTGAGTCGTTTTTTATGTGTCTGTGTAAATGTCGGGTGTGTGTTTTTTTATGTGTGTTTATCTCTATTGTTTCTTTCTTTCTTGAGTCATTTTTTATGTGTCTGTGTAAATGTTGGGTGCTTGTTAGTATGTACGTATGTATAACATAATATGTGCGTAAATTATATTGGAGTCTGAAATTTACACTAGCTAACATTTTAATGCTTCGCATATATGAAAGAAGGTTTGCCATTGTTTACAATGTGGGTCATTTTTGTAAGTTAATATTTTTTAATTTTCTATCTTCTTTAAGGTAATACCAATGACACTAGTTCATTATTTCTTAGAAATTACATTTTTTGCAAAAAAAATCCTCTACTATATGCTTGTTCTCGCATATTATGAAAAAGCGTAATTTTCTGTATAAATTGTGTGCTATTTTTTCATTTTTATATTATATTTTGATTTTCTTTCTTCTTCAAGTGTAATACGAATGCCACCAATTCATTGTTTTTTACAAAACTTTGATTTAGTTTTTATTTTTTTTTTATTTTTTTTAGTTTTTATTTCATTTTCTATCTTCTTAAAGGGTAATACCATTGCCACTAATCGATTTTTCTTACAAAACTTTATTATTTTATTTCATTTCATTTTCTTTCTTGGTTAAGGACAATACCAATGCCGCTAATTCATTCATTCTTAGGGCACTTCTTTTTTGCGAAACTTCTACTCTTATATTATTATTCTCGCATATTATAGAAAAGCGCAATTTCTGTATAAAATATGTGCAAATTTGGTCATTGTTTATTTTATTTTTTGAATATTTTTTAATTTGTTTTAATCTTAAGGGGTCATACCAATGCCATTAATTTATTCTTTATTAGGAAATTTCATTGTTTTAATTTTTCAGCTTTATTTGATTTTCTTTCCTGATTAAGGTTAATACCATTGCCACCAATTCATTCATTCTTAGGACACTTCCTTTTTGCGAAATTTCCACTCTTATATGATTATTCTTGCATATTATAGAAAAGGGCAATTTCTATGTTGGCGTGCGTACTGACTAATTGGCTTACGTATTGACGTGCAGCCTAGAATTTGATCAGCGTGTTTGTAGGGTAGTCTTGCATGGTAGCGTTAGTTTAAATTTGAAGATAAATTTTATGATGCTTTTGCAACAGTCGTTTAAAAATTAGGTTCATGCTAATTTATTTCATTTTATGTGTGATTATCTCTGTTTTTTATTTCTTTCTTTTTCCTTGAGTCATTTTTTATGTGTCTGTGTAAATGTCGGGTGCGCGTTTTTTTATGTGTGTTTATCTCTGTTGTTTCTTTCTTTCTTGAGTCATTTTTTATGTGTCTGTGTAAATGTTGGTTGCTTGTTAGTATGTACGTATGTATAACATAATATGTGCGTAAATTATATTGGAGTGTGAAATTTACAGTATTACATATTTATCTTTGCATTTCTGAAAAAGTGCATTTTTGTACAAACTGTGTGCAAATTTTTTAATTTTCTATCTTCTTTAAGGTAATTCCAAAGACACTAGTTCATTCATTCTTAGAAACTACATTCTTTGCGAAAAATCCTCTACCATATGCTTGTTCTCGCATATTATGAAAAAGCATAATTTTATGTATAAATTGTGTGCTATTTTTACTTTTTATTTTTTAATTTGATTTTCTTTCTTCTTCAAGTGTAATTCGAATGCCACCAATTCAATGTTTTTTACAAAACTTTGATTTAGTTTTCATTTTTTATTTTTTGTTTTAGTTTTATTTCATTTTCTATCTTCTTAAAGGGTAATACCATTGCCACTAATCAACTTTTCTTAAAAAACTTTATTATTTTATTTTAGTATTATTTAATTTTTTTCTTGGTTAAGGACAATACCAATGCCACTAATTCATTCATTCTTAGGGCACTTCTTTTTTGCGAAATCTCCACTCTTATATGATTATTCTTGCATATTATAGAAAAGCGCAATTTCTGTATAAAATATGTGCAAATTTGGTCATTATTTGTTTTAGTTTTTGAATATTTTTTCATTTTATTTAATCCTAAGGGGTCATACCAATGCCATTAATTTATTCTTTCTTAGAAAATTTCATTATTTTAATTTTTCAGCTTTATTTGATTTTCTTTCCTGATTAAGGTTAATATCATTCCCACCAATTTATTCATTCTTAGGACACTTCCTTTTTGCAAAATTTCCACTCTTATATGATTATTCTTGCATATTATAGACAGCGCAATTTTTGTATTGGCGTGCGTACTGACTAATTGTCTTGCTATTGACGTGCGGCCGAGAATTTGATCGGCGTTACTTTAAATTTGAAGATAAATTTTATGTGTGCTTTTGCGACAGTCGTTAAAAATCCCGGTTCATGCTAATTTATTTCATTTTATGTGTGTTATTTCTTTTTTTCTTGAGTATTTTTTTGTGTCTATGTAAATGTCGGTTGTGTGTTTTTATGTGTGTTTAACTCTGTTTGTTTCTTTCTTTCTTGAGTCATTTTTTATGTGTCTGTAAATGTTGGGTGCGTGTTAGTACGTAGTATGTAAAACAAATGTTGCCGTAAATTATATTGGAGTGTGAAATTTACACTATTACATATTTATCTTTGCTTTATGAAAAAGTGCATTTGTACAAACTGTGTGCAAATTTTTTATATTTTTTTAATTTTCATCTCTTTTAAGATAATACCAAACCCTAGTTCATTCATTCTTAAAATTACATTTTTTGCGAAAAATCCTCTACCATATGCTTGTTCTCGCATTTATTGGAAAAGCGTATTTTCTATATAAATTATGTGCTATTTTTCTTTTTATTTTATATTTTGATTTTCTTTCTTCTTCAAGTGTAATACGAATGCCCCATTCATTGTTTTTACAAAACTTTGATTTATTTTTATTTATTTTTGTTTTATTTCATTTTCTATCTTCTTAAAGGGTAATACCATTTCCACTAATCAATTTTTCTTACAAATTTTATTATTTTATTTTATTTTAGTTTTATTTCATTTTCGTTCTTGGTTAAGGACAATACCAATGCCACCAATTCATTCATCCTTAGGGCACTTCTTTTTTGCGAAATTTCCACTCTTATATGATTACTCTTGCATATTACAGAAAAGCGCAATTTATGTATAAAATATGTGGAAATTTCATCATTATTTGTTTTAGTTTTTGAATATTTATTCATTTTATTTAATCTTAGGGGTCATACCAATGCCATTAATTTATTCTTTTTAGAAATTTCATTATTTAATTTTTTAGCTTTATTTGATTTTCTTCCTGATAAGGTTATACCATTGCCACCAATTATTCATTCTTAGGACACTTCCATTTTGTGAAATTTCCACTCTTATATGATTATTCTTGCATATTATAGAAAAGCGAATTTCTGTATTGGCGTGCGTACTGACTATTGGCTTGCGTATTGACTGCGCTGAGAATTTGATCAGCGTGTTTGTAGGGTAGTCTTGCACGGTGGCGTTAGTTTAAATTTGATGATAATTTTATGGTGTCTTTGCGACAGTCGTTTAAAAATTCGGTTCATTCTAATTTATTTCATTTTATGTGTGTTTATCTCTGTTTTTTTCTTTCTTTCTTTTTCTTTAGTCTTTTTTATGTGTCTGTGTAAATGTCGGGTGCGTGTTTTTTTATGTGTGTTTATCTCTGTTGTTTTCTTTCTTTCTTGAGTCATTTTTTATGTGTCTGTGTAAAGTTGGGTGCGTGTTTAGTATATGTGTTTATGTTAACATAATATGAAAAAGTGCATTTTTGTACAAACTGTGTGCATTTTTGTAATATTTTTTAATTTTCTATCTTCTTTAAGGTAATACCAATGACACTAGTTCATTCTTTCTTAGAAATTACATTTTTGAGAAAAACATCTACTATATCCTTGTTCTCGAATATTATGGAAAAGCGTAATTTTCTGTATAATATGTGCTATTTTTTCATTTTTATTTTATATTTTGATTTTCTTTCTTCTTCAAGTGATATGAATCCACCAATTCATTGTTTTTTACAAACTTTGATTTTAGTTTTATTTTTTATTTTTTGTTTTTTATTTTATTTCATTTTCTATCTTCTTAAAGGGTAATACCTTTCCACTAATCATTTTTCTTACAACCTTTATTATTTTATTTATTCTGTTTTTATTTCATTTTCTTTCTTGGTTAAGGACAATACCAATGCCACTAATTCATTCATTCTTAGGGCACTTCTTTTTTTGAAATTTCCATCCTTATATGATTATTCTTGCTATTATAGAAAAGCGCATTTCTGTATAAAATATGTGCAAATTTTGTCCTTTATTTTTTTTCATTTTATTTAATCTTAAGGGTCATACCAATGCCTTAATTTATTCTTTCTTAGAAAATTTCATTATTTTATTTTTTCAGCTTATTTGATTTCCTTTTCGATTAAGGTTAATACCATTGCCACCAATTCATTCATTCTTAGGACACTTTCTTTTTGCGAATCTTTGGTCCTATTTATTCGATGAAATGTGGAATGACTAGAAAATTTAGGTCTCTGCTCAACGGGTGAGTCTTGCAGTCAAGCTCCCGTCTGCCCCACTCTTATATGATTATTCTTGCATATTGTAGAAAAGCGCAATTTCTGTATAAAAATATGCAATTTGGTAATTATTTGTTTTATTTTTTCATTTTATTTATTTTTGAAAGGTAATACCAATTCCAATAATTCATTCTTTTTTAGAATATTTTATTTTCAATTTTGTTTATTCTCACATATTATATGCTTAGTCTTGGATATTATAATACCCGCAATTTATGTGCCATTTTGTCATTATCTATTTTTTTATTTTCTTTCTACTTAAAGTGTAATTCCAGTGGCACTAATTCATTCTTTTGTAAATATACTGCAAAGTACTATAAATATGTGTGTAAATTATCTGGTACTACTAACCGGGCGCTTCTGCATTTCTGTTATTTGTTTTGTTTCTTTTTCAGGAAGGGTAATAGGCTGCCTCAAATTCTTTCTTCTCTAGAAAGCCTTTTGTCCATCTGTTTATTTTCTCTCTTTCTTCAGAAGGTAGTAGGCTGCATTTTCCCTCGAAACCTTCTATCCATCAGGCTGCCTCAAATGCTTTCTTCTCTTCAAATCTCTGTCTACGACCACCACCTATCTCTGCGATTTTCTGATTCAATTTTTCAATTCATGCATTGTTTTTCTTACAAGTAAATTAGACATGCGTTGTTTTTTCAATTTCCATCGCTATCGGTTTAGCTTGTATCTATTGATCCCAGCACAGCATTTTTTTTTTGGCAAAACACCTCACTATGCATGCATAGTTGTTCTACACTTATACATGCTAAAGGATGAACACTTCTATCTCTTTTTCCTTGAGGAAGATGAACATCACTGCTACTAGTTCTGGGTAGCGCACGGCTTTCCCAATGCAAGTACCACCCCGGTCGCTACCCATAAGGCATTGTTTGGTAGACAAGATTTTGAGGGGCTTTGAGAGGGATATTCCCTGTTGGGCTAAAATGCCCAAAAATCCCTATTGTGGTGTTTGGTACCGAGGGCTTGAACGGGCTAACCCTGGAATCCCCTCACTTTCCCCTCGGTTTCACGGGTTTTCTGAGCATCGAGGTAGCCCTCGCGCTCGCACGCCGCGTAGTCCAGGAGGTTTGGTGGAAAAATAAGGGGATTGGGTGACAACATGGGTTTCACCAAATCCCTCGGGATAATCCCTTGTAATCCCAATATATCCCCTCCTGCCAAACAAGACCTAAATGTGTGAAGACTACGGGTGCACATGATCACTAGCTAGCGTATTTTTTTCTGAGCATAGGCCTGAGTTTGGCTGCTGTGAAAACGACTTACATGATTTAGGCCAGTCAGTTTTTTTGCTTTAGATGAATGTTTCCCTGCCCGTTTGATTTGGAATGAACGCTGCTCAAAATTGACTGACCGAAATTGTAAATTCAGTCATTTGACCCCTAGCCAGCCCCAGAATTATACTCCATGAAACGAAGGTTTTTACAGGAGCTGAGTTTCTCTTATATGCGGAACAAAAAACGAGGACGTATAGTACATAAATGCTTCTAAGCATCATTGCAATTGGTCCAGAAAGTCCTCAGATTACGACCGGATAGCCGCCGCCCGATCGCTGTCTGCAACTTCGCCTTCCACGTCGCCGACTCGCCCGTATGGCGGCGCCCTCCTCACTGTCACCCATGATCATTTCCAGGCACCTCGAGTCTCCTCCGCGTCCAGAACCCTATCACGTGGTCGCGGTCGCACTGCCTGCCCCCACTGGACGAACGGCGCGCGTTCTGTCCTGGTCGGACCACTGTGGCACCGGCGACCACCGCGCGCCGCACGCCACAGTCTCCAGCGTGGAGTTCCAGCCGCAGTGCGTCACGAAGCACCCGACCCGGATGCGACAGCACTCGCACCTGGTCCGCACCACCCCCCCACCATGCCCGCCTCGTCGCCGGCGTCTCAAAGCCATCGTCTCTGTTTGTTTTCCGCACCACCCACAGGTACGCCGGCCGCTCGCGCGAGGCCTCGCTTCAGCTCGTCCTTCTGTCGCTTGCCCACCGCCGCCCTGCTTCCGAACGACACGTACACCACGACCGTGCTGGCTTTGTGTCCAGCCACTCCATTGTACCCATTTTCGTCGTGCTCAAAGAGATCTCCTACTGCGAGGCGGTGCCACTCGTGCCGTTCTCGCCCTCAGTGAAGAGCGACACTACGGCTGGCCCGACGGGGAACACGTCCAGCCAGGAACGGACGCGAGAGCACCGGCCTCATTCTTCGACGGTGTTCACGCCACCATGGCTTGCCTGCTTCCTCCAGCGCTGCTGGCGGCTATTGGCCACGTCCAGGTCCAGCTGCTCGAACGTCCTGCATGTTCCCGACCGCCGCCACTATCCTTCCGTCCGTAAGGTTGGTGAAGAAGCTCGGGAGGTCACGGATCGCCATCGCGGAGCCCGCATGGACCACCGTGAACCCCAGCTCGGCAGCATGCTCCGTCACGAGCCTCTCGTACCCATGGAAGTAGTGGTAGTACACGCCGCATCGTGGCCGGCTGTCTCCAGTTAGAGCCCCGGGGCACGCCGCGCTCACGGGCGACCTCGGCGGCCCAGCACATGAGCATGGCGTACACGACGCACTTGACGGCCGGCCCCGCCGCGAGGCGGTCCAGCACCCCGAGAAGGTCTCGGGGCCGACGCGGCCGAACGCCTCCACGTACCTCTCCGCTTCGTCCCCGTCGCCGGCAAGAGGCTTGAAGCCGTGGTCTTAGCCGTCGGAGTGGGGATGTAGGAGATGGCGCCGTCGTGGACCTCGTCGTCGGGGGACGCCAGCGAGGGGAACATGCGCCTGTGCGCGGACACGGCGGCCGAGAGCGTGACCCCCGCGCCCGGCGTGGCCCGCCGAGGCGCTCCCCAGAGCTCGCGCCGGGTTGATGTGGCCCTGCCCGGGAACGCGACCACCAGGAAGTGCTGCGGCGCCATGGAAGGCGTACGATGGATAACCCGTAGACTTTCTCGTCTCCAACCTGGCTAGCTACGGCCTACCGGAGCTGGCTGCTGATGGTCGAAGCACGCACCCGCTAGTTATAATGGAGTGACGCTTGGGTTGGTTTGGCGCGGGGCGGCCGTCTCACGTCAGGTGTTTCTAGGTAGGATAGGCACGGCGCGCTACCTACTGCATGGTTTAATTATGGGGACGTCATCGCTGCGCGCGGTAGCGATGCTTGACCCGCCGCCGTTTGGATGGGGATACTTCACCTGCCATAGCTAGGAATGCATATATATTGCCCGCAAGGCACCGAGATGCTGCGTAATTACCTAGAATTCCTAGCGTCTGAAACATGCATTTACCCGCTTGAACGAGGATCAGCATGTTTTTCTGGTGACAGATCGTTACGGTCAAATAATAAGATTAGAAGAAGTTTGGGCATGTTTTTTAGTTCCGTTTTGACAGCGATTTTTCAATTTTTTCCATCATGCGTACTCACGCTATGAGCCTAACTGGTATATAGGTGTATTGTGCTATCCACCTCTTGTATTATAGTCAAATCATGTGCGGTCAGTTGAAGCCCATTATTAAAGGACACATGTATGGCTTTCTATCTCTTCTCTAATAACGACACACTCCCGTAGCATTGTCGAAAGGGAATCGTTTGGTTCTGCGTGTATCTATATCCTTTTTATATCTATATCTATATCTCTCTATCTCTAATAATAAAGCACGGATTGCTTCTCCTGTTCACCGTCGTAATCACTTCTTCCCGTGAATTTACGCTTTCCCGTGAATTTTGTCTGTCTTTTTTTTTCTCGGTTGCACACCTTCGTACGTCAAGTTGCTCACATCGCCACATTGGGCCTCAGCCCGCTATCAGGTTGTGTGAAAATTAAAAGGTGGAGAAAAATAATTGCTCACGGGGGATCGAGCTCACGACCTCCACTACAATTCTGAGAGCTGTCACCAATTGAGGTTGATGCCTACATGAAAAAGTAGAGAGGATCTGTATACATATCCCCCATATCTACCGTACCCACAAACCCACCTACTTATATATGTGCGTGAATTAAAGACAAATAAGCCGCCTCATAGTCATTAAGGAGAGCGATCATGCTTCCCAAAAGGAGGAATTAAGCGAGAAGAGGAATTATATACTCCCCCGTCTAGTGCATAAGTCATCTTAGTTGTGTGCACCGCGATTAAGGTGAGGAAAAAAGAAGAACTTAATGTTTATTTGTTATTAATAGCATTGCATGCAATGAACTAACACTGCATGTCGTGTTTTGTAGTCTAATCTCATTGAAAGCATGCATGCCGCACATCTCTTATTGGTTGATATGTCAAGAAACAAGAAATGAAGGGGAGTTAATGCACCACGCCTAAGTGTTTTGGATTATTTGATTTCGTAAGGTGAGTTATACACTTAGATGGAGGGAGTATATAGGAATTAAATTGAGCGCTCATATATGGAAGGAATGAAAGGAGAATTATGGGGAGAAGATGGTTGGGTGGAATTAATGGAGAGAGACCAGATCAAATTGCAGCAACCCCGTATTATGGGAGAAATACCCAATTAATCTCGCTCATATATGGAATGGAGGAATTATTAAGGCAGATTGATGGATTTAATGGGAGAACCGATTATTTTATTAAAACCAATTAAATCGACATTCATGCACGCAACAATGCCTGGAATCGGTCCAAAATGTGCCAATATTCCACATGTTTTTTTTAAATTCCAATATTCCACATGTTGAAACAGATAAGATACTACAAGTGGCACGAGGTCAGGATAATCGGCTGTGATCCAAAAATGTAGGCATGATAAACAGTGTGACACATGTTTAAGAAAAAGAAAATTAGATAATTGAAGATAAATAGATTGGAAGTTTTTTCGCAAAATAATAATATACTTACTCCTTATATGTGACCATCGTTTGTGCAACATGGTTTAAGGCGTGACTGGTAGCCAGTTACCCGAATATCACTATTTTCTCTTTTTGTTGGACGTTCCTTATCTCCTTTGACTAAGCCTTTAATATTTGATTTGCAAAAAAAAAACCTTTGATTTTTTACTTCCTATTCTTATGTCAGCTTCACGAGTGAAACACAACACGAGGGGCATCGTTTTGCTTCTAACCTCAGGGAAATTTCTTTTCTTTCTTGAAATATTAGCAATTTCACTCTTTGTCAGATATGGTCCTGGTACTTTAATTTACTTCCAATATGTTATTCTACCGCAACATTCTTTAAATAGTGAATTGTATTTTGGGTTTATAACCATTTTCATTTTGGTACCCGTTGGCAACGCACGGGCCCTTTTGCTAGTATTAATAAAGCAAGACTCGTTTCTCTCGATTTTTCATCCATTCATCATTGAAAAGATTTTTTTCTTTCAAGGTGGTACTAAATTTTTCTCCATCCATCTATTAGAAAAGGAAAAACGCCAGAAATTTCGTACATCGGCCGCTCGCAGTGTGGCCCTGCAAAGGCAGCCCAGTTATTTTCGTGCCCACACGGTGGGAAACCCATTTATCGCAGCCGACATTAAATCGTCGCAAATTCGCACAGGTGCCCAAGCCTGGCTGAACTGTTTTTTTTGTGTGTTATGTGTCTTTTATTATTATTTTTGTTTCTTTCCTGTTTCTTTTGTCTTTTTTCTTTCAAGCTTATTTTACATATCTCCTTTTTTTGTAAATTCAAAATTTTCAAAAATGTCCTAATGTCATAAAAATTCGAATTTTTCAAAAATGTTCACAATTTTAAAATATATTTCATTTAAAAAAATTCGGAACAATAATCTTTGTTCTAATTTCAAAATAGTTCGCAAATTCGCAACAGGGCGCCCAAGCTGGCTGACCCTTTTTTTCTGTGTTTATGTTTCTATTTTTCTTTTTTCCATTCTTTCTAATTTTCTTTCCTGTTTCTTTTGTGATTTTCCTTTCAAGTTATTTTTCTTTCTCCTTTTTTTAGTAATTCATTTTTTAAAAAGTTCATAAATCAGAAAACTCAATTTATAAAAAATGTATAATTTTAAATATATTTCGTTTTGAAAAATGTTCGGATATTAAATCTATGTTCTCATTCCAAATTTTGTTAGATTTAAAAATGTTCCTTTTTTCTTGTGTTTCCAAAATTGAGATTTTCCAAAAAATTGCATTTTTAAAAATGTTCCAAATACGAAAATATTGTGTTTTTAGTGAAATGTTCATAATTTAGAATAATGTGGAATTTAAGAGAAACACATTAAAAAAATCACAAATTCAAAAAATGTTCATGTTTTATAAAAGGTTCATGTTTCAAATAATTGTGAATTTTGAACATTTAAATTTTAGTGTGTATTCTGAAATGTAAAGAATTTCAAAAAATGTTTGGGATTTTCAAATTATTCATGTTTCCAAGAATATTCAGCAATTTGTATTTTTTTAAAGTTCAAAAAAACAAAATTTGTTTCCAGTCTGACATTGGAGTATGATCTTAGGCCCCCTTTGTTGGGCAACAGATTCCTGAGAATCACTTTGCTATGGATTCCTGAGAATCAGCTGGGGCTCTGGATTCCTCAGAATCAGAATCTGGTTGTTTGTTTACCCTGCTGTTGTGTCAGCTTTAGAGTTGTGGGTGTTGTGAAATGTCAGTAACGCCCTCGACTGCTGATTATGATGTTTTATAGCAGATTAAGCAAAGTTATCTGTTTGGACTTGATAAAGTAAGAACTACGCACAAAAACCCAATATATAGAATATATTTTTCGAGAAAAGACACATGGCATGAATATTCATCCGAAACATGCATATGAACGTAACATCCAAACAAAGAATCAACCCTCGTAGTCTTCCATACGAAATAGATCATCCATAGGACAACCATCATAGTCTTGGCATCTCCACTCCATGCCCCCAAGCAGCCCCCCCCCCCCCCCCCCCCCCCCAAGCCACTTTTTGGGCGCCGGCGGCAAAAACGCCCCATTCATGCCCCCAGTCCTTGTTTTTCGCCGGCAAGAGCAAAAATATGCCCGGTGATCCCGTGCCACACCCCGCGCATAGGGGGCTCCTGGGGGGCCTAATTTCGCCGTTTTGTAGGCGCTGGCCCACTGTCAGCGCCTCTCTCCTGTCCCCTCACTTTCCCTCACTGGCCCGCCCCGTGCTCCCTCCTCTCTCTCCTCCCTCCACGCACACACGGACACGGCATGGAAGCCCTGCGCTCCAGTCCCCGCCGCCTGGCACGCCGCTCCGCTCCGTGTCCGTCGCCGGAGGGCCGCCATGCCCACCGCCCGGCCGCCTCAGCCTCGTCGCCGTGCTCCCTGCAGCCCGGCCGCCCGGCCGCCTCAGCCTCGTCGCCGAGGACTGAGCTGACGGGGAACATACGTAGCCGAGGTCCTCCGTGGAGAGCCCGTCCGCCCAGCACGCGGGCGCGCCGCTGGTCCCATCGACGCCGGACCTGCCGTCCTTGCTCGAGGCACACCAGCTACAGCTCCCTCGAACCGCACCTGCATCTTCGACCTCGCACACGCCAGCACGCGCCATTGACGGTCGGCAGCGGCAAGCAACTGTGCGTCGGCGATGTGCCGTGGCTGGGGAGCCAACCTCCGACATGCCCAACCACCAGAACGTGAAGTGCGTGTGCCCGTTGTTGGTGGGCTCGTGCCAGCATGCCCAACCTCCACCTGCCGTCCTTCTTGCACGGGTGGAAGCAGTTGCGTGCGCGTCGCTGCACGACGGGACCTGTGCAGCCGCGGCGCCCCGGCATCCACGACCTGGCCACGAAGCTCGCCTTCGCCCATGCGGCCCTCCACCGAGTCCAAGATCTCCGACCTGGCCGAGCGCCCGGTACACCACTTCCTGGAGCGTTACGGCGGCGTGGCGACCTGCTCCAGGACGCGCTCGACAACCTGCAGGCCCGCGTGTAACGCAAGGCCCTGTAGCCGCTCTGGGCGCTGGGGTGTCGGAGAGCTGCGAGGACGCCGAGGAGGCCCGTGCCCGTGGTCGCGCACGACAGGGAGTACGGTCACCATGCTCGTCCGTGTGCTCCGCCGCGAGGGCCGCCCCGACGCCGCTGTCGACCTGCTCGGCGAAATGCCGCTGCTCCGCGAGCGCCGACACTGCTCCTGGGGGCGCAACGAGTGGAAAAGTTTGTCCCCCCGTGACCAAAAATTCGCCCGTGCCCCCCCAAGCGGCGAAAAAATGACTCCTGGGGGGGGGGGGGGGGGGGGGGGGCAAACGAGTGGAGATGCTCTTACATACGTGCACATATCATCCAAAATATGTACTAACCATCATCCATCATCAATCCCTCACGAGTTGCTTTCATGGTCGCATCATCACAACCCACCAAATTGGACACATGTCCTGTGGGTAGGGGTTGTAAATTCCCTGGCATGTAGTTCTCATCACGATCACATTTGTCAAACTCCAAGTCTCTCAAATTGCTTTCCTAATGCAATATATGGAATGGACTACGAAAATTTAGGTCTCTGCTCACGGTGAGTTTGCAGTCAAGCTCCCGTCTGCCCCACTCTTATATGATTATTCTTGCATATTGTAGAAAAGCGCAATTTCTGTATAAAAATATAGCAAATTTGGTAATTATTTGTTTTATTTTTTCATTTTATTTATTTTGAAAGGTAATACCATTCCAATAATTCATTCTTTTTTAGAATATTTTATTTTCAATTTTGTTTATTCTCACATATTATATGCTTAGTCTTGGATATTATAATAACCCGCATTTAGTGCCATTTTTGTCATTATCTATTTTTTTATTTTCTTTCTACTTAAAGTGTAATTCCAGTGGCCTAATTCATTCTTTTGAAATATACTGCAAATACTATAAAATATGTTGTGTAAATTATCTGGTACTACTAACCGGGCGCTTTCTGCATTTCTGTTATTTGTTTTGTTTCTTTTTCAGGAAGGGTAATAGGCTGCCTCAAATTCTTTCTTCTCTAGAAGCCTTTTGTCATCTGTTTATTTTCTCTCTTTCTTCAGGAAGGTAGTAGGCTGCATTTTCCCTCGAAACCTTCTATCCATCAGGCTGCCTCAAATGCTTCTTCTCTTCAAATCTCTGTCTACGACCACCACCTATCTCTGCGATTTTCTGATTCAATTTTTCATTCATGGCATTGTTTTTCTACAAGTAATTAGACATGCGTTGTTTTTTCAATTTCCATCGCTACGGGTTAGCTTGTATTATTGATCCCAGCACAGCATTTTTTTTTTGGCAAAACACCTCACTATGCATGCATAGTTGTTCTACACTTATACATGCTAAAGGATGAACACTTCATATCTCGTTTTTCCTTGTAGGAAGATGAACATCACTGCTACTAGTTCTGGTAGCGCACGGCTTTCCCAATGCAAGTACCACCCCGGTCGCTACCCATAAGGCATTGTTTGGTAGACAAGATTTTGAGGGGCTTTGAGAGGGATATCCCTGTTGGGCTAAAATGCCCCAAAAATCCCTATGTGGTGTTTGGTACCGAGGGCTTGAACGGGCTAACCCTGGAATCCCCTCACTTTCCCCTCGGTTTCACGGGGTTTCTCTAGCATCGAGGTAGCCCTCGGCTCGCACGCCGCGTAGTCCAGGAGGTTTGGTGGAAAAATAAGGGGATTGGGTGACAACATGGGTTTCACAAATTCCCTCGGGGGATAATCCCTTGTAATCCCAAATTATCCCCTCCTGCCAAACAAGACCTAAATGTGTGAAGACTACGGGCACATGATCACTAGCTAGCGTATTTTTTCTGAGCATAGGCCTGAGTTTGGCTGCTGTGAAAACGACTTACATGATTTAGGCCAGTCAGTTTTTTTGCTTTAGATGAATGTTTCCCGTGCCCGTTGATTTGGAATGAAACGCTGCTCAAAATTGACTGATCCGAAATTGTAAATTCAGTCATTTGACCCTAGCCAGCCCAGAATTATACTCACTATAACGAAGGTTTTTTACAGGAGCTGAGTTGTCTCTTATAGTGCCGCGACAAAACGAGGACGTATAGTACATAAATGCATTCTAAGCATCATTGCAAATTGGTCCAGAAAGTCCTCAGATTACGACCGGATGAGCCGTCCGCCCGATCGCTGCTGCAACTTCGACCTTCCACGTCGCCGACTCGCCCGTATGGCGGCGCCCCCTCACGTCACCCATGATCATTTCCAGGCACCTCGAGCTCTCCCCGCGTCCAGAACCCTATCACGTGGTCGCGGGCGCACTGCGATCTGCCCCTCTGGACGAAGCGCGCGTTCTGTCCTGGTCGGACCACTGTGCACGCGACCCCTGCGCGCCGCACGCCACAGTCCCAGCGTGGAGTTCCAGCCGCAGTCGTCACGAAGCACCCGACGCCGGATGCGACAGCACTCGCACCTGGTCCGCACCACCCCCCCACCATGCCCGCTCGTCGCCGGCGTCTCAAAGCCATCGTCTCTGTTTGTTTCCGCCACCACCCACAGGTACGCCCGGCCGCTCGCGTCGAGCCTCGCTTCAGCTCGTCTTCTGTCGCTTGCCCACCGCCGCCTGCTCCGAACGACACGTACACCACGACGTGCTGGCTTTGTTCCAGCAACTCCATGTATACCCATTTTCGTCGTGCTCAAGAGATCTCCTACTGCGGAGGCGGTGCCACTCGTGCCGTTCTCGCCCTCAGTGAAGAGCGACACTACGGCTGGCCCGACGGGGAACACGTCCAGTGCCAGGAACGGACGCGAGAGCACGGCCCTCATTCTGCGACGGTGTTCACGACCACCATGGCTTGCCTGCTTCCTCCGCGCTGCTGGCGCTATTGGCCGCGTCCAGGTCCAGCTGCTCGAACGTCCTGCATGTTCCCGACGCCGCCACTATCCTTCCGTCCGTAAGGTTGGTGAAGAAGCTCGGGAGGTCACGGATCGCCATCGCGGGAGCCCGCATGGACCACCGTGAACCCCAGCTCGGCAGCATGCTTCCGCACGAGCCTCTCGTACCCATGGAAGTAGTGGTAGTACACGGCCGCATCGTGGCCGGCTGGTCTCAGTAGAGCCCCGGGGCACGCCGCGCTCACGGGCGACCTCGGCGGCCCAGCACATGAGCATGGCGTACACGACGCACGTGACGGCCGGCCCCGCCGCGAGGCGGTCCAGCACCCCGAGAAGGTCTCGGGGCCGACGCGGCCGACGCCCTCACGTACCTCTCCGCTTTCGTCCCCGTCGCCGGCAAGAGGCTAAGCCGTGGTCTAGCCGTCGGAGTGGGGATGTAGGAGATGGCGCCGTCGTGGACCTCGTCGTGGGGGACGCCAGCGAGGGGAACATGCGCCTGTGGCGCGACACGGTCGGCCGAGAGCGTGACCCCGCGCGCCCGGCGGTGGCCCGCCGAGGCGCTCCCCAGAGCTCGCGCCGGGTGTGATGTGGCCCTGCCCGGAACGCGACCACCAGGAAGTGCTGCGGCGCCATGGAAGGCGTACGATGGTAAACCCGTAGACTTTCTCGTCTCCAACCTGGCTAGCTACGGCCTACCGGAGCTGGCTGCTGATGTCGAAGCACGCACCCGCTAGTTTATAATGGAGTGACGCTTGGGTTGTTTGGCGCGGGGCGGCCGTCTCACGTCAGGTGTTTCTAGGTAGGATAGGCACGGCGCGCACTCTACTGCATGGTTTAATTATGGGGACGTCATCGCTGCGCGCGGTAGCGATGCTTGACCCGCCGCCGTGTTGGATGGGGAATACTTCACCTGCCATAGCTAGGAATGCATATATATTGCCCGCAAGGCACGAGATGCTGCGTAATTACCTAGAATTCCTAGCGTCTGAAACATGCATTTACCCGCTTGAACGAGGATCAGCATGTTTTTCTGGTGACGAGATCGTTACAGGTCAAAATAATAAGATTAGAAGAAGGGTTTGGGCAGTTTTTTAGTTCGTTTTGACAGCGATTTTCTCAATTTTTTCCATCATGCGTACTCACGGCTATGAGCCTAAACTGGTATATAGGTGTATTGTGCTAATCCACCTCTTGTATTATAGTCAAATCATGTGCGGTCAGTTGAAGCCCATTATTAAAGGACACATGTATGGCTTTCTATCTCTTCTCTAATAACGACACACTCCCGTAGCATTGTCGAAAGGGAATCGTTTGGTTCTGCGTGTATCATATCCATATTTATATCTATATCTATATCTCTCTATCTCTAATATAAAGCACGGATTGCTTCTTCCTGTTCACCGTCGTAATCACTTCTTCCCGTGAATTTACGGCTTTCCCGTGAATTTTGTCTGTCTTTTTTTTTCTCGGTTGCACACCTTCACGTCAAGTTGGGCTTCACATCGCCACCATTGGGCCTCACCGCTATCAGGTTGTGTGAAAATTAAAAGGTGGAGAAAAATAATGGCTCAGGGGGATCGAGCTCACGACCTCCACTACAATTCTGAGAGCTGTCACCAATTGAGGTTAGTGCCTACATGAAAAAGTAGAGAGGATCTGTATACATATCCCACATAATCTCAACCGTACCCACAAACCCACCTACTTATATATGTGCGTGAATTAAAGACAAATAAGCCGCCTCATAGTCATTAAGGGAGAGCGATCATGCTTCCCAAAAGGAGGAATTAAGCGAGAAGAGGAATTATATACTCCCTCCGTCTAGTGCATAAGTCTCTAGTTGTGTGCACCGCGATTAAGTGTGAGGGAAAAAAGAAGAACTTAAGTTTATTTGTTATTAAATAGTCATTGCATGCAATGAACTAACATGCATGCGTGTTTGTGTAGTCTAATCCATTGAAAGCATGCATGCCGCACATCTCTTATTGGTTGATATGTCAAGAAACAAGAAATGAAGGAGGAGTTAATGCACCACGCCTAAGTGTTTTGGATTATTTGATTTCGTAAGGTGAGTTATACACTTTAGATGGAGGGAGTATATAGAGGAATTAAATTGAGCGCTCATATATGGAAGGAATGAAGAGGAGAATTATGGGGAGAAGATGGTTGGGTGGAATTAATGGAGAGAGACCAGATCAAATTGCAGCAACCCCGTATTATGGGAGAAATACCCAATTAAATCTCGCTCATATATGGAATGGAGGAATTATTAAAGGGCAGATTTGATGGTTTAATGGGAGACCGATTATTTTATAAAGACCAATTAAATCGACATTCATCACGCAACAATGCCTGGAATCGGTCCAAAATGTGCCAATATTCCACATGTTTTTTTTAAATTCCAATATTCCACATGTTGAAACAGATAAGATACTACAAGTGGCACGAGGTCAGGATATCGGCTTGTGATCCAAAAAATGTAGGCATGATAAAACATGTGACACATGTTTAAGAAAAAGAAAATAGATAATTGAAGATAAATAGATTGGAAGTTTTTTCGCAAAATAATATATATACTTACTCCTTAATGTGACCATCGTTTGTGCCAACATGGTTTAAAGGCGTGACTGGTACGCACGTTACTCCGAATATCATACTTTTCTCTTTTTGTTGGACGTTCCTTATCTCCTTTGACTAAGCCTTTGAATATTTGATTTGCAAAAAAAAAACCTTTGATTTTTACTTCCTATTCTTATGTCAGCTTCACGAGTGAAACAAACACGAGGTGGCATCGTTTTCTTCTAACCTCAGGGAAATTTCTTTTCTTTCTTGAAATATTAGCGAATTTCACTCTTTGTCCAGATATGGTCCTGGTACTTTAATTTACTTCCAATATTGTTATCTACCGCAACATTCTTTAAATAGTGAATTGTATTTTGGGTTTATAACCATTTTCATTTGGTACCCGTTGGCAACGCACGGCCCTTTTGCCTAGTATTAATAAAGCACAGACTCGTTTCTCCGATTTTTTCATCCATTCATCATTGAAAAGATTTTTTTCTTTCAAGGTGGTACAAATTTTCTCCAATCCATCTATTAGAAAAGGAAAAACGCCAGAAATTTCGACATCGGCCGCTCGCAGTGTGGCCTTCAAGGCAGCCCAGTTATTTTCGTGCCCACACGGTGGGAAAACCCATTTATCGCAGCCGCATTAATCGTCGCAAATTCGTCACAGGTGCCCAAGCCTGGCTGAACTGTTTTTTTTGTGTGTTATGTGTCTTAATTATTATTATTTTTGTTTCTTTCCTGTTTCTTTTGTCTTTTTTCTTTCAAGCTTATTTTATATCTCCTTTTTTTTGTAAATTCAAAATTTTCAAAAATGTCCTAATGTCATAAAAATTCGAATTTTTCAAAAATGTTCACAAATTTAAAATATATTTCATTTAAAAAAAATTCGGAACAATAATCTTTGTTCTATTTCAAAATATATCGCAAATTCGCAAGGGCGCCCAAGCTGGCTGAACCCTTTTTTTCTGGTTTATGTTTCTATTTTTCTTTTTCCATTTCTTTCTAATTTTCTTTCCTGTTTCTTTTGTGATTGTTCCTTTCCCAAGTTTATTCTTTCTTAGAAAATTTCATTATTTTAATTTTTCAGCTTTATTTGATTTTCTTTCCTGATTAAGGTTAATATCATTCCCACCAATTTATTCATTCTTAGGACACTTCCTTTTTGCAAAATTTCCACTCTTATATGATTATTCTTGCATATTATAGAACAGCGCAATTTTTGTATTGGCGTGCGTACTGACTAATTGTCTTGCGTATTGACGTGCGGCCGAGAATTTGATCGGCGTTACTTTAAATTTGAAGATAAATTTTATGGTGCTTTTGCGACAGTCGTTTAAAAATCCGGTTCATGCTAATTTATTTCATTTTATGTGTGTTTATTTCTTTTTTCTTGAGTAATTTTTTATGTGTCTATGTAAATGTCGGGTGTGTGTTTTTTATGTGTGTTTAACTCTGTTGTTTCTTTCTTTCTTGAGTCATTTTTTATGTGTCTGTAAATGTTGGGTGCGTGTTAGTACGTATGTATGTAAAACATAATGTGTCCGTAAATTATATTGGAGTGTGAAATTTACACTATTACATATTTATCTTTGCATTTATGAAAAAGTGCATTTGTACAAACTGTGTGCAAATTTTTTAATATTTTTTAATTTTCTATCTCTTTTAAGATAATACCAAAGACACTAGTTCATTCATTCTTAGAAATTACATTTTTTGCGAAAAATCCTCTACCATATGCTTGTTCTCGCATATTATGGAAAAGCGTAATTTTCTATATAAATTATGTGCTATTTTTTTCATTTTTATTTTATATTTTGATTTTCTTTCTTCTTCAAGTGTAATACGAATGCCACCAATTCATTGTTTTTTACAAAACTTTGATTTATTTTTTATTTATTTTTTAGTTTTATTTCATTTTCTATCTTCTTAAAGGGTAATACCATTTCCACTAATCAATTTTTCTTACATTTTATTATTTATTTTATTTTAGTTTTATTTTCATTTCGTTTCTTGGTTAAGGACAATACCAATGCCACCAATTCATTCATCCGGCACTTCTTTTTTGCGAAATTTCCACTCTTATATGATTACTCTTGCATATTACAGAAAAGCGCAATTTATGTATAAAATATGTGGAAATTTCATCATTATTTGTTTTAGTTTTTGAATATTTATTCATTTTATTTAATCTTAAGGGGTCATACCAATGCCATTAATTTATTCTTTTTTAGAAAATTTCATTATTTAATTTTTTAGCTTTATTTGATTTTCCTTCCTGATTAAGGTTAATACCATTGCCACCAATTTATTCATTCTTAGGACACTTCCATTTTGTGAAATTTCCACTCTTATATGATTATTCTTGCATATTATAGAAAAGCGCAATTTCTGTATTGGCGTGCGTACTGACTAATTGGCTTGCGTATTGACGTGCGGCTGAGAATTTGATCAGCGTGTTTGTAGGGTAGTCTTGCACGGTGGCGTTAGTTTAAATTTGATGATAAATTTTATGGTGCTTTTGCGACAGTCGTTTAAAAAATCGGTTCATTCTAATTTATTTCATTTTATGTGTGTTTATCTCTGTTTTTTCTTTCTTTCTTTTTTCTTTAGTCTTTTTTATGTGTCTGTGTAAATGTCGGGTGCGTGTTTTTTTATGTGTGTTTATCTCTGTTGTTTTCTTTCTTTCTTGAGTCATTTTTTATGTGTCTGTGTAAATGTTGGGTGCGTGTTAGTATGTACGTATGTATAACATAATATGAAAAAGTGCATTTTTGTACAAACTGTGTGCATATTTTGTAATAATTTTTTAATTTTCTATCTTCTTTAAGGTAATACCAATGACACTAGTTCATTCTTTCTTAGAAATTACATTTTTTGAGAAAAAACATCTACTATATCCTTGTTCTCGAATATTATGGAAAAGCGTAATTTTCTGTATAAATTATGTGCTATTTTTTCATTTTTATTTTATATTTTGATTTTCTTTCTTCTTCAAGTGTAATATGAATGCCACCAATTCATTGTTTTTTACAAAACTTTGATTTAGTTTTTATTTTTTATTTTTTGTTTTTATTTTTATTTCATTTTCTATCTTCTTAAAGGGTAATACCATTTCCACTAATCAATTTTTCTTACAAACCTTTATTATTTTATTTTATTCTAGTTTTTATTTCATTTTCTTTCTTGGTTAAGGACAATACCAATGCCACTAATTCATTCATTCTTAGGGCACTTCTTTTTTGTGAAATTTCCATCCTTATATGATTATTCTTGCATATTATAGAAAAGCGCAATTTCTGTATAAAATATGTGCAAATTTTGTCTTTATTTTTTTTCATTTTATTTAATCTTAAGGGGTCATACCAATGCCATTAATTTATTCTTTCTTAGAAAATTTCATTATTTTATTTTTTCAGCTTTATTTGATTTCCTTTTCTGATTAAGGTTAATACCATTGCCACCAATTCATTCATTCTTAGGACACTTTCTTTTTGCGAATCTTTTGGTCCTATTTTATTCGATGAAATGTGGGAATGACTAAGAAAAGTTAGGTCTCTGCTCAACGGGTGAGTCTTGCAGTCAAGCTCCCGTCTGCCCCACTCTTATATGATTATTCTTGCATATTGTAGAAAAGCGCAATTTCTGTATAAAATATATGCAAATTTGGTAATTATTTGTTTTATTTTTTCATTTTATTTATTCTTGAAAGGTAATACCAATTCCAATAATTCATTCTTTTTTAGAATATTTTATTATTTCAATTTTGTTTATTCTCACATATTATATGCTTAGTCTTGGATATTATAATAACCGCAATTTATGTGCCAATTTTGTCATTATCTATTTTTTTATTTTCTTTCTACTTAAAGTGTAATTCCAGTGGCACTAATTCATTCTTTTGTAAATATACATGCAAAGTACTATAAAATATGTGTGTAAATTATCTGGTGGACTACTAAACCGGGCGCTTCTGCATGTCTGTTATTTTGTTTTGTTTCTTTTTCAGGAAGGGTAATAGGCTGCCTCAAATTCTTTCTTCTCTAGAAAGCCTTTTGTCCATCTGTTTATTTTCTCTCTTTCTTCAGGAAGGTAGTAGGCTGCATTTTCCCTCGAAAACCTTCTATCCATCAGGCTGCCTCAAATGCTTTCTTCTCTTCAAATCTTCTGTCTACGACCACCACCTATCTCTGCGATTTTCTGATTCAATTTTTTCAATTCATGCATTGTTTTCTTACAAGATAATTAGACATGCGTTGTTTTTTCAATTTCCATCGCTATCGGGTTAGCTTGTATCTATTGATCCCAGCACAGCAATTTTTTTTTGGCAAAACACTCTCACTATGCATGCATAGTTGTTCTACACTTATACATGCTAAAGGATGAACACTTCTATCTCTTTTTCCTTGGAGGAAGATGAACATCACTGCTAGCTAGTTCTGTGTAGCGCACGGCTTTCCCAATGCAAGTACCACCCCGGTCGCTACCCATAAGGCATTGTTTGGTAGACAAGATTTTGAGGGGCTTTGAGAGGATATTCCCTGTTGGGCTAAAATGCCCCAAAAATCCCTATTGTGGTGTTTGGTACCGAGGGCTTGAACGGGCTAACCCCTGGAATCCCCTCACTTTCCCCTCGGTTTCACGGGGTTTCTGAGCATCGAGGTAGCCCTCGCGGCTCGCACGCCGCGTAGTCGCAGGAGGTTTGGTGGGAAAAATAAGGGGATTGGGTGACAACATGGGTTTCACCAAATCCCTCGGGGGATAATCCCTTGTAATCCCAAATTATCCCCTCCTGCCAAACAAGACCTAAATGTGTGAAGACTACGGTGCATCATGATCACTAGCTAGCGTATTTTTTCTGAGCATAGGCCTGAGTTTGGCTGCTGTAGAAAATCGACTTACATATGATTTAGGCCAGTCAGTTTTTTTGCTTTAGATGAATGTTTCCCTGCCCGTTTGATTTGGAATGAACGGCTGCTCAAAAATTGACTGACCGAAATTGTAAATTCAGTCATTTGACCCCTAGCCAGCCCCAGAATTATACTCCATGAAACGAAGGTTTTTACAGGAGCTGAGTTGCTCTTATATTGCAGAACAAAAAACGAGGACGTATAGTACATAAATGCTTCTAAGCATCATTTGCAAATTGGTCCAGGAAAGTCCTCAGATTACGACCGGATGAGCCGCCGGCCGCGATCGCTTGCTGCAACTTCGCCTTCCACGTCGCCGAGCTCGCCCGTATGGCGGCGCCCTCCTCACTGTCACCCATGATCAGTTCCAGGCACCTCGCGAGCTCCTCCGCGTCCAGAACCCTATCAACGTTGGTCGCGGTGCGCACGCCGATGCCCCACTGGACGACCAGGCGCGCGTTCGTGTCCTGGTCGGACCACTGTGGCACGGCGACCACCGGCGCGCCGCACGCCACAGTCTCCAGCGTGGAGTTCCAGCCGCAGTGCGTCACGAAGCACCCGACGGCCGGATGCGACAGCACTCGCACCTGGTCGCACCACCCAACCACCATGCCCCGCTCGTCGCCGGCGTCGTCAAAGCCATCGTCTCTGTTGTTGTTCCGCACCACCCACAGGTACGGCCGGCCGCTCGCGGCGAGGCCTCGCTTCAGCTCGTCCTTCTGTCGCTTGCTCACCGCCGCCATGCTCCCGAACGACACGTACACCACCGACCGTGCTGGCTTTGTGTCCAGCCACTCCATGTAACCATTTTCGTCGTGCTCAAAGAGATCTCCTACTGCGGAGGCGGTGCCACTCGTGCCGTTCTCGCCCTCAGTGAAGAGCGACACTACGGCTGGCCCGACGGGGAACACGTCCAGTCCAGGAACGGACGCGAGAGCACCGGCCTCTAATTCTTCGACGGTGTTCACGAGCACCATGGCTTGCCTGCTTCCTCCAGCGCTGCTGCTGCTATTGCCGACGTCCAGGTCCAGCTGCTCGAACGTCCTGCGGATGTTCCCGAACGCCGCCACTATCCTTCCGTCCGTAAGGTTGGTGAAGAAGCTCGGGAGGTCACGGATCGCCATCGGCGGGAGGCCCGGCATGGACACCGTGAACCCCAGCTCGGCAGCATGCTCCGTCACGAGCCTCTCGTACCCATGGAAGTAGTGGTAGTACACGGCCAGCATCGTGGCCGGCTGGATCCAGTAGAGCGCCCGGGGCACGCCGCGCTCACGGGCGACCTCGGCGGCCCAGCACATGAGCATGGCGTACACGACGCACGTGACGGGCCGGCCCCGCGCCGCGAGGCGGTCCAGCACCGCCGAGAAGGTCTCGGGGCCGACGCGGCCGAACGCCTCCACGTACCTCTCCGCTTCGTCCCCGTCGCCGGCGAAGAGGCTGAAGCCGTGGTCGTAGCCGTCGGAGTAGGGGATGTAGGAGATGGCGCCGTCGTGGACCTCGTCGTCGGGGGACGCCAGCGAGGGGAACATGCGCCTGTGCGCGGACACGGCGGCCGAGAGCGTGACCCGCGCGCCCGGCGTGGCCCGCGCGAGGCGCTCCGCCAGAGCTCGCGCCGGGTTGATGTGGCCCTGGCCCGGGAACGCGACCACCAGGAAGTGCTGCGGCGCCATGGAAGGCGTACGATGGATGAACGCCGTAGACTTTCTCGTCTCCAACCTGGCTAGCTACGGCCTACCGGAGCTGGCTGCTGATGGTCGAAGCACGCACCCGCTAGAGTTTATAATGGAGTGACGCTTGGGTTGGTTTGGCGCGGGGCGGCCGTCTCACGTCAGGTGTTCTAGGTAGGATAGGCACGGCGCGCTACTCTACTGCATGGTTTAATTATGGGGACGTCATCGCTTGCGCGCGGTAGCGATGCTTGACCCGCCGCCGTTTGGATGGGGATACTTCACCTGCCATAGCTAGGAATGCTATATATATTGCCCGCAAGGCACACGAGATGCTGCGTAATTACCTAGAAATTCCTAGCGTCTGAAACATGCATTTACCCGCTTGAACGAGGATCAGCATGTTTTTCTGGTGACGAGATCGTTACAGGTCAAAATAATAAGATTAGAAGAAGGGTTTGGGCATGTTTTTAGTTCCGTTTTGACAGCGATTTTTCTATATTTTTTCCATCATGCGTACTCACGGCTATGAGCCTAACTGGTATATAGGTGTATTGTGCTATCCACCTCTTGTATTATAAGTCAAATCATGTGCGGTCAGTTGAAGCCCATTATTAAAGGACACATGTATGGCTTTTCTATCTCTTCTCTAACTAACGCCACACTCGCCGTAGCATTGTCGAAAGGGAATCGTTTGGTTCTGCGTGTATCTATATCCATATTTATATCTATATCTATATCTCTCTATCTCTAATAATAAAGCACGGATTGCTTCTTCCTGTTCACCGTCGTAATACACTTCTTCCCGTGAATTTACGCTTTCCCGTGAATTTTGTCTGTCTTTTTTTTTCTTCGGTTGCACACCTTCGTACGTCAAGTGCTTGGGCCACATCGCCACATTGGGCCTCAGCCCGCTATCAGGTTGTTGTGAAAATTAAAAAGGTGGAGAAAAATAATTGCTCACGGGGGATCGAGCTCACGACCTCCACTACAATTCTGAGAGCTGTCACCAATTGAGGTTATGCCTACATGAAAAAGTAGAGAGGATCTGTATACATAGTCCCACATATCTACCGTACCCACAAACCCACCTACTTATATATGTGCGTGAATTAAAGACAAATAAGCCGCCTCATAGTCATTAAGGGAGAGCGATCATGCTTCCCAAAAGGAAGGAATTAAGCGAGAAGAGGAATTATATACTCCCTCCGTCTAGGTGCATAAGTCATCTTAGGTTGTGCACCGCGATTAAGGTGGAGGAAAAAATGAGAGAACTTAATGTTTATTTGTTAATTAATAGCATTGCATGCAATGAACTAACCACTGCATGTCGTGTTTGGTAGTCTAAAGTCATTGAAAGCATGCATGCCGCACATCTCTTATTGGTTGATATGTCAAGAAACAAGAAATGAAGTAGGAGTTAATGCACCACGCCTAAGTGTTTTGAGATTATTTGATTTCGTAAGGTGAGTTATACACTTAGATGGAGGGAGTATATAGAGGAATTAAATTGAGCGCTCATATATGGAAGGAATGAAAGGGAGAATTATGGGGAGAGAGATGGTTTGGTGGAATTAATGGGAGAGAGACCAGATCAAATTGCAGCAACCCCGTATTATGGGAGAAATACCCCAATTAAATCTCGCTCATATATGGAATGGAGGAATTAATTAAAGGCAGATTGATGGATTTAATGGGAGACCGATTATTTATTAAAGAGACCAATTAAATCGACATTCATGCACGCAACAATGCCTGGAATCGGTCCAAAATGTGCCAATATTCCACATGTTTTTTTTAAATTCCAATATTCCACATGTTGAAACAGATAAAGATACTACAAGTGGCACAGAGGTCAGGATATCGGCTGTGATCCAAAAATGTAGGCATGATAAACAGTGTACACATGTTTAAGAAAAAGAAAATTAGATAATTGAAGATAAATAGATTGGAAGTTTTTCGCAAAATAATAATAATACTTACTCCTTATATGTGACCATCGTTTGTGTAGCAAATGGTTTAAGGCGTGACTGGTACGCAGTTACTCCGAATATCACTATTTTCTCTTTTTGTTGGACGTTCCTTATCTCCTTTGAACTAAGCCTTTTAATATTTTGATTTTCGCAAAAAAAAAACCTTTGATTTTTACTTCCTATTCTTATGTCAGCTTCACGAGTGAAACACAAACACGAGGTGCATCGTTTTGCTTCTAACCTCAGGGAAATTTCTTTTCTTTCTTGAAATATTAGCGAATTTTCACTCTTTGTGTCAAGAATATGGTCCTGGGTACTTTAATTTACTTCCAATATTGTTATGCTACCTGCAACATTCTTTAAATAGTGAATTGTATTTTGGGTTTATAACCATTTTCATTTTGTACCCGTTGCAACGCACGGGCCCTTTTGCTAGTATTAATAAAGCAAGACTCGTTTCTCCGATTTTTTCATCCATTCATCATTGAAAAGATTTTTTTTTCTATTCAAGGTGGTACTAAATTTTTCTCCATCCATCTATTAGAAAAGGAAAAACGCCAGAATTTCGTACATCGGCCGCTCGCAGTGTGGCCCTGCAAAGGCAGCCCAGTTATTTTCGTGCCCACACTGGTGGGAAAACCCATTTTATCGCAGCGAGCATTAAATCGTCGCAAATTCGCACAGGGTGCCCAAGCCTGGCTGAACTGTTTTTTTTTGTGTGTTATGTGTCTTTATTATTATTATTTTTGTTTCTTTCCTGTTTCTTTTGTCTTTTTTTCTTTCAAGCTTATTTTAATATCTCCTTTTTTTTGTAAATTCAAAATTTTCAAAAATGTCATAATGTCATAAAAATTCGAATTTTTCAAAAATGTTCACAATTTTAAAATATATTTCATTTAAAAAAAATTCGGAACAATAAATCTTTGTTCTCATTTCAAAATAGTCGCAAATTCGCACAGGGCGCCCAAGCTGGGCTGAACCATTTTTTTCTGTGTTATGTTTCTATTTTTCTTTTTCCATTTCTTTCTAATTTTCTTTCCTGTTTCTTTTGTGATTTTTCCTTTCAAGTTTATTTTTCTTTCTCCTTTTTTTAGTAAATTCAATTTTTTAGAAAAGTTCATAATATCAGAAAACATCAATTTTATAAAAAATGTTCATAATTTTAAATATATTTCGTTTTGAAAAATGTTCGGAATATTAAATCTATGTTCTCATTCCAAAATTTGTTTAGATTATAAAAAATGTTCCATTTTTTCTTTGTGTTTTCCAAAATTTGAGATTTTCCAAAAAAATTGCATTTTAAAAATGTTCCAAATACGAAAAATATTGTTGTTTTAGTGAAATGTTCATAAATTTAGAATAATGTGGAATTTAAAGAAACACATTAAAAAAATCACAAATTCAAAAAATGTTCATGTTATTATAAAAGGTTCATGTTTTCAAATAAAATTGTGAATTTTGAACATTTAAATTTTAGTTGTGTATTTCTGAAAATGTAAAGAATTTCAAAAAAATGTTTGGGATTTTCAAAATTATTCATGTTTCCAAGAATATTCAGCAATTTGTATTTTTTTAAAGTTCAAAAAAACAAAATTTGTTTCCAGTCTGACATTGGAGTATGATCTTAGGCCCCCTTTGTTTGGGCTACAGATTCCTGAGAATCACTTTGCTATGGATTCCTGAGAATCAGCTGGGGCTCTGGATTCCTCAGAATCAGAATCTGGTTGTTTGTTTACCCTGCTGTTTGTCAGCTTTAGGAGTTGTGGGTGTTGTGAAATGTCAGTAACGCCCTCGACTGCTGATTATGATGTTTATATGCAGATTAAAGCACAAGTTATCTGTTTTGACTTGATAAAGTAAGAACTAGCACAAAAACACAATATATAGAATATATTTTTCGAGAAAAGACACGATGGCATGAATATATCATCCGAAACATGCATATGAAACGTAACATCCAAAACAAAGAATCAACCCTCGTAGTCTTCCATACGAAATAGATCATCCATATGGATCAACCATCATAGTCTTAGAGCATCTCCACTCATGCCCCCAAGAAGCCCCCCCCCCCCCCCCCCCAAGCCACTTTTTGGGCGCCGGCGGGCAAAAACGCCCCATTCATGCCCCCAAGTCCTTGTTTTTCGCCGGCAAGAGCAAAAATATGCGCCGGTGATCCCGTGCCACACCCAGCGCATAAGGGGGCTCCTGGGGGGCCTAATTTCGCCGTTTTGTAGGCGCTGGCCCAGCTGTCAGCGCCTCTCTCCTGTCCCCTCACTTTTCCTCACTGGCCCGCCCACGTGCTCCCTCCTCTCTCTCTCCCTCCACGCACACACGGACACGGCATGGAAGCCCTGCGCTCCAGTCCCCGCCGCCTGGCACGCCGCTCCGCTCTCGTGTCCGTCGCCGGAGGGCCGCCCATGCCCAGCCGCCCGGCCGCCTCAGCCTCGTCGCCGTGCTCCCTGCAGCCCGGCCGCCCGGCCGCCTCAGCCTCGTCGCCGGAGGACGGAGCTGACGGGGAACATACGTAGCCGAGGTCCTCCGTGGAGAGCCCGTCCGCCCAGCACGCGGGCGCGCCGCTGGTCCTCATCGACGCCGGACCTGCCGTCCTTGCTCGAGGCACACCAGCTACAGCTCCCTCGAAGCCGGCACCTGCATCTTCGACCTCGCACACGCCAGCACGCGCCATTGACGGTCGGCAGCGGCAAGCAACTGTGCGTCGGCGAGTGTGCCTGTGGCTGGGGGAGCCAACCTCCAGCATGCCCAACCACCAGAACGTGAAGTGCGTGTGCCCGTTGTTGGTGGAGCTCGTGTCCAGCATGCCCAACCTCCACCTGCCGTCCTTCTTGCACGGGCTGGAAGCAGTGTGCGTGCGCGTCGCTGCACGACGGGACCTGTGCAGCCGCGGCGCCGCCGGCATCCACGACCTGGCCACGAAGCTCGCCATCGACCATGCGGCCTCCACCGAGTCCAAGATCTCCGACCTGGCCGAGCGCCCGGTACGACCACTTCCTGGAGCGGTACGGCGGCGTGGCGGACCTGCTCCAGGACGCGCTCGACAACCTGCAGGCCCGCGTGTACGGCAAGGCCCTGTAGCAGCTCATGGCGGCGCTGGGCGTGTCGGAGAGCTGCGAGGACGCCGAGGAGGGGCCCGTGCCCGTGGTCGCGCACGACAGGGAGTACGGTCACCCATGCTCGTCCGTGTGCTCCGCCGCGAGGGCCGCCACGACGCCGTCTGCGACCTGCTCGGCGAAATGCCGCTGCCTCCGCGAGCGCCGACACTGCTCCTGGGGGGCGCAACGAGTGGAAAAGTTTGTCCCCCCGGGACCAAAAATTCGCCAGTGCCCCCCCAAGCGGCGAAAAAATGACTCCTGAGGGGGGGGGGGGGGGGGGGGGCAAACGAGTGGAGATGCTCTTACATACGTGCACATATCATCCAAAATATGTACTAACCATCAATCCATCAGCAATCTCCTCACGAGTTGCTTTCATGGTCGCATCATCACCAACCACAATATTGGACACATGTCCTGTGGGTAGGGGTTGTAAATTCCCTGGCATGTAGTTCTCATCACGATCACATTTGTCAAACTCCAAGTCTCTCAAATTGCTTTCTCTAATGCAATTATGAAGTGCCATGCAAGCAATGATGATCCGAGCTTGCTTCTCAGGAGGGTAACTTGGCATTTTTTGTAAAATACGCCATTTTTTGTAAAATATGCCTATTTCGCTCTTCATACATCCTCCTAAGCCAATTCTTCTTCCCTTCGCTAGTCTTCATATTGTTAAAGAAATAACGATTTTCAAACTTCAGAAACAAGTTGGTTGCTATGAAGTACTCATCACTTGCTTCATCGGCTCCACATGCCACAACTTCTTCCATTATCTTTTCAATTTCAGTCTCAACACTATTCTTATGAGTTCATCGCGACATCTAATCAAGTGGTCAACCATGCGCTTGAAGTCCCTTTGAACAAGATTCTTTTTACTAGAGCTTCCATCTATCTTCCATGGCCCCTTCTTTGCCTTCTTGGCTTGGGTAGTCTGCACTTCTTCCTCCTCGGTTTCATCTTCTTCAAGATCAAGCACTTCATGCTCACAACCTGGCACCATAGAACTTTCTCCTGTAACATTGATATTCTCATACATGATGCTCATTTGGTTCAGATTTTCAGGACCACATTTACGAAACTGCAAGATGTCCTTGTTTTCCTGCATAAGTAATTCATTTGGCATTTGTCAACAAAATATTCTAGTGCAATATTAGCCACAACACAATTTGATCTTATGAACATGACTTACTTCACCGCCTTCCCCTTTTCAATTACAGCGAGATTGCAAAAAATGGTGGTCATTTATGGACTCCAATTAGCTTTTGACATCTATAACATATGACATTAAATAAGGGCAATTTACATATATCCAGCCAATCATGTTAATAACTTGCAACACTGAAAAAGAACAATGCTACTGCTCCAATCAAGGTCTATTTCTAAATCTGAACAATGACCAATGCTACTGCAGCCAATAGATTAGCAGTTCGTACATAAGAACACAAGTCAAAACATCAAGAAAAAAAATACATTTTTGGGACTGAACAATTACCTTCTCTTTACAGGTAGGAGATGAGGAAGGGCTGGTGCAGTCCGACGGGAGGAGGTGGAGTCGGGGGGCAAGGGGGACCTCCGGCGTGGTGCAGTGAGAACGAAGGAGCCGCCGGCGCAGGTGGAGCACAGGGGCGGCGTCTTTGGCTGAGAGCGGGGGCGACAGGTGCTACGAACGGCGGCATGACGGATCTGCGGTGGTCGGTGTATGGCCGGGGGCGGAGGGTACAGGATCCACACTCCTTGCCGGCGACAGGGCAGGTGACGGTCGCGGCGGTCGAACCCTAGAGAGCCATCCCCTATCTGTTTCTTCTACCTCTGTTCGGTAAGGGTGGATGTGTGCGAGCGAAGGGGATCCTTGTCGGTGGAGAAGTTGGGTTGGGCAAGCGGTGTCATTTCGATCGTAATAACTGGGAGAAGTTGGCCCATATTTGAAAGGGGGTAAGTGGCATCTCGAGAATCAGCAAAATCGCTGATTCCAGCTGCTGGGCGTGTCCAGTGCAATTTTGAGAATCGATTCTAGACAGCTGATGTAGAAATCTGACTATTTGTTTGTGAATCTGATTTTGACTGGACTAGAATTCGGGAATCACTATCTCTAGCCCAAACAAAGGCCACCTTCATGGTTTGAGCTGGCCATTGGTTCCATTGGTTGGTAAGACTTGTTTCTTCGAGTGGCTAGCAGCACGTAGTCGGGTCTTTAAGCATGTTTTCGATGCTTCAACTCATCATTTTCTGGAGAGAAAAAAAAAATCATTTTTTGGATTTTTTTAGCCTTACAAACACAGGTCGTCTTGGAGCCTACCTGTCATGCCCCAAGTGAGTCTTAGCCGTGACAATTGCCACATGCTTATAAATCTCAAATTTATAAGCATGTTAGGCTAGTAAACAAATTATTTTCCAGTATGTACAAGAGCCAACTTTATTCATTACTAGCTATTACAAAGATCATGATACATGCAACTTCTTTATTTATTCCCAACCCGTAGAGCTACTCCTACTGTTCATCATTCTCATCAGCACATCCATCATTTGCTACTTCTGCAAAATCAACAACAATAGCAAGAATGAGTATGATCTCATACTCAGCAAGCACACGGGTACAAAGGAACTTCTCACGGCAAAAGTTACAAAAACACAGGGGTTAGTTGTATAGAAAGAGTTTGATGGCAGACGAAGATAGTGGAGATTTAATTTAAAGAAAAGAAAAGAAATAACTGGCATCACATATGACCGCAAACTTCTCGACCCGGGAGTCACAGGGGTGAAATTTCACACTTGTACACTCTTAAGAGGGGTACTCCGACGTCGACAGTCTCGACTAGAACCACACAGGCGCTAGTAGAACAGAGCTCTTTATTCCCCCCAGAACCGACCACTTGACTTACTAGTGTCGATCGCTCCTACGGATCCATCATCGACACGCTTCCGAACGAGTGTCGTTCTTAGCGGAGAACTCAGATAGTCCCATACCTAAACTGTGACCGGTACAATACGTTTGCCGTCGGGATGCCAGATTTTATAAAATTTACTAAACAAGGATTAGCAAAGAGGAAATACATGCAAGACCAAGATAAATATCTCTAGGCTTTTCACATAACCAACTATCCATGCATGAACCATTAATCCATGTGCTCACATGCATGTACCAAGGATTTCTCCACCGTGATCATAAACCAAAAGGTAGTACTGTGTTAAGCATGCTAGCTTCAAGAGATGTACAAGAATCAAATCACACGAACCGTGCACAATATATAGCTTCAGAAGTACTACTAGATATAGAACATGGCATGAACAGTGAGACAAACAAGGAATAGGACGGTGTCGTAGTCAAAATTCGCCTAGCGCTCCGCCGTGCGCCACTCCGGCCACGGCGGCCACCAAATTCCGGTGTCTTTCCACTCCGGTGGCATTGACCATCAACCTACATACATCCACTCTTCATGCCACCCAATCCCACCATGTCACTCTCTGATCTCAACTTCAAGGCGGGCCGAAAATTTGAAGAAGAAATATGGAGGAAGTGGGGTGTCCGCACCAATGACGATGGATTTGAAGATACGGAGTTTCATCTGGTGGCAGAGTTCACAAGATCCAAGATCAAACTCACTCCTCAATCAGTTGGTACTATTCTGCTATCTTGCTTTGGAGGTAGAGCGTCCCTATACAAAGTTCAACAACTTCAGAATTGGTCCTACAAGTTCTCAGTATCCTCTCAGGAAGTCGGCTACTCCATCATCAAAGGAGGTAACATCTCTACCACAGAGTTTAATCTCAACTTTTTACTCTAGGGAAGTGGAGGACCAAACTCTTGCTATGAACTTGATCAATATCTCCAAGAGAAAGAAGATGAATGGACCCATATCTTTCGTAAGCATCCTCGTAAATCTTATGCCCAAGCTCTTACCACTCCTGCTTCTTACCATGATCTAGTTAGATCGGACGCACGAGCATCAGGATTTCAAATTCGTGATTCAAATGGAACATTCAATTCGGTGCGTGATCGGCTCATGCATGCAGCGTCCGTTAACTCTTTAGCAGGGAACAAGGAGATTCAAATTCCATTGACCTCAGGGCCCAGGCCCACACAATCTCAGTCCACCCACAACAACACCCATTCACCGAAACAGTTCTGTGTGCGCTGCCTCGACATGGGCCATCTTCGACCAGCTTGCACCAATAAAATCAAATGCCACAAATGTAAACGCTTAGGCCGTATTGCAAGGGACTGCTTCCCTCTGGGCCTTCAAACCACAACCATACAGTCTCATCAGCCCATTTCTATATCCACCCCTGCACCCGCAAGGCAGCCCACCCCAGCACCTGCAAAGCAGCCTATTTCTGCTAACGCTGTTCCCACGAGTCAAAGTAGGCAACCTGCAGTCAGTGCGCAATTGCAGTCTAATCAAGCGTCCCTTCCCAATATCACCCCCGTCCGGGTTGGTACTTGCCATAACGTTGCCGCTCCATCTTCCAACACCACCCTCCTCTGCTTCCTTCTCCTCACCATCGAGCGCCTCCAAACCCATCAACCACGCCGGCCACATCAACATTGCCACCAATGGCTACATTCCCCTTTGATCCAACCCCATTCATCCCTCGAAATCACCAGCGCATTGTGTCGGGGATATCGTGCGACATATGCCAGGGGGTGGCTTATCGTGGATGGGGACAAAAGTACGTCGCCGGGCTCTAGAAGCGGGAGTGAGCGAGACCGCGTACGCCTGCGGATCTTACCCAGGTTCGGGGCTCTCCTAGGAGATAACACCCCTAGTCCTGCTCTGCGGGGTCTCCGCATGATCACTACCTCAGCAAGTAGCTACAAGCTTGCTCCTTGAGCTGTTTGGCTAGAGGAGGAAGAAGGGCAAGGCTAACTCTACTCCACTCTCTCTATGTGTGTGTATGGTGATTTGGGTGCTCGGCCGAGGTCCCAACCCCTTGCATGGGGTGACCTGGGGGGTTTATATAGGCCTACCCCCCAGGGGTACAATGGTAATTCGGCCAGATGCGGGACCCGGCAGTCAGCGTCACTGGTTGCCGGCTTCTTCGCCGACCGCTGGGGCCCGCCGCCTGGTGGGTCCCGCCGACTGCCGCGATCTCAGCCGACAGGTAGGGCCCGCCGCCTGCGGGCCATGTTGACTGCTTTATGCTGTAGCATCGCTTCTGATGACGGAGGCCTCGTCAGGGGGAGCGTGGATATAGTCCCGCCGTCTGGCGGGTGCTCACTGTAGCCACACCCTGTTGCATCTGGTTAATGGCGCACAGACTTCAAGGAAGGGGGAGGGCCGCCTGCTAGGAGCCGGCCTCCCCCTGAGCCGACTGGTCAGGGCTCGCCGCCCTCTGGCTTCTCACGGACAGGTAGGGCCCACCGCCTGCGGGCCGTACTGACCGCCCATCGTGGGAGCATGGCTTCTTCTGCCATGGGTGATGTCATGAGCGGCATGGCAACAGTGCCGCGTCGGGCGCGGGATATCCGCTTGGTACGCTGTACTGTGGCCACGTTCTGCCCTGGATTCGGGGGTGGCAGGCTTGTACTGTAGCCATGCCCTGTCTCATCATGTTTATGTTGGCGCTAACTTTGAGGGCGCGAGGGGCCGCCTGCTAGGACCGGGCTTCCCAGGAAGCCGCCCGCTAGGAGTCGGCCCACTTCATGGCCGTCTTCTGGGCTCCGCCACCTCCTGGCAACCGGCCACTTGGACCAGCCGGCCCCAGGAAGGCGGTCCTTTGTCTTTGATGTTTGAGGGGCGCAGCCTGCCCCGATGTCTTGAAATACCAAGGGGAGCTGATGAGGCTACCCGTGGTCATTTACTCCGACAGTAGTCCCCGAAGCTGGTGGGGCGCTACGGCTGAAGGGGCGAGAAGCCTCAGCAGCTTCATACTCCAGGTCGTCTGGTATTCTGCTTCGTCCGTCTTCCGAAGTGCCGACTGGTAGGTGTTGGCCGCGACCAGGCAGGCCGCCTGGCGATTTCGAAACATCATGGTGGGGACCAGGTGGCACGCTAGCCAGGCGTCAGACTCGCCGCCCGCGCCTGTCGGCCGCAACTAGGCAGGCCGCCTGGCGATTTCGAAAAATCATGGTGGGGACCAGGTGGCAAGCTAGCCAGGCATCAGACTCGCCGCCCGCGCCTGTCGGACACGTGGTGTCAGCAGGCCAAGCCGGCCTGCCAGCCCACGTGCGTGACGGGACGTCGCCGCAGGCTGGGGCCCGCCGCTACAGTGCCTCGGCACGTGCGTGGATCCGCTGCGGCCGAGGTAGACGGTTGGGCTTCCGCGGCAATTAATACACGCCTTTACTAGCGCCGCAATCGTGGGATCGTGGGGGAGTGGGCGCAGTTAATCCCACGATCCCCCACGCTCTCGCCCCCTCGGCTCCGCCGCCTGGGGCTATAAGTAGGGGGAAGAGGGGGGGTGGCAGATGCACGCGCGTCCTCCTCTCCCCTCGCCATTCTTCATCTTCTCCGCTGCCGCAGCGCCCTTTCCTCCCGCCGAAGCGCTGCCGCAGCCCACCGTCGTCGAGCATCTTCTTGCTGCGGCTTCCTCGCTCTGCCGCAGCCTCGCCCGCTCGCCACCGCGCCGTGCCTACGACGAGCTCCTTCGTCCATGGCGCGCTCACGAGCCGGCGACTGGGACGGCTCGAACGTCCATGAGGATCACCTCTCCTTCCTTCGTCAAACACGGTGGTTGCCCCGGGAGACGAACGTGCAGGTACGCGTCCCCCCCGAGGCAGAAATCTCGCCGGTGCTGGAGGGCGATGAACGCGTCGTCTTCCGGTCCCATTTTCTTCGCGGCTTCGGCCTTCCGGCGAGCGGCTTCCTCCGCTCCTTCCTTGATTTCTATCGAGTCCAGCCGCACCACCTCACGCCAAACACGGTGGTGCTGTTGGCCGCCTTCATCACCATGTGCGAAGGGTACCTCGGCACTCTCCCCACCCTCGAGCTCTGGGGGAGTGCTTTTATCTCAAACTCGGCACCGCCGCCAAGGGCCAGGCGGCTCAATGCGGAGCCTGTGTGGCGGTGCGGCGCCCGGGCACCGGGAACCGCTTCCCGCCCATCTCCCTGCTGCAGTCGGCTAAGCTGTGGCAGAAGTCCTACTTCTACGTCAAGAATATCCCCCCGACGAGCGACTACATCAACTTGCCGGCTTACGTAGCCGGCCCGCCAGCCGAGCCGCACGCCAACTGGCAGTACAAGCCGATCTCCCTATCGGCCGCCTCCTCCGCCGCCCTCGTCTGACTTCAGGTGATGACGGAGTCGGAGGGTCTGAAGGGCTCGGACCTGCTGGCCGCCTTCGTGACGCGCCGAGTGCTTCCCCTCCAAGCCCGGCCTCACATCGTCAGCTGCATGAGCGGGCCCCAGGACCCGTGCCGGATGTGCACATGGGAGCTGCCAGACGTGGAGGTGGCCCGGCTGGTCAACCACATCTCCAACTGTAAGCTATCGGAGACGGATTGGCGGTTCGGCAAGCGGCCGTACGACCGCGCACATCCGCCGCCTGCGGTGAGTCTTGTAATTCTTTTTCTCTTTGGCTGGTCCGAGCTCTTGTTTCTCCGTCTGACCAGTCGGCCATGGTGCAGGTCCTCCCGGCCCAGTCGGCCGCTGGCGCTCTGGATCCAGGTCAGCAGTATATGCCGGACCGAACGAGGGGCGACGTGGAAGACCCCGACTTGGGGGCGGCCGCCATGGAGGAGGACGACGCCACAGGCGGCGGCGGTAGAGCAGGCGGCTTCAGAGGAGGAGGCGGCCTCGAGGACTGGCCGGATGACAATGAGGAGGAGATCGAGCCGCGCCGCCCGCACGGCATCGACAAGGCGGGCGCGAGCTCCTCAGCCGCGCCGACTGCACCAGGCGGGGCACAAAAGCGTAGAGCCGGCTCGTTGCTATTCGGCAGTCGGCCGAAGAAGCCCAAGAACACGGCTGCCGCGAAAGCGGCCCAGTTCTAGAAGACCCCGAAACAGCCCCCGATGGTGTCCGCGTAAGTGCTTGGTTGCGTTTTCTTTTCTTCTTTCTTGCAAACTCTTTCTGAGTTTCCTCTTGCCTTGCTTGAATAGGGCCCCACTCTCTCTTGAGTGGTCTGCCGCTGCTTCAGTGATCCAGGCGGCGGAAGGCTCCGCCAACACCTGTCGTGTGGACCTGCTTGCCGACCTCCGGGAGGTGATGGAGAGGAACGCGCGGGAGGTGCGCGAGGAGCGGGAGGCGGTGGAACGGCAGAAGGCGGAGGCGGCCAAGGTGGCGCAGGCGGACATGGACGTGGCGGCCAAGGCCCGAGCCGACGCTGCAGCTAAGGTCCAGGCAGACGCCGCAGCCAAGGCCCAGGCGGACGCGGCTGCCCAGGCGCAAGCAAAAGAGGCCGCACGCGGCCGGACTCCGCAACTCGTCATCCCGCTGCGCGCAGTGCCACCAGCGCCAGAGAACTCGGCGCCGACCGAAGGGGCCGGCAACGATCAGCCGGTCGTGGAGAGGAGAGGAGGCGATACCATCGTCCCGAGGGCGGAGGTGCCCCCGCAAGTGCCGACTGCCGAGGCCCGAGGCAGTCGGTCTGACGTGCCACCGGCGCCGCCAGTCAGTGGCGAGCTGGTGGTGGGGGCGACCCCTGTGGTCCGTCCTTCGGGGCGCCGGCGTGCGGCGAAGGCGGCCTCGGCGCCACGGGCGCAGGAGATCGGGGCCGCAAGCTCGTCGACCCCAGACGCAGAGGCCACCAGTGCCGTCCCACCAGAATGGACGCCTGGGGGCGGGATGGGCGTGCTGAACAAGGCCGCGCAGGACGTTCAGGCCCAGCTCTAGGCCCAAGGCGCCGCCCTCCAGCAGTATACGAAGGCGTTCTTGGCGACGCGAACGGCCGTCCGGGTACGCTTCTTTGCTTTGTTTTTTGATTCTTGCAATCTTCCGTGGGGGTGCGCCAGCGTACCCACTGGGTGTAGCCCCCGAGTTCCGGGCCGGCTGCTGAGCAGGCGGCTCGGAACTTTAAGGTAAGTTCCGAGTGCTAACTTGTTTTCTCTTCTTTGTCTTTGTTGCAGGACTACCACAACATCCGCGCGGCCGCCTTCAACTCCCAGGTCCAGGAGCTGGCTAAGCGGACCGCCGACCTGACCGAGAGCCGGAGTAAGCATTCCGTCTTCTTCCTCGCGGGGGCGCATCAGCGCACCCGCTGGGTGTAGCCCCCGAGATTCGGGCCGAATGCTGAGCAGTCGGGCCGGATCTTCCGGCAACCACTTTTCTTTTTGGTCAACTTTGTTGATTGTCTTCTCTTTCTCATTTTTGCAGGAGCCAACGCCACACTGCAGCAGCGCCCTGGAGCGCGACCATCTGGCCAAGATGTTGGCGGACCAGGCGGACCAGCACAAGGCGGAGCTCCAGAAACTCAAGGAGGCGGAAGGCGCCCTTCAGGCCGAATTTGAGACCGAACGCTCAAAGTGGGTCGAGAAGGAGGCGATCCTCGCCGCTGGCTACGGCGAGATTGAGGATATGATCGACGGTAAACTTCTTTCTTTGGAATAGCTGCCGACTGCATCGAGAGTCGGCTTCCGACTTCTGATCTTTGTTTTTTCTTTGCGTAGACTTCTTTCCTGGGCACGCCGTCGCCGTCAGCCAGGCCATCGAGGCGCGGCGCGACCAGCGTAGGAGGGAAGGAGTGGAGATCCCGCTCGACGTGCCTCGAAACATGAACGAGCAGCTCCTGGCCGTCCAGACGCGCTTGCAGCCGATTCACCATCTGCTCCGCCGCCTTCAGCGCGCCGGGTCCCAGCTGGTTTCCGCCCTATGGCCAGGCGGCCAAGCTCCACGCACCCCTAGTCAGACCGCCGACTGGTTGGAGGCGGCAATCGACCGCTTCGAGGCTTGGAAGGGCTCCTCCGCTCGGCCAGGCACCCGAAGGGCCTTGGAGTTCGTCAAGGCGTGGTATCCTAGGCTGGACCTAGCCCAGTTGGCCACGTTCCGGCAGGAGGCCATGGAAGAGTTGGTGGCAGTGGGGCCTGCGCTCACTCGTCGTGCGGTGGCGATCGCCGAGTACACTGAGACCGGTGTCTTCCTCCCCGAGCTGGACGAGGAGGGTGCCGAGGTGCCACCGGACTGGTTCGGGCTGAACCCCGATGATGGCGAGGACTCGGTGGAAGAAATCGCCTCTAGCGATGAAAGCTAGGACGAAGAAGGCGAGGATGATGAAGACGACGCACCGGAGGGCGGAGTGGACGGCCAGCCTCAGCTCGATCGAGCCTCGAGCAACGAGCCGCGCGCGGGTGCACCGACTGCTGCTGATGGTGACCAAGCCGAGACTCGCCAGACGGCCACTCCACCAGCCGGTGCCGCCGACTCCACCAACCTGCCGGACCCGCCTACTGCTCCTCTGGCCTGGGCTGCCAACTTATCTTTTCCTGCTTTTGTAGTCTCTAGAACAAACTTGTTAAATTCGCGCAGTTCCACCCGCTGGGGGTGTATTCAAACTTTGTTGAATGCTAGCCGAGGGCCTCTTGCTATGTAATTTAATTCTCGCACAGGTTGTGCTCTGCCGAGCTCCGACTTATCTTGCTTTCTGTTCTTTTGGCTTTTCCTTTGCCGCCTTCCCTTGGCTGCCACCTTGCTGGCCAGTCAGCCACTCTTCGGTCTGTCGGCTGGGTCAGGTACTTGGCCATTTTGGGAAGGCAAGTACTTTGGCCGCTCAGAACGTAGCAAGTTAAGTGAGAAGCCGGCCGGCCGGCTGCTCAGCAACCGGACGGCTAGGCGAGGAGCCGGCTTGGCCTATGTGAGTGCTTTCGTCCTTAGCCATTTTTCATGTGGGCAGTATTTCCTGCCTTTGACTCTTGCCAGCCAGACAGTCACTCTGCGAGCTGCGGCTTTTGGCAAGAGAGGGCTTAGCTGCCGGCACACTACTTGTCCGACTGCAGGTAGCGCTGACATAGTACAAGGCGGCAAGCCCCCGGGCCGACTGTTCGGACCCGGTGCTAGGCGGAGGAATGAAATAACTCATTCACAGGCATGAAACTTATCATATAGATAAGAAAGGGTAGCCCCCGAGTGCTCTTCGAGGGACCCGGTGTCTTTGCGCTTAATACAAAAGGTAGCGTGGTACATACTGCATTAACTATAAAATCTTCGGAGGAGATTTGCGTTCCATGGGCGCTCTATTTCCTTGCCGGAATCATCCCTCTTGTGCGCCCTGGGCTTCTGCGCGTCGATCAGGTAATAGGAGTTGTTGCCCAAGGCTTTGCTGATGATGAAGGGGCCTTCCCAAGGGGCCGAGAGCTTGTGCTGGCCGGCTGTTCACTGGATCAGCTGGAGCACAAGGTCTCCCTCTTGGAAGGATCGTGGCTTGACCTTCCGACTGTGATAGCGACGCAGGCTTTACTGGTAGATGTCGGACCGGCTGAGTGCTAATAGCCGGCCCTCTTCCAGCAGATCGACGCCGTCTTCTCGTGCTTCCTTCGCCTCCGCCTCCGTCTACATGGTGACGCGAGGCGAGTCAAACTCGATGTCAGTTGGGATGACAGCCTCGGCCCCGTACACGAGGAAGAAGGGAGTGAAACCGGTTGATTTGTTCGGAGTGGTGCGGAGGCTCCAGAGGACGGCCGGCAGCTCGTCGATCCAGCAGCTGGCCGAGCGCTCCAGTGGCTCGACCAATCGGGGCTTGATGCCAGAGAAGATGAGGCCGTTTGCTCACTCGACTTGGCCATTTCACTACGGATGGGCAACGGACACTAAGTCCAGTCGGATGCCCTGCGTCGCGCAGAAACGGGCCAAGGCGCCTTTGGCAAAGTTGGTGCCATTGTCGGTGATGATGTTGTGTGGTACACCGTACCGGATGGTGATATTTGCGACGAAGGTCACAGCAGTCGGGCCATTCAGTTTCTTGATTGGCTTTGCTTCAATCCACTTGGTGAATTTGTCGATGGTGACGAGCAGATGGGTCATGCCACCGCGTGCCGTCTTGAATGGGCCCAACATGTCCAGCCCCCAGACGGCAAAGGGCTAGGTAAGGGGGATGGTCTTGAGTGCAGAAGCCAGCAGATGTTGCTTGGAGCTGAATTTCTGGCACCCCTTGCATTTCTGGACCAGATCCTTGGCGTCCTCCAAAGCAGTCGGCCAGAAGAAACCGTGGCGGAAAGCTTTGGCGACAAGGGATCTGGAGGCCGCGTGGTGGCCGCACTCGCCTTGGTGTATGTCTCTGAGGATTGCCTTGCCCTTCTCTGGTTCGACGCAGCGTTGGAAGACGTCGGTCACGCTGCGCCTAACAAGCTCTTTGTTTACTATCGTGTAAGCTCCTGCTCGGCGTTGCACCTGCCGGGCCGAGATCTCATCAGCTGGCAGCTCTCCGCTCACCAGAAATTTGAGGATGGGCTGCGCCCATGATGGTGCTTCGACCTCATCCACCGTCATTATGGCCACTGAAACTAGGGCGGTTGGGTTGGGAGGTGGCGGGGTGGGGTCGGCGGCGTCTTGCTGCGTCGTTGAAGTCCCCGGGCCGACTGCCGCAGCCGCCAGGCCGGGTTGTGGAGTAACCTGGCCGGGTGCGACTGCTGCAGTCCCCGAGCCGCTTGGTGAAGTCCCCGGGACGGCTGCTGCAGCCCCCGGGCCGGGTTGCGAAGTCCCCGAGCCGGGTGCGGCTGCTGCAGTCCTTGTGCCGCTTGCCGAAGTCCCCGGGCCGGCTGCTGCAGCCCCCGGGCCGGGTTGCGAAGTCCCCGGGCCGGGTGCAGCTGCTGCAGTCCCTGTGCCACTTGCCGAAGTCCCCGGGCCGGCTGCTGCAGCCCCCGAGTCGGATCCGACTGCTTCGGGGGCAGCCGGCACGAAGATGGATTCTGATTCCGGGGAAGGCTTGATAGACGGTTTGCGGAGGCACTGAAGGGACACGCCAGCTGGTATGGCTTGCCGGGTGGAGCCGATCCGTGCCAGGGCATCTGCTTGCTCGTTGTCGGCCCGTGGCACATGAAGGAACTCGCACCCGTCAAAATATCCGCTGATCTGCTGGACGAGGGAGCGGTAGCTCGCCATGTTTGCATCCTTGGTGTCCCAGTCGCCAGATGACTGTTGGACCACCAAATCCGAGTCGCCGTAGCACAGAATCCGGCAGATGACAATCTCCTTGGCCAGCCGGAGTCCGTATACTAGTGCCTCGTACTCGGCCACGTTGTTGGAGGCGGCAAAATGGATTTGCAGCGTGTATCTGAGCTTGCCGCCTTTAGGAGAGGTGAGGACGATGCCGGCTCCCAAACCGGTGTGCATCTTCGAGCCATCAAAGTGCATCCGCCAATGAGTGGAGTCTGGAGCTGGTGGCAGGTACTGGGTCTCGGCCCAGTCGACGAGGAAGTCGGCCAGTGCTTGGGACTTGATGGCGGTCCGAGGATGGTAGAAGATGGTGTAGGGGGCCAGCTCGATGGCCCACTTGGCTACCCGGCCCGATGCGTCTCTGCCGCCTATGATCACCGCAAGCGGGGCGGTGCAGACAACCGTGATGGGATGCTCTTGAAAGTATGGCTTGAGCTTCTTGGCGGCAAAATGCACGCCATAACACAACTTTTGGTAGTGGGGGTAGTTCTGCTTGGAGGCTGACAGCACCTCACTCAAGTAGTACACGGGCCTCTGGACCGGCTGTGCCTTGCCGTCTTCTCGGTGCTCTACCACCATGACTGTGCTGACCACCCGGCTGGTGGCGGCGATGTAGAGAAGCATGGGCTCTTTGGCAGCCGGAGCGGCTAGGACAGGCGGCGTGGTCAACATCTTCTTGAGCTGGAGGAAAGCCTCGTCCGCCTTGTCGTTCCACTCGAAATGAGTGGTTTTCTTCATCAACTGGTACAGGGGAAGAGCCTTCTCGCCTAGCCGACTGATGAAGCGGCTGATGGATGCCAAGCAGCCGGTGAACTTCTGAATGTCTCGCAGTCGGGCAGGCCTCTCTATCCTCTCGATGGCCTTGATCTTGACAGGGTTGCACTCTATGCCGTGTTCTGAGACAAGTAAACCGAGGAGCTGGCCGGCTGGTACTCCAAAGGCACACTTTTCTGTGTTGAGCTTGATTTGAAAATGGCGCAGATTATCAAAAGTTTCCTTGAGATCTTCCAGGAGGGTACCGCGCTTCTCCGTCTTCACCATAATATCGTCCACATAAACATGGGCATTTCTGCCGAGTTGCTTGAGGAGGCACTTCTGCATGCAACGCTGAAACGTGGCACCGGCATTTGCAAGCCGAATGTCATGGTCAGGTAGCAGAAGGCTACGAATGGTGTGATGAAGGCGGTCTTCAGGCGGTCGGCCGGGCTTAACTTGATCTGGTGGTACCCTGAGTAGGCATCCAAAAAACTCAGCAGCTTGCATCCGGCTGTGGAGTCTATCACTTGGTCAATCCGAGGCAAGGCGAACGGATCTTTTGGGCAAGCTTTGTTGAGGCTGGTATAGTCAATACACATGCGCCATTTGTTCTTCTTCTTCAGTACAAGGACTGGGTTGGCAAGCCACTCTGGAAAGAACACTTCCATAATGAAGCCGGCTGCTAGAAGCCGGGCTATCTCTTCACCAACAATTCCTCTCTTCTCCTCCGACAGGCGGCGGAGGGGTTGCTTGACTGGTTTTGCATCTGCTCTGACATGTAGCTTGTGCTCGGCGAAATCCGTCGGAACACCCGGCATGTCCTTGGGAGACCATGCAAAGATGTCCCGATTCTCACGGAGGAAATCGACGAGCTCGCTTTCCTATTTGCTATCAAGGCGAGCTCCTATGACAGCGAACTTCTCCGGGTGCTCCGGGTCCAAGGGTATCTTCTTGGTTTCTTTGGCCGGCTGGAAAGAGCCCTGAGCTTTTGACTCCTTGGGATCTGGCGACAGGTCCGGCTGCTTGCCGGCCATGGCCACAACCCGGTCAAGGAGCCGCTTCTCGGCAGCAATCACAAGGGACTCGGCCAGCCGACTGCTGGCAGTGGCACAGGCGGCAGACTTCTGGTAGTCGCCGGCTATAGTGATAATGCCCTTGGTACCCGGCATCTTCATCTTGAGGTAGGCGTAGTGGGGAACCGCCATGAACTTGGCCAGGGCAGGCCGGCCAAGCAACGCGTGGTAGGGGCTCTCAAGGTCAACCACCTCGAACCAGATTGGCTCTCGGCGGAAGTGATTCTTGTCTCCGAAGAGGACGTCTATCTTGATCTTGCCGATTGGTGAGCAGGAAAGGCCAGTCACAATGCCATGGAAGACAGTCCGGCTGGGCTGGAGCTGTTTCTCTTTGATGCACAACTTCTCCATGGTGTCGCGGTAGAGGATGTTGATGCTGCTACCGCCGTCTATCAGAATTCGGGAGAAATGAGCAGCTCGCCTCTCTGTTGCAAAGGTGGCATCCAACACCAGGGCATAGGAACCCGGAGAAGGCATCACCTCCGGGTGGTCAGCTCGGCTCCAACTGATCGGCTTCTCCGACCAGTGCATGAACTCTGGGGCTTCAGAGGCGACAGTATTCACCTCTCGGCGCTGTTGACGCCGGCTGTGCTTGTCGTCAGCCACACTGGTGAAGACGACGTAAGCTCCGTGCTCTTCGGGAAACTCATCTTGGATCGCGCAGACTGGCCGGACCGCCGGCTGCTGGGGAGGCGGAGGGCCAGCAGGCGGCGGAGGCAGTCCTTCGCCCCTGGCGATGCGGGTGAGCTAGTGGCACTTCCGGGTGGTGTGGTTGGATGGCTTCGCACCGCTGTGGAACTTGCAGGGAGCATCAAGGGTTTGCTCAAACGGGAAGGCGGGCAACCAGGCAGGTTTGCCGCCCTTCTGGTGTTTGGGGCCGGGTTGCTCCTCTGGCTGCTGGTCTTCGACTGTTGCCACCTGCCGGCTGGTGGTAGCCGGGTGCTGGGCCTTGCGCTTGTTGTCGTTTGACTGTTGGCGCCGACTGGGATCACCAGCCGGCGTCTGAGGGGCCGGAGGGAGCATCTTTCCTGACGCATCCACTCGGAGCTCCGACTTCATGGAGGAGTCAGCAGTGGCGTACTTGTCCGCTATGATCAGCAGCTCGTCGAGCATGGCTGGCTCGTCGCAGAGGAGTCGATGCTTGAGTAGGGTGCCCTCTCGGCACTCAGTAGTGAAGTATTCGATGGCTTGCACCTCATGAACCCCTTCGCAGGAGTTGCATAGTTCGGCCCACCGCGTTAAGTATTCGCAGGTGGACTCGATCGGGCCTTGGATGCACAGGGAGAGCTGGCGAGGCTTGGGCGGCCGCTTGTAGGTGCTGGTGAAGTTGCGGATGAAAACTTCGGTGAAGTCTAGCCAGCTGTTGACGCTGTAGGGCTTGAGGCTGTTCAGCCATGTCCGGGTCGTGCCCTGGAGCATGAGCAGAACATACTTCACGGCGACACGCTTGTTGCCGTTCGCTATGTTGACGGCAGTGGAGTAGTCGACCAGCCAATCTTCCGGCTTCATAGAGCCGTTGTACTTGGGAGTGTCCCGAGGGAGCGAGAACCCTTTGGGGAAGGGCTCGTCGCGAATGCGGGGGCCGAAACAAGGCGGGCCGATTGCATCTTCTTCTTCCAACACCAAGGATCGAGCCAAGCGGTCGATCCGGTTGCGGGCGTCGTTCTCGCTGACTCCTTCACGGGGGCCCAGCCGGTGCCCGAGAGTCGGATGCTCAACAGGCGGCGGGGAGGCGCACCTCTCCCTGCGCGGGGGGGGGGGGGGGGGTGGGGGGGGGGGGGGGGGGGGGGGGGGGGGGGGTTTTTTTTTTTTGTTTTTTTTTTGTTTTTTTTTTTTTTTTTTTTTTTTTTGTTTTCTATTTTTTGTGTTGGTGTTTGGGGTGGGGTTTTGGGTGCTTCCGACCTCCCCGCCTTTCTCACTTTGCTCGTGGGCGGCCGTCTTGGTCGCGCTCGATGGAGATGCGGGTGCGGCTGTGGCTAGCAACCGGCTCTGGGTCTCCTTGGTCGCGGGCGCCGTCTGTCGGCGTCCGGGAGGTCGCGCCGTGCTCTCGGCGAGGGGGAAGGTTCCCGGCCTGTAAGCCAGGTTCCACCATGCGGCGGCCAACTTCTTGCTATGCGGCGGCCGCGTCGATGAGCTGCTGGACGCGCTCCGTCATGCGGCGATGCTCGTCGCCCTCCAGGCGGTCCAGCTCGTCTGCCGCCACCTGGGCAGTGCGTAAGTTCTCCATTGGCGTGGCGTAGACTGGGCGGTCGGCCCCCAACATGCTGGCGATGGCTGCGCCGCGCTACCGGACCGTGCCCGCGCGGCTAGGTTCACCAGCAGCAGGCGTGCCGCAGATGGCGCGGTCGATCTCGCAGTGGTAGGCCTCGGTGAGGCGTCTCATGGCCGCCAACTTGTTGGCGCTGTCGAGGAGTGCAATACGGCATGCTTCCAGCGTTTCACCGTTCGCACCGGGCGCTACAGGAGCGGACAGGTCCCGCATTGCCGCCTGCAACGGGTCCCGGCCGGCCTAGTCGGAGGTTCCGTAGTGGCTGATGACCAGCACCTCGGTGATGGTGCTGGTGCTGGCACTGCTGTCTGCAGCGGGGAGTGGGTCGTCGAAGATCACCACGTCACCGGGGAAGGCATCAGAAAGCGCAGCGTCGGCGTCGATGACCATGTCGACGAGCGGGTCGGTGGAGCCGACGGACTCCGGATCGGAGACCGGCTCGTCAGCGATGTGAAGCTTGCCGAGGGGATCGACGAAGCAGCTCTCGGAGCTAGCTACGCCCATGTCGAGTGCGGGCTCGTCGGAGAGGCGGATCCCGCCGATGAGATCAGCGAGGCTACTTGCGGTGCAAGCAGCTTCCACACCGCTCAGCGCGTTGGCGCAAACGCCATCGGGCGTACCGGGCTGGCTGCGCTCGCCAGGGAGGAAGAGGGTTCCCGTCCAGAACGTGTTTTCGGACGACGGTGCACCAAGCCCCATGGTGGGCGCCAAATGTCGGGATATCGTGCGACATATGCCAGGGGGTGGCTTATCGTGGATGGGGACAAAAGTATGTCGCCGGGCTCTAGAAGCGGGAGTGAGCGAGACCGCGTACGCCTGCGGATCTTACCCAGGTTCGGGGCTCTCCTAGGAGATAACACCCCTAGTCCTGCTCTGCGGGGTCTCCGCATGATCACTACCTCAACAAGTAGCTACAAGCTTGCTCCTTGAGCTGTTTGGCTAGAGGAGGAAGAAGGGCAAGGCTAACTCTACTCCACTCTCTCTACGTGTGTGTATGGTGATTTGGGTGCTCGGCCAAGGTCCCAACCCCTTGCATGGGGCGACCTGGGGGGTTTATATAGGCCTACCCCCCAGGGGTACAATGGTAATCCGGCCAGATGCGGGACCCGGCAGTCAGTGTCACTGGTTGCCGGCTTCTCCGCCGACCGCTGGGGCCCGCCGCCTGGTGGGTCCCGCCGACTGCCGTGATCTCAGCCGACAGGTAGGGCCCGCCGCCTGCGGGCCATGTTGACTGCTTTATGCTGTAGCATCGCTTCTGATGACGGAGGCCTCGTCAGGGGGAGCGTGGATACAGTCCCGCCATCTGGCGGGTGCTCACTGTAGCCACACCCCATCGCATCTGGTTAATGGCGCACAGACTTCAAGGGAGGGGGAGGGCCGCCTGCTAGGAGCCGGCCTCCCCCTGAGCCGACTGGTCAGGGCTCACCGCCCTCTGGCTTCTCACGGACAGGGAGGGCCCGCCGCCTGCGGGCCGTACTGGCCGCCCGTCGTGGAAGCATGGCTTCTTCTGCCATGGGTGATGTCATGAGCGGCATGGCAACAGTGCCGCGTCGGGCGCGGGATGTCCGCTTGGTACGCTGTACTATGGCCACGTTCTGCCCTGGATTCGGGGGTGGCAGGCTTGTACTGTAGCCATGCCCTGTCTCATCATGTTTATGTTGGCGCTAACTTTGAGGGCGCGAGGGGCCGCCTGCTAGGACCCGGCTTCCCAGGAAGCCGCCCGCTAGGAGTCGGCCCACTTCATGGCCGTCTTCTGGGCTCCGCCACCTCCTGGCAACCGGCCGCTTGGACCAGCCGGCCCCAGGAAGGCGGTACTTTGTCTTTTATGTTTGAGGGGCGCAGCCTGCCCGATGTCTTGAAATACCAAGGGGAGCTGATGAGGCTACCCGTGGTCATTTACTCCGACACATTGATGTCGAAGGGAGACCTGCGAGGGTTCAAGTGGTGGCGGGAGCGGCTGCTCCAACGCACGAGAACTAGGCGATTACTACCATCGTCCCGATGCGAGATCTCCAGGTGACCTTCAATACTATCCGTGAAGTTCTAGCAGATTTCCTCTCTAGCGTTAAGCACATGGGCCTCTCTGAAATCAGGCCATGTCCATCCGGCCAAGCATATGTTAGATTGGACAGTACCTTTGATCGACATGAGCTAGTTCTCAACAGTCCACATGCGTTTACGGATGTGCATGTGATATTTCAGAAGCATAATGAGGGTTTAAACTTGAGAAAATGGTGATGAACAGGGAGGTCTGGCTCCTGCTGTGTGGTTTTCCTTTTGATAGAAAATGTATGCATGAGGTGGCTAATGGTGTCAGAGGATTTGGCAGACTGTTAGAATGGGACAGAAACAAGAGTACCAGAGCTAATCTCATGGTCATGGTTAGAGTTTAGGAACTGAGACACATACCAACCAGCATTGTGATTGGAAACGGGGAGGATTTTCAATCTGGATCACACACTATCCCTGTTGTTATCCTGCAGCAAAGAATTTTGGATGCTGAAGCACCCGATGAAGATCCAGTCCCCCCCAATGGGAACCCTCACCCAATCCCACAGCAAGCTCACTTTCATGCTAACCAACATAATCATTTCTTGGGGCCTCTTCAACACCATGAGCATGATGATATTCATAATGATCCTATGCCTGACCTGAACCAAGTTGCAGAACAACCTAACATGGACTTAGCACTGTAACAGCCTGACAATGCAAATTGGGAACAAGATGAGGAAGACTTGGATATGCCAGGGTGAGGCCACTGGGCCTTGCCATAACCAAACCCTCAAGTTGATCACGAGCTACACCAGGGAGAGTTTCTAGAACTCCATGATTTAATGGAACCTATGCAAGTGGATGAGCATGTGGACCTGCCTGATATGGTCAATAGCAATGAACTGACTCTGTCTCTGGCTGGATCACACAGTTCAGCTGCTTCAGCTGAATCTGCTAATGGGCCTGCTGTAGTACCCATTCCCAACGGTCTACCAGATTTGAACCTTATTGGGCCTGTAGTTCAACTTCCTCCACCTGAACTACCAATTGTGGAAAACCAACATATTCAGATTCCAGAAGTGCCTCCTCCTGTGCCTTTCAATGATAACTATTTGGACAGCAACGTGGATGCAATTCTGATGCAACAGGGTACTGAATATATACAGGTATCTGAGGACCCTACGGAACAAGAGTTTCTGGTCTCTACCAAATCACAAGTCCCCATGGCACTACCTGAGCCTGATTCTGCTCTTTATACCAAGACTGTCAATCTGCTGTTGGAGAGTACTGCTGAGCCTGACTCTGCTCTTTGTACCAAGACTGACAATCTGCTGTTGAAGAATACTGCTGAACCTGATTCTGCTCTTTGTACCAAGGCTGACAATCTGCTGTTGGAGAGTACTGCTGAGCCACCCAATCTGTCAGTAGAGATACCTCATGACCTGGAATTACAGCTCAAAGGTGACTCCTCTCACTCTAGCTTATCTGCCCCAGCAGGATTTCCTGCCCCCATATACAGAGATCATGATCAGAACTCACTTGTGGGTTTTGTTCATTTACCATATAATGCGGACCCAGTTATCATGGAGAAAGGAAACTTATCAGCAACTAAAGAACAAGCTATTGATTCTGATGAAGCTCTTCTTGGAAAGGAAGGGGCCCACATCTGGAAAACTCATTTTGCTCCCACTCCAGATAGTAAAGAGGTAATTCAAGTCCCTATTGAATGGGTCAACTTCCTATCTGTGGCCCTTCTCTCTAAGGATAAATTTGATTGGGCAAAAAAATTCATTTCATCACAAGTTTGGAACTATATTATTCAAGGATCTGAATCCCAGCACTGCAAACATTTTGCTGTAACTGATAAATGTGTTACTTCATTCCCTGAATTATGTTCTGCTCAATCTGACCAATCACAGGAAGTTGATCATGAGAACACTGCCACTCCTACTCACAGTGTCAAGGATAACACTGGTCCCACTGCATCTTCCACCTCAGCAATTCATAAAAACAGAAAGAGAAAGGACAAACTTCCACTGGTGGATACTGAGGTAAGGAGGAGCTACAGACTACAAGAACTTAATAAAGGATTTAAAAAATTAGTCTGCACGGATAAAAATTGCTTGCCATGCACCACATTGCCTCCACCTATTCCTACAAGAGTTGTTAAAAATCTTAACACCTCTTTTTGCAAGGTGAATGAACAAGACACAACTGAGGAAAAAATCAAGAATGGGGTCAAGAAATTGGAGACCACTGGCAACAAGACTGGAGCCAAGGAGAGCAAGTCCGAGGACACTGCATAGGCTTCTTTCTCTTGGGCTAAAAGTTGATCCGCACTGCTAAACTTTTGTAATCATGATCATTAGTTTGTACTGCAAGACTATGTATGTAGGAGTGGTCACAGTTATGTCTGGTTATGTTTGGTACAGATCTGTAATGCTTGTGGCACATCTCACCTTAATCAAGCTACTGTTAGTTCCTCTTTGTTTTATTCTATGGCCAAATCTTGGAATGTCTTAAATTGGAATATCAGAGGGATTAATGACAGTAAGAAATGGTTGGCCTTGTCCAACAAAGTTGCAGAATCTGCCTGTGATATCTTATGCCTTCAAGAGACCAAAAAAGATCATTTTGATAATAATTTCATCAAGAACTTCTGCCATAAAAGACTCAATAAATTTGATTATGTACCCTCTGTGGGAGCTTCTAGAGGATTACTTGTAGTCTGGAATGAGCAGGTGTTTGAAGGTCACACCATCCACAAAAATGAATTCTCCATTACAATTGATTTCACCTCTAAGCAATCTGGGGAATAGATACTCCTCACAAATGTCTATGGGCCCTGTCAGAATCCAACCAGAACTATTTTTCTTACCTGGTTTCAAGATTTACAAATTGATGATGATGATAATTGGCTAGTTATGGGTGATTTTAATTATGTCAGATATCCTAAAAAAAGGAACAGAGCTGGGGGCAGTTGGCAGGATATGTACTCTTTCAATGAAGCCATCAATAAATTAGCTCTGATTGAAATCCCTCTCAAAGGCAGAAACTTTACATGGAGTAACATGCAAGATGCTCCTCTCCTTGAGAGAATTGATTGGTGTTTTACCACTAAACACTGTACCTTAACCTATTCCAATACTATGGCTCTCCCATTGGCCAGAACAACTTCAGATCATGTTCCAATTGTGATTAAGATTGGCACCTCCATCCCCTGGTCCAAGATCTTTAGATTTGAGAACTACTGGCTGCAGCACCCACAATTCAAAGAGATTGTTAAAAACATTTGGGAACAACATGTGACAGAAATAGACAGTGCTAAGGCTATTTCTGCTAAATTCAAAAGGTTGAGAAAAGGCCTAAAAATTTGGGCAAAGAGCTGATCTAATCTCAAACAGTGCATTGCAAACTGCAATGAAGTGATCCTACTGTATGATCATCTTGAGGAACTAAGGCAATTAACTATGGAAGAGCATAATGGTAGACATATTCTCAAACAACATTTAGATTCTATGCTGCTTATGCAAAAAAATTATTGGAAGCAAAGAGCAACTATCAGAAATATTAAGTTTGGGGAGGCCAACACCAAATTTTTCCAAGCCAAGGCCACAATCAAACACACAAACAATCATATTGTTATGCTCAAGGATGAGAATGCTATTGAACATCATGATCATCACACTAAGGAAGCCATTCTATTCAAAGCTTTCAAAGAAAGGTTAGGTACAGCACAAATCACTGATAACCCCCTTCTTTTGGAAACCCTCATAAACACAAATGAAGATCTGCAATTCTTAGAGGCTCCTTTCTCCAAAGAAGAAATAGATGAAGTGATTGCTAATATGCCTAGTGACAAGTCTCCAGGACCAGATGGTTTTAATGCAGCATTTATTAAGGCATGTTGGGACATTATAGCACCAGATTTTACAAATTGATTGTAGACTTCCATGCTGGTAGTATCAGTATGCAAAGCATTAACTATTCCTATATAACTCTCATTCCAAAAAAGGACTCTGCTACTGTACCAAGTGATTACAGACCTATCTCACTTCTAAACTCTACCGTCAAGATTACCACAAAACTGCTGGCTAATAGACTCCAGAAAGTCATTCTCACACTGGTACATGAGAATCAATATGGTTTCTTAAATGACAGAAGCATTCAAGACTGCCTAGCTTGGTCCTTTGAGTATCTCCATCAGTGCCACCAATCTAAGAAAGAGATTGTACTACTCAAGCTAGATTTTGAAAATTTGACATGTTAAGTCATGACACTATATTACAGATCCTAAAAGCAAAAGGTTTTGGACATAGATGGATACAATGGATTAAGATGATATACAGCTCAGGTTACTCCTCTGTCTTGCTAAATGGAGTGCCAGGAAAACAATTTCTCTGTAAGAAAGGTGTGAGACAAGGAGATCCTCTCTCCCCTCTCATCATTGTACTAGCTGCAGATCTTTTGCAATCTATGTTGAACAAAGCAATGCAAGCTGAAATGATCAAGGCCCCTATCAATCACAACTCATGCAAAGATTTCCTAGTGATCCAATATGCTGATGATACAATCTTAATAATTCCTACAGAGGAGAGACAGATTATGCATATGAAGAATCTGCTACTGCATTTTGCTAGCTTCACAGGTCTAAAAGTCAACTATTCAAAGTCTACCATGATTGCTATCAACACACCAGAGTCCAAAATTAACAGCTTGTCAAATCTTATGGGATGTATGGTGGGCACTCTTCCTATCACTTACTTGGGATTGCCTTTAAGTATCTCCAGACCTAAAGTTGAAGATTTCACACCTATGCACTGTAGGATTGAGAAAAGGCTTTTGGGCTGTTCCACTCTCCTCTCTTTTGGGGATAAGTTGGTTCTGGTAAAATCTGTCTTTGCCAGTATGCCCATTTTCTTCATGAGTACCCTGAATATCCCTAAAACAGTTATCACCCACATCAACAAGCTACTCAGACACTGTTTGTGGAAGAAATATGGAAATACAGAGCAGGGTCCAGCATTAATATCATGGGACAAGGTATGTCAGCCCAAAAACCATGGTGGCCTGGATGTTTTAGATATTCAGATACACAATCAAGCTCTACTGATGAAATTCATTCACAAATTCCTCAACAAAGGAAACACACCATGGGTCAAGATAGTCTGGGAAGCCTATTATAACAGCACCCATCCTGGAGATAGGAGTATTGGATCTTACTAGTGGAAAGATATTCTTAAACTATTACCCAAGTTTAAGCAAATCTATCACTGCGAGGCTGGCAAAGGAGACACAATTCTATTCTGGCATGATAAGTGGCTAGACAGTAGCCTCAATCAAAGATTCCCAAAGCTGTTCTCTTTCACCACTCAGGAAAACATCACTCTTTAGTAGATAAATACACAACAATCCCTTGAAGATCTTTTTCACAGGCCACTGTCCAACCAAGCATATTCTCAGTTCCTTCAACTACAGAGTTTAGTCATTGATCTTCAACCACTGGATCAACCAGATGTCTCGTACCTGAGAGAGAATACCTCAAAATTTTCCTCCATACAAATATACAAGATCATCATTGAACCAACTCAGACACATCATCTGTTCAAATTACTGTGGAAAAGCTCTACTAGACTCACCCACAAAATCTTTTTCTGGCTGTTCCTACATGACAGAATTAACACTAGAAACTTGCTCAAGAGGAAAAAGATGCCACTCCAATCATATAATTGTGCTTTGTGTTCTGATAACTCTTAGGAAGCATTATCACACCTATTATGGGACTGCAACTTCGCTTTGAGCTGCTGGAACTACCTGTTCCCACAAAAGAATATAGGCATGTCAAGCTTAGATGAATGTTGTCTAATAGCCCAACTCCTACCTAATGACATAGCTTTTGATATCATATTGACGGCCTGCTGGAGCATTTGGCTGGTTAGAAATGACAAGATCTTCCGACAGGCACCAGTTCATCTAAGAGGATGGAAGTTCTATCTTCAGGATGGTCTATAAGCAATAGAAATTAGAGCAAGCATAGGGAAAGCACAACAGATCAAAGTGTGGATTGAACAACACCTTCAATAATCTTATTATGTTTCCCAAACAAAGAATTGGTTGATTAGTGGTTTTTATTTTGCTACCTTGTATTTGTACATAATTTTATTAATGAAAATTACTGTAGAACGTTCTGTTCTATGGTCTTCTCTTTAAAAAAACAAGGAACAGGACAGCTAGAAAGGCTAGATGGAACGCATGCTTGCCTAACTCGCTGACTCGCTACTTCCTTCGAGCGCTCTTGCCGATCAATGTGATTCTACTCCATGCAAAGCTAGCTAGTGAACTAGTTTGTAGGTTGTGATGAGTACTACGGCATGGTATTGCTCCTCTATTTATAGGCATGGTAGGGAAGGGATGGAGCCAGATAAGTATGCAACTTAGAAATATCTATAGCCTGCGTGTCCCTCTCTTTTTACTGTTGACAGTATGTAACTTAGAAATATCTACAGCCCGCGTGTCCCTCTCTTCTTACTGTTGACTATACTTTTACATTTAGCACCGCACACGTAGTAGCTGAGTCAACAGGTCATTAAATGCTATCGATCGGTGCAAGCTTGGGCTGTAAAATATCTTGTACTGTAGTTACACCTGGCCACCTACCCGAAGGCTCTACATGCATGTTCTACTAATGCATATCCTTCCACACTAAGGAACTAAGTTGACTACTCTTACTTAGTACTAACCAATGATTGCCAATGATTGATTTTATCTAATTAAGCTGATAATTACTACTCCAGCGTGTGCTAATTTCTTTTAATTTCCAAATACAAAACCTTATTTATTCTAATAAACACGGGCATTACATCCTCCCCTACTTATAGAAATTTCGTCCTCGAAATTTAATTACCTGTAAACTGGAGATGCGGAAAATATGCGCGCAGATCATCTTCTTTTTCCCAAGTCGCCTCCTCCTCTGTATGGTTGCTCCACTGGACTTTTACAAACCGAATGGTCCTTTTTCTCATTACTCTATCTTTCACATCCAAAATCTTTATTGGGTGCTCTTCATAGGATAGATCCAGCCGTAGCTTCGTGAGTGGTAATTCTACTATTTTTGGCGGAAGTTCACACTTCTTTAAAGTGGATACATGGAACACGTTGTGTATCCCGGATAAATTTGGGGGTAATTCCAGACGATAAGCGACAGCTCCAACTTTGTTAATGATTTGAAATGGTCCGACGTATCTTGGACTTAATTTTCCACATAGGCCAAAACGTCTCGTCCCTTTCTTTGGCGAAACTTTCAGATAGACAAAGTCTCCTGCCTTAAACTCAACTTCTCTGTGCTTCTTATCCGCTTGAGTCTTTTGTCGACTTTGTGTTGCCTTTAGGTGCTCACGAATAATTCATAATTTCTCCTCGGCCTGTTGAACTAAATCTGGGCCTAGATATTTCCTTTCTCCTATTTCTTCCCAGCAGATTGGAGAGCGACACCTCTTGCCATATAATGCTTCATAAAGAGCCATTTTAATACTTGACTGATAACTATTATTGTGTGCGAATTTTATGAGAGGAAGTGATTCATCCCATTTTTCCTTGAAGTCTAACATACTTCACTACAAAAAAATACACTTCCGTGATGATACGTGTTTGTCACAGTAGGTCACGTTTTCTGTCATGCATGTACATCCATGACGATTTTATGACAGAATCAAGATAGTCATACCCGTGCTGTCGTAGAAGTGTTCCATGACAATACCAAAATTATCATCACGGAAGTGTCCACTTCCATGACGATAAATGGCGTGTCATGGAAGTGTTTTCGTCAAGGGTAACCGACACGTGGCATCCACTGTAACGGGTCGCCGTTAAGCTATCGGGTTCCGGTTTGGATCCGATAACCCGTTAACAACCCCGACCAATGGGGATTTTCCACATGTAAAATTCTCATTCGCCGGATGATCCACGTGTCAGCTCATCGTTGGGACAGATGTCATCCCTACAATGGACGGAAGACTCCTATGATATGTCGACATGTGGCACAACCCAACAGTGGCCCATTTGAGGTAAAAAGGCCGGCCCAGCTAAAGGCCCACCATATTTTTTCAGACACTAGTGGGCTGGCCCGTTAACAGCCTGCCATGTTTTGGGTTAAATGAAGGCCCATACCAGATCAAGCCCGTTCACAGCCTGTCATGTTTTGGGCTAAATTACGGCCCATATCAGATCAGGCCTGTTAACAGGCCACTGTTCTTTTGGGCCGATTCTAAGCCGGGTTTGTATTTTAGCCTGTTAAATGCCCGTTTACCAGTTCGGCTCGATAATAGTTTCGGCCTGTTAGCGGCCCGTGGTGCATCTGGGCCGTTGTCGGCCCGGTTTCACTTTAGGCCATTTAACGGCCCATGCAGAAACTAGGCTATTTCTAGTCCGAAGTAACTTTAGGCCTCTTAACGGCCCGTAGTCTTCGTGGATAAATTTCAGCCCAACTGGCCTATCGGCCTGTTAATGGCCCGTGTAACAGTTGGGCCTAATTTCAGCCCGCGTTGAATTCGGCCTACTTACAGCCCATCTGTTAATGGCCCGTGACACTGTTGGGCCTATGGCCCGCGTTGATACCATCCTGCTTAAAGTCCATAATTTTATTGGGCCAAACAGGGCCCGAGATTTATTTTGGCCTGTTAACGACTCGTTCTATTTGGGCCAAACATGGGCCTAAGGCAGTTTCGGCCTGTATTGGCCCGTGAATTTTTCAGCTCAACGCTAGCCCAATCTAGTTTTTAGCCTGTTAAAAGCCCATGGTATTCTTTGGCCCAGCTGGCCAGAACTTTACTCGACCTGTTAAAGGCGGAAAACTACTATATGTTTAGACCTGCTAATGGCCCAAGATGATTATAGGCCCACGTTTTGGCCCATATATAGTGAGTTACGGGCCGGCCTGAAGACCGACAACATTGAGATCCATTGAAGCTTCCGGCCTAAATTACAGCATACCAACCAATAATAAACCTAGACTATACAATAAAGAAATTACGGCATATTACATCCACTGGGCATCAAAGTTCGCCACCGGTGATAATAAAGCGCAACATGACCGTGGATTACATACACTAGGCATCAAAGGTCGCCACTAGTGCATATAAACGCGCCGACAAAAGAATATACAAAACTGAGAGCACTTCAGAAGGCATTAGGCCTGCCCTGGTGGTGCACCAAAAGCAGCAGAACAAGCTGATGAGACCTCAGTTGTGTCAACGATAGATGCTCTAACCGTAGCTGCGTAGCAAGAAAGCACGCATGGGTGTCCTCTACGGCCTTCTTCATTGACATCAAGTTGGAGCTGAGCTGAAGCAAGCCTTTCCACTTTAAGTTGAGACTAAAGAAGTCGAACTGATTGAGGCAGCAACTGCACAGAGGTTGTCTCACAGCTGCTAGTGAGTAGCTTCAACTCACTGTCTTCATCAAGACATGACCTCGGGGTCATCTCACTCCCTTCAAGATGGTTTGGCTCACTATCTTCCCTAAAGTTCTACCTGGCATAAGAGATACGACTCTGAAAGAGAAACAAGGAGACACGTAACAGGTTTCACAATTATATAAGCAAATAAATGGATTTGTTCTGCATAAGGAACATGTTTTTACAACTACAATTTAAAACTGGTAGTTGTTGCAAACATCCAATCAGATGTAAACACCAAAGTAAACAACAGTGGAGGAAATGATGCCTATCCAAATCTATACTAGAACAAAGTTTGAAGGCTTGAGAAGGATGAACTTACATTACATGTTAACACGGGCTGGACAAAGCCCTTCTCCATGTCGATGGAAGGATAATTCAATAAATTCCCCAAAGAAACTTCTTTATAAGCGTTGCCTTTATTCTACATTTTGTAAAGAGAAAATATAGATCAAATAATATTGGAAGAAATAGAGGATAATGAAGCTCAGGTGCAGAGCGATGATACATAATCAAATAGCAATTAATTAAGTACAGCGTTACAAGGCAAAAGGTACTGACAAGAGGAATGCAGACATCAATGTGTGTAGTAGCATTGGCTTTATTCAACATTTTGGTAAGAGTAAATGTAGATCTGATAATTTGGAGAAAGTGGAGGGCAAGGCAGATAAGATGCAGAGTAATGCTAGACAATCAACTATCTCGCAATGCAAGTACAGTAATACTACCACCGTCCGTTATTACTTGTCGCTCAAATGGATGTATCTAGCACTATTAAGTTCTAAATACATCCAATTGAGCAACAATTAATTTGATACAGAGGGAGTACATGACAACACGTACTTGCATGAGCAATCCAAAACTTCATAACCATTGTGTTAATTCTACATTTATCTAAGAGTAAATATAGATCTTATAATTTCGAGCAAAGGGACGATAAAGAAGCGAACATTTACAGTGATGCTACATAATCAAACAGCAATGAGTGTAAGTATGCTGACGAAGGGCAAGAGGTACTGACAAGAGCAATGCAGCGCCCAATATTGTTGTGAGATCCTATGATCCTTTGAGAAAGGAGATTCAACTGAAATTAGTTTTCATACAAGAGAGAAGGTAAGGCACATGCAGAAATTTAGGAGTTCAAATTTTGAATTGATATCATAGACAGTACCTGACGCTGTGCTCTCTGTAGTTCTAATAGGGGTTTGGCCAGTGGAGTAGGGGTAAAGTGTGGTACAGTTGGGCCTGTGTTTTCTGTGGCTGCTGATCTATCTGATTTAACAGGTATCACTACCTTTTCCAAATACCTAGTTTGTACTCCTTGAGGATCTGCACTCACCCTCTTCCTTTTGGACATCTATTACGAAAGAACAACATTTGACTGGAAAAACATAGTATGATGACACATGGAATAGGTACAAAAAATGGATAGGTATGGCATATACTCATATATGATGCTTAAACTAAGCAGATGGTGGTGTAACAAAGTAGAAGTAATGCAAGAGGTCATATGCAAAATATGTGCGACCAATACAACCTTGCCAAGTTAGAGCAAGCACCTTGATGGGTGAATAAGATAGGCCATCCTCCACCATGCCAAGTTTGTTAGCCAGTGGATTGTTCCGCAATATTCCTCTCGTGCGCCCATTCTCATATTCATTTTGATCATGTTCAATACCTGACATGCATGAAAACATAAAAACAAGTGAGATTATCTTTGTAATGCAGAAGTGATTCTAATCCAATACTGCCTCCCTGTAAACCCCTTTGTGCTATCTCTGCAATTCTTCTGAGAGATGCCATGCATGCTGTAATTTGGTGTGTGCATTAATATAATGTGGCCTACTACTCAAAATATGAGAGCTCCAGAAGTGATGATACTTTGCAGATGGCAGCTTCAACATATAGTAAAGAAGAACAAGTCGACCTGACCTGACAGATTCAAAATATACTAAGGGAGAACAACTCGACCTGACCAGTCGACCGCAAATGTCTCTGCTACTCTTCCCAACAAGGAACATACTTATTAAAGAAGAGAAGAGGATCATGTTAAAGAAGAGCAGAAGAGCAAGCAGATTGAAGATATTACAAGTCTTTCTATACAATGTCTGTTGCCCACCCATGATGAACCAGAGCGCACAGAGAAATACTATTCCTTTCGGTCTCTCCATATGTGGCTCACATGCATTTCAAAACTAAAGTAGGAACATTTAGCTGACCAATTAAACATGTCTCAGTTTTACTAATATCAGCATAATATCATATTCGAATTTGTACAATTAAGCTTGTTTAGGTTGATGGGTGGAGCAGTGCTATTACGACACGAACCACGTAGGCTAATCGTGGTCATCATAAAATGGGGAAACCGTAAGCATGATGAGTATAGTGTTGACCGTGGCACTGGGATGGCAGATCTGAAGCTGCAAACCACGCAAAGGGTAGTTAGCAACCGATGTTTGCTTTGAAATAACAACTAAGATTTGGTATGGACAAGAAAGTACAGTCAACAAGTGAGAAAGAAATGCAATTCTGCTGCCTCTCTATATGTCGTGACATGCATTTGGAAACTCAAGTGGGACATTTAGCTAACCAATTAAATGTGTCTATTAACTAATATCAGTATCATATCACAATCATATTTGAACAACTAAGCTTTGGAATTATGAGTGCTGTGTTGTTTAGCTTGAAGGGTGGAGTACTGCTAGTACGACAGAAAGCACCTACGCAGATCATAGTAGGGTAGATAAAAGGGGAAAACCCTAAGCATCAAGAGTAAAATCAGGAAAGTGGAACTAGCTGGACCATATGGGCTTGTATTGCCGGTACGGCAAGAAAGGGTTCAGAAAGGCTTTGGCCCCAAAAGGGGCAACTCTATTCAACTGAAGGCACAATACTGTTACTATCAGTCTAGACTATCAAAGACGACATAGCTCCCAGCATTTCCCGGATATTATGGCAGACCATCTAGAATCGTTGAAAGCATCCATCTGAAGCGACCCAATAGACCTGTCGACTGCAAATGTCCCTGCTCCACTTCCCGACAAGGAACATACTATACTATTTCCTCCGTTCTTAAATATAAATCTCTTAGAGATTCAAATGCGGACTACATACGGAGCAAAATGAGTGAATGTACACTCTAAAATATGTCTACATACATCCGTATGTAGTTCTTATTGGGATATCTAAAAAGACTTATGTTTTACCAAAAAAGGCTTTCGCCCCGCTTTATAAATAAAGTAACGATGAATAACACCCGGTACAAACGCATGCCACCACAACACACGCATGCACCCAAGGCAGTTTATGAATGGAGGAAGTAATATACTTATTAAGAAGAACAGAAGAGGAACATGATAACAAAGAGCAAGCAGATTTCTCTACTTTTTTCTCTACTCTTATACTCTTATATATTATATATATATATATATATATATATATATATATATATATTATATCTATACTACTCTTATAAAAAACAGAGTTGGTGATGATGGTGTGCCTGCCATCCTGCAATATAGGCCGTCCGATTTATATCTGACGGATAGGAAGGAAACTATGGCAATTTTGAAAAAAGATACCCACATCCCTCTCCACATTTGCAAATAAGGCCTTCCCTCGTTCATCCTTTTCTCTCACAAGATAAACTACTCATACAAATGCATCTTGATGTTACATGCAACGCACGGGCATCTTGCTAGTACTCTTATAAAAAACAGAGTTGGTGATGATGGTGTGCCTGCCATCCTGCAATATAGGCCGTCCGATTTATATCTGACGGATAGGAAGGAAACTATGGCAATTTTGAAAAAAGATACCCACACCCCTCTCCACATTTGCAAATAAGGCCTTCCCTCGTTCATCCTTTTCTCCCACAAGATAAACTACTCATACAAATGCATCTTGATGTCCCGTGCAACGCACAGGCATCTTGCTAGTTAGATAATACAATGTGTGTTGCCCACCCATGATGAACCAGAGCACATAGGGAAATGCAAATCCCTGCTGTCTCTCTATATGTGGCGCACATGCTTTTCGAAATGAATATAGGAACATTAGCTGACAAATTAAACGTTCTCTGTTTTAGTAATATGAGCATCATATCAGATTCGTATTTCAACAACTAAGCTTTGGAATTATGAGTGGCATGTTGTTTCGCTTGATGGGTTGAGGTCTTGAGGAGCAGTGCTAGCACGACCGGAAGCACCTACGATGATGGTAGTGAATATAAAGGGGGAAAACCATAAGCTTTACGAGTATAGTGACCGTGCCATGGCTGATCTGAAGGTGCAAACCGGACAAAGGCTACTTCGCAACCAATATTTGCTTTCAACTAGCCACTACGATTTGGTATGGACAAGAAAACTACAGTAAACAAGTTACGATCTATTTTTCGGGTGAGATCAATAACTTAAGCAGATATGAAAGAGTACCACCTCTCTTGCGACGCCGTGTAGGCCCCTGCTGATATGTTGAGGGTGCTGCGGGTGCGATGGCTGTCGGCGGCGCAGAAGAAGACTTTAGACGGCAGACGGCCGGGCCGGGGGATAAGTCCTATTGCCGTGGATGAGGCGGTCGTAGGAGCGGCAACGGCAAGGTGGACGACGGCGCCGATGAAGATAGAGGACGCGATGAAAGGATCCTGGTCCGGCGCCGTGGATGAGAGACGTCCATCTCTTGCAGTGGACGACGGGGTAGGGGTAGCGGCTCCAGCAAGGTGGAGGATGGGGTGACGGACGAAGGAGGCTGGCCGGAGTGGGGAGGTTGTTGTGGCGCCGACGGTGTATGAATGGGGAAATGGAGGGGGAGGGGGGATCTCAAACTTTGGGATGCGCTTGTCTGAAATGTGGGAAAGTTACGAACTTAGCCCCCGTTTAAAATTTCGGACATCTCGTCGGTTGGGGATAGGACGGTAATCTCGCATCTCCCCAATATTTGCCGGTAGCGATTTCGGGCGAGGAGAGGGTGTTTTGCCGCCCACGGTGTATGAACAGGGCTGACAGGTAGGGCGGTTGTGTCATGTCTGAGGGAAGTTACACATCTGCCCCTATTTAAAATATTTGCCTACATCGATTTTGGATGAGGAGAGTTTGTTTTGCCGCCCACCGTGTATGAATGGGGAAATGGAGGAAGAGACACAGGTCTTTCGGACGAGCTTGAACCAAATGTGTTTTGCCGCCCACGTTTGGCGCCCACCATGTCTGAATGGGCTCAGAGGCGGTCGTGTCATGTCTGATTGAAGTTACTAGTCTACCCCTATCGACAGTAGTGGAAATCGGGTCGATTAGGATGTGAAGAGTCAGGGATAGACAGTAATTTCCATCTCGCAAACACTTTCTTTGGGCAGCCGACAAATGATAGTGGGTGTTTTGCCGCTTCGTTCAAAATTTCGGAGAATTAGCATTCACGTTTACCCTGGGCCCTGGCAACTAAATTCAAATCCAATTTGTATTAGATTATGAATATCCATACATCATTCTACGTTTTGTTATTTATTTCTTCAAAACCACGACAAAGATTTATTCCACCTTTATATATGAATATGATTTAGAAATGCCGTGATCTTCGAATTTAGTAGGTTGGATACACTTTGAGTCAAACAGTTATTTCATCCAATACAATATGCTCACACGAAAAATAGTTCACCTTATGTTAATCATACAAGTACTGAGGATTACCTCGCCTAAAAAATTCAGATCATTACAACACATGGACAACATAGGGGGTCTTACAACATAATCCATTCAGACACATGACACAACATGCAAGTATACTAATCTAATGACAATTTCAACTGGTATCTAAAGAAGAACTGGGATTACCCTGGGCTTTAGATAGCAGAAGCAGCAGGACCTCCTCCGTCTTCAAATGCAACATTCTAACTTCCTCCAATTCTTGGGTTGCTTGCATAATGCATGCAGCTAATTGCATAATTTCCAGCCTCAAGATCAAGATTACCTCATTCATGGCAGCCACACCATCTCTTTCTGCCTCTAGTAGAGCCTCAAGAACTATAATATATGTGCTCAGACTACTCTCCAGCGGTGTTGCCTTTGAACTGCTACCATCTGGTAACATGGATGGCGCACTGCTTCCACAAATAGATTCTGGGGTTGTACATTGTGTCCTAGTGTGAACGGCATCCTGAAAGGTTTTCGCTGGACATAAGTAAGAGATAGTTATCACATGATCCACGCAGTAAGCTTACATGGTAAACGACATACGAATTGTTGCCGAGCATGGCAAGCTATATTTAAATGGTTCGAAGAAGCATCAACCAAAAACAAATTAAAATGGTAAGATGAAACTTGAAAGGCAGTGTACCACCGCTATATTTAAGTTGCCAAGGCATCTAAGCAGTTGAAGTAATCTGAGAAAGCACTTTACAGTGTGGCCTCATATAAACTACGAAGACAGTCTTGTGATGAAGTTCATAGGAAAAGTTAAGGAGTCAAATGAACTAGGCATGCATTTCTTTACGATAGTACAGCAGGCACTGCTGACATATTGGCCAACTCAGGTATAGCCTAAAAAGTAACAAACAAGCATTCGAATCAAGCAATACAGCAAAGCAGACAACTGAACTATTTGTAATTCTGTAGGATTACAGGTTGAGGGCACTGGTTCGATTTGATCATCAATGGTTCATCTAAACTAATGAAAGAAGGGTGTGTGCTTACACGACAATATATGTGCTTCACTCTATTTTTATGCTTGTTCGAGGTGCCAGCCCCAAAAGAACAAATATTTTGCTTGATGGGGTTGGCAGCTCCATAATTAATAGAAGCATCAAATTAGTCATGCAACTTGGGAAGATTAAGAATGCACAAAAAAGTAATGAATAGAGGTTCGGAGCAGTGATGTAATAGCTAGCATCACAAAATGTAGTGTAAAATGAACAAAAAGCAGTGGAACAACAAGCTAGTTTGCTGATGTGTAATTAAGCACAGAGAACATGAAGCAGTCTGATGTAACCAACAGGTGGCATCAGAACAACACCATTATCATAAATATAGCATGCAAGAAGTAAAATAGTAGGCAGTGATATCTAGGAAGTACAGTAATACTTAGGACAAAACAAAAGCATTGTTACTATATGTGCACTGGTTTGTAATTTAGCACATGTAACATGTTCACTGCCAGAAGTATGGCCCTACAGGTGCAATTAGAATAACGCGTCTCATGAAAAATTGAATGATGCCCTGAAGAAATTCAAAGGTGCGGTGCTTATGCTAAGAAAGTGAACGTAGGCGCTGGCCGTTGGATAATAGTACTTGATTCTCGGTGGTGTATGGGTATCGTTGTCATACTTGATAGCTAAGGATCGTCGATGGTGCTTGTGTTGCGGTTGAGTTTGGGCCGGTGTCGCCGTTACTGAAGCGGCTCCGGTGCTTCGGTTGTGGTGCTTGTCGACATACAAGAAAGCTCATCTGTGGTAAGTGAACAGTTCCACGATAAAGAAGAGAAAAACCAAAGGAGTACAAATCAAAATAACCTGATGAGGCTGCGGCGTCAGTAAAGCAGGGCCGGTGGAGTTGAATATGGCGTCCGTGGAGCGGGTCCGGTGCAGTGGACGAAGGCGTCGGTGAAGCACATCTAGCGCGGTGTACAGTGCTTTCGGTGAGGCGGATCTGTTGCGGCGGACGAGGGCTTGTATGAAGGGCCAGCGATGGGCGGACGAGGGAGTCGGTGAAGGGCCTACACTGTGGTGGACGAGGGCGCCGGTGAAGCAGATCCGATGCGGTGGACCATGATGGCGGTCAAGGAGATCTGGAGCGGTGGACAAGCCAGTCGCTGAAGCGGCTCCGGTGAAGTGGTGAGTTGGCAGTTGGGGGTTCCAAGGTGCGAAAGGTAGATCCGGCGGGGTGTGAGGTCCACCGCTGCGGCGGAGGACTAGATTCGGCGGCTTGGCGTGGTTGGGGGGGGGGAGTGGAACGGGAGGGGCTCTCGGGAAGAATAATGGGGGCAAAGAGGGGAAAACAATGGAGTTACCAAAGCAGCCCTTTTCCGTTCATGTGGCAGGGGTAAAACAGGAATATCGCAGGGCTAAACTTTCGGTCGCGAGATATTTCGATGTGAGCGGGAAGTTTGAAAGCTTTTGGACGCTGAAATTAAGTGTTCTGCTCTTGTACGGCCGACTAAGATATCATGGCCGAGAATTTATTTGTTTTGCACGCAAAAAAAAGTGCAAGTTTCAAAAATCAATGTCTCCAACTCGAAACTTAGATTGTCCATTCAATTCAAATATGGATCGTTGAGCTAGTGGAAGCAAATACCATCATATGGTCCAATTCAAATGAAATTTCAAATGTGTTTATCCTAAATATGATGACAAGAACAAAAATGTGTATGTGTATGAATAAAGTGGATGATTATAAGATTTGAACATGCCCGTATGTGTATATCTCTAGGTTTGATATATGAATTTGAAATCACGAAATCCCGGCTTAAAAAATGTACCTCCGTTTAAATGATTACAAAAGCTAATGATGGAGTCGAATTCCAAAATTCCAATCTTAGGTTTGTAATTCTGGTACTTCAAAGTATATCATGCATGTTCAAAAGTATCGTTATCTCATAGTCCAAACTGTGAATCAAATTGATCAACCATGAGTGCACACACTATTGACCATATATATCTCAATTACGCTAAAGTCTCTCAAATATAGACACCTCACTCTTTATCTGAAACCACCCACCCCGTCCGCCCCCCACAAGTCGTTCTCTCCCCCGGACACGAACACAGGAGCACATTAACACCCCTCTCTCTTCTAAGTCCGGACCCCAATATAGGTCTCTATCACTTTGTCTCTCGGGCATGCACACATCTCTTCCCCCACTCTCTAGGTCTCCCGGCATCTCTCTTTCCCAAGCACACGCACTATTTAGAGTGTATCTTTCCCATACACACAAAACGTCGCCCCCAAACGTCTATCTCCCTAGTTATGTGGTTCTCGCACACTCACCTCACTCACCACCCCACTGCAAACAAGAACCCTTTCTCTCCTTGTGCACCACTCTCCTCTTTCTATCTCTCCCACATGCGGACCCGCCCCAGCTCTTTCCCTATATACATATATGTCGTGACTCTTTCCATAGCTCCCTAACGTATCATCATTCTCAATCTCGCATGTTGTTCTCTACACCATCTATTCTAGATCTCTCATGAAGTCTCTATCACACACACGATGACTCGCTTCCCTTGCGTCTCCGTACATAGGCCACTTTCGAACAACATCAACCTTGTGTCCCTATCTATACGCCACTTCCGCACACAAACGACCCCTCTCTCCCCCTCTCTTCCTCTCTCTCTCTCTCCGTCGCTAGCTCTCTCTCTCTCGCTCTCACACCCCTCTCCCACACACACTCGATGTCTCTTCCAAATAGTCTACTCCCCGCCCGCACCCATGCTATCCCGCTACTACACATGCCTTTCTCTCTCTTTGACACACATGTCACACCATTCCCCTTCCCTACTAGGTTTACATCATTAGTGGTCTCTCTTCTCCACATACACACACTCCCTCTCACACATACACGCGCGCACAAACACACACAGACACACACAAACACCCATCTATCTGGATCCTTCTTTTAAGACACACACCCTTGCATATTCTCTCCAGCTCTAGGTATGTATATATCCCCCTCTCTCTAGCTCACATGCACACCAAAATTCTCCATCTCTCAAACTCAAACATCTCTCCCCATGTCCGCATGTGTATCTCACACACTCACTCTCTGATTATGTCTATGTGTCTCCACGTTAGACAACACAAAGCCCCATGCACATGTCTCTCTCTATCCTCCACACACAGAGACACAAAGAATCTCTTATCATTGCCTCAGTCTCTACACATATCACACACGCACGCGCTATCTCTCTCTCGCACACACGATCAACCAAGGTTTTCCCATGAATAACTTACTGTCTATTCATCAACAGTCCCGGCAGTACGACAAACACGAGACGTGAAAAAGAATAAATCTACACGTGCGTAGACCACCTAGTATGACTACTAGGACTAGAGCGAGCCGAAAGTGCGCCGCCGTCATCCCCTCCTTATCGGCGACGGGAAAACCTTTGTTTTACACAGTCAAGAAGTCATCGTGATAAGGCCCCACATGCTCAGCCGTTGAATAGAATGTAGATCCAAGTTTATGGAAACAAGTATCGATAATACATTTGTATCTCCATACTTATATCTCTTCTTATAAAAAAATCGAGTTGGTGATGATGGTATGCCTGCCATCTTGCAATATAGATCGTCCGATCTATATCTGACGGATAGAAATTAAACTAAAAGATACCTGCACCTCTCTCCACATTTGCAGACAAGGCCTTCCCTTGTTCATCCTTATCTCCCACAACCTCATTGTTGAGCAATTAAAAAAGGAAGCCTATGGAACAAACTGGCATGGTGGTCGCTGCCGGCGTCATCCATCCCCATGCCTCCGCTCAGTCCGACCACCAATCACCACCACGCCCCACTCCTCCTCACCTTATCTCTCCTCTTTCTCGAGATATCATTATTTTTTACACATGGGATTACTCCCGCATGGGTCAATCACAACAGGTGTTTTATAAAAAAAATGCATCTTGATGTTCTGTGCAATGCACGGGCATCTTGCTAGTACTCCTACAGAAGACTTAGTTGGTGATGATGGTGTGTCTGCCATCCGTCATTTCTGACCATTAGATCTACATCTAACGACTGTGAGGTAAGTTGTTGCCTTTTCTCAACAACATCCCACTTCTCTACCAATTTGCAGAAAAAACCTTAATTAGTATCTTAAAACCAACCACATCCCTCCCTCACCTCACCAAACCAGCCCAAGGAATATATTCTGATTGAAACATAATATATTTCTAGTGATATATGTATATCAAAATTAGAGTGTTTTCTATCAAGTTTGTGAATAAGTATTATTCTAATTATGATCTGTTGCAATGCACGTGCACATTGCTAGTATTTCCAACCATGCAAAAAAATTGCTAGTATTTCCATAGTTTTGAGTTTTCCATCAAGATATTAGTCACTCATGGTTGATATTTAGTTTGAATTACGTACACATAGGCACTATGTAACTAGCCATGCTTATTGGCTTTCAAAGTTTAACTTTCACTCCTACTTATAGTATGTAGAGTATTTATCAAAAAACTACCACTTTCAACCAGCCCTAGGAAGAAACTATTTTACAAAAAATTGCAAAAACATACCCAAAATTTCTTAATCCGCGCCAAAAAACTACTACCTAGTGCCGATTAGGCTCGTTTAAACCTGTTTATGACAGGGTTGGCCCACACGTCCGTGCTGACGAGGCAGCTTAAACCAACACATTTTATTTGACCGTTGACACGAGGGACCCACATCTGACCTTCTATCCTGTTCTTCCTCCTCCAATCATTATTTTTCCTGAAAATTACTTCAAACAGTTCTTATGTGTGTTCGTCGGTGGCGCCGATGATGAGCGAGCTGGCCGCCGCTCCGCCGGACGCCGCGCTGGCCTCCATACGGGTAGGCTGGCTGGCCCGAGCGTGGCTCACGCATGTGCAAGCTGCCGCGCTGGCCTTCACTCGAGCCAGATGGCTGGCCTTAGCACGGCACGCATGAGCAAGCCGCCGCACCGCCGTGCCAACCTAGCTAGCAAACCTTACAGACAAGCAGCTGGATGCATCCAGCAGGGTGTGTGCTATCTTGGCTAGCTAGCGGCCACGAGCGCTGGACGGAGCTGGCATCCGGACTGCCGCAAGATGGGCTCCGCATCGCCGGCGCTTTTGACCTCACCTTCTACCGGCAGCAGTAGCTGCGTCCCTTGGCCGAGGATGACTAGGTGGACGGGCCAGAGGTAGGAGGTCACTCAAGGATTTTTGTCCAGACTGACATGTAGGTCCCACAAGTCATAACGCCTAACTTGTCGATCAAATAGAAGGTGTTGACTTAAGGGGCGACATGGGTTGAAACATGCCTATAACGACACTTTGTAGAGTAGTCGTTTCTTGGTAGGGCTGGTTGGTAAGTGGTAGTTTCTTGGTATTAGTGGTTTCTTGTAAAGAACAATGTACTAGCGACAAAAGGCGATTCTAGGTTGTGTTGTACTCCAACGAGTACTACTAGTGGTTGCGGGAGTGTATAGCTCGTTTTGTGGGTTCGATCCTGGCCGAACGCATGGCGGCCTTTTTTTTAAATAGTAACCTCGCTGCGAGCCAATATTGTACACTGGTAGTTTGACTTTTGAAGTCGAACGGACATGTCGCACCACAATCTGGGTGCACTGGATAGCCCAGCCATGTGAACGGGTTTTCACTCCCATCATCTCGTGGCTCGCGTACTAGACTAGTACTCCTATATATCAATTCACACCATGCAAAGTTTCTCGCCTGTGTGCTCGCCCTAGCTGCACCTCGCTTGCAGCTTCCTCACTAGCGCCTCCCAATTAATCTCGAGGAGCCGGAAAAGCCTGGCGCGGCATTGGGAACTGTGCAATATGGCTCTGAATGTAAAGTGCTACTCTACTACTCTGTAGCTTGTGGCGTTGCACGCATGGACTTCACTCCATTATCGGCTCTATAAAAGAAATTCCTCTTGACGTGATTTTTTTTTGTTTTGAAACGGAGGCAAAAGCTTTGCCTCATCTCATTCATAAAGAAGGAACTAACAAAGTTTGACAAGATCCATTACACCTCCACAAATGGAAGCGAAAAGCCTAGTCTCCCTGTATCAAAGAACTCAAATGTTCTGCCCCCGCAGTAACCGTCGCTGATAAACAGGCTGCTAGTGTGCGCGTGAGAGGAGCGGCTGAGTAGGCCGGCTACGCGCTTGAATAGAGCATGGAGAGTACGCACTACGCAGGTGTACTTTCCCTACATTGATAGCACAACGATGGTCCTAGAGAACAGTAGTACCCTCCACTTGCAACTGTAGCTCCTTGGCCTTGAGATTCAAGAGTTCAAAACTGGTGCACTATAGAAGTACAGTACATCGCACTACTAGTTGAGAAAGTAGTAGTACTACTACTGCTAAAGTACTACGTAGTAAATAATAGCCTCACCATCGTGGGGCACTAGGCACTACCACTATGCGTGCCTGCATAACTTCCTTAACGAAGGGACGAGGCCCTGCGGTTACGCTCTTATCTCCTCCTCACCAGTTCCCCTCCCCTCGAAGAGAGCAAGGCAGTTTGTCGCTGCTCCCATGGATTCGCCAGGCAGTTCTCCTCCTCGTCGGGGCTGGGAGACCTTGGACGACGATCCTCTGGGAGAAATCGCACGCCGCTCCGACGTCCTCACCGCCGCAAGAGTCGGTGCTTCCTGCACCAACTAGTTTAAGACGGTGCTTAAACAGGCTTGGGAAAAGGCCATGCTTGTTGGTCTTCCATGCGTCCTCAAGGAGAAGGTTATTCTATGGGACAATCCATCGAACAGTCCACCGCTCCATGGCCATGGTTGCACGTTGCCTCTGCTAGAGTTGCCGATGTTGAGAGGTAGTCGGATTTTGTCCAATGAGCAGGTCAGTCATGGAGTTTGATCATGTAGTGTATATTCTAAATATAGTACTTAGTTATTCCATCCCGTTATTTCTCCGCTGCCCACCGTCTTATATATAGGTCTGGGTTGGTGCCAACGAAGATTGGCTTGCGTACCTCCGGCCAGATACCACCATCATTTTGCACAACATCCACAGTAGTGCGGCCGTTCCCGTAGACCCCTTCTCCACCATTGGGATCGGCCTTCCGGACTGGCTGAGCTTGAATACGTATGATGATGCCTACATGAGATTGAAGAAGATATCAATTGTGGACCCGCCGACAAAGCGACGCGGCTACGACGATTACTATGTCATCGCGGTGTTCGACATAAGGATTGCCATCAACACAAAAGGCAGTAACAGCAGAGGCTGGCACATATTAGCTGTGGCAGATTTGTACCCCTACACGTTCGAAGACGCCGTGTGCCATGTAGGCCGCATCTTTGTGGTGACAAGCCAGGGGACTTGTTTCATCTGGTTTCCATCCTACGGTACGGGAGATTACAAACGGAATGCACAAACCATCATTTGCATCCCTAACGGTACTCCATTATTTTGCAGGGACCAGTCATCCCCCGATCAAAATAAGATCGATGATCCTCAATGTGCATTTGCATCCGTGATTCGGTCTAATCTGGAACCTTGTAGCTGACTTTGGCATATTGGGATCAACCATCTTAGCAGTCGTTACCCATGGTACCACTGATGTGCAACATGGTCACACAATCTACCACGATCGGACCGTCACCATCTACCCAGGTATTCCATTTTCTCATTGATGTGTGTTAGAGTAGTAGTACTTGTTAGTTATTTTATTTTCTTGACTGGGACATGTTTACTGTACTAGTACTACAATTTAGTATTATATTTTTTAACCCTCTCGCCTTCTCTTTCATTGTAGTACTACTTACTAGTACTAGTACTTTTTACCTTGGAGGACGCGTATAGCTAGCTAGGGCCTTGAAGACTTGAACCCACTAGCTCCCACCATTTTTGTTTTTCCATGTCTTACTATCTCATCCATGTAGCCAAGAGTGGCTATATATAATAAGCCGGTTATTTTACTTCCTCTATACCGGAGTAGTACTATTTGTTGCACAATATTACTGACCGCCATATTTGAGCACAACATTATTATGCATGGACCTTGACCATGTACGTCACCATGTGTCCAGATCTGAGATGCCGTGTGTACCAGATGAACGGCGCCAAGTTCGACCACCGTGATGCTATGTGGGTGCCGAGGAACACTCTTGGAGAGTACTCGCTTTTCATTGGGGACAGCTACCCCATTGTGAAGCGGATGCCACCTTCCGTGCACGGCACCGAAGGCCTGCCGTTCATGAAGCATGGTTGTGTCTTCAGTGCGCACCACCGAATGAACGACATGCTGGGACACGCTATCCCTGATTTATGCCGCTTCAGCTTGGATGAGTCTCCATCGTGTGGAATCGGACTAGAAAGCTGCGACAATGATTCTCGTTGCCCACCGCTATGGATCGTGCCATCTATGAAGAACACCTGGGATTGGAACCTGGAGGAGGACATGAAGCCCATCTATAACGTGTAAGTGGAGTATGGTAAATTGTGAATGGTAGCGTTGTGAATATATGTAGACTAGTCGTGCACAAATTTATCACATGAAGTGGAGATGAACTTGTGTGGCATACTGGCATTTGTCCTTTAGAATTTATTACTAGTAAATGTGTTATGTGTACGTGCAACTTGTGTGGCTGTTGCACGGGCTCCAACACGCTCTGTGAGAAAAAAAAGGTGGCACAACTTTGGATATAGGTGACGTGGCGGCATCATACAGTAGCATCGTTCGCTATAGTTGTAGTACTAGGACGACAACTCCTATAAAACCTTGCGCTTGGCTCTTTGCCTCTTTGGGAGGTTCAACAGTTCGTACTCCTGTGAACCTTGCACTTGGCTCTTCGCCTCTTCGGAAGGTCCAACAATGATGATACTATAGTAGAATATGCTTCTGGCAATCTGACACCGAATGAACTGCTGCACGTCCACCGAAGGGTGAGGGCGAGGGAGAGGGCACTGTAGTCAAAACCCTCTTCTTGTCCTGCGAGCCACCACGTGCGTGGGCGAGGGAGAGGGCGTAGGCGTACGTAGTAAGCAAGCTTCTCCTCGTCCTGTGAGCCACCGCGTGTGGGCGAGGGAGAGTGCGTAGTAAGCAAGCTTCTCCTCATTTGGCGAGTTGACGGGACACATCAAAGTAGTACTAGTCCATACTGCGTCCTTTCCGGTTAATATGGCTTAATTTGAAATGAGAAAAATACACTGGTGGTCAACGTATGTAACAATACGCTCATTACGGTCACTATATAGTTTTGCGGTGATTATACGGTCACTAGCTCACCGTAGAGCACTGTATTGCACCCTACAGACCGGCCACATAGTCGATGTGGCACTTTGTTGACTGGTTAAATTGACACCTGGTTTCTGGGTCCCACCTGTCAGTTGGCAGTGCAAAGAAATCAGTTAAACAAAACTTTACGCAGGCACGACAGGAGTCCAACCCTTGCGCGCGAACCACCCTGGCTGTGTATGTGAGTGCATGCACGTGTACTCCCTCGGTCCGTGAAAAACTGTACATCTAGCATTAGAAAATTTTCCAACAAAGACTGTACATCTACACTTCCAATGCACTTAGCCTTTAATCTAATTGATATTCATTGACTAATGCACCAACTTGTGCTCTAGCTATAGGCTACATGTCTATCCTTAATTACAGCATGCAACAACCTTCATTTAATCTTCTTCTCTCAATGGTCGCACGCACACATAAGTCTGCTACTTTTCGGCGTTAATTATGCCATGAAGTTCCGGTTCCTCTTGGTCAATGTGTAAATCTCTATATGTACAGTCTTTCACGAACGGAGGGAGTAGGTTGAGCACTTGAGCGTGAGCGTGTGTGTTGCGTCGTGTGCTGTGTGCCGCATGGATGCATGAGTGTTGTGTGCGTGCATGTGTACATGTGAGTGTTGCTTGTTGGTTGCATGCATGAGGCTTTTACTCCCTCCCATTGACATGTTCATATTTCAAGCTTCATTAAAACGTTGCATGCAAGAACTAAGAGAAAACTCACCAATGCATGTAAAAGTTCTGGCCATTTGTTCCTCACGCATGCATTCCAATTAATACGTTCGTAAACACAATTTTCTTGAGGAAAACAAGCCCATTATTGAGTACTTTCGGAAAAAAAATCTTCAGGCATTCATCATTTACTACTACCTTGGTTGATGATTTTTTTATTGACCTGTATATAAACCTCCGTCCTGGTTTAATGGTCCCCTTCTTACTTAGTGTAAAATTTTGACCGTAAATTTAACTAACAAAGTGTCAATGCATGTCATAAAAAACTATACCATTAAAAACTATGTTCAAATACGAATCCAGTGATATGATTTTTGGTGACATGCATTAACATTTTATTAGTTAAATAGATGGTCAAAGTTTGACACAAAATACTACTAGTACTCCTACATTATTGGCGCCGGGTGCCTTGGCCAATGTTTCATCTTGTTGGACAGGATGAGAGTAGAGGCATAGGGATACTATAGATAGGAAGTCTTGACGATCCATTATTCCCCATCTCAGTCAGAGAGAACTATTCAACTAGTCTACACAGTGAAGTGACAATACACGCTGCAGCAGATGGGACACTTAATTAATAAGCTGAACCAGCGTGTTGGTGTTACTAAATCAGCCTTACCCAATACTGCCATCATGTTTGCTAGTGGAGCATGCTTCCGCAAATACGCCTACACTCCTCTCTCTTCCATTAACTGACATATGGGCCCTCTTGAGGTAGACCCACATGTCATCGGCTTAACTATTTACACTCCGAAGGACGGTATATCCTGGTACTAGCACTAGTAGAATTGAGATTTAATGCACTTTCTTGCCCATCTTTCCTTCTTCTTCCTCATCTCTTCTTCTTCCTCCTCTCTTCCCCATCGTCGGCCGCACACCATTTCCCCCCGCTCACTGCTCGCCCGCCCGCGCCATCTTCCTTGGTAGCTCGTGCGTACCATATCCCCCCCCCCCTCCCCGCTCACTGCTCGGCCACACACGCCATCTTCTTCGCTCGCCCGCCCGAATCCACTTTCCCGCTCGCTCGCAGGCACCAAAAACCCCAATCACTCAGTGCCCTAAAAAACCCTATGGCAGAACCGACTGATACGCAGAGCCGTGATTGGAATTCCCTCCCCGATGTTCTCTTGGAGCAGATCTGTAATCGTATGGACCTGCTCAGCACCGTGCGTCTGGCCGCATGCTCGATGTCTTTGTACCGTCTACTTGTCTGCAACCGGCCGGCCCTTTTCAAGGCACCCTGCTTGCTGATGCCTGATCCTCGCAGGTGGCCTAGACACCGACTTAACGATCCTACGGAGGTTGCCGTGGTGCTCCTCGACATGCTACCACTACCCATCCAGTTGTCCTTCATGCGCGGCCACTACTGGGCGGGCAGGAAGGCCAACTGGATTGTCCTCATCCACCAATCCGGTAGTCTATGGCATCTCGTGGATATCTACACCCAGCGAGAGATCACCCTTCCATCGTTGGATACCGCCGGCATCGAGCCTCGCAGCTCGCCGGACACTCTTGCCTACTACGCACGAGACGCGTCGAGATTTTGGTGCGACCTCCGTTTGCTGAAGGTTGTAATCTGTGAAGTGCCCACACCATCAGAAGACTACATGGATTACAAGCTCATTGCCTTGTTTGACATGGGTTTAGTCTACCTGGAATCCGGTCACCATAAATGGTTATGGCTCATCATCAATCCTGTTGAACCTCCATTTCTGTCTGATGCTATAGTGCATGATGGCATCGTTTACGCGGTCGACGCATAGATTGGCTGCCTATACTAGTGTAATCTATCGTCGTGTAATTGTTCTATCTCATCTCATCTTTACCTTATGAATACGACTGCCTGTTGATTGTAAGAAATTTAGAATAGATAGTATGTCTATAACCACATCATTGCTATATGTTCCTCTCATTTCCTAGATTTTTATGACCACACATGTTATTGTTAGAGTTGATATGAGAACAATTGGCATCTAATGATTGTTAGAATAGATATTATGAGTATAACCTCATGATTGCTATATGCTACTCTCATTTCCAAGATTTTTATAACCACACATGTTATTGTTAGAGTTGATATGAGAACAGTAGTAACTGCTATGGTAGAATATGAGTAGGCCCTGCCATAGCTGTTTTCCTCTCATTTTTACATGTTGTTTGAACCATGTCATATTGCCAGAATATGAAAGCCATTGGCTTAATTTTTTTAACTTGGGGTATGATTATGAACACGGCATTGCAATTCTCTGTCTATGATCTGTGTCACTGTTATAATAATCTTAATTCCACACATACTCTGAACATGATTGTATATTTTTGTCCTTTTGGTCTCCAATTTGATTTGTTGCAGCAGACGCAAATGCGCTGGCCTTCATAATTCCAGGACCTGGAAATATAAAAGTCAATGGGTGGTGGTTTATCGCTCGTTCAACTGATGGCAGTCATTTGATGCTCATTCGCACGTACCAAATTGACCAAACCATTTCATCAAACCACATGCACTACAATGCCTGGGGCATTCGTGACTATGATGGCTATGGCTGCTTCGTGTTCGAGAAAGATCCCACCTCTGTTGGGCCAGGCGTATTCAACTGGAGGCGGGTTTACAGCCTCGGCAACCACTCCATGTTCCTCGGGCTCAATTATCCAATCATCCAACCAATCATCAATCATATCACTGGCGATGATTGCCGTGCTATGCAACTTCCATTCGCCAGGGGAAATGTGTTTACACATCGTACCATGGGTTTCATGAATCACCATATCCAGAGATTCTTCGACACAGCTTGTTGCCAGATAAACTTTAGTGTGTGAAAGTCATCAAGCTTCCAAGCGATGAATGGCTTTTGCAAACCCGACATGCGGCGATGTGGTTCATGCCAACAACAAATATGCACAAGTTGATTTGTAGTGATATCTAGACTGAGCCATGTATCCTGCTGCTGTAGCATGACCCTCTTTTGTTGGATATTATGTACTGTAGTTAGTTTGAAGGATAGATACCTTTCTGGGATCAAGTGCATCCTAACTCACCTGCGTAGGATGTACTGATAATGATGATGGAGATGCTGTGCAGAAGCCATATATATATATCAATTAGGCTTCAAGTGCGTACTTGTTGGTGAAAGTGTTGTCCAATGGGAATTATATTTTGTATTACTCATGTAGCCTACAAAGTCTGTCGCACAGCCTTGTAACTTCGTACTCCATTTCTAAATTTGTACTAGTCCTCTATACCATATATTGCGCTACTCATACTACTACCTCCCTCCTGGTTTATTGGTCCCCTTCGTAATTTGAGTCAAATTTTGACCATAAATTTAACTAACTAAATATTAATGCATGTCACAAAAAATTATATCGTTGGATTCGTATTTGAACATAGTTTCCAATGGTATAATTTTCGGTGACATGCATTGACATTTTGTTAGTTAAACCTATGGTTAAAATATGACACTAAATACGACTAGTAAGTAGTACAGTAGTAGTACTAGTATACATCGGTCAAATTATTCATCATGTCCTCACATTGAATTGACGTGACAACACGCTGCACGTGAGGTGACACAAGAGTCCCGGCGGCATGTTCGGTTCAATAAAGTGAGCCTCATCCCTCTCGTACTACAACAGCACTCTCGCATTCTCTACAAAATCACTGTCCCATTCTCTTCCGGTCTCCCCGCCTCCCAGCCGCCGCCTTGTTCTGATCCATTTGGTACGATGAGCGATGAGCTACTGGAGTTCCTATACTTCATTGCAAGTAGTCAAAAGGAAGACGCTGAAAAAATTGATCTCAACAAGGATGCTCTTCAAGCTAGCCGGATGAAGGAAGGAACCAGCGAGGCCACTCCTGTGAGTATTCGTCTCGTCGCCCTGTATTATGATTTCGATCTTTATGGGGGTTTTCAAGTCTTTAGAGTCTACATGTAGTAATGAAGCCGAGACCCCAGTTTGTTCGGGTATTGTGGACTTCAGATTTGGAGTACCACTTATCTGTCAAAATCTTTCATCATTTACTTAAAACAGTTGATTGATCATACATTGAATACCAATTAACTAGAATTAACCGATGCAAGTCCAAGAAGGATTGGCCGGTGCTGCCGGCTGGCGTCAAGTTCGATCCCACAGATCAGGAGCTGATCGAGCACCTTGAGGCCAAAGTGAGTGCTGACAGTGCGAGAGCTCACCCTCTCATCGATTTGTTCATACCAACCATCGACAGCGAGCATGGCATATGCTACACCCATCCTGAGAAACTTCCAGGTGAGACACCGATCGGCCGTCTACTTGCACAAACATATTCCTTTGTTTATAGCTCTATTTTTCTTTTTAGACGCAGACCTAGTGAAGCAATTACAATTTGACAGTTAATAAAAAGTGAAACAAGTAACTGCAACATGCCAAAGATGTTATGAAAATGCCAACTACGTACACTAAAACCTGTATTTGACAATACTGCAGGTATCACACTGAGTGGCCTAAGCAAGCATTTCTTCCAGCGCAACTCCAGGGCGTTCAAAAGGGGCACGCGGACGTGTCGCAAGATACAGTCGGAGTGTGGCATGCACGCGATGTGGCACTAGACCGGCAATACCTTGTCGGTGATGGTCAACGGCTGGCAGACGGGCAGCAAAAAGGTTCTGGTGCTGCACACCAACAAGAACTTCGACCAGCAGAGGACCAACTGGGTGATGCACTAGTACCACCTCAGGGACCTGGAGCAAGAGAAGGAGCGGGAGCTAGTCCTCTGCAAGATTTTCTACCAGATAAACACTAGGGCCAGGACTAAAATGATTATAAGTTAGTTTGGTATTGGTACTAGTACTACCTGGTCGTCTGCAAGTTGGTATTGTTGTTAAGGATCTTTCGGTATGAACTTGGCATTTTCTTCCAACCATCATGTCGAGGGTCCACGTGGATATAAAGCTGAATCATTAGTTGAAATATGTAAAATATTCCATAATGAAAAGAAATATCTAAAATGCAATGAATTTAGTCCGCTTTCACTAAAAACCATCCAATTTGCATGAAATTTGTCCGTGGAACCACAAGACGGCTGTCCATACAGAGCCTAACCGTACGGAACCAGCATGTCCATAGTTGTACGCAAGCAAGTGCATGCACTTATTATCACGATGGAAAAATAATGCTGACGTCTGAGACGGTGAAACCGATGAAGTTTTCAACGTAGTCAATAAACGGGAGAATTCTGCAAGTACAGACTGATAACTGGGATCCAGCAGGTATATTATTTTTTCAGGTCGAGCAAGTTTCAACTGGGCTGTAGACTGCCCAGGCTTGGTTTTGTTTTTAGGGACATTTACATTTATGCCCCTAACTCGAACTCACTACTCAGTTTTGCCCCTATTTTTCGGGTATGCTCAGTTTTGCCCCTCTGCCGTCAAGTCAACTTATAGAAATGCCCTTCCGTGCCTTTACCGTCCGGTCAAAGGGCTTTGACCGTCTGGTGAACAGTATCAAAAAAATCTGAAATTTTTTGGGATCGAAGATACTCAGGTGCGCAAGGTGCGTGCAAGTTTTTGTGATCAAATGACATGCGAGGAGCTCTAGCAAAATTTGCACACACCTTGCGCACCCGAGCATCTTGGATGCCAAAAAAATTCATATTTTTTTGAATTTTCTTGCTATTTTTTTGAATTTACTGTTCATAGGCGTACAAAATTACTATTTTCCTTTGCCACGAGCTCCTGGAATGTCCAAACAGCACGAAAATTTGCACGCACCTTGTGCACCTGAGTATCTTCGATCCCACAAAATTTCAGATTTTTTTGATACTATTCACCAGATGGTCAAAGCCCTTTGACCGGACGGTAAAGGCACGGAAGGGCATTTCTATAAGGTGACTTGACAGCAAAGGGGCAAAACTAAGCATACCCGAAAACTAGGGGCAAAACTGAGTAGTGGGTTCGAGTTAGGGGCAGAACTGGAATTGCCCCTTGTTTTTAACAGGTCCAACCCATGACGACAATGGGGCACAAAGATCCAGCAGGTATCAACTGGCCTCTGGCCCCGCCAACCTTAATTCTATTTTCTCTTAGAACATCCGCAGGCAGTTTTTTTACTAAATCAAACACACAACCCAGTTCTATTTTCCTCTTGAAACGCCATGTCCTACTTCCGTTTTCTAATCTCTACATATAGTTTTACTAGTTCATATACACGTATTACTATATTGAAAATACATAAAGTTCCCTTTTCATCTTTACATCCTTATTTTGTTGTTGTTGTTTTCCCTCCCAGCGCTGATTTTTTTACCACTGGTTTTCCCTAAAACCAACTCAATTGTCCCACGTCTTATTAGCTTACAAAAACAAAACGATATTTTATTTGGCAAATCAATAAGTTCTTAAAAAATAAATGTTTATCATTTCTGGATTAAAACAGTTCGGACTCCACCGAAATATGCAAAATAAGGTTGAACTTTTTGACCGTGGTCCTGGGCAGAAAATGGGCTGTAATAAATTCCTTAAGAATTTGCAAATGGGCTGCAAATTATAAATAAAAAAAGCAAATTGGCTCTATGTTGTCTGCCACAGATTTGGAGGCTGACTTGTGGGCTTACTACGTTCATGCATACACAAGGTTTCTCAAAGAAAGAAACTTAGTCAACAATCGACTCTACCAACGTCAGACTGTTAGATGTCAATCTAACGGCAATCGTGCTTCTTCAGTCTCTGATCTTCCTGCTCCAGCCGCCCAAACCAGCGCCGGCGGAACTGCCTGCTCCCGCCTCCCGTGGCCGGCTGTGCTGCCGGGCAGGCCTCACGGCCCCACCATACTCAGATCCCTGGCCTGGCTATCCCTCTACTCACCCACACCTCCTGTTATTCTCCAGTGACGGCAGCCTCACACTGCGGCCGAACAAGTAAACCCTCATACCCACTCCGCGTGGGAAACAACTGCCGAGTCTTCCTCGGCTCCGGGTCGTTCCCTTAGTTGGCCTCGCCGTCGTCCACCGCCTTGGTGCTCTCAGCACGGCGTGGTCAACGAACGACATCCATCGGAAGAGGACTGTACATGGAGAGGCTGACAGCTGGGTCCACGGCCGCACACAAGGATGTGCCTCCTTTTTTTGCGAGTAGGAAGTGCCTCCTTATTACGCGCAAAATAATGATTCCTCCTCCTGACAGCTGGGACCGACCGGAAGGGCCTCTGTATTTCATGAATAAAACATTCCCCCTGCTGACAACTCGGATCCACCAGCTATTACGGATCAAAATAATGAATACCCCCACTACTAGGTCGGTCCCACCATATTTGGAGGCTGACTTGTGGGCCTACTAAGTTGACGCGGATGCAGGGCTTTGTCAACTTAGTCAATATAAATGATTCTAGCTGCGGTGACCGTATGATATCCATCCAACGGTCGTCATGCTTCTTCAACCTCTGGTCTTCTTGCTCCAGCCGCCCAAACCAGCGCCGGCCGTGCCGCCTGCTCCTGCCTCCCGTGGCCGGCTGTGTTGCCACGCAGGCCTCACCTCCCCACCCTACTCCCACCGCTGGCCAGGCCTTCCCTCTACTCACCCACACCCCCTGTTATTCTCCGACGACGGCAGCCTCAAACCGCAGCCGAACCAGTCAACCCTCATACTCCCCTCCGCGTGGGCATCCACTGCTACGTATTCCCCGGCTCTGGGTCGTTCCCTTCATAGGTCACGCCGTTGTCCACCACCTTGGTGCTCTCGGCCGGTACGACATCGTCAACGCGGTCAACGAACGACAATCATCAGAAGAGGACTGTAAGTGGAGAGGCTGACAGCTGGGTCCATGGCCGCGCGCAAGGAAGTGCCTCCTTATTACGCGCAAAATAATGATTCCTCCACTTGACAGCTCGGACCTACCGGAAGGGCCTTTGTATTTCATGAAAAAAAACGTTCCCCCTGACAGCTGGGACCCACCGGCTTTATCTTCGCACGGAAGGAACTGCCTTCTTACCCCCTGACAGCTGGGACCCACCAGGTTGAACCGAAGGTAGCGTTATCTATCCGGCCGCGAACGTGTAAGTACATAGCGGTCGATCGGTCTCTCTGCAGCGACGTACCGTGGCCGAGTAAGGAGCGGCACATGTTGAAGTAGAGGCGCCGACGTAGCATGTCATGCAGTCCCGTCTATATCATGTACACGTACGTACGGCCACGCTGCAAGATAGTAAATATGGCTACGTACGTACATACGGGCGGGGTCTCTAACGCGTACAGCGACGTCGTCCTGTTCATCGGTAGCCAACCGGCTGGGTCAGAACGAAGTAAATAGCGTCGCGTGTTCATCGGGAGCCAACCGGCTTGGACAGAACAGCCGAAACGAGGTTTGGCATACCGCAGACGGCCTTCTGTTCGACCGCGTATGGTCGATACGGGGTCCTGTTGATCGGAAAGGGTCTGGCGTACTGCAAAATAGAGGAAACAGACTTCTGTTCGAGTCCCTACAGTCAAAACGGGGTGCTGTTGATCGGGAGGGGTGTGGCGTACCGCAAAACGGAGGAAACGAACTTGTGTTGGAGAGCCTACGGTCGAAACGGGGTCCTATTCATCGGGAGGGGTGTGGCGTACCGCAAAACGGGACTCCACGGGCTACTGTTCATCCACCGTCGACTTCCATCACCTCCACCTGCTACTATTCATCCACCATCGACTTCCTCCTGCCTCCACCAGCTACTGTTCATCCACGGGGGTCCTGTTCATCCAGCCATTCACCGGCTACTGTTCAACCATCCCTCCACGGGGTCCTGTTCATCCAGCCTCCACCAGCTACTGTTCAACCAGCCCTCCATGGGGTCCTATTCAACCATCCCTCCACGGAGTCCCTCCACTAGCTACTGTTCATCCACCCCCACCTCCTCGATCGGGGTCCTGTTCATCCAGCGACAACGGCCTCTACTACCACGGGATCATGTTCATCCAACACCCACCGGGAACTGTTCATCCAACCCCCACCGAGGACTATTCATCAAGAGGCAGCTTCGATCGGCTACAGTTAACAGCAGTAGCGAAGGAATCACTCGGGTTCAGTTAGCAGCCAAGGGATCGATCGGGGTTCAGTAACGTAGCTAGTGCAATCGCTCGGGTTCAGTTAGAGACCAACGCCTCGCTCGGGTTCAGTTAGAGCCCAACGCCTTGCACACACGCGCGTACATGTATGAGAGAAACACGCAAACCTCCGTGCATCGCTCGGCCCCGACCACCCACCGTAACCGGGAACTCCCCGAAATTTTCCTCGCTTTCGCTTCTACCATGAATTTTTCCGTCATGGATGGCCCGAAGAATGTCATGCAGGTGCGTCTCCGGCCCGCCCAGGACAAAAAGCCCATTTTCTATCATGATTTTTTGTCATAGAAGTAGGAGCCCACCACATCTATGATGATACCAGGTTTTGTCACAATTATCGTCATAGAAGTGTCATAAGCATGACAGGAAAAAAATTCGTTCGACCCAAAATGTCACGGATGTGTCTTTTTTTTGTAGCGCTTGCTCGCAACATATCCTCCAATATTTGTATAACTCGTTCTGACTATCCATCGGATTGAGGATGATATGCCGTACTAAAATTTAACTTTGTTCCCAATGCCTTATGTAAACTTTTCCAAAATCTTGAGACAAATCTCGGATCTCGATCAGATGTAATGTCAACAGGAACTCCATAATTAGCAACTATCTCCTTGATGTATAATTTAGCTAAATTTTCAAGAGAAAATGTTTTCTTTACCGGGATAAATTGTGCCACTTTGGTCAATCTGTCTACTATGACCCATATAGCATCGTATCCTGCAGAAGTTCGAGGTGGACCCATGATAAAATCCATACTAATTTCTTCCCATTTCCAAGTCGGGATTTTTAAAGGTTGTAGAAGAGTGGCTGGTTTTTTATGGTCTACCTTTACCTGCTGACATATTGGACACTCTAAAACAAATTTTGCAATTTCTCTCTTCATATTGGGCCACCAAAAATTTCCTTTAATGTCATGATACATCTTTGTGCTCCCTGGGTGCACGATGTATGGTGTGGAGTGTGCCTCTTGCATAATTTCCAACTTTAAATCTGACTGGTCCGGGACACGTATGCGGTTTCTCAGCCATACAGACCCATCACTTCGTATATGAAACTCTGATGGCTTTCCTTGTTCTATTCCCTTTCGGAGGTTCAAAAGAAAGGGGTCATCCATTTGCTTCATCTGAATTTTGTCTTGCAGATCAGGCTTGACTTGTAATGCCATAATAGCGCTAGTTGAATCACGTACATATACTTCTATATCCATTTTCTCCATGTCCCTCAAAATATCTCTTTGTGTAGTGATTAGACATGCCATGTTGCAATCAGCCTTTCTACTAAGTGCATCAGCCACAACGTTAGCTTTACACTACAAGAAATATGTCAACTTGTGACCTTCTAGCAGTGACACTGGAAGAAATGGTCGTAAATCTATGACCATTTGAGACCAATTGGTCGTAAGCTGTTCGAGGCGCTCGAAACCCTAAACCCTTACTACCATTTTGGTCAGAAAGGTTGTAATTTCATTAGAGGAAATGGTCACAAAGCGGATAGCACTGTCCACTGCCTCACTCCTAGCTGATAACGACCAATATAAATGGTCACTACACTTGAGTTCGAATGCATTAGGATGATTAGGCAGCCACCTCGGCAACCTCGCTTATGTGTCATTGTTTAGGTGTCATTTTTGCTTACTTGTCGTTCAACAGAGATCACACACTGACAGGTGGGACCCATTTGACAGCAGAAGCACACATACTGACAAGCGGGACCGAGCGCCAAATTCGTTCGGTAAAAAATTTGCCCGAGCGAGGACTCGAACCCACGATCACTTGGTTGTGGCTGCTTGTTCACTACCACTAGGCTAGAGAGGGATTGCTGCTCATCTACGGGAATGGCTCTGTATATTATATAAACCAGCGGTTGTCTCTTACCAAATCTAAGTCATTGACAAGTGGGACCTATTCCCAGGATCGGACAGAGCCAACACTTAGCCAAAATTTCTAGGTCTTCCACGATAAGGGCGACGATGGGGGCAACCAGCAGGGGCGGGGGTGGGGGCCGGCAGCGGAAGCAACCGGTAGGGGCGGGGGCGGCGATCGGCGGTGGTGGTGCCGAGGCTGCTCGCCTCGACCACGACAAGAACGGCGACCTCACCGCTCGCCTCGCCCACGCATGGGGGAGTCGCCGCCGCCGAGCGTGGGGGAGTTGCCGCCACCGCAAGCAGACCTCGCCCATGTATGCACCCCTCTCCTCTCCCCCCTCTCCTCTCTGTTGATGTCGTTGATTTGATGTAGATTTGTTAGGAGAATCTCCACACACACACACACACACTAATTTGATGAATTTGGTAGAAATTGTTAAGAGAATTTTTGTTGATGAAATTGTTAGGAGAATTGTTGTTGATGAAATTGTTAAGAATTGTTTTAGAATTCAGTCAATTGTTAGCTGTGAATTATGTTGTCAGCAATCAATAGAACAGAGCTCAAGTTAGACTGATTCATGCCATGAGTAAATAATGAATGCTGGTTTATTTTGTCCACCAAGTTGGTCTTTCCCTGAAACAGGATCCTTCTAAATTCCTAAAGTTGATGTAGATTTGATGTAAACTTGGAAAATATGAAGAGAGTTGATGTAGATTTGATGTTACACCTCTGAAATTTCAGCCTCAAATCTGTTAAAGAACATCACTATTGATGTAGATTTGATGTAAACTAGGAAAAATCTCATTGATGTAGATTTGATGCAATCTTGGAAATGTCATTCATGTAAATTTGCAGTGCTGTTATTGTTGGTGGTTTAACCACAATAGTTCTTTGTGGCAGCATATATTGTTATTGTTGGTGGTTTAACCATAGTAGTTCTTTGTAAACCACCTCTATTTTTTTGTGAACCAGTAGGTTTTTGTTAGTTCTTCTTTTCTCCCATGTGAAATCTATATTTCCTGTGAACTGCTTTTTATTGCTCCCATGTGAAATCAGTAAACCATGTGAACTGGACTAAAGTAGTGAGAAATTGGAAATAGCTCAATATTGTGGTTAGGCAGTTAGCATATAAAGTTGGGTGCCTACCTTATTTTCTGGATTTTTAGCTGCCATTACTGCCATCCATTTTCATTAATTAATGTTGATGCACTTAGATTGATTTGCTAAGTTGCAACAATTTGTTGTCTTTGGCAGATGGATAGAAGCTGGATTAGAAAAGAAGTTACAAGGTTTTTGAAAGAACATATGAAAGGAGTTGATGAATTCATGCAATTTGTTCTGGCAAATTTTGCCAAGGATGCTATCATTCTTTGCCCATGCTCTGAATGCCTCAACCGTTCAAGAATAGCTCAAGGAAGAGTGGAAGATCATCTGCTTCTTAATGGGATGGCCAGCACATATGATAGATGGATATATCATGGAGAACTTTTAGAGGGACAACTTCAACATATTGAAGCTGATACATAGGCCCCTCATATGATGGGTGGTAGTGATGCTGGCATTGATTTTATGGAAAAGATTTTGCGAGAGAATGCTAATTTGGAGGAAGAGGATGGGCATGAAGATGATAGGATTCCTAACCTATTGAAGGATCTGCACGATGCTGAAGATCATGCTGATGGACAAAAGTCGATGTTTGTTGAGGTGTTAGAGGAGGCGAAGCACGCAGCTCATGAAGGGGGTAAATTTTCAAGATTTACCTTCACCGTGAAGTTACTCCACATCAAGTCTTTCTATCGGATTAGCAATGCTGCATTTAACGCAATACTCCGCATTTTGACCTTGCAATTCCCCGATAGCTGTGTTCCCGGGTCTTATGATGAAGCATTAAGCATAATCCGCAGGCTGGGGCTAGGTTATGTTTTAATACATGTGTGCCCAAATAACTGTGTCTTGTTTCAGAAGGATTATGCCAAGCATGACAACTGTCCAAAATGCAATGCCTCTAGGTGGAAAGATGCTGATGGGAAGAAGTAAATACCGAAGAAGGTACTGAGGCACTTTCCGTTGATACCAAGGATGCAGCGGATGTTTATCTCGAAGAAATCATCGCTGGAGGTACAATGGCGCAAGCTGAAGCGGCAACCTGTGGACAATGAGCTGAGCCATCCAGCGGACATGGAGGCATGGAAAGAATTTGACAGAAAACATGGAGATTTTGCTGCAGATCTAAGGAACATAAAACTCGGCATTGCCACCGATGGCTTTAATCCGTTCGGGAACATGAGCACGTCTTATAGCATGTGGCCCGTTTTTGTGGTGTCGTACAACCTGCCACCATGGGCATGCATGGATCAGTCCAACTTCATGATGTCGTTGCTTATCCCGGGTCCAGAGATTCCAGGAAAGGATTTTGATGTCTTTATGGAGCCCCTCGTAGAAGAACTGCTCCAGCTCTGGACTGGTGTACCTACATACGATGCCTTGACTCTAGAAGAAAAGTTTAATCTATGTGCTGCAATCATATGGTCCATCCATGATTTCCTGGTGCTGCACATTCTGTCTGGGAGGGTCACAGCGGGTTATTAGGCCTATGTCCATTGTGACAAAGACCCTTGCTCGAAGAGAATAAGGAGCAAGATCTGCTATATTGGGCACCGCCGCTTTTTTCCCCGAAACCATCGCTGGCGAAGAAGCAAAGATTTTAATGGTGAGATCGAAACCCGTGGCAAGCTAGTGGAATTCACTAAAGAAGAGCTGGAGCAGCAACTTGAAAAGGTGAAAGATGCGAGACCAGGAAAGCTTGCAAAGAAAAGAAAGCGTGAGAAAGGTCAATGTTGGGACCGGAGGTCTTGTTTGTGGGACCTGCCATACTGGGCTGATCTAAAATTAAGGCATAATCTCGATGTAATGCATATTGAGAAAAACATATCGGAGAATCTGCTAGGGACGTTTCTGAACATTGAAGGGAAGACAAAGGACACGGTTAGTTCTAGGCTTGATTTGGAGGACATGGGCATAAGAGAAGATTTGGATCTACAGCATGATGAAGATGAAGATTCATTTGAAATGCCACGAGCATGGTATACAATGAGTAAAGAACAAAAGCTTGCATTCTATGAATTCATAAGAGTGGTGAGATTTTCAGATGGTTATGCTGCTAACCTAGCAAAGTGTGTTACTTCTGATGGATTCAAGCTTTCAGTACTGAAAACCCATGATTGTCACATCCTCCTCCAAAGGATTTTATCGACGGGCCTCCGAGGAATCATGGACAAGGATATATATGAAGCGGTTGCTGAGCTGGGAAATATCTTTAGAGAACTATGCTGCAAAACACTCAAGTTAACTTTTCTGGAAAGATTTGAAAAAGAAATCCCAATTATTCTTTGAAAGCTCGAGAAGATTTTTCCCTCGAACTTTCTTCACCGTGATGGTCCATTTGGCGGTGCACTTACCAAAAGAGGCAATGCTTAGAGGCCCTGTGCAATACGGTTGGATGTACCCAATCGAAAGAAGGATGCTTACTTATAAGCGTTATGTGTGAAACACAACAAGACCTGAATGTTTGATTGCTGAAGCATATGTCGTTGACGAGTGCTTGACATTTTGCTCTAGATACTTTGGCGATGTGGAAACAAGATGGAACCGGCCAGGCAGAAATAGAGAGCGGTTTGATTTGCAAAGTGGTGATGTCTCGGTTTTCAACCATGGTGTGAACTTTCTTGGAGCCTCAAAATACTTGGAGGCTAGTGATGAGTATGACAAGATGGTTTGGTATGTGCTCAGCAATTACGCCGAGGTTCTACCATATATCGAGTACGTTATATCTTGTGCACTTGTTATATATTTTTTGCTTGGGTTGGCACCAGCCTAATGTTTTAATTCACATGTTTTGTTGGCATTGCAGGAAATGCAAGGAAGAGTTAAATTAGGAAGAAAGCCAGATCCATGTTGATAAAAGGGTTGCCAAGGGATTTGCTAAATGGTTTAAGAATCATGTGAGATCTTTAGCCACATGTTTTATGTTTTCTGTGCTATTCACCAATTGTTAAATACCATTGTTGCTAAATGGTTTATTTGTGCAGATTGGAAAGTTGCATGAGGAGACGAAGGTCAATGATGATCTATTTGCTTTGGCATGCTTACCGGATAAGCGAGTGAGAGTGTATTCAGCATGCATTGCTGACGGTGTCCGGTACCACACCGTTGACCGCGAGGAAAAAAAGGAAGACACAGAATAGTGGAATCGTCACTGAGGGGTCACATGATGGTGAGAACATTGACTTCTATGGTCAGCTGAGAAGCATCATAGAGTTGGAGTACAACTCTAGCGGAGGCATCCATCGCTCGGTTGTCTTATTTCCCTGTGACTGGTTTGATCTTGGTAGCAAGAAGAAGAGACGAGTCAAATATGATGGCCACTTCAAAAGCATAAACACTGCAAGTTGCTGGTATAAGAATGATCCCTTTATTCTAATAGCACAAGCAAGAATGGTGTTCTATCTGCCAGACACTCTTTTGCACGGAAAATGGCGAGTTGTGCAAAACTTTGAGCACAGACATTTGTGGAGTGTGACTGAAACTGAAATGGAAAAGGACCCCGGTGGTAGTGGACTAACATACCAGGATGATGACTCTACGAAAGTTCCGGTGCTAGCTGATGATGACTCTATGGAAGTTCCAGTGCAAAGCAGAGGGCGAAGGGACCGGGAACATGTGCTCGTTGATGCTGCAACTGTTGAAGGCATTAAGAAAAAAAGAAAGGTGATAGCGGATGGACATGAGAGCGAGGATGAGGAAAATAGGATTGATCATACTATGCTGCAATATTGTAGTGACGATGAGGAAAACAGGAGTGGGCATAGAGTTCCTTGTTTTGGTATCGACGACGATGAGTAGTGAATGGACATAAAGGTAAAATTTATCTCCTTGGTGACCTAATACTATTACTGCATGTTCCTTGTTTTGATTGGTGATCAACCTTCTCTATAGTTTTTGTTGACGTGATCCTGATGTAGTTTTTGTACTAAAATTCTCTTCAGGTAGCAAAATGCATGAGACTGATGGTTGTAGTGATGGAGAGGCAGATGGTGAAGATGGCTCTAGTGATGGAGATGTAGATAATGATGTAGTTTTGGTGCCATTTTCTTAGTTTTGGTCAGAACTGTTGGTTGTGATGTGATCCTGATTCAAAATGTTATCTTGTAATGCAAAAGATTGCAAAATATTATTTTTTTTGAAAATTGAGACAGTAGGAGAGTTTCGTACTGCATATATATTAAAAAAAGGGGGGGTGGTGTTACATGGTATTTACAAGAGAGGGGGGGGGAGTTACATGGGGGGTGGGGGTTACAGGGGGGAGGTGGCTAGATAATAGCAGCAATAATCGTGGCCACTAAGTGTTTCTTATGTGGTGGTAGCCTATGGCTAATATCAGAAAAGTCCTTTTTGAAGCGTGTCCTCCAGGAGGCGACCGTTGGGGTCACATGTCGAAAGTAGTTGTTGTTGCGTTCCTTCCAGAGGCTCCATGCAGCCACCAAAAAGATGTCCATGATCATTTTACGGCCATGCCTCATTTTTAGGTGTGAGATCATATCCAGCCTGTTACCCTGCGTCGACCAGTGAATACCCAAGAGATGCCAGCATGATCTACTGAAGGTGCAGCCAAAGAACAGGTGCTCCACAGTCTCCTCAACGTGCTGGTTGCAAAGAAGGCAGTCTAGGTTGTCACCAATATTGTAGTGTCGCCTACTGAGCATATTGCGTGTATTGAGTTGGTCAGATAGTAAGAACCAGCCAAACACCTTGATTTTGGGGATTGATTTGGCCTTCCAAAGCCATTTGAACCCATCATGGGCCTGCACGTCCCGGAAGACGAAGGTGTAGTAGGCAGAGGTCTTGAATGTCTGGGCTCCCCATGCACAAATCCATTTATCACTTGAGTCACACAGGGTGATATGAGAGACCTCCTGTTGAATCTGTCGCAGCTCGTCATGGGCTTGCATGGAGAGCGGTAGGTGAAAGGTTGCAGCCAAGTCAGTGGTTGCTAGGAACTCTCGAACTGAAATATCTTCATTGGCAGCGAAGGAGAATGCTCGTGGGGAGGATGTGGTGTAGATAGATTCATTCCACATGTCCTTCCAAAACAGAGCCGTAGAACCACAGTTGATTTGTACAGTTGTAACCCAACGATAGGTAGGCATGAGCTTGATGAGGTCTTTCCACCAGAATGAGCCAGAGGGTTCAGCTGCGTGCGGGACAATGCCATTGTAGTAAGTGCACCAGATTAGGTTTACCCATGGGATGTTGTGACGGTTATAGAACTTGTGTAGCATCTTGAGCAGAAGGGCATCATTTTGGATACGAAGATTTAGCACCCCAAGACCACCACATCTCTTGGGACGGCAGATCATGTCCCACGCAGCCAGGGGGGTGCATTTCTCCCCAAACTCTGTCTTCTTTTTCCATAAGCAATGCCTTCTAATTTTATCCAGCTGTTCGAGTATCTTAGGGGGGAGTCTGAGGGTTCCCATGGGATAGATCGCAAGTGCCATGATGAGGGAGTTCACAAGAGCCAGTTTTCCGGCATACGACATCAGGGACATAGCTGCGGTAATTCTGCGTTCAGCCTTGCAAACCATAGGGGCCATATCAAGAACCGTCGGTTTGGTCGTGCCAAGTGGCAGGCCTAGGTAGGTGAAGGGCATGCTGGCAATGGTGCATCCAAATAGGTCCATGAGGGTTTTGCATTTGTCGTGGGGGGTGTTGATCGAAGTTGACTTATGGAAATTGATTTTGAGCCCGATTGAGACAGCATAATCAGTCAGAATCTGCTTCATGCGAATGACTTGCTCCTGGCATGCCGGCATGACAATGATGGTGTCATCCGCATATTGAACGACCGGGTAATTCTCCTCAGATGTCGGTGGGATCGGATGTTGCAAGAGATTATTAGCCAGAGCATTATTAATTGCCATTTGGAATAAATCAGCGGCCAACACGAAGATCAAAGGTGACAGAGGATCACCTTGTCGGACTCCGCATTTGCATTGGAATTGGCGACCCGGAGACCCATTGAGAAGAACCGAAGATTTCCCAGAGGCAAAGATGCATTCTATCCATTGGAGCCATTGCTTGTTAAATCCCATATTCTTCATAATTTTCAGCATAGCCGAGTGTTCTATAGTGTCGAAAGCCTTGGCAAAATCCAACTTCAATAATATAATTTCTCGTTTGGAAGCCTGACATTGGTGGATGTATTCGAAGGCCCAGGCCAGGCAGTCATGTATGGATCTACCACGTAGAAAGCCATATTGGTTGCGATGGACAATTTGGAGGATGATTTTCTGAAGTCTATTGGCAAGGATTTTGGTGATCATCTTGAGACAGCAGTTAAGGAGCGTGATGGGTCGATAATCATTAACATTCTCTGGGGCATTTTTCTTAGGTATCAGAGTGATGAATCCATAGTTGAGACTTTCCAAGTTCAGTTTGCCAGAGTGAAATTCTTCACAAAGCTGATAAAAGTCTGATTTGATGATCGGCCAACACGCTTTTAAAAAAGCACCGTTGAAACCGTCAGGCCCAGGTGCGCGATCAGCCGGCATTTCCTTGATAACTACGTCTATTTCTATATGTGTGAAAGGAGTGGTGAGACTATCAAAATCCACCTGTGATCTAAACAGCTTGGACAGGTTGAATCGCATAGGTTGAGGATTGGATTTCCCTAGGCGATCTTTGAAGGTCTCAAAAAGAATTGACTCTTTGCCCACATGATCATCAACAGTCGTGCCATTCGTCGTTTGTAGGGTGGAGATGCAATTTCGTCTATAGCGTTCTGTTGCCACAGCCTGAAAAAACTTTGAATTTTCATCGACAAACTTAATCCATCTGATAGTGCATCATTTTTTCCAATATTCCTTCTGGTATTGCAAAAGCCGGAGAAGGTGTTTTCTTAAGGATGGCCAGGAAGTTCCTTTCAGGTATCATGAGACTTCGATGGTCTGCAATGGAGTCCAATTCTAGGATGGCTTTGTTGGTGTTTTCAATGGCAACTTTGAGGCGGGAAATCTTTTTACTCCATTGGGAGAGGGCATGACGAACAGACTTGAGCTTTTGACATAGGCTGGACGCAGCATTCGAATTTTTCCCGTGGCGGATAGGTTTGTTCCAAGCCTGCTCTACGACATCCATAAACCCAGGGTGCGCGATCCAATATGTTTCGAACCTGAAGATTGCAAAATATTTCATGAAGTTTTTTTGAACTGAATTGAGATATTGTTTTCAGAGATGTTGCTTTAACTAAATTTTGAATGCTGGTGCATTTTGTTATGATTTCCTTTGTTATGCAAAATGATGTGATGAAGATACAATGAATATAGTGATGTAGTTTTGGTGCCATTTTCTTAGTTTTGGTTAGAACTGTTGTTTTGGTTGTGATGTGATGAAGATTACGGGAGCAAAATGTTGTCTTGTAATGCTTGAAAATTGCAAAATATTTTTCATGAAGTTTTTTTGAATTGAATTGAGACGTTGTTGCTTTAACTGAATTTTGTATTGTATACAAACTAAATTATGTCTGAATACAAAAAATTTGCACGAGCGGGGACTCGAACCCACGACCGAGCGCATGTTTCACTGTGTCCAGAACCACTGTGCAAGGAAGAGAATGTTGATTAGGGTCTAGTTGTTTCACTATATACTCGAACCCACGACCGAGCACTCCATCACACACATACGGGCGCGCTCCATCAGACAGCCGTCTGATCCCACGCGCGGCCAAAAAATAATGCGTGAGCGGGGGCTTGAACCCACGACCTGGGGCTTAAATCACTGTGTTTCTACCACTGGGCTAGGAAGAGGTTGTTGGCTGACTACAGGAACTTTTCCCTATATCAAACAAAACTGGCCCTACCCTACCCACGACCCGACCCACTCTTTTCCCCACCCTACCCACTCTCCCTCTCCAGTCGACTCACTCTTTTCCCCACTCGACCCCGACTCCCTTCGCCGCCAACTCCCTCTCCCGGGTGGTATGAATCCACCGCTGAATCCCTCTCTCGTTTTTACTGTTGTTTAGATTAGGATTCTTGCCGCCGCCACTGCTGGTGTGTTGATTAGGGTTGGATTAGATTAGCGTTTGATTAGGGTTCATGTTGATTAGGATTAGATTAGGGTTCATGTTGATTAGGGTTCATGTTAGATTCTTCTTTAGCTGATAAGACTGTCATGACTTGATTTGCTCTGTTAGAATTTCGCCAGTGTCCTAAATTTTTGTCCACATTTTTCTTGTGAACATTCTGCATGTTTATTTATTTTGGCATTGAGGATGCAGTTGGAACTTGTTTTGTTCCTACTTTTCTAGATTTTATAGTGCTTAGTCACAGTTAGCTCTTTCAAAGTGCCAAACTCGATTACAGTCTCATCAAATGGTTCAAGAACAAATGCTAACAGTAAAAAGAATACTAGATTGAGTTCTTCAGTTCTTAAGTGCACCACAAATCCCTATTTTTAGATTACTATGCTCTGTTTTTCAATTTTTTCAATTTTAGATTCAGTTCTTAAGTGCAGGTCTTAAAGAAACCTCGGTGCAAAATTCTTGTTTCTGTAAATATGGTCCATTTATAGTAGATATGGTCCATTTATAGTAGATATGGTTCTAGCTGTGTTCATAGATATGGTTCATTTATCATGTAGCAAAATGTAGCACATGGGCAGATATGGTCCATTTATAGTAGATATGGTTCTAGCCGTGTTTGCCATTCATTGTACATAGAGTAGTAGCAAATTTTTTTGCCATTTATAGTAGTATTCCAAATTGAGGCCCTGGCAAAGACAGCTAGTAAATATTCTACTGTTTTGAAGGGTGCCAATTGGCATTGCCAACTAACCTACCAAATTAATTAAGTGTGTTGATGGTAACTTCTTGTTTAATTACAATGCTGCTTTTCAGAGAGGAGGGGAGGCCGCCACTGCTGGCTGCGCTCTGCCACGCCAAGAAGTGAGATGGCCGGCTTGGAAGGTTTTGAGTTCTTTGAGATCATAATTGAGAAATCCTGCAGCAGGCAGGTATATACAAGATGAGATCTCCCCTTCACCCATCTCTTTATCATCACTCTGCTGTCTAGTGCTTGGTCAGCACAATTAACCACTGCTTGACCCTCGCTGCAGAGGCTGCCTGACAAGTTTGCGAAGATGCTCAATGACCGTGAGCCCCAGAAAGTGAAGCCGCGGGAGGCCGGCAGTGGGCGTCGCAGGCTGTGGGACGTGCTGGTTGTGTTCGATGCCGACGACCACATGTACCTAGGGCGCGGCTTGGAGCATTTCTCCTACGCCCATGACCTGCAGCTCGGGCACTTCTTTTTCTTCTGCTACGACGGCGACGCTGTGCTCACCATGAAGGTGTTCGACGGGACCATGTGCCGCAGGCACTACTAGCACGATGATGATGCCAGTAAGCTCTGCCTCTCTTCTTCCTCTCCTTTTGGCTTCGTCTCACACTAATTGCTAAAAAAATTGTTGCATTTGGCCAGGCAATGGGAGCAGCAACGGGGATGATGAGGAGCAGAGTGGGGAAGAAGAGGAGCAGAGTAGGGAAGAAGAGGAGCAGAGCGGGGAGGTGCAGCCTATTTTGGCTGACGACGACCTTGCTATGGTGGTGGCTGACGATGACCTCGCGATTGTGGTGCCTGATGATGACCTCCCGATGGTGGTGCCTGATGATGGCCTCGAGATGGTGGCGCCTGACGATGGCCTCACGATGGTGGTGGCACCGGCGATCCCACAGCCGGGTGACAGGACCAGGCCAATTGTGGTAGAGGAGTACATCCATGTCGGCATTCGCCACTCTAAGTGCATCAGGATGATGAATGAGAAGAAGGAGAAGAAGGAGGAGTGAAGATGTTAAGAAATCAAGTGGCAATGTTAAGCATGTTAATCTGAAAATGTGAATGTTAAGTATGTCAGGTTTAAGCTTGTTAGTGTAAACCTCTTAAGTATGACAGTGTCAGCCAAGCTCAGTTTGAAATTGATGAGAATTGAAATTTTGTGCATGCTCATGGATGCTCAAGTATCACAGTGTCATCTGAACATGTCAGTTTCTTAATTATGTGTGTCCTTCTCCATCACCTCCCAAGCTCAGTTTGGTAATGAATGGGAATTGAAATTTTGTGCATGCTCATGGATGAAAGATAAAATTATGGGTTTTTGTGCATGCTCATGTATGAAACAATATAAGTTTCATTTTCTGATTGTTAAAAACATGGTTTTTTGTTAAGATTTGAACCGGCTGAAATTTAAACTGCGGGTACTCCATAGCTTGCCCGTTATTTTTACTAAAAATTACTTTTAGCTGCACAGGTAGGCATTTCATCAAAGAATCGACAACAGCTTTGCATAATTCAACCCCTTGCCACAGACGGCCGTTGCGATGAATTCGGCCGAATTTTGAAAACACCGTAAAAAATTAAAAAAAATGGAAACCTCCGCATCACATCATCAAATGTGGCCTACCAACTAGCAAAAATATTAAACTTGGAATACCGATGTTTTCTTGAAAAGGTGTTCTCAAAAACGACCTACCATGAACGAAGATTCATGGCTTTCAAGCCAAACGAGCAATGATATGGCCTCATTCTTTGAATAGTTTGGGATAATATGCCCAAATTGGCACATTCCTGCATCTTGGGATGGCAAACAATGTTTCCAAAGTGTGGTTCCAACTTGTTTCACAAAAAAAAAACCATTTTCCATTTTTTGAACGCTAAAAACATGTTTTTTTTGTGAAGCGGCTACAAAGAGAGTCATTCCAAATGGCGCCATTCCATGTCTATCTCAAAGTAGACCCTATTTTATGGACGGTCACCAAAAATCATGCATTTCCGACCCTCGTAGCTACTCCCGGCCATTCAGACAACCATTGGCCGATTCAGCTGGAACCGGCTGAAATTTGAACTGCGGGTGCTCCATAGCTTGCCCGTTATTTTTACTAAAAATCATTTTTAGCTTCACAGGTAGGCATTTCATTAAATAATCGACAACAGCTTTGCATGATTCAACCCCTAGCCACAGACGGACGCTGCGATGAATTCGGCTGGATTTTGAAACCCCGTTAAAAATTCAAAAAAATCAAAAAAATGGGAAACCTCCGCATCACATCATCAAATGTGACCTACCAACTAGCAAAAATATTAAACTTGGAATGCCGATATTTTCTCGAGCTATTTGGTATGATTTTAACCATTATTTATACAAAGTTTACAAAAAAACCCTAAAAATTTCTGCCTCCAAACCCAAAAGAATTTCCCTCCCACACCAAAATTTCCCTCCACCAAAATTTCCCTCCACTCCCTCTCCCAAAATTTCCCTCCACTCCCTCTCCCACTACCAAGCGGGACCCACTACTTCCTCTCCCACTAACACGCGGGATCCTCTCCATTCCCCTTCCCTCCCCCAAAATTTCTCCATTCCCCTCCTAACCCTAGCTCCCCGTGGGATCCCCACCCCCACTCCCATCCCCTCTCCGCGCCACCCCGCCGACGATGACTCCCCACCCCCACTCCCTCCCCTGCTCCGTGCCGCCCGGCCGCCCCTCTCCCCTCTCCCCGACGATGAATCCCCTCTCCCCTCGACAGTGGCGGCTACATCGACGGCGGCTACATCGACGACATCGACGGCTACATCGACCGCCCCGGCTACGACTACATCGACGACGGCGGCTACATCATCCACATCATTGGCGATCGACGATGGCATGTACTTCTCCCCTCAATCCATCTCCCCTCGATCTTCTAGGGTTTGGTAGATCCCCCTCCTGGTCGATCTAGGGTTAGGATTCGGTCGATCTAGGAGCTCCTGGTGGTTCTTGTTCATGTTCATCTAGGAGCTCCTGGTGATTCTGGGGTTAGGACCTCCTGGTGGTTCCCTCTGGTAGTCTGCTTCATGGGGTTAGGGTTCATGTTGATGGAGAGGAAGTGGATGATGTTAGGGGATGGATCTACGGGGATGGGGAAGGATGAGGAAGTGGATGATGTTAGGGGATGACCTCCCTCTTCTAGGGTTCATGTTGCTTGACTACTATGGCTTGCTTGCTTGCTTGCTAGCATACATGGTTAATTAGGGTTTCCATCAGCAGTACTTGCTTGTATCAGTAGCACTTGGAGAAGAAGCTACTAGGGTTTGTATTAACAATACTTGCTTGCTTGCTGCTCTTCAATTTCCTTCCTTGCTTGCTTGTCTCTATCAGTAGCACTATGCTTGTTTCTATCAGTAGCACTTTGCTTGCTTGTATTAGTAGCACGTATGCACTTTGCTTGCTTGCTACTAGGGTTTGTATCAACATGTACTTGATTGCTTGTAGCACTTTGCTTCATTATTCTTTATGTTGTTACATCTTACAGGCTTGTTGATGCATTGACTGCTCGGGTGCAGTCATCGTTTGATTTTCTGTTGCATTAATGTTGGCAATGATGTGCTGGGCCCTGCATTGAGGGAGAAATCTTCTAAATTGCCTGCATAAGCATGATTTCAAGGCCCAGTATTATTGTTAACACTGCTTGCTTCTTTATTCATCAACTGTTGGGCAATCAGTTGCTATGAATGCATAAGTTTGCCTCCATTAGGGAAAACAACTGAGTAATTCATTTGCTTATAGATGATTGCAGGTACATGGATAAAATTGCAAGTTAAAACATAAAAGTAATTGTTGTAAATAGTTTTTTTTTGCTTATCCACCTTGCTGAAGTATAATTCGTGTGCACTGTATTTGTATCCAACTATGTATACTTGTAATACATGTGAGTTGTGTTCTTGTCTCTGGTACCACAACCTTAATTCACTTAGCTTGATGTAGTTTGCTTCACATATATTACTGCTAATGCATTGCTTCACATATATAGTTTGCTTCAATTTAGTTGCTTGCTAGTGTACATTACTACCTCCTGCTTGATGTAGTGAAGATTTCTTGATGTACATTACTACCTCCTGCTTGATGTAGTGAAGATATTAAGAGATGCTTCATATCTTTCTAGTGTACATGCATGCTTGTTTAGTGCACTTACATGTTTGCTTAATTAATCTAACTACATCACTATATTGTTGATCCATCAAGTTTGCTTCACATGTATTACTCCTGATGCATTGCTACACCTGTATGTGCATGCTGGTCCAAGTGCTTTCCTTTATTGATACAAGTGCATCATTTTACTTTATCCTTGTTGTATCTGATTGTTGTTTATTCTATTTTGCAAGCTATTAGGGTAACCAGATAGAAACGTTCCCACCACCTCAAGATCATCCATGGCAAGGATGACAAGGTCAAACATGAGGCCGACCGTTGGTACGCAACTTGCTCCTTGTGGTTATACTGTCAGTTTTATAGAAGATGTATCTTAATATGCTAAGTGAAATGTATTGATGTGATCTGAATAAGCTGTCTTAATTGTGCCTGTGTGCTGTTAGTCTTCCTTACCCGAATAACTAGGATTAAATGATAATAAAATATCATAAGATATGTTTGGCTGTCTGTCCATGCATTCCAACAATTCACCTAATAGTTATGTTTCCTTTATCATGCAAAGAAGAGCCTCTCACCGAGTACGAAATATGGTGAGGAACAATCGGATATTCCAGTCCCTTGGCATCGGTGCAAAATAGCGTCAATGATTAGGAAAACGCATGATGTACAAGAAGGTAGAACTAATGAGGTTCAAGAAGGTAGTGGAGTTATCAATGATGACCCAGAGTACAATCCTAAGGAGGATGAAGTTATTGATGGAGAGGAAGTGGATGATGTTGTAGTGCAGAAGACATTTAAGGTGCAAACTCTGTCTTGCTTGGAGGGTTGGGAGTACTTGTATGCTTTGTGTTTCCTTGTGCTCACATATTTGTCTTGTGATCTAATGCTTTTATTTGTGCTATTTATACAAGGCACTGAAGGAATCTAGGAGGAAGAAGCCTGGTGTTAAGAAGACAGTCAACAAGAAGACAGTCAGCAAGAAGAGGAAGAGCTCAGAAACATTTGCTGCAATGCCTCCAGGAAGGGTGATGGCCCCACCTCCAGGACAAACAAAGAGGATCCTGGAACCTGATGAACCTGCCCCTGATAGAGTCACAAGGCAGAAAGCAAAGATGGTGGCTGCGATGGACCATCAGGAAAGTTCGCTGCGCATGGGCTCTGGGAGCTCGGTGCAAATGGGTGATGAGTTTCCGCCCATGGATGAAGAAACCACTCTCCGCATGGATGAAAGAGGCACTGTCTGCCTAGATGAAGGAGGAACTATCTGCATAGATGAAGCAGGCACTGTCCACACAGACCTCAGCCCTATTGCACCTTCTATGGACAAGAAAGTTGTTATCAGTGGAGAAGAACAGCAGCTTGTGCTTCAATCAGGCAAGTTCACCTTTGCAATGCTCTCTTTTACTAGTGCATTTTCCAAATGGAAGCGATCATGTATGCTTACCTATTTGGCAGAACCATTCCTGCATTTGTCGATTTCTCTTCTAATTTATGAGTTCAATTTCATTTTCAGATGTAATGACTACCAAGCCTGGAAATAGAAAGGGCAAAGGGCTAGAGAGGATCACCAAGTCGCTTGGTACCAAGGTGCCTATCCAAATTGCCGAAGGGATGAAGCGTCCAGAGAAGCCTTTGCAGGCTGCAAAGCTTGCTTCTGAGTGTGGACTCGTTGAAAGAAGCCATCTGCCGGTTCTTCCTCACTTCAAGGAATACAAAAAAACGCTAATCTATTGGAGAACTACATTGAAAAAGTTGCTGTAAGCTACTTGTTTCGTAGCTAATGTGCTATCTATTTTCTGTTACACCTACGTATGATCACTAATCTTGTTCCTGCATTGTTTGCTGTCTTGGTAGGCAAATTTTGAGATGAACACAGACTCGGAGACCATTAAAACTGCGTGCAAAGATATTCTGCAGAAAACATCAAAGAGCAGACACCATCAGATGAAGAAGAAATATTTTGATACCATAGCAGCAAACAAAGTCAGCATCAAGTATCCGGTGCCAGATATGACGGACGGTGAATGGCAAGCTCTGGCGGAGATGTGGTCTACCCCAAGACACAAGGTTTGTATCTGTTGCTGTGGCATCTTGTCTACATGTAGCTGCTAGTTTATGTTCTGCACATGATATGCTAGTGCTAGATCATGCTCACAGTATGCTTTTTTGTAGGAAACCTGTGTGTTGAACAAGATGAATCGAGAAAAAGTCGTGTACCAATAGAGAACTTGTTCCAGGCACTACACAACACACATTTTTGCCACTGTGAGAACTTTTATCTAGAGACCTTACCATTTGATCCTTGTTGAATAACATTTCTGATTCTTGCTGAATAACATTTTGATTTTTGTTGAAAAGCATTTCAAAAAGAAGAGCATAAGGGTGAGGAGCTATCTATGATTGACTTGTTCAAGGACACCCACAACAGCAAGAAGCACGGGTTTTCGGAGCTAGTTAAGATTGCTATAGTAAGTCACTCCATGCTTTGTCCAGCTAGTTCAGAGCTTGAGGTTTCACGATTTGCTGATGCTGCTGTATGTTCCATGCTTTGATGTTGTTTGCTAGAGCCTAAGATAGGTTTGGTATCTCAACAAAGATATTAGAATTTGTTGTATAGTTCTCAACAAAGATATCAGAATTTGCTGTAGCTATTTGTTGCATTTTTATGATATGATGAAAATTGATCTGAATGTCGTTGCCTTTGATAATCGGCTCTCTCGGGAAGCCATCGTATATAGAACCACCATTCTAGGCTTAATGAAGCCATCATATTGTTCCAATTGCATGACTCCAGATCACATAAGTGTGTACACTTGCTATAATGAATCTGTTATTGATAATATCTACGTGCAGATTCAAATAATGCTTTCAGGTTACTAGTCATCATCTTCTTCTGTTTGAGCTTGAGTAAAATATCTACGTATAGATTTTGTGTGCTGGTTTGGTTACTTCAAATAATTCATTTTGTGTGCTGGTTTGGTGGCATTCTTGTTTGGTTTCTCTTGCTTGGGTTGGTTTGCAAAATGTGAAATAGATCTGCCACTAATGTCTATCATTTTCCTCCATATGCTAGCTTGAGATGGAAAAAAGGAAGGACGCTGGTACCAGAAGGTGAAGAGCCAAAGTCTACTGCTAAAATTGTTGACGAAGTTCTCAAGACCGAAGTCAAGCCAAGCACATTCCTGAGGAATGTTGGGCTCCAGTCATCTAGGAACAACTCCAGCAAAGCAACTGCTGCTGTGGCTGCTCATGTGTGTGATCTTAGCAAAAGCTGGAGAGGTCGGAGCTTCAAACTGAAGTGATGCAAGAAGAATTGGCGGCAATCAAGATGAAGGCGGAAGAAGCTGAAGCTGCACGCGGCAAGGAACTTGAGCTGCTGCGCAAGAAGTCTCAAGAACAGGATGAGAAGTTAGCCCACTTGATGGCTCTCTTTGGAGCTAAAGCATCGTAGAAGCTCTATGCGATGGCTCATTTTGGAAATTGTGAAGTTGAACTTGTCGTAGAACCTATGAACTTGTGATGGCTCATTTTGGAAGCTATGAAGTTATGCCATTTTGGAAGCTGTGAAGTTGAACCTGTGAAGTTATGAACCTGTGAAGTTATCCCTTTTCTGAAGCTGTGAACCTATGAAGTTATGCATTTTCTGAATTATTTGAGTTTTGTTTGGATCACAGAATATTATTTGGATTAATTGGGCACTAAACTTAGTTGTACTACAAAAAGGCCGAGGCCCAAACAAGAATTAGACTAAAATGGCTTGGGCCTAAAAAAAGAGTTGACTGTAAAAAAAACAAGTATGTAAAAGGCTGCATCCCAGAGAATAAAAGGCCAAGGCCCAAACAAGAACTAGACTAAATAAAAGTCCCAAGGCAAACGGAAAAAGAAGGCAAATATTTTTGTGCTTTTCCCAAAAATGTTTTAGAAGTGGGAGAGATGAAAATGAGAGGCAATTGGCAAATAATGTAAATTGCAAGGAGATGAGATTTGTGATTAGGAACCTGATAAATATTGATGATGTCTCCCCAAATTGGCAAGTTGACGAGAGACTACCTTGACTTGATCCTTCCCGGCAACAGCGCCAGAAATTCTTCTGTTGCTTGCTTATGCGTTGGTATTTCCCCGAAGAGGAGAGGATGATGCACCACAGCAATGGTAAGTATTTCCCTCAGTTATGAAACTAAGGTTATGAATCTAGTAAGAGAACCAAGCAACACTATGTAAATGGTACCTGCACACAAATCACAAATACTTGCAACCCAACGCGTAAGAGGGGTTGTCAATCCCTCCACGGTAATAAGATAGATTAAACTGTGTGAGATTGGATAAATAGATCTTGCAAAATCACAAAATAAAATAAATAAATAAAAAGTGCAGCAAGGTATTTTTGGGTTTTTGGAATAATAGATCTGAAAACAATATGATAGAAAATAGACCCGGGGGCCGTAGATTTCACTAGTGGCTTCTCTCAAGAAAATAGCATACGGTGGGTAAACAAACTGTTGGGCAATTGATAGAAGAGCAAATAATTATGACGATATCCAAGGCAATGATCATGTATATAGGCATCATGTCCAAGATTAGTAGACCGACTCCTGCCTGCATCTACTATTATTACTCCACACATCAACCGCTATCCAGCATGCATCTAGTGTATTAAGTTCATGGAGAAACGGAGTAATGCAATACGAACGATGACATGATGTACACAAGATCTATTCATGTAGGAATAGACCCCATCTTTTTATCCTTAATAGCAACGATACATGCGTGCCTCGCTACCCCTTCTGTCACTGGGTGATGACACCACAAGATCGAACCCATCACAAAGGACCTCTTCCCATTGCAAGAAAAAACAATCTAGTTGGGCAAACCAAACCAAAGCTTCGGAGAAGAAATACGAGGCTATAATAATCATGCATATAATAGATCAAAGAAGACTCAAATAATATTCATGGATAGAACTGATCATAAACTTACAATTCATTGGATCCCAACAAACACACCGCAAAAAGTCATTACATCAAATAGATCTCCAAGAACATCGAGGAGAACATTGTATTGAGAATCAAAAAGAGAGAAGAAGCCATCTAGCTACTGCCTACGGACCCGTAGGTCTGTGGTGAACTACTCACGCATCACCGGAGGAGCACCAATGAGGATGATGAATCCCTCCATGATTGTGTTCCCCTCCGGCAAGGAGCCGGAATAGGGCTCTAGATTGGATCTTGTGGTTCTGGGACTTGCGGCGGTGGGAACTCTGATCTCTCGACTCCCCTAGGGTTTCTGGAATATTTGGGTATTTATAGAGCTGAGAGGCGGTGGAGAGGACCTCCATGGGCCCCACCACCCATCAGGGCGCGACAGGGGCGTCTGGCGCGCCCAGGTAGGTGGTGGGCCCCACGGGCCTCCCCTCGGGTACTTCTTCCTTGGCTCCCAAGTTGCCTTCTGGGCATAAAAAATTCTCCAAAAAGTTTCGTGGCATTTGGACTTCGTTTGGTACTGATATTTTGCGAAGTAAAAAACAAGCAAAAAACAGCAACTAGCACTGGGCACTATGTCAATAGGTTAGTCACAAAAAATGATATAAAGTTGCTATAAAATGAATATAAAACATCCAAGAATGAGAATATAACAGCACGGAACAATAAAAAATTATAGATACGTTGGAGACGTATCAGTCAAGCACATACTGATTGTAATGATTCTCTGCCTCCTCTCTACTACTGAACGAGTCATGGGAGCTGCCTGGGTAATAAATCACTTGTTCATTGCATGCGGACCATGTATCATAGACTCCTGGACACCTACCTCTGTACACCACATACCACTTCATCTACAAAGAAAGAGAAAAGGAGGTAGAGAAGGAATGCAAGGTTAAAATAACACATCATACATAATCCACGTAAGCATTCATCACTCATATACCCAAAAGCATCACAAGTGACAATCCAAGTCCACATCAGCTGCTACATAACTATATCACTAAATAAACATCAAACTATCTAGGTGGACTACTCCAAGGTGAAACCGGTGATCATGGAGTCAGAGCACGTGGGGGCATCCCCCATAGTGGAGGACCAAGCGTCATTGGGAAGGATGGTCGGTGGACTCAATGGCACTGGGTCGTCACTCTCCTTACGTGGCGGGGCCTTGCTCTCCTTAGTTGGCGGATTCTTCTTGGCCAGATCCTCAAAATACTTTATTAGGATCAGTTGTGAGTACTCCACAATGAGCGCCACCAAGTGGTCCTCGGCGCGCTTTCCCTTGACCGCGGAGTCGACCCTAATAGAAGTCGCGTCATCGGAGGAAACCATAACCGCCAAATCGATCGGTGCTAACACTTTTCTTCACACAATGAAATGTAACATAAGAATCAAACATCAAAGATTACTTCTAAGAAAATTTATCATGGTGGACACTCTCGTGGATATTTCGACTTTCGGTGATGGTCAAGCTGGGCAAGCTCATCATGTGTACTCAAGGTATCACGGGACGAACTCGCCCAGATCGATAGTCATCGTCAAAAGTCGATTTCTTTCCTCCAAGAACAACTCTCATCGAATGTCGGTGATGGTCGCTCTTTCTTTGATCCTCCTGCTTTACCAAGATCTCAGAGGAAGAGCATAGGAAGAGCGGCCCCCTATGACAACAGTCGATAACATCTCTCATCTGTCAAATATGGTGGACACTCTCTCTGGTGGTTGTATATATGGGGGACACTCTCTCATGGGTATTTCAACTTTCGGTGATGGTTAATCTGGGTGAGTCCATTGTGTCTGACAAAGGTATATCACAGGACGAGCTCGCCCAGATTGACCGCCATTGTCAAAAGTCAATTTATTTTCCTCCAAGAACAACTCTTATCGACTGCCGGTGATGGCTGTTCTTGCTCTGCTCCTCCTGCTTTAAAAAGATCACAGAGGAGGAACATAGGAAGAGCGACCCCCTACGACAACAGTTGGTACCATTCCTCTGAAAACATCTCTCATCTGTCAAATATGGTCGACACTTGCTCAAGATAAAAACTACTGCAAAAAACTACTACATAAAAACTACTATAAAAACTACTACATAAAAACTACTACAAAAACTAATAGATAAGCAACAAAATCCATACATACATCTACCCATAGCATGCATCCATACAACATCATCAAAATTTATCTATATAGCATCCATCCATCTATGCATCTATTCGTCCAACCATCTATGAATCCGTACATGTGTACATATAGCAGTCGGGGGCGAGGGGCGGGGGGGAGCTCACCGAGGGGAGGAGCTCAGAGGAGTGGGGGTCGCCCATGGGGTGGGGCGGCTCAGGGGGGAGGGGGCATAGACGGGGAGCAGAGGATGGGCAGGCGCAAACGAGAAATGAAAAAGAGAGCGCAGGGATTTCACTTAAGTGTCCCGCGGACCTTTCTCAAGAGCCTATCGGTGGGGCACTTGGAAAAGGTCGTAAGACCTAGATCTAGGTTTTAACTTTTACCGAGTGCCGCATGGTACTTCCATTTTGCGTCATGTTTTCCTACTGATACTTATAATGTTTTTGTTCATTTTTACACTTTGTGATGCAATTCTAATGCCTTTTCTCTCTTAATTTGCAAGATTTACATGGAGAGGGAGATTGCCGGCAGCCGGACCTGAAAAAGCTACAGCAAAGATACCTATTCTACAGAGCTCCAAATGACCTGAAACTTCATGGAGATTTTTTATTGAATATATAAAAAATACTGGAGCAAAGAAATACAAGAGGGGGCCCATCAGTTGCCCACAAGGCAACATGGCATGCCCTGATGCCTTGTGGGGCCTACGGCTGGGTTGCCAGAGTGAGGACAGAAGCTTAAACCCTAGTTTATGCGTTATTCCCTAAGGGGCTGATTTGGGTTCATATGTTTCATGCCATGGTTATATTTATCTTAATTCTTCTTTCGTAGTTGCGGATGCTTGCAAGAGGGGGTAATCATAAGTGGGAGGCTTGTTCAAGTAAGAACAACACCCAAGCACCGGTCCACCCACATATCAAATTATCAAAGTAGCGAACGCGAATCAACTAAACATGATAAAAGTGACTAGACGATATTCCCATGTGTCCTCGAGAACGCTTTGCTTCATATAAGAGAACGTTTAGGCTTGTCCTTTGCTCTAAAATGGATTGAGCCACCTCGCTGCACCTTTTGTTACTATTGCTACTTGTTACTTGTTACGAATTATCATGCTATCAAACTATCTGTTACTGCTACTTTCAGTACTTGTAGAGAATACCTTGCTGAAAACCACTTATCATTTCCTTCTGCTCCTCGTTGGGTTCGACACCCTTACTTATCGAAAGGACTACGAATGATGTCTACTATGCCACTTTTATTCTTTTAGACGTTGTTGGGCCTCCAAGTGCAGAGTTTTGTAGGATAGTAGAAAATTTCCCTCAAGTGGATGACCTAAGGTTTATCAATCCATGGGAGGCGTAGGATGAAGATAGTCTCTCTCAAACAACCCTGCAATCAAATGCAAGAAATCTCTTATGTCCCCAACACACCCAATACAATGGTAAATTGTATAGGTGCACTAGTTCGGTGAAGAGATGGTGATACAAGTGTAGTATGGATAGTAGATATAGGTTTTTGTAATCTGAAAATATAAAAACAACAAGGTAGCAAGTGATAAAACGGAGCACAAACGGTATTGCAGTGCTTGGAAACAAGGCCTAGGGTTCATACTTTCACTAGTGCAATCTCCCAACAATGCTAACATAATTGAATGATATAGCAATCCCTCAACGTGCGACAAAGAATCACTCCAAAGTTTCTATCGGAGAACGTAGGACGAAAATATGTATCAACACCTATGCATAGATTACCCCAATGTCACGATAATCCGCAAGTTGAATACCAAAACATACATCAAGTAACTCAATAGAATACCCCATTTTCACCACGGGTATCCACATGCAAGACATACATCAAGTTATCTCAAATCCAATATTCAATCCAACATAACGAAACCTCAAAGAGTAAGACTCAATTCATCACAACAAGATAGAGAGGGAAAACACCATATGATCCAACTATATTAACAAAGCCCATGGTTACATCAAGATCATGCTGGATCAAGAACACGAGAGAGAGAGATAGAGAGATCAAATACATAGCTACTGGTACATACCCTCAGCCCCAGGGGTGAACTACTCCCTCCTCATCATGGCGACTGCCGGGATGATGAAGATGGCCTCTGGTGATGATTTCCCCCTTCGGCAGGGTGCCAGAGAAGGCCTCCAGATGAGATTGCTACTTCTGAGCTGCGTTCGGATTTCCTCGAAGAGGAGTGGATGATGCAGTAAAGTAGAGATAAGTATTTCCATCAGTTAAGAACCAAGGTTATCAATGCAGTAGGAGAACCACGCGAAACCTCATTAGCAGCACCTACACACAAAAGAGCAAATACTTGCACCCAACGCGATCAAGGGGTTTGTCAATCCCCTTGCAGCTATTTGCAATGATCAAATCTGACAGTGATAGATAGATAAATAAAACACACACAAAATAACGGTAAATAAATTGCAGCAAGGTATTTTTGGATTTTATATATGATAAAAGTAGACCCGGGGGCAATAGTTTTCACTAGAGGCTTCTCTCTCGAACAAAAAACATATGGTGGGTAACAGTGGCGGATCTAGGCCCTAGGCCCAGGGCGTGAGGCCCATTTCCTTTGTAGACTATAGCAAAAATATGGTAGCAATTACTACAGTATACGATGGGGGCCCGGGGCACTAGGCTGGGCTGGATCCGCCCCTGGTGGGTAAACAAATTACTGCTGGGCAATTGATAGAAAGCACATAGTTATGACGATATTCAAGGCAATGATCATGTATATAGGCATCATGTCCGAGACAAGTAGACCAACTCCTGCCTGCATCTACTACTATTACTCCACCCATCGACCGCTATCCAGTATGCATCTAGGGTATTAAGTCCATGAAAACGAAGTAACGCCTTAAGCAAGATGAGATGATGTAGACAAAGTAAACCCAAGCAATATGAATAAACCTCATCGTTTTCCCCCTAATGGCAACAATACAAATACGTGCCAGGTCCCCTTCTATCACTGGGATTGAGCACCACAAGATTGAACCCATCACAAAGCACCTCTCCCATTGCAAGATAAAATCAATCTAGTTGGCCAAACCAAACGGATAGATCAGAGAAAAATACAAAGCTATAATTATCATGCATAAAAGAATTCAGAGAAGACTCATTTAATATTCATGAATAATCTGATCATAAACCAAAAATTCATCGGATCCCAACAAACACACCGCAAAAGAAGATTACATCGAATAGATCTCCAAGAACATTGAGGAGAACATTGCATTGAAGATCAAAGAGAGAGAAGAAGCCATCTAGCTACTAGCTATGGACACAAAGATCTGTGGTAAACTACTCACACATCATCAGAAGGGCAACAAGGTTGATGTAGAAGCCCTCCGTGATTGATTCCCCCTACACGGGGTGCCGGAAAAGGCCTCCAGATGGGATCGCAGAAGAACAGAAACTTGCGGCGGCGGAAAAAGTATTTTGGGTGGCTCTCTAATGTATTGGTAATATTTTTGAATTTATAGAGGTGGAATTAGGTCAAGAGGTGCCACGAGGGGCCCACAAGCCTGTAGGGCGTGCCCCCTGAGCTTGTCGCTCCCTCATGACTCTTCAGGTCTTCTCCCGAACCTTCTAGGGTCCCTTTTGGTCTAGAAAAAATTAATCCAAAGTTTTTTCTCCGTTTGGACTCTGTTTGATATTGATTTTCTGAAAAGCCCAAAACAAGCAAAAAACAACAACTGGCACTGACACTAGGTTAATAGGTTAGTCCCAAAAAATGATATATAATTGCATATAAAACATCCAAGATTGATACTATAATAGCATGGAGCAATCAAAAATTATAGATACGCTGGAGACATATCAGAGATCACTTCGGTACAGAGGCTTGCGACGGCGGAGTGGAAGTTTAAGATTTTTTCTGGGGTTTTTGGTACTTATAGGAATTTTTGGCGTCGGTTTCACGTCATGGGGGCCCACGAGGAAGCGATAAGCTCGGTAGGCGCACCATGGGAGGGGGGACCCGCGCCCTGTCAGCTTGTCATGTCCTCGTGGGTCTTCTTATCCTTCCACGAAGCTTCGGGGGTCTCTTTTTGTCCATAAAAAATTACCGTAAATTTTCAGCCCATTCCGAGAACTTCTATTTCTGCACAAAAAACAACACCATGACAGTTCTGCAGAAAATAGCGTCAGTCCGAGTTAGTTCCATTCAAATCATACCAAAACCATATAAAATTGTTGTAAACATGACATTAATACTTCATAAATTATAGATATGTTGGAGACGTATCAGCATCCCCAAGCTTAATTCCTGCTCGTCCTCGAGTAGGTAAATGATAAAAAGAAATAATTTATGAAGTGTGAATGCTAGCATAGTGCATAAGTTTGATCAGTGATAATTTCAATCACTTTTCCTAGCATCATAAACAGCAACTCTTTCTCATAAAACTCATCATGATCAAGTAGCAATCAATTCACATGTTATCGTTTAAATAATGCATTCTCATGAAACTTAACAACCTATGTTCTTAGTCACCAAACAATATCAATGCATCTTACTTTCAACCAAGTCTAAGTAAGAGCTCCACATACGCAATTATCATATAGTCTTCTATGATTGCTAGTATTCACAACATATTTTTTATAACAAATGGCATCCATCGAACACAGAGAAAGATAGGGGCTTAATGTTTCGCCTCCCAACTCATTTATCATAGAGATAATTGTCAACAATAATAATTCATGATCAAATACATTTGAATGGCCATATGTGCCTGGATCTTTCCCCACCACATGATGCTTGCAACTAAAGATTAGGTTGGAATAAGAAACTGACTGACCAAAAATAAAATTAACAAAAAAAGTAAAAGATAAGCCCTTCGCAGAGGGAAGCATGGATTTGTAGAGGTGCCAGAGCTCATTGCTTAAAACAGAGATGAATACATTTTGAGTGGTGTGCCTTTCCTGTCAACGTCACGACTAAGGTATTCAATATCCTCCATGCTAAAAACATTATTGGCGGTTCCGTTGCAAAAATGAAAATTTTAACTCCCCCTCAACCATTCAAACACACCATGGCTAGCCGAATTCATGGGTGCCCTCCAAACTTTCAACTTTCCAAGGGGAGCCTTTGTTTTATTATATTTTTTTTATTGACGGGACTGGGCATCCCTTTTACAAGTTTCTCTCATGCAAGGACAAGTGAATAAACACCCATCATGAGAATAACCCACTTAGCATAGAAGATATTGACCACCCCGTCACTCCATGAGCGGTACAAGCACACAAAACAAATGTTTATTTGAAGATTAGAGAGGGCACATGCAAATGTACTTGGAACTACATGGTAATATCATATATAGGTAGGTATGGTGGACACTCATGCAAGAAACTTAGCTCAAGGATTTTGGATGCACAAGCAGTACTCCTGCTTATTACATAAAATTTGGCTAGCAAAAGATTATAAACAAGCACCACATGTTGGAGGATCCATAACAATATAAATTCTATACAAATATACCCAACCATAACTTATTACGTTGTCTTTCTTTTCCAACTTCAACCAATTTGATCAAGTTTGAAAATAATTAATGGGTATTTACAATCATAAAAGATGTCCAAGATAATATAAGTGTATGTGAAATTTCTCTTCCATATACTAATCATTCATGAATTGCTTGTATGACCAATATTGTGATTATCAAACTTCAATAAATTTTACTTTCTAAACCCAATGTGAAACTACTACTAGGCATGATACAAGCATATGAAGCACATATAATTTCAACTTCATGATATTCAATTCATTCAACAATTTACTCTTAGGATATAAGTGAAGCAAAAGAGTAAATGACGAACTACTCCAAAAAGATATAAGTGAAGATCAAATGAGTAGTTAAACAATTAAGTAGCTATGTGAGGACTTTCTCTCATTTAAAACTTTCAAATCTAAGTATTTTATTCAAACAACAAACAAAAATAAAAGGGCACTCCAAGAATAGCACATATCATGAACAAGTAAAAACTTAGGCTCAACCAAAACTAACCGATAGTTGTTGTTGAGAAAGGTGGGATGCCTACCGAGGCATCCCCAAGATTAGATGTTTGAGAATTCTTAAGATATTAACTTAGGATGCCTTGGGTATCCCTAAGCTTGAGCTCTTGTGTCTCCTTAATTCACCTCATATCACGGTTTCTCCTAAATCTTAGAAACTTCATCCACGCAAAACTCAACAAGAACTCGTGAGATAAGTTAGTATAAATCAATGCTAAACCTTATCATTCTCTACTGTAACAAACCACTAAAATTATTATTAAACATTGCATACTAAATGCCTCTGCATATTTAATACTCCTATTCTCAAATATAATCATTAAACAAGCAAACATATGCAAACAATGCAATCATAACAGCAATATGTCTAAACAAAACAGTATGTAAAGGATGGAAGAAGATTCATACTTCTTTAACTCCAAAAGTTCTGAAAATTACCACACTGTAGAAAATTTATCATAGCTTACTGTATAAAAATTTCAAGATTTTATCATGTTCTGAATTTTCTGAAGAATTCAGACAATGGCTATACTTGGCACTATTATTGAAATAAAATATACAAAACATTATTCTAAATAATAGAAAGAAATAAAAATGAAAGAAAATGATGCTCCAAGCAAAACACATATCATGTGACGAATAAAAATATAGCTCCAAGTGAGGTTACCGATAATTTTGAAGACGGGAGAGGGGATGCCATCCGGGGCATCCCCAAGCTTAGATGCTTGAGTCTTCCTTGAATATTACCTTGGGGTGCCTTGGGCATCCCCAAGATTAGGATCTTGCCTCTCCTTATTCTCATCATATCGATATCTCACCCAAAACTTGAAAACTTCAATCACACAAAACTTAACGGAACTTCGTGAGATAGGTTAGTATGATAAAGAGCAAATCATTCACTTTGATACTGTCAAGACAAGATTCATATTTTTTCTTACATAATTCCTACTATACTCTATCATTTCCACAATTTATATTGACCAATATAAGCCATATAAACTATACAACAAGCAAACTAGGCATTGGAAACAGAATTTGTCAAAAGCAGAACAGTCTGTAATGATCTGAATAAACACCATACTTCTGTCCCTCAAAAATTCTGAAACATTAGGACAACGTAGGAAATTTGTATATCAATCATGTGTAAAAATTGCAGTATCAAACCCCAGTGAATTATAGTAATTCCAGCACTGGGCCCAAAAGTTTCTGTTTTTGCACAGAATCAATTCAACTATCATCCAAATCATCCCAAATGCTTTATTTGGCACATTATTGAAACAAAAGCTATAAAACATGATTACTACAATAGCTTAATCATGTGAACACACAAAAACTGTAGGTATAAGTACTGGGTTGTCTCCCAACAAGCGCTTTTCTTTAATGCCTTTTTAGCTAGGCACGATGATTCTAATGATGCTCACATAAAAGTAAAGAATTGAGACATAATGGGAGCATCATGAAACATATGGAAATCATATTTAAGACCTATGCATAGGGATTTTGTGAGCTAACAATTTCTGGGAGGAAGAATCAACTAGCATAGGAAGGCAAAACAAGCTATACTTCAAAACTTTGAACACATAGAGAGGAAACTTGATATTACTGAGATATGTAAAAGCACATGTTCCTCTCTCATAATAATTTTCAGTAGCATCATGAATGAATTCAACAATATAGCTATCACATAAAGCATTCCTTTCATGATACATAAGCATAGAATTTTTATTACTCCCCGCATAAGCAAATTTCTTCTCATCAATAATAGTGGGAGAAAACTCAACAAAATAACTATCATGTGGGTACTTGATTGGCATAATCAATTTGAGCATTAAAATCATGATGACAGATTTCATGGTTATCATTATTGTTTATAGCATACATGTCATCACCATAATCATCATAGATAGCAACTTTGTTGTCATAATCAATTGAAACCTCTTCCAAAATGGTGGTATCATCACTAAATAAAGTCATGACCTCTCCAAATCCACTTTTATCAATATTGTAATAAGATTCAACACCCTCCAAAATAGTGGGATCATTACTACCTAGAGTTGACACTCTTCCAAACCCACTTTCATAAATATTGCAATCATCATAAATAGGAGGCATGCAATCATCATAATAAATTTGATCATTCAAAGTAGGGGGACTAAAAAGATCATCTTCATTAAGCATAGCATCCCCAAGCTTTGGACAAATATTAATTGCAGCAAATAAATTCTCAAACATGCCATCCTCATCAAACATAGCATCCCCAAGCTTGTGGTTTTTCATATCATAAGCATAATCACTCTCATCATTAATAGTATGAATAGCACCAATAGTATAACAATTATTATCATCATAGTTTTCTAAGTTGGTGCCAAAAGGAGTTTCAAGATTATAAGAATTTTCACTATCTTCCCAATCATAATTATCACAACAAGTAATAAGCATAACAAAACCATCTTCAATAGTTCCTTCGGGCATTGTGCCATAAGACCAAAAAACAATATCATCATCAAGTGTATCATCTTCCACAATTATTTTTGATTCATTCTCCTGAGGCGCAACAATAATAGGAGCAACAACATTCGGGAGAGCTACCTTTTTACCTTTGCTTCTCCTTCTTTTCTTATTCTTCTTCTTCACCACATTATGTGTGGGTTCAATCAATTTTTTCGAGCTTCTTATTGAAGAGAATTGTTGGGTAGGAGGCTCCTTCTCGTCACCTGCTTCATCACAAGAGACAATAGGAGGGAAAGTGAAAATCTTTACCCTTTCATTAGTATTCCTTTTATATTCTATTGGTTTTTCCGTCTTTCTATAGTTGGCAATATAAGCATTCTCATTGCAATTTACCACAAAAAACATATAGATTTCTTGTAGACTAGTTTCGGTATAGTCTATGAATATGAATGCTTCAAACCAACTATTTTTATGTGACAATTTTTCACACCCCAAAAATAAACAAAGTTCACTTTAAAGTTCAAGGGTGATTAAGTTATTACAATATTTGGCCACGATTCGATCATGAAAATGTATGGATTGGAAATTAAGATAACCAACCCTATTGCAACATTCACAAGTAATGGGATGAAGAGAGCATAATTTTGTAGCAATTCATCTATCACTTTAAGCCACCAATTGGTTTTATCATGTTTATGCTTCTTAGAAAATCTATGGTCCCTATTAGACATGTCTTCACAAACTTTATGCACTACACAAAAATTGACATGCTTATAAGAAAGATTTTTATCATGACTAGTATAATCATCATTAGTATTATTGATATTCAAAGAAAGCATACTAACAACATTGCAATCATGCTTATCATTCAAAGATTTTATTTCAAACATTTTATAGAATTCTTCTTCTAACACTTTGGCATAATTTTTTGATCCATCATTTTCAAGAAACACATCATAAAGATAAAGGACTTGATGAAACTTCAATTCCATTTTTTAGTTTTCTTTTATAAACCAAACTAGTGAATAAACAAGAAACTAAAAGATTCAATTGCAGGATATAAAGATATACCTTCAAGCACTCACCTCCCCAGCAACGATGCCAGAAAATAGCTTGATGTCTACTACACAACTTTTATTCTTGTAGACGTTGTTGGGCCTCCAAGTGTAGGGTTTTGTAGGACAGTAGAGAATTTCCCTCAAGTGGATGACCTAAGGTTTATCAATCCGTGGGAGGCATAGGATGAAGATAATCTCTCTCAAACAACCCCGCAATCAAATACAAGAAATCTCTTGTGTCCCCAACACACCCAATACAATAGTAAATTGTATATGTGCACTAGTTTGGCGAAGAGATGGTGATACAAGTGTAGTATGGATAGTAGATATAGGTTTTTGTAATATGAAAATATAAAAACAGCAAGGTAGCAAGTGATAAAACGGAGCACAAATTGTATTGCAATGCTTGGAAACAAGGCCTAGGGTTCATACTTTCAGTAGTGCAATCTCTCAACAATGCTAACATAATTGAATCATATAACAATCCCTCAATGTGTGACAAAGAATCACTCAAAAGTTTCTTTCAGAGAACGTAGGACGAAAACGTGTATCAACCCCTATGCTTAGATTACCCCAATGTCATGATAATACGCAAGTTGAATACCAAAACATACATCAAGTAACTCAATAGAATACCCCATTGTCACCGTGGGTATCCACATGCAAGACATACATCAAGTGATCTCACATCCAATATTCAATCCAACATAACGAAACCTCGAAGAGAAAGACTCAATTCATCACAACAAGATAGAGAGGAAAAAACACCATATGATCCAACTATATTAACAAAGCCCATGGTTACATCAAGAACATGCCGGATCAAGAACACGAGAGGGAGAAAGATCAAACACATAGCTACTAGTACATACCCTCAGCCCCGAGGGTGAACTACTCCCTCCTCGCAGGGGCGGAGCCACATTATGCCATCTGGTGTCACTGGCACCTGGTAAAATACGTGTTTACCTTGTACAATGTCCAGATTTTTGGGTTGGACACCGGTAACTTTTGGACCTAGACATCGGCTAGCCCAGTGATACACAAAACAGAACTACACAAGCGAGGCAGTAGCCCATCTATGTAAATGTCCACTCCTGATTGATCGATTAATCGATCCCTGGTCCTTGTACGTGCGCGTGTTAAAAAAAGCTATCGATCTTGATTAATCCATCCCCAATATGGTTGTACCTTACCTGTATGTGCACCTGTCGAGTTGCTTGTCCGCTTGGCTTCTGCGCCACAACCCTCGCAGTGTCGCCCAGTCTCTCCTCTTCCCCTTCTCCGTTGTGCGTCCAGCCGCCAGCCCGCCTAGTTGTCATTGTTCAAGCATCGCTAGCCGGCCGCCTCTACTCTCGCCCGCTTAGGGATTGTTGGAAATTTGAGGTACGTCTCAACTCTCAACTCAGCACTTGGTAATTGCCGATCTCTCTCAATCTGAAATCCCAACTGTGTGTAGAAATTCAATTTTTTCAATTTCTGTTTTTCAAATTATATGGCTAGGGTCATAAAATTTAAAGCTATCACAATTGGGAACAATTTGCTGCGATTCATATCTAACCAGGGGTACAGTGTTAACTCCCTAATCATATCATTCAATCAATACGTTTTGTTTATTGTTTCTATTCTTGCATATGCAAACACAAATAATGTAACCCACAAAAAACACAAATAATGTAACCCAGACATTTTTGCTAACACAATAATAATTAATCACAGGAGAATTTATGGAAAGTTTTCTTAGAAAAATGAAGACTTCAGCAAAAGATGATATAGCTAGCCCATCACATGAACCGGATGATCCTCCACCTCCACCATATTCAAGTGGAAGTGAAGCAGTTTATTTATTTTGGTAAGAAATCTTGTTGCCATATAGTTTGTGTTGTTGGGTGTGTTATTTTATATATATTATTTCTTAGTGTCCATCCTTGTATATATGAAGTGCACGTGGACACCGGGACATTTTTTTCTAGATCTGCCCCTGCCTCCTCGTCATGGAGACCGTCGGGTTGATGAAGATGGCTTCCGGTGATGATTTCCCCCTCCGGCAGGTTGCCAGAGAAGACCTCCAAATGAGATCGCTTCGGTACAGAGGCTTGCGGCGGCAGAGTGGAAGTTCTAGGTTTCTTTCTGGGGTTTTGGTATTTATAGGAATTTTGACATCGGTTTCACGTCTGGGAGGCCCATGAGGAAGCGACAAGCTCGGTAGGCGCGCCCTGGGGGGAACCACGCCCTATGAGCTTGTCGTGTCCTCGTGGGTCTTCTGGTCCTTCCACGAAGCTTCGAGGGTCTCTTTTTTTCCATAAAAAATCACCACAAATTTTCATCTCATTCCGAGAACTTTTATTTCTACACAAAAAACAACGCCCTGGTAGTTCCGCTGAAAATAGCGTCAGTCCAGGTTAGTTCCATTCAAATCATACCAAAACCATATAAAATTGTTGTAAACATGGCATGAATACCTCATAAATTATAGATATGTTGGAGACGTATCAGAGAATGTTGCAGCTTGTCCTTTGCTATAAAAAGGATTGGGCCACCTTGTTGCACCTCTGTTACTATTGCTACTAGCTTGTTACTTGTTATGAATTATCTTGCTATCAAACTATCTATTACCGATACTTTCAGTACTTGCAGATAATACCTTGCTGAAAATTGCTTATGATTTCTTTTTGCCTCTCATCGGGTTCGACACTCTTGCTTATCGAAAGGAGTACGATTAATCCCCTATACTTGTGGGTCATCACCGCACTCAGTAAAAACAAGTCTGCCGAGTGCTACTCTCGGTCAGCATTGATACGTCTCCAACGTATCTATAATTTATGAAGTATTCATGCCATGTTTACAACAATTTTATATGGTTTTGGTATGATTTGCATGGAACTAACCCAGACTGACGCTGTTTTCAGCAGAACTACCATGGTGTTGTTTTTGTGCAGAAATAAAAGTTCTCCAAATGCAATGAAACTTTTTGACAATTTTTTTTTGGAACAAAAGAGGAACTAGAAGCTTCGTGGGAGGGCTAGAAGAGCCACGAGGTGGGCACAACCCACCAAGGCGTGCCAGAGGGGCCTGGCTCACCCCGGTGGGTTTTGGTCACCTCGAGGCCCATCTTCGCGTGAAACCGGCGTAAAAAAATCCTATAAATACAGAAAGCCCCAGAAATAACCCTAGATCAGAAGTTCCGCCACCGCAAGCCTCTGTAGCCACGAAAAACCAATCTAGACCGCGTTCTGGCACCCTACCAGAGGGGGAAATCATCACCGGAGCCCATCTTCATCATCCCTATGGTCTCCATGATAAGGAGGGAGTAGTCCACCCTCGGGGCTGAGGGTTTATACCAGTAGCTATGTGTTTAATCTCTCTCTCTCTCTCTCTCTCTCTCTTGTGTTCTTGAGATGGCATGATCTTGATGTATTGCGGGCTTTGTTAATATAATTGGATCATATGGTGTTTCTCCCTCTCTATCTTGTTGTGATGAATTGAGCTTTCCCTTTGAGATTTCATTTTATCGGATTGAATATTTTTATGGATTTGAGAGCACTTGATATATGTCTTGCATATGAATATCCGTGGTGACAATGGAGTATTATATTGATTCACTTGATATATGTTTTGGCACTCAACTCGCGGATTCCCGAGGTGACATTGGGGTAATCTATGCATAGGGGTTGATGCATGTTTTCGTCCTACTTTCTCTGGTAGAAATCTTGGGGCACTCTTTGAGGTTCTTTGTGTTGGATCAGGTATTATGAATCTGAAATTGATTGATGCGTATCGTATAATTAACTCATGGATACTTGTGGTGACATTGGAGTATCTAGGTGACATTAGAGTTGGTTGATGCGTATCATATGGTGTTATTTTAGTACGAACTCTTGGATAGATCAAACGGAAAAAATAACTTTGTGTTATTTTAGTACGAACTCTTGAATAGATCGAACGGAAATAATAACTTTATTGTGGTTTCGTACCCTACAAACAATTTCTTCTTATGTTATCCGCTAGATAAGAACTTTGGAGTGATTCTTCATCGCACGTTGAGGGGTGGTTATATGATCCAATTAGATTAGGATTGTTGAGAGATTGCACTAGCGAAAGTACAGACCCTAGGCCTTGTTTTCAAGCATTGCAATACCGTTTGTGCTCACTTTTGTTACTTGCTACCTTGCTATTTTTATTGTACTATTACAAAAATCAATATCTACCATCATTACTACGCTTGTATCACCATCTCTTCGCCGAACTAGTGCACCTATACAAATTACCATTGTATTTGGTGTGTTGGGGACACAAGATACTTTTTATTATTTGGTTGCAGGGTTGTTTGACAGAGACCATCTTCATCCTACACCTCCCACAGATTGATAAACCTTAGGTCATCCAGTTGAGGGAAATTTCTACTGTCCTACAAAACTCCGCGCTTGGAGGCCCAACACGAGTCTACAAGAACAAGTTGCGTAGTAGACATCAAGCTCTTTTCTGGCACCGTTGCCGGGGAGGTGAGTGCATGAAGGTATATCTTTAGATCTTGCAATTGAATCTTTTAGTTTCTTGTTTTATCACTAGTTTGGTTCGTAAAAGAAAAATACAAAAAAACAATGGAATTGAGGTGGCCTCATATTATTCGTATTTATCATGTCTTTCTTGAAAATGATGGAAAGGAAAATTGTGCTCAATTGATAGAAGAAGAATTCAATAAAATGTTTGGCATGAATGATAAGCATGATTGCAATGTTGTTAGTATGAATTCTATGAGTGTCCAAAATGCTAATGATGATTGCACTAGTCATAAAAAAATGTTTCTTTTAAGCATGTCAATTTTTGTGGAGTGGAAAGACTTTGTGAAGACATACCTTATAGGGATGATAGATTTTGTAAGAAGCATAAACATGATAGAACTAATTTTTTGCTCAAAGTGGTAGATGAATTTGCTACAAAATTATGTTCTATTTGTCCTATTACTTGTGAACTTTGCAATAAGGTTGGTCATCTTAATTTCCAATGCAAACTTTTTCATGATCGAATCATGGCCAAATATTGTAATGACTTGATCACACTTGAACTTTATAATGAGCTTTGTCTATTTTTGGGAAGTGAAGAATTGACACATAAAAATAGTTGGTTTGAAGTATTCATTCTCACGGACGACATTGAAACTAATCTAAAAAATATCTATATGTTTTGCATGGTAAATTGCAATGAGAATGCTTATATTGCCAACTATAGAAAGATGGGAAAACCAATATAATATAAAAGGAATACTAATGAAAGGGTAAAGATTTATACTTTCCCTCCTATTGTCTCTTATGATGAAATAGGTGGCGAGAAGGAGCTCCCTATTCAACCGATCTCATCAATAAGAAGCTCGGAAAAATTAATTAAACCCACACATGATGTGGTGAAGAAGAAGAAAAGAAGAAAGAGTGGAGGTAAAAAGGTATCTCTCCCAAATAATGTTGCTCCTATTATTGTTGTACCTCATGAAAATGAATCAAAAATAATTGTGGAAGATGATGCACTTGATGATGATATTGCTTCTTTGTCTTATGGCACAATGTCCGAAAGAACTATTGATGATGATTTTGTTGTGCCTATTGCTTGTTGTGATGATTATGATTGGGAAGATAATGATACTTCTTATAACCTTGAAAATCTTTTTGGCACCAACTTGGGAAATTATGATGATAATAATTGTTATACTATTGGTGCTATTCATACTATTAATGATGAGAGTGATTATGCTTATGATATGCCAAGCCACAAGCTTGGGGATGCGATGTTTGATGAGAATGACATGTTTTAGAATTTATTTGCTGCAACTAATTTTTGTCCCAAGCTTGGGGATGTTATGCTTAATGAAGATGATCTGTTTAGTTCCCCTACTTTGAATGATCAAATTTGTTATGATGATTGCATGCCTCCTATTTATGATGATTGCAATATTTATGAAAGTGGGTTTGGAAGAGTGTCAACTCTAGGTACTAATGATCCCACTATTTTGGAGGGTGTTGAATCTTATTGTAACAATGATGAAAGTGGATTTGGAGAGGTCATGACTTTATTTAGTGATGAATCCACTATTTTGGAAGAGGTTTCAATTGACTATGATAACAAAGTTGCTATCTATGATGATTATGGTGATGACATGTATGCTATATTGAATAATGATAACCATGAAACTTGTCATCATGATTTTAATTTTCAATCACATGATAGTTATTTTGTTGAATTTGCTCTCACTACTATTCATGAGAATAAAATTGCTTATGTGGAGAGTAATAAAATTTCTATGCTTGTAGATCATGAAAGGAATGCTTTATGTGATAGTTATATTGTTGAATTCATTCATGCTGCTACTGAAAATTATTATGAGAGAGGAACTTGTGATTCATGATGCTCTCTTTATGTTTCAATTCTTATCTTTTATGTGAGCGTCATTGAAATCATCATGCCTAGCTAAAAAGGCATTAAAGAAAAGCACTTGTTGGGAGACAACCCAACATTTATACCTACTGTTTTTGTGTGTTCACATGATTATGCTACTGTAGTAATCATGTTTTATAGGTTTTGTTTCAATAAAGTGCCAAGTAAAGCCTTTGGGATAGTGTGGATGATAGTTGACTTGATTCTGTGCAAAACACAGAAACTTTTGCGTCCAGTACAGAAATTCCTATATTTTACTGGAAAGTGGAAAAATTCTGAATGTTTTACAGTTGATGGGTATACAAATTTTCTACATTGTCCTAAGTTTTCAGAAATTTTGGAGTTACAGAAGTATGAACTTAATTCAGATCTTTACGTACGGTTCTGTTTTTGACAGATTATGTTTGCAATGCATAGTTTGCTTGTTTTATGGTTTCTATGGCTTATATTGCTTAATATAAATTGTGGAAATTGTAGAGTACAGTAGGAATTATGTGATAACAATTATGAATCTTATCTTGACAGTACCAAAGTGAATGATTTGTCTTTATCATACTAACCCATCTCACGAAGTTCCGTTAAGTTTTGTGTGATTGAAGTTTTCAAGTTTTGGGTGAGATATCGATATGAGGAGAATAAGGAGTGACAATACCCTAAGCTTGGGGATGCCCAAGGCACCCCAAGGTAATATTCAAGGAAGATCCAAGCAACTAAGCTTGGGGATGCCCCGGAAGTCATCCCCTCTTTCGTCTCCAACATTATCGGTAACCTCACTTGGAGCTATATTTTCATTCGTCACATGATATGTGTTTTGCTTGGAGCATCATTTTATTTTGTTGGGATTTTCTTGCTGTTATTTATATAATGTTTTGCATCTTTTATTTCAATAAAAGTGGCAAGGATAGCCTTCACCATGCTTATTTTGCAAGTATATGAGTTGCTGTTTCAAAACAGAAAGTTTGTCGCTGTTGCAAAAATTTCCGAGAAAAGTCAGAATGTGATAAAATGCTGAAATTTTTTGCACAATAAGCTATGATAAATTTTCTACAGTGTGGTAAATTTTCAGAAATTTTTGAGTTAGGGAAGTATGAGTGTAATTCCACTCTTTATAGACTATCCTGTTTAGACAGATTGCTGTTATGTTTGCATTGTTTGCATATGTCTGCTTGTTTAATGATTCTATTTGAGGATAGGAGTATTAAATATGCAGAGGAATTCAGTATGCAATGTTAAATAATAATTTTATTGATTTGTTACAGTAGAGAATGATAAGGTTATTGCATTGATTTATACTAACTTATCTCATGAGTTCTTGTTGAGTTTTTGTGGATGAAGTTTTTTTAAGATTTAGGGAAACCGTGATATAAAAGGAATTAAGGAGACACAAAAGCTAAAGCTTGGGGATACCCAAGGCATCCCAAGTCAATATTTCTATAATTCTCAAGCATCTAAGATTGGAGATTCCCCGGTAGGCATCCCACCTTTCTTCATCAACAACTATCGGTTAGCCTTGGTTGAGCCTAAGTTCTTGCTTCTTCACATGATGTATGCTATTCTTAGAATTTCATTCTATTTTTTATTGCTGTTTTAATAAAATAATTATATCTGAAACTTTTAAATAAGAGAGAGTCCTCACATAGCTACCTATTTACTTAACTACTCATTTGATCTTCACTTATATCTTTTTGGAGTAGTTTGTCATTTACTCTCATGCTTCACTTAGATTATTTTGAGAGTTGAAAATTTTGAAGAATTACTTATGCTCTCGTGCTTCACTTAAATTTATTTGAGAGCTTGTTAGTAGCAATGGTAATATATAAATTTAGTCCCAAAGTAATGGATATTCAAGAGGGATATAATAAAAACTTTCATGAAGATCATTGGATATGATAAGTTTGATTCCTTGCAATAGTTTTGCGATATGGAGATAATAATATGTGAGTCATGTTGGTGAGTAATTATGCTTTAGTAGGAATATTGGTGTTAAGGTTTGTCATTCCCTATGCAAGCACGAAAGTCAATAGTTATGCAATGAAGTTACATCCTACTTGTGGTGCATTATTCGGTGTTAGTTATGTTTAATGCTCTTTTATGATCATTTTTGTTTCTTGGTTGATCGCTTCTCAATCTATTTGCTAGCTTCCATTTGTACTAAGTGGGAATACTACTTGTGCATCCAAATTCTTAAACCCAAAGTTGTGCCAAATGAGTCCACCATACCTACCTATATGCGGTATTTCCATGCCGCTCCAAGTAAATTTGTATGTGCCAACTCTAATTTTCAAAATAAATTTCCTTTTTGTGTGCACGTACCACTCATGAAGCGGCAGGGGGTGGCCAATATTTTTCCATGCTAGATGTGTTATTATCAAGATGAGTGTTTATTCACTTGTCATTGGACGAGAGTGTGGCGGTAATAGGGATGCCCAGTACCGAAATGGAAAAGAAATTTATTTTATGTTGTCAAATAATAAATTACTTGGAAAGTGTTGGTATGGAAGGCACCCGTGGATACGGCTAGCCATGGATTGCGAAAGAATGGTGGAAAAAGGAATAAACTTTATTTTATGTTTGGGAACTGCCTATGATGTATCTAGCATGGAAAGTATTGGGAATTCTCGGTCGTTTTCGTTGACAGGAATAGCATGCCTCTCAAAACAATTTTATCTCTCAATTTAAGCTTTGAGCTCTGGCACCTCTACAAATCTTTGCTTCCCTCTGCGAAGGGCCTATCTATTTACTTTATGCAATTTTTATTCTTATTGAATCTCCATCTTCTCTTATAAAGCACCAACTAGGGAACACTATTGTCATACTTGTGCATTGGGCATAGTTAATATTCGAGTGCTTTTCATGAATGGATCAATGATTGAGCATAATGGGCTAGGGATAGCTTTCTTTAGTGTTGATATTTTGAAAAGACATGGTTGCTTGCTGATATGCTTGAGTATTGATGTCCTCATGTCAAATTATAGACTATTGCTTTGAATCATGCAAGTCCAAATGTCCATGCTACAAAAGAAAAGAGTTGCTACTTTATCATGATGAGTTTTATGAGAAAGAATTGTTGTTATGATGCTAGGAAAAGTGATTGAACTTATCATTGATCAAACTTATGCACTATGCTAGCATTCACACTTCATAAATTATTTCTTTTATCATTTACCTACTCGAGGACGAGTAGGAATTAAGCTTGGGGATGCTGATACATCTCCAACGTATCTATAATTTATGCAGTATTCATGCCATGTTCACAACAATTTTATATGGTTTTGGTATGATTTGCATGGAACTAACCCGGACTGACGTTGTTTTCAGCAGAACTACCGTGGTGTTGTTTTTGTGCAGAAATAAAAGTTCTCCAAATGCAACGAAACTTTTTGACGATTTTTTTTGGAACAAAAGAGGCACTAGAAGCTTCGTGGGAGGGCCAGAAGAGCCACGAGGTGGGCACAACCCACCAGGGCGCGCCAGAGGGGCCTGGCTCGCCCTGGTGGGTTGTGGTCACCTCGAGGCCCATCTTCGCGTGAAACCGACGCCAAAAAATCCTATAAATACAGAAAGCCCAAGAAATAACCCTAGATCAGAAGTTCCGCTGCCGCAAGCCTCTGTAGCCACGAAAAACCAATCTAGAACCCCTTTCGGCACCCTGCCGGAGGGGGAAATCATCACCGGAGGCTATCTTCATCATCCCTATGGTCTCCATGATAAGGAGGGAGTAGTCCACCCTCGGGGCTGAGGGTTTGTACCAGTAGCTATGTGCTTAATCTCTCTCTCTCTCTCGTGTTCTTGAGATGGCATGATCTTGATGTATCACGGGCTTTGTTAATATAGTTGGATCATATGGTGTTTCTCCCTCTCTATCTTGTTGTGATGAATTGAGTTTTCCCTTTGAGATTTCATTTTATCGGATTGAATATTTTTATGGATTTGAGAGCACTTGATATATGTCTTCATATGAATACCCATGGTGACAATGGGGTATTATATTGATTCACTTGGTATATGTTTTGGCACTCAACTCGTGGATTCCCGAGGTGACATTAGGGTAATCTATGCATAGGGGTTGATGCACGTTTTCGTCCTACTTTCTCTGGTAGAAATCTTGGGGCACTCTTTGAGGTTCTTTGTGTTGGATTGAGTATTATGAATCTGAAATTGTTTGATGCGTATCGTATAATTCACTCATGGATACTTGTGCTGACATTGGAGTATCTAGGTGACATTAGAGTTGGTTGATGCGTATCATATGGTGTTATTTTAGTACGAACTCTTGGATAGATCGAACGGAAAGAATAACTTTGTGTTATTTTAGTTCGAACTCTTGAATAGATCGAACGGAAAGAATAACTTTAAGGTGGTTTCGTACCCTACAAACAATTTCTTCTTATGTTCTCCGCTAGATAAGAACTTTGGAGTGATTCTTCATCACACGTTGAGGGATGGTTATATGATCCAATTAGATTAGCATTGTTGAGAGATTGCACTAGCGAAAGTACGGACCCTAGTCCTTGTTTTCAAGCATTGCAATACTGTTTGTGCTCACTTTTGTTACTTGCTACCTTGCTGTTTTTATTGTTACTATTACAAAAATCAATATCTACCATCATTACTACGCTTGTATCACCATCTCTTCACCGAACTAGTGCACCTATACAAATTACCATTGTATTTGGTGTGTTGGGGACACAAGAGACTTTTTATTATTTGGTTGCAGGGTTGTTTGAGAGAGACCATCTTCATCTTACACCTCCCACAGATTGATAAACCTTAGGTCATCCACTTGAGGGAAATTTGCTACTGTCCTACAAAATTCTGCACTTGGAGGCCCAACACGAGTCTACAAGGACAAGTTGCGTAGTAGACATCAAGCATCATTTGTGCCTCTTTCATCTAACCTTGCATCACATAGGATTTTCCATTGAGCTTCTGGGCACGATTTCATGTGCCGCCTTGCAGATCTGCAATATTCGGCGCTGAAACCCTAGGAGTGCAATAAATGTCTCAAATATTGCAAGAGGTTTCAAAAAATGTGGGGGCCAGACAAGTGCCATGCGATGGCCTCCTCTAAGATGACTAGAAGTTTTGAGGCCAATGGAGCAACAGGACCCACACTTCCTTCACAAATTGGACACGTTCCCTCTCGATACCCAGAGTCTAGCTCGGAGATGGTGCAGTTTACAAGCGGCCTCAGGGGAGGCTTATTCGAAACAGACCCAAAATTTTGCTACACCCTACATGGGCCATGTGATGCCGCCATGCTAGCTCCCGAGGATTTCCGGCATCATACGAATTTTTGAGGATTTAAACGGTTGGATCAGGCATGCTGACGAGTTAATTTCGGACCCCCCCCCCCTCATGGTGGGGCCTGCCCCTTCCTTATCTATACAAGGCCTACGCATGTCACAAAGACAACAAAGAGGATTTTCCATTCAGCTTTTGGGTATGATTTTATGTGCCGCCTTGTACATCTGCAATTTTCGGCGCTGAAACCCTAGCAGTGCAATAATTGTCTCAAATATTGCAAGAGGGTCCAAAAAATGCGGGGGCTTGAAATGTGTCATGCGATGGCCTCCTCTGAAAGGTCTAGAAGTTTCGAGGCCAACGGATCAATCGGACCCGCACTTCCTTCACAAACCGAATACGTTCCTGATACGTCTCCAACATATCTACAATTTTTTATTGTTCCATGCTATTATAGTATCAATCTTGGATGTTTTATATGCATTTACAAGGATTTATATATCATTTTGTGGGACTAACCTATTAACTTAGTGCCCAGTGCCAGTTGCTATTTTTTGCCTGTTTTTGGTTTTCCAGAATATCAGTACCAAACAAAGTCCAAATGCCATGAAACTTTTTGGAGATTTTTTTCTAGAAAAAAGAGACCCTAGAAGCTTCGGGAGAGGGCCAGAAGATGAAGGAGGGGCCCACGAGGCACCAGGGCGCGCCCTGGTGGCTCGTGGGACCGATGTTCACCCGTTTAACCTAATTCCGCCTCTATAAATTCTCTAAATCGGGAAACCAACAGAGAGCCACCCAAAATACTCTTTCCACCGCCGCAAGTTCCTATTATCGAGAGATCCCATCTGGAGGCCTTTTTCGGCATTCTGCCGGAGGGGGGATCAATCACGGAGGGGCTCTACATCAACCTTGCGGCCCTTTCAATAATGTATGAGTAGTTTACCACAGACCTACGGGTCCATTAGTAGCTAGATGGCTTCCTCTCTCTCTTTGATCTTCATTACAATGTTCTCCTCGATGTTCTTGGAATTCTATTTGATGTAATCACTTTTTGCGGTGTGATTGTTGGGATCCGATGAATTGTGAGTTTATGATCAGATTATCCATGAATATTATTTGAGTCTTCTCTGAACTCTTTTATGCATGATTATTATAGCTTTGTATTTCTTCCTGATCTATTGATTTGGTTTGGCCAACTAGATTGATTTTTCTTGCAATGGGAGAGGTGCTTTGTGATGGGTTCGATCTTGCGGTGGTCAATCCCAGTGACAGAAAGGGACATGCCACGTATTTGTATCGTTGCCATTAAGGATAAAAAGATGGGGTTTATTCATGCATGAGTTTACTTTGTCTACATCATGTCATCTTGCCTAAGGCGTTACTCCGTTCTTTATGAACTTAATACTCTAGATGCATGCTGGATAGCGGTCGATGTGTGGAGTAATAGTAGTAGATGCAGGCAAGAGTCGGTCTACTTGTCTCGGACATGATGCCTATATACATGATCATTTCCTTGGATATTGTCATGATTATTTGCTTTTTTATCAATTGCCCAACAGTAATTTGTTAACCACCGTATGTTATTTTCAAGAGAGAAGCCTCTAGTGAAAACTATGGCCCCCGGGTCTACTTTTAACATAAATTAAAATCCAAAAATACCTTGCTGTGATTTTTCTTTTATTTATTTATTTTGTGTTTTATTTATCTATCTATCACTACAAAATTTAATCTTTGCAAATAACCGCCGAGGGATAGACAACCCATTGTTCACGTTGGGTGCAAGTATTTATTATTTTGTGTGCAGGTACTGCTAACAAGGTGTTGCGTGGTTCTCCTACTCGATTGATAACCTTGGTTCTTAACTGAGGGAAATACTTATCTCTACTGTACTGCATCATCCTCTCTTCTTTGGGGAAATCACAAAACAGCTCACAAGTAGCAGGAAGGATTTCTGGTGCCATTGTCAGGGAGACATCATCAACATCTATCAAGTACCTACGCATAAACTCTCATCTCCTTGCATTTACATTATTTGCCATTTGCCTCTCGTTTTCATCTCCCCCACTTTAAAAAGTTTTTACAAAAATATTTTATGTTTGCCTTTTTGTTTGCTTGCTCACTTTATTGTTATGGCTAGATCTTCCCTTGTTACGTGTACCCCTGAAAATGAAGTTCTCAATTTTAAGCAAAGGGGGGGGAGAGAATTTAAAAGATGCTTGGTATAGGATTTGCGATGCTCATAACAGATCAACTCGTAAGCAATCCACTACCGTTCTTCTTCGCAATTTTTATGTGGGTATTACTACTTGGTATAGATTTATTCTTAATACTACTACCAGAGGGAATTTCTTGAGTAGTCACCCTATGGATTCTTTCAATGCTATGGGAAATTTAGTGGGGTCACCACCTATCACTATTAATGAAACGGTTTTAACTTCGGAACATGTTATGCAAAGGTTAGACGCTATTGAAAATAAAATACCTACCATAGAGCATATTGAAAATTTGGATAAAAAGATTCATAAACATTTCAATAAATTTGGATCAAAGGTAGGGATTACTCTTAAGATGCTAAAAGAGAAAGAACCGATAATTAATGAAAGGGTGGAGCAAAGTCCCGCTAGGATTGATAAGTTGGAAGAAATTATTAATAATTTGGGTTCCGCTTTTTATTCTGTTAAAACTATTCAAAAGAATCCTCCTAGCAAGAATTACAAGTTTATATACGTTCCTAAAAACATGGGTGCCACATCTAGCAACGACGGCGAAGATCTTAAAATGATTAGTGTTCACCCCAATTTTGTTAATTTGATAAAGGAACCTATATATGAAAATAAATTCCATAACTTTGTTCCTAGGAGTGTGATCATTAAAAACATGCATGCTAGAACTCCTAGGAAATATGGATGTGTGATTGAGGAGTTAGAAACTAAGGATGACAACACTTGAAACTATGCATTACGCCTAGCTAAGGGTGTAAAACGATAGCGCTAGTTGGGAGGCAACCCAATAGTTATCTTAACTTTATTGTTTCCTTTTTTGTGTGCACACAATTATGCTACTATTAAGGTTGTGTTTTGTGTTTTAATTAGTGTTTGTGCCAAGTAAAGCCTTTGGGATGATTTGGATGATAGTTGATTTGATTATGTGCAAAAACAGAAACTTGCCCACGTTGAAATTTGTTGGAGCGTGATAAAATTCTGAATTTTTGCACATGACTGATATACAAATTTCCCACATTGTCCTAATTTTTCAGAATTTTTTGAGTTACATAAGTAGGTTCATTGTTTGAATTACTACAGACTGTTCTGTTTTTGACAGATTCTGTTTTCGTTGCGTTGTTTGCTTGTTTTGACGAATCTATGGATTGTATCGAGGGGTATAAGCCATGGTGAAGTTAGAATACAGTAGGTATAATGCAATAATAAAACACGAATGTGTTTGCAACAGTACCTAAAGTAGTGATTTGCTTTATTATACTAACGGATCCCACAAAGGTTTTGTTGAGTTTTGTGTGCTGAAGTTTTCAAGTTTTGTGTGAGATCACGATGGATGAAGGAATAAGGAGTGGCAAGAGTCTAAGATTGGGGATGCCCGAGGCACCCCAAGGTAATATTCAAGGAATCCCAAGCATCTAAGCTTGGGGATGCCCGGGAAGGCATCCCCTCTTTCTTCTACCGATCATCGGTAATGACACTTGGAGCTATATTTTTATTCATCACATGATATGAGTTTTGCTTGAAGCGTTGTGTATTATATGAGTCTTTGTTTGCCTTTTAGTTTTTCGCAATCATCCTTGCTGGACACACCTTTTTGAGAGGGACACACATTTTTCGTGATTTGTTAGAATACTCTATGTGCTTCACTTATATCTTTTGAGCTAGGCAGTTGCTCTGGTGCTTCACTTATATCTTTTAGAGCACGACGGTGATTAAATTTTGAAGAAATAGATGAACTCTCATGCTTCACTTATATTATTTTGAGAGTTGATAATAGTAATGGTAACTTGCACAAGATATGAATTTGGTCCTAATATGATGAATATTGAAGAAGGATATAATAAAAAACTTTCATGTAGATCACTGGATATGATAAGTATGATTCCTTGCAATAGTTTTGCGATATGGAGATGATAATATGTGAGTTATGCTAGTGAGTAATTGTGATTTAGTAAGAATAATTGTGTTAAGGTTTGGGATTCCCTATGCATGCACGTAAAGTCAATAGTTATGCAACGAAGTTATATCCTACTTATGGTGCATTATTCAGTGTTAGTTATTCTCAATGCATGTTTATGACAGTTTTCGTTTTCCAGTTGGTTGCTTCTCAATCTATTTGGTAGCCTCCATTTGTACTAAGCGGGAATGTTGCTTGTGCATCCAATTACTTAAACCCAAAGTTGTGCCAAATGAGTCCACTATATTTACCTATATGCGGTATTTACATGCCATTCCAAGTAAATTTGCATGTGCCAACTCTAATCATTCAAAAAACCATCCGTTTTGTATGGCCGTACCGTTCATGAAGCGACAGAGGGTGGTCAATATCTTTCACACTAGATGCGTTATTCTCACGATGAGTGTTTATTCACTTATCATTGCACGAGAAAGTGGCAGGTAATAGGGATGCTCAGTCAAGAAATGAATTAAAATGAAAATGAAAATAAAATAATAAAATCCCCCTTGGAAAGTTGAAAGTTTGGAAGACACCCGTGGATACGGCTAGCCATGGATTGTGAAAGAATGGTGGAGGGGGAGTAAACTTTATTTTCTATTTGGGAACCGCCTATAATGTGTCTAGCATGGGAGATATTGGAAACTTTCAGTCGTGACGTTGACAGGAAAAGCATGCCTCTCAAAAGTAATTTTATCTCTATTTTAAACTTTGAGCTCTGGCACCTCTACAAATCTCTGCTTCCCTTTGCGAAGGGCCTATCTATTTTACTTTTATGCATTTTTATTTTATTTTGAGTCTCCATCTTCTCTTATAAAGCACCAACTAGAGAGCACTATTGTCATACTTGTGCATTGGGTGTAGTTAATGTTGAGTGTGTTTCATGAATGGATCAATGACTGAGCATAATGGGCTAGGGATAACTTTCTTTAGCATTAATTTTTTGAAAGACATGATTGCTTGTTAGTATGCTTGTGTATTTATATCTTCATGTCAAACTATAGACTATTGCTTCGAATCACTCGAGTCCAAATATCCATGCCACGAAAGAAAAGATTATATGATGAATATGATAGGTAGCATTCCAAATCAAAAATTCTGTTTTTATCATTTACCTACTCGAGAACGAGCAGGAATTAAGCTTGGGGATGTTGATATGTGTGACGCCCCAACTTAATCGTGCACTAATCATACATGCAAATGCACACGATCAAGATCAGAGACTCACGGGAAGATATCACAACACAACTCTAGACACAAATTAAAGTCCTACAAGCTTTATATTACAAGTCAGGGACCTCAAGGGCTCGAATACGCAAGAGTCAGCGGAAGCAACAATATCTGAGTACAGACATAAATAAAAAAGTCTACCTTAAGATGGCTAGCAAAACAAAGACAACATCATGGATCAAAAAGGCGTATGCCTCCTTCCTGGGAGCCACCTATCTACTCCTGGTCGTCGGCAGTCTCCACATAGTAGTAGGCTCCGTCGGGGAAATAGTAGTCGGCGGTGGGATCAGCTGGCTCCTAGGCTCCGTCATCTGATCGCAACAATTGGGTATGGGGAAAAAGAGGTAGCAAAGCAATCGTGAGTACTCATCCAAAGTACTCGCAAGACTTACATCAGATCTATACTAAGTATGCATCAGTATCAAAGGAATGAGGCTATATCTTTGGGCTGAACTACAGAAATGCCAGAAGAGAAGGGAAGGCCTAGCCTATCGAAGACTAGCATCTTGCAGCATTAGAAGAGTGCATATTAGCATAATATAAAGTAGTGAGTATGTTGTAGTAACGCTCAGAGATTCTTTCTCAACTCCATGCGAGAAAGCAATCTCGGAGCCATCGTATCCATTTAGTGTCTCTAGTATCCAGTTCTAGTTGTTTAGATCGGGATACAACTCCGAGAGTCCGTTACTGGGGACACGGCTACACGGCTATTCGAATAGATTAACTTCCCTGCAGGGGTGCACCAACTTACCCAACACGCTCGATTAACTCTGGCCGGACATACTTTTCTAGGTCATGCCCGGCCTCGGCTGATCGACACACCGTAGTCCTACCTAGGCTCAACAGAGAGGCCAGCACGCTGGTCTACATCCTAAGCGCTCAGGGGTCTTAGGACCATCTCCCTTTGCACTCCTGCGCGTTGCGTACGCGGCCTGGAGTAGACCCACCCGCTAATACAAGTGTAGGTGGTTCCTGTCCAACCAGGCGCGCGCCGCTCAATTGCTGACGTCTGAAGAGCTTTTGGAGAATCATATGACGCCGAGTGCCCATACTTATTCCCGCGTGGTGGTCAGTGCTAAAAGGCCAGAGGCCTACTCAGATCACATATCCAAACCCGTTAGTGTCTTGGGAGCGCGCGGAGACGATCAATGATCTATGGTCCCGTCGCCCCGTGTCGCGAACTTACGACAAGGGCTAAGAATGCCTGGCCGTGCCGCGTAATTATCTCGCGGGTACCCTCCAGGTCAACTCGACTCACAAGAGACTGTCGGGAACTCAGGTCCACCTCTATCGGGGTGGCACCGCCTGTCCTTTCACTCCCGCAGAAACAGTGGACGGGGAACAGGTTAAGGTAACTGTGTGTCTGTAACATCTAGGGGGAATCCTAGGAATCACCCTCGATGGATTCCCACTCGACGTAACCATCAAGATGAACTTGGAGGAATCACCCTCGATAGGTTCACACTTGAAGAGCTGCACGAAAGAGTCGTTATCGGGAGTGGTGAAGGAGGAATCACCGTTCGTAATCCACGACCGATTAGCTACACTACAGAGATATCATCAGGAGTGCGTTATGAGTATCACCCTCGGCACTCGATAGTAGCTCTGCAGAGTCGTACAACTAAGGGGGTTTGTGCGATGATGTGTTGGTCTCTGCACATCGATCACGTTGATCGAGTCATCCGGTAATAAAGCGAGGGCAACTGACAAGCTGAGGGGCCACTGATGGATTACTATTCAACCTATACTAAGTATGTAGGATAACAGGTAAATTAATAATAGCAGGTTACAAAAGCAGGCTATGTGTAACACCCCATGTCATTAGCCACAGTAATCACTTTTGATAATGACAAGTCAGCATGTTTAACAGTGCATAATCATCATTAGCATCATGTTGCATTTCAACTCCTAAGTCAGAATTCAAATTTAAATGAAAGTGGAAAATAAAAGTTGTGCAACATAGAAACTAAAATGTTCAATAAATAACAAATATTACTGAGACCATTCTAAAATTGTAACCAACATTTAGTAAATTAATTAAGTGACCCAAACCTCTTTTAATAGTGGCTGAAAATAATGTTTAAAACCCTTTTAATAAATCTAGATCAAATATGAAACGATGTTTTGCCCAAACTAGTTTTTGGTGTTAGGGTATAGTGCACTGCTAATTATGGACTAGGTCACACTTTTTACAAAATGCACATAGTGCCCAAACAATTAGCTAACAGAAAAGAAAAGAGACAGAAAAAGAAAAAGGGAAAATGCCTAAAGACGCTACTGTGCACTTAAGCCTATCGCTACAGCACCGGCCCAGCCCACCCCGCACCTCCTCCCTCCTCCCGCACTGCTCATGCCGCCCCACTGTCAAACACCGCGCGCGCGCGCCCCAGGCTCCCCTCGCTCGCCGCCCGACAACGCGCCCGTGCTCGCGCGGGGATAAGAACAGCCCCGCACCCACCCTGGCGAACCCTAGCCCCAGTCCCCCCCTTCCTCCCTCGCTCCCGGCCTCGCCCGATGCCGCCATGATCGGCCTCCGCTGAAGCTCGTGGCCACCGCCACCCTTTCGCCCCGTCGACGTGTCCACGAGCTCCGCCGCGTCGAGCCCGTCCTCCTCGACCACAAGCCCGAGCCCCGGAAGCTCTGCATCGCCGGACTGCTTCGCCTTCTTCCCCTACGGCCGCCGTCAAACACCGCCTCGATTCGCCGCCGTGGCCCTTCCCCGAGCCGTCCCCGGGCCTCCTCTGCAACGCCGGTGAGCCCCTGCGTCGGATGCGCCCTCCCCTGCCCCCTCTAGCCGCCCGTAGCGAGCTCCTCCACCTTAGCCGAACGCGCCGCCGTCTGACCTCGTCGCCGGTGTGGCCACGGTGACCATATGGTCCCGTGCGTGCACCGTTGCACTCCCCGCAACGCGTAGACACCGAAGCCACCTCGCCCTGCCCTTTTTGCACGCCGTAGCCCCGATCCCGACGGTGGCCGAACTCCGGCGTCCGCCTCGTTGCTCGCCGTCGACGCTACCGACCACCGCTGCCCCCGCCGTCACCCTAGATCGCTCCGCCGTCGTCTGCCCGTTCGAAAGAGCCCGGCCGCGCTCGCAATGGTGCCCTGTGCGCCATTTCTGAGCCGCGCCACCGTCCCTGGTGCTCGCCGGAGCAACTCCGGTGGCCGGCCGGCGCCGCCGCCGACGTGGCTGGCCTAGGGCCACCCCCAGTGCCACTGCCAGTGGGCCAGGCCGGCCCCAGTTGACCAGTTGACTTGGTCAACTGGCTGACTGGGCACTTCCCAGTCACTGACTGGTGGGGCCCCTCTCCCTGTGTCTATGACATATGGGCCCCCCCCCTGTCAGGTGCCTAATTAACTAATTAGGTAAATAAAAATAATTAAAATCCTAATCAGTCACTGACTGCTGGGCCCCACCTGTTAATTAACCCAATTAGTTATTTTAACCCCTCTGTTAATGTCACAGTGTATGACATGTGGGTCCCACCTGTCAGGTTTGACTCTGGTCAGCCAGAGTTGACCTGCTCATGTCACACTGACCTCATGCTGACGTCATCATTCACTATTCTAGATAATTCGAATTTAAATAAATAATTAAATTCAAAAAATGTTTAAAACTTTAGAAAATCATATTAAATAAACCGTAACTCCGATGAAAATAATTTATATATGAAAGTTGCTCAGAATTTCGATACGAATCTGAATACGCCCTCCGTATCCCTGTCAGATGCCCCAAGCTATATGAACATTGAACTTGTAGACCGATTTCGATAAATGAATAGTGCCCAATGTTGATTAAATAAATCCAAATAAATTCCTAAATTAACTAAATCATTTAGTTAGGCAGTAGAACACCCCGGCATATCATTTAGGCATGTCATACATATTGTTTGCATAATTGCCGTGAATTTATTGTTTCTCTCCCCCTCCTTCTCTCTCGATAGACGCCGAGACCGACGACGCTGCACCTGGGTACGACTACACTACCGATGAGCAGCCTGTTGACGATCTCTCTCTCTTGCCAGAGCAACCAGGCAAAGCCCCCCCCCCCCCCCCACCTTGAGCATCCAGATATCGCCCATTCCATTTCTCCTGCTTGCATTAGATTTTGCTACTGTTAATATATGTTCCTATTCTGATGCATAGCCTGCTTTTTTAACTTGTTCAATGTTACCTTACCTGCCTATGTTAAACTGTTTAGTATAGGTTGGTAGTGAACCATCAGTGACCCCACCACCTTTTCTTTGTTGCCCCGCTTGATCATCGACGACCCGATCAATGTGATCGTCGACCAGAGACCGACACCTCACTTCACACCCCCTTAGTTGTACGACTCTGCATAGTTACTATCGAGTGCCGAGGGTGATACCTCGCAACGCACTCCTGATGAATACTCTGCAGTGTAGCTGTTTGGTCGTGGTCATCGAGGGTGATTCCTCCTTCTCCACTTCCGATACGACTTTGTCGTGCAACCCCTCAGTGTGAACCTCGAGGGTGATGCCTTATACATTCACCCTGATGATTTCGTCGAGTGGAATCCGCCGAGGGTGATTCCTCGGGTTTTCCCCCTTGATGTTATGACCACACGGTTACTTTGACCTTGTTAAGGGCACTCGAGTGTGATATTGTGGCAGAGCATCAGAGACTCTGATTGTCTCCGTGTGATACTAAATGAGCCTATTGGATTTGGGTGTGTGATATGAGTGGGTCGACATGCCCTATACGCACTACCACCACGAGGGATTATGGTTATGGGGCCCTCTGCGATGTACGTTTCTCCCGAAAGCTCGTCAGACGTCACGATTCACCGTGCGGGCTGATTGTCGGGATTGGACTGGATACTTAACTGACGAGTTCAGTGTCGCGCCTGCACCCCGGCCAGTCTCGCAACACGCAGGGTGCCCAGGGCGAAGGCCCAAGACCTCTAGGTGCATAGGTTAGTCCGGCGTGCTGACCTCTCTGCCGAGCCTAGGTAGGGCGCTGCTTCGTGTTGATATTCTGAGGTCGGGCATTACCCAACAAGTGTGTCCGGCCAGAGTTGATCGAGCGTGTTGGGTAACAATAGTGCACCCCTGCAGGGATGAATGATCTATCGATAGCCGGTCCTACGGTAAAGGACGCCCAGTTTGTGTATCCCGATCTACTACTTGAACTGGATACTTGTTACTTAATTGAAGCTTCGGGATCACTTTCTCGCTTGGGAGTCGAGGAAGGATCTCTAGGCTTGCTTCAACATGTTTGCTGAATAAAATGCTATTCTACTCTCTTCTACTGCTGCAAGATGATGGCTTCGTGAAGATGCTAGTCTTCGATAGGACTAGGCCTTCTCTCTATTCTGGCTTTTCTGCAGCCCAGTCCACATATACAGCCTTTCTCCATTGATAATGTTGCATATGTAGTATAGATCCTTGCTTGCTGAGTACTTCGGATGAGTACTCATGGTTGCTTTACTTTCTCTTTTCCCTATACCCCACCTTGATGATACATCAGACGATGGAGTCCAGGAGCCAGATGCCACCACAGGAGCTTACTACCAGGAGGGTCCAGAGGGCACGTACTACTGGATCGAGCCAGCCGACCAGGAGTAGGATCGGAGGCTCCCAGGCAGGAGGCCAACGCCTTTCGATCTAGTGTCGTTGTTTGTGCTAGCCTTCTTAAGGCAAAACTTGTCTAACTATGTCTGTACTCAGATAATATTAGTATGACTGACTTATGTATTCGGATCTTCGGATCCCTGGTCTGTAATATTGTGGATCTCCGTTAAATTGTGTTAGAGTTGTGTTGTGATATCTTCCCGTGAGTCCCTGTGCTGGATCGTGCATGTTTGCGTGTATGATTAGTGTACGATTGAGTCGGGGGCGTCATACTATGCATCATAATAGGCGCTATCTAACAATAGTAGCAAAACCTAATGCAAGCATGAGAGGGAAAGAATGGGAGATATAGGAATGATCAAGGGGGTTTTGCTTGCCTGGAAGCTCTGCTGAAAGGGGCTGATCGTCAGGTGTGTAGTCGTACCCGGGAGCAGCATCGGTCTCGAGGTCTACCGGAGAGAAGAGGGGGAAGAAACAATAAATGTAAAGCAATCAAATGCATCACGATGAAAGACATGGCAATATGTTGTGCTAGGGGTGACCTAACGCAGTGCTACACGTTACAGACGAAGCAGGAAAACATCCGGGAATGGTTTCCCGACTTTAGGCAGTTATCGGACAGATGAACCGGAGGGGAAGGATCCATGTTCATCATGTTAGAGGCATGTGACAGATGAATGGATAACATATTCGGATTCGTCACATTTTTGTGAGCAACTTTCATATATAAATTATTTACATCTGACTTACGGATTAATTTGTATGATTTTTCAAAGTTTTAAACATTTTCTGAAATTATTATTAATTCAAAAATAAAATGGAAATTTGCTAAGTGCACACACAGAATGTACACAGCAGTGTGCTAAAGGGGCTGACAGGTGGGGCCAGTCAACTGCTAACGCAGCAGTTGACTGGCCAACCTTTGATTGGTCAAGGGGGTCCTCTGGACCCACCTGTCAGTGACTGGGCTTGCCCAGTCAGCCAGTTGACTGGTCAACTGGGTCCAGTGGGACCCAGTGGTCAGCCACTGTTAACTTAAACAGAGATTTTAATTAGTTGAATTAACTTAATTAGGCAGTGGGCCCAGTCTATCAGTGCCCTAGTTAAATAACAGAATTAATTAGACTAATACTAATTAGTTAAAAAACAGGCGGGCCCACGCGTCAGTGGGCCGGTGGGGAAGGTTAGTGGAGTAATCAACCGCTTGACGGGGTGGGGCCCACATGGCAGTGACCCAGCCGTGTTTAAACACGGTGGCACGCCGGCGGCAACCTCAGGAGCGGCGGGTGGCGTCGGGTTCGCGCCTCCAGCGACGAAAAGGCGCGCGGAGTGGCGGGATCGAATGCGGGTAGAGCCACGCGTCGATCCACGGCAGTTGCAGTAGCTGGGGGTGGCCGGAACGGCATCGGCGGCGAGCTCGGGTTTTGCGGCTGCAGCAAGCAAGCGAGCGAACGGAGGGGCTAGAGACGCTCTATGCGCCGTGGTGAAGATGATGGGCACACGCACATAACCAAAAGGTCGTCGGAAACACGACCGGCGACGAGGCGAGCGGTGGCAAGCTTTGGCCATGGCGGTCCTATGGCCTAGAGGACGCGTGCAAGCTCGAGAAGAGAAGGGGAAGGAAGAGGGGCTCACAGTGGCCCTGTAGGGGTGCACAGCGGGCTCAGGGGAGGCTCTGGGACGGCGGATTCCGGCGATGGTGACGGCGGAGCAGAGAAGGGAGACCGGCTCGATCTGGGCATTGTGGAGGCGTAGAGCTCGGAGTGGTGACCGGAGATGACGAGGCGGACGACGGCGAGGCTCCTGGCGAGATCCTAGGCGGCGGGGCGACGGGGAGCGCGGGAAGGGCGACGTCCATGGCGGCGGTGGCTCGGTTGCGGGCGAAGGTGACGAGGGAGTGCGCGTGGGAGGGGGGAGGAGTGAGTGGGAGTGGGGAGGAGACCGAGGACGAGGCTGAGGGCTCGCCCTTATCCCTACGTCGGTGTGGCACCGCAGGACTGCGTGCCGGTCCGGCGGGGACGGCGAGGTCGCACGCCCTCGGTCGTTCCCTGTAGCGAGGTTGTGGGCGACCGAGGGGGTGGGCTGGATTAGGCCGGTCCGGTGGGCTAAGGCCCAGGGGGAACAAGGAGGGTTTCTTTTCCTTTTCTTTTTTCAATTCCCATTTATTTTCCATTTTCTTTTTATTTGTTTCTGATTTATTTTTATTTCAAAAAGCAAATGACTTTTATTAATTATGAGACTTGGCCCAAAATTAGAGATGTAATTTTAGGCACTGCCACAAAAAGTTTGGGAGGCTTTTGAAAAGTTTTGGATTTTCATAAATTAGAAAAAGCATTTTAAATTACTGTTTTGCCATGTTTTAATTGTTTTAGGGCATTTACTCACTTTATAAAATGTTGGTTTCTCCATGAAAATTACTCAGTGATTATTTGCAATATTATGAACATTTTTGTCCTAGTGTTTGGTGAAACAATTTTTGGACTTTATAATTTAAATTTAAATTTGAATTCAGAGATAGAATTTGAAATGAGATATGAACTCAAAGTGATCAAACACTGTTAACCACAGTGACTTAGCATAATCAGAGAGGGTTACTGTAGCTTATTACATGGGGGGTGTTACAATACGTCTCAAACGTATCTATAATTTTTGTTTGTTCCATGCTATTATAGTATCAATGTTGGATGTTTTATATGCATTTACAAGCAATTATATATCATTTTTTGGGACTAACCTATTAACTTAGTGCCCAGTGCCAGTTGCTGTTTTTTGCCTGTTTTTGGTTTTCCAGAATATCAGTACCAAACGAAGTCCAAATGCCACGAAACTTTTTGGAGATTTTTTTCTAGACAAAAGTGACCCTAGAAGCTTCGGGAGAGGGCCAGAAGATGACGGAGGGGCCCATGAGGCACCAGGGCATGCCTAGGGGGGTGGGCGCGCCCTGGTGGCTCGTGAGGCCCACGCTCACCCGTTTGACCTAATTCTGCCTCTATAAGTTCTCTCAAATCGGGAAACCAACAGAGAGCCACCAAAAATATTTTTTCCGCCGCCGCAAGTTCCTGCTCTCAAGAGATCTCATCTGAAGGCCTTTTCCAACACTCTGACGGAGGGGGATCAATCACACAGAGGCTCTACATCAACTTGTCGAGCAAGAACACATGAGATGTAAAAAGTACTTGTCAAAAGTATGTTTTCCCTGCAGCATGTTTGTTTTCTGCAAAATGGACTATTACCTCTGTTCTGAATTATAAGACATTTCGAATATATCAATATGGACTACCCACAGACTAAAATGAGTGAGCAAATACACTGAAACACGTCTATCTACATTCAATTCAGAGAAGAGTTCGGAACGAAGTGAGTATCGGAAAGAAAAATCGACGTCGATCACGACGATTCAATCTTGTGCCTCGCATCCACTAAAAGGCAAAAAAAGAAAAAAAAATCTTGTGGCTCCCATACTTCTCTGGCTTTCTAGATGGCTAGAAAAGTCACGTACCTAATTTCTCGAGGCTGCCCTCGCTCACACTCAAACCAATTGAGCCAAAACCTCGAAGCAAAACTGCATACGTACGACTCCTGAACTCCTCCTCTGCACTGAAGCCAACCCGAGGTCTCCGGATGCTGCTGGGGGACGCCTCTCCGTGGAGCATCGCCGGCGCGGCGGCGGCCGTGGCGCTGCTGTCGTTAGCCGCCTGGATTCTGGAGTGGGCATGGTGGACGCCGCGACGGCTGGGCAGGGCTCTGCGGGCCCAGGGCCTCAGGGGCACCCGGTACCGCCTCTTCAGCGGCGACGCACCGGAGGACGCCTGGCTCAACAGAGAGGCCCGATCACAGCCCATGCCGCTCGGCTCCCACGACATCATCCCTCGCGTGCAACGCCGTTAAGGAGCAAGGTAATCTTTCAATCGCGAAATTCACAAGTTCTTGCGCGCTTTTCCTTCCGCTTTCAGTCAACCTCACTTGCTGGGCATGTATCTTGCTAGACAGGAGCGGCTAACAAATTATAACATGCAGGCACTTTGATTTTTTTAAGGTCATTTTTTCAATGATTTTTTTAACGGTACATTCACTTTGATTGTCATGTAACAAAATATCGATTTACAAATGCAGGGAAAATGTCATTCACTTGGTTTGGCCCAACGCCAAGGGTGATGGTTTCTGACCCGGAACTAGTGAGAGAAATTATGTCCAACAAGCTTGGACACTATCGGAAGCAAAGGAGTAGCCGTATGGGAAAGCTGCTAGCCGACGGAGTTGCAAATCATGAAGGCGAGAAATGGGCAAAGCACCGAAGAATCCTCAATCCCGCCTTTCACCATGAGAAGATAAAGGTGCCCTGTTCAATGAAAACTTCATTGTTTTCTCATTTTAAATCGCAACATGGGTATTGCATAGACTGATGATAATGTTTCATCTGTAGAGGATGCTGCCAGTTTTCTCTACCTGTTGCGAAGAAATGGTTGCAAGGTGGGAAAATTCGATGTCCACTGAAGGATTATCTGCGATTGACACATGTCCTGAATTCCAGAATCTTACCGGAGATGTCATCGCGAGAACATCATTTGGTAGCAATTATCAGGAGGGGATGAAAATATTCCAACTGCAAGGGGAGTTGGCTACACGATTAATGCAGGCTTTTCAGACATTTTTTATCCCAGGCTATTCTCCCTTGCACAAAAAAATTCTTTCGACTTGCAGGAGTACTTGTAACCTTTATAACGCAAGCTTATATCATTTCTCGCAAATGGAGTAGAGCACTGCATACATGGTCTGTGGTGTTTGATGACAAATAGGTATTTTAGGCACTTGCAGTTTAACTTCACTTAGAGGTGATCAAATGGAATAATAGTAGCTTCCTTTTTTCGGAAGTAGAAGAGTTTATATTGAATAAAATAGTAGACTGATCAAAGAAACCTTTTCTTTTCCATGTTAAACTTAAACTGTAGAAATCAAGATTTTCTTTCCTTTGCTGAAATGTCAGAAAATTTGTAGGTTCTTACCAACAAAAAATAATAGAAGGATGAGAGCAATTGATCGTGAGATCCACATAATTATGCGAGGCATTATTGGAAAAAAAGAAAGAGCTATTAAAAATGGTGAAGCCAACAGCAATGACTTGCTAGGATTGTTGTTGGAGTCAAGTATGCAACAATCAAATGGGAAGGCAAGCCAAGGGATGAGTATTGATGATATAATTGAGGAATGCAAGCTATTTTACTTTGCAGGTATGGAGACAACATCGGGAAACACTTGCTAGCAGACGTCTGATAACAGACATTCGTCAGACTGGTTGGGCGCCGTCGATGCTTTTTTATCTCACGGCCGAGATTGCCACTGAAATCTTTTAATTTGTTTCCAAAACAGCCTGATTGTTTGCCACATCTTCAGCCATAACCCCTCCCACAATAATCTCACCTGCCATAAACACACCCGTCACCTCCACCCCACCTCCATCTCTGCTCCCGAGATCGCCAATCTCGTCATTGTCATTGTTCTCACCGCCATGAACCAGCCTCCCCTGTTCTCTTGCAACTTGACACGACGGTGCGGCATCCCTTCTGCTGGTTGTGGCCTGCATTAGCCACGACGTGCACAACCAGCGAGCTCGCAACCCACCACTATCCCAGTCAATTGCTTCGGGCACCACGGTGTCCAGTCCACCGTGGCGGAGCTTCGTCTCGGTCGCCGAACAAAGCCATCACGCGAGGAACACTGCTGGAGTCGCCCCTCCCCCCTCCTCCGCCGGTACCATCCCCATCCCACCTAGGTGTCTGAAATCTTGATATTTCCATCTCAAATTTCTAACATATCTGTTCTGAGTGTTGTTTGATTAATTTTCTCCACTCCATTGTGTATTTGTATGACTAAATCATGATTTTTTTTCCCACTTCTTTGTGCATTGTATGACTGAATCAGAGTAATACACCTGAATTTGATATGTACATAACGCACATGTGCTTCCTGAATTTGGGGGCAATATTAGTGGGAGGATTTATGTCTCCCTTTTCACCTCTTCCCTGTCTTTGTTCAGAGATGAAGGGAGCACACACGGCTAGTTGCACAAATCGGCCTTCATACCATCCTCATCCAACCATTGGTCCTCAGTATCCTGATCACATAGAAAGTATGTGATTCTCTAAAAAAACTTATTGATCCTCCAAAACATAGAAAGTGTGTTGAATTTGCATTCATACCATGCTTCCAGCTTTTCATGCGTCGTACATATAGTACTACATATCATCAGTCCGTATTGTTTGCTTCATATTTACCGTGCCAGCGCTTCTAAAGTGAGTCCAGTTTGCTTCACACATATCAAACTTATGCTTCTACATTATGCTTAGTTTTGCTTCATCTCTACGCCTCTACAATGCTTGTATGCATCATGTTTTTACTTAATCCACAACTAAATCATGCTTCCTGAATATCAAATACATTATGGACAGGATGCACTCCCTTGTCTTAATTTGTTTGACCGTGCGGAGATCTTTTGTATCCCTATAAAATGTTCTTCCACTATGTATAAGTTGTGTTGAGATTGCATGAATACGATGCATCCAATTTTCATGATTCATCTGCATCATACATGTGCTTCTGCACAATGCAAAGTTTGCTTCATACACATGATAGTTATGCTTCTTCACTATGTACGCCGTGCTTCATGTACTTCACACGTGTGTTTCTACAACGTGTTCAATTTACTTCATTTCCATGCTCCGTACTTTTTCGTAGGCGTCATGTTTGTATTCAAATCAATCTACTCATGCTCCCACAATTTCTGCAGGGCTAACTTGAGGGGAAGATCATGCTTTACCGATTGTGAGCATGTCACGGTCATCGATGGTGGGCATGGCGGGCGACGTGAGATCAAGCATATAAGTGCCCAATATTATGTCATTGTTTTGCAATCAAACTAGCAAGACACACACTCAGTTTTCAAAGGTCAAGTGTGCCGGCCTCGCTGCACCTCACCGGGCTCTTGTGACTTGCGATGTAGATACCCGCGGATATGTGAAACAAAGGGAAGTCATCGATGCTTGGTCAAATGTGATGGACGGAGCAGAGTAGGGAGGTACTGGGAAAGGACAGTAGCAGTGGTGCTACATATAGTAGGCAAGAAGTGTACAGAGCACCTAAATCACTAGTAAGCCAAAAATATGCTATCACAACACATGGAAGCATACCTGGAAAATAAAGGAGGCAGAATACATGATACTGCTAGGAGAGAAAAATGACTATGGATTATGAAGCATGGTTTGTAGTGTTGGAAGCATGTTTTTTATTTGATGAAAGCAAATTTAGCAGATTTGTATTTCTTGGAATAAGATCCTTAATATGTTTGAAGCATGTGTTATGTATACTCATGATACTGGTTATTCTTTTTTATAAAAAGAGGTTTTATTTGCAAAGAGCAATCCCCTAGTCGATTGAAATTTTCTTCATTAGGCAGAAAACAATTTTACTTTTTTATTAACCATAGCAAGTTTAATTCAATGTTTTAGCAACTTCTTCGTAAATGGAATCAAGTTTAATTATGCTAGCTTTACACTGGAAAAGAGTGCATATGATATCGAAGCAAATCCACATGAAACTCATGGAAGCAAATTTTAATAATAATGGAATCAAAATCTCCATCGTAAGGAAGCATAGTGGAATCAAAATCTCCTTCATCAGGAAGCATAATGGAATCAAGATCTATTTTATAAGGAAGCAAATATGCTGACATGAAAACCAAGAATGGAGACTCACGTTATTTATAAGGAAGCAAATATGCTGACCTGAAAACCAAGAATGGAGACTCACGTTATTTACGGAAGTAGTCATGGCACTGATTTATGAAGTATTTGTTAGGAAAGAAATTAGAAGAAGCAACATTTATAGCTAGAGAGGGACGCCAGAGTACAGGGCGTGCATTACGGAAGAAATAGAAGTTTAGCGATTGGAAGCACCTAATCACGAAATCGGACGTACGTCCTGCTTCCGATCCGACGGCCTCCGACTGGTCTGACACTTGCAAATTATCAGTAGTCTGATGCCTAGTGGTGCCCGACAACATCGGTGTTGCTCACATGGACACTAATTGTGCTAAGCAGGCACCCAGAGTGGCAAGAGCAGGCAAGAGAGGAAGTGTTGCATCACTTCGGAGGAACCACACCAGATTATGAGCGCCTGAGTCGCCTGAATATTGTAAGTACGAAATTGATGCCTTGTGCACATATTGCAGGATAAAATGAAATTAAATAATCCTCCAATCATCAAAATGACAAAAGAGTAGCCAACAATAAAACCCACTCCTATCAGATTTCAATTCCATTAAAAATTGTACTGCATGTCTGCGTATGCATGTGAGTGAAAACAAATACTTATGAAATAAAAGTATTTTTTTGGAGCAAAACATGATGATGTGATGTTTTAAGTACAGAGTGGTCGGAGGAATGTTCTTGATCTTGTGTATTGGTTTGCAGGTAACAATGATTTTGTATGAGGTTCTTAGGTTGTACCCGCCGGTAACCTATCTTAACAGAAGAACTTACAAGGCAACGGAGCTTGGCGGCATCAAGTATCCTGCAGGAGTGACCCTTATGTTACCTCTTCTGTTCATCCACCATGATCCCGACATTTGGGGAGAAGATGCAAGCGAATTCAATCCACAGAGGTTTGCTGATGGCATCTCAAGCGCCGCGAAGCATCCGTCGGCGTTCTTCCCATTTGGAGGGGGTCCACGGATCTGCATCGGCCAGAGCTTTGCGTTGCTGGAAGCTAAGATGGCACTGAGCACCATCCTCCAGCGCTTCTCGTTCGCGCTCTCGCCATCCTACACCCACGCACCGTACACCGTGATGACCCTTCAGCCGCAGCACAGTGCTCAAATTAGGCTGAGGAAGATATGATCATGCTTCTCATCGGGCAGTAAATTTACATACATGTCGCGTATAATTTTAGAGACATTTTACGGTGCATCATACTCCTGTAAATAGTGGGTAGTATATAGTTGATCCAATGGTCATTATTGATCCCTGTTTTTTTCTCTTGAGGACATTTTAGTAATTGGCCGTAAGGGTAGATTAGTCCTTTCTTAATGATAATATTATTAATTAATAATATGGGTAATTGCAGTGATTAATAACGTAAGTAATCATAGCCGGAAAAGAATTGCCCTATCTTAGTTCGTAGGTTTCCCTTCTCGTGCGTTCTTCATTTTTGTGCCGCCGCCTGCCGCCGCCTATCTGCCCGGCAGTCGTCGCCTGAGTCGCACAGGGGCCGCCTCTCCTTCTCCCGCCCTGCGGTCGCTCCTTCCCTCGCCCATCGGTCGCCGTTGCCTGAGTCGCACTGGGGCGGCCGATCCGTCTCCCGCCCTGCGGTCGCCGCCGCAAGATCTTGGACGGGGGAACCAGCCCGCGTTTTCGTTAAATAGTGAACTACCGAAACTACCCTTGATCGCAAAATATACTACCGAAAATCTGGAGTAGTATTTCCATATCTGGGCCATCCATACAGAAAAATGAATGGCCAATATTCATCTGATGCACCGTAAAATGTCTCTAATTTTAAGTTCTAGCTTTCGGCCGAATAAACTATATAGTAGTTTCAGTTGAACTGCTCGTTTGCTTCAGTTCATAATAGTACTACTGCAAGTCTGTGTAACTGTCATTCAATGGAACTCTGTAACGTACCCCTGGGGATCCGGTCTGGGAGGAGGAGGAGGAGGGGATAAGAACAGCGAGGGAAAAGTAGGTGAAGAGATAACGGGGAGGCCAAGGAAGATCAGCATCCGGTCCAAGTTGATACAATAATCCATACCCTCCACAACACAAACACCGCCCACTTATACAACTCCACCCAACACACGCTACCGCTGTCGACCAACGACTTGGTCCGCTGATTCGCTTCTCAGGCTTCCAGCCGCTTCTGCGTCTCTGGCCTTGGGACCCACTAGTCACCCTGATCCTTGTCGTTCGGTGCGGCACGCCCAGGCGACGTGACAAACTCCTTTCGTCAGGCTGCACAAACATAAAAGATGACAATGTTAACTCTCTCGACCATACAGCTTCTGCATCCTCCTTACACCGGGGTAACCGTGGTTAACCGATTGGGCTGCACGGGCATGGCAGATATTTGGTTTCTCAACTCTCAAGCCGAAAGGAGATAATCGACTCGCCGCCATCAGACGTCAGCTCATGTCCTCATTAACATTTGTGTTCAAAGGCCTCCACCACCGCGCGTTAGCCCTTCCCTTGCCGGCTTGCTGATTGCCAATCCCACAGATTCCGTGCACCCCTGATCTTTCCTCAACGGTTGAACTGTCAACTAAACTGTCAATTCGCTCTAACAGAAAAAAGTTGAAATGTCAACATTGTAAGCACCGCTTCTTTTTGCACGAAATTTCTGCGACGACTAGCTCATCAATTTCCACTAGGCATTCTTTTTGGTGAGCTTCAGTTTTATTTCAAAACTGAACTCAATAATAAAAAACTTTACCAAGTAATACCATCTTCTAAATAGTCGCTCAGTCTCCCGGGAAGGCGGGAACCAAAAATGAATAACCAAATGGGTTTCACGTGCCTTCTCAATGCTGCTCATTTCAAGCAAGTGAGTTTGTTCCTATGTTTCATAATCATGTTTGTGTCGAGAGCAAGATTCAGCCTACTCAGAATCTCAATGAGAAAAATAACTAGGTTCATAATGGTATTCTTGTAACTTAAAATGTTAAAATGTGCGCGCGCACACACACATACAAATAGAACTATAACCTTATATCGATATAAAGTTTTGAAAAGAGGTAAGCACTGTTCAAATAGAACTACAATTTATTACTCCCTCCGTTCACAAATATAAGATGTTCAATTTTTTTCTGAATCAGATGTATATAGACATGTTTTAGTGTTTGTTCATTTATTTTAGTCTGTATGTAGTCTTTTTTGGGGGGCAAACATCCGATCTATTCATCTTCAATAATGGTAGTATAACGAACACTAGAAATAATAAAAATGACATTCAGATCCATAGACCACATAGCCACGACTACAAGCACTGAAGCTAACCGAAGGCGCGACGTCGTTATCGCCCCTCCCTCACCGGAGCCGGGCAAAACGTGTTGTAGTAGACAGTCGGGCAGTCGTCATGCTACGGCCGCATAGGAGCAGTGCACCAGAACAGCAACCGGTGCCGGTGAAGAGTAACATAGATCAGAAGGATCCATCCTGAAGACACACGAATGTAGACGAACAACGACCAGATCCGAGCAAATACACCAAAAACAGATCCGTCGGAGACACACCTCCACTCGCCCACCGACGATGCTAGACGCACCACGGTGTCCGCATTTTTTATTTATTGTTTATTGTTTTTGTATTTTATTTTCCCCTCGGGTTTCAGTTTTCTTGGTTTTGTTTTTGTGAATAAAAGTTCGTCGAAATCTACTATCATGGGATCTAGTTTCAAAGTTCTCTACGCGAGAAATCAAACGTGAAAACAAGTCAGGATTTGAACGCACGGTCCAAGAGATAAAATGTTTTGAATAAAATGAAACTAAGAAAGAAGGAAAAGCTCACAGGTTGCAACAAGTAGCGCACATGCAGTGCGGCACTTATTAGGCACAAGCAAAGGGTAACCCTTAACTAATGATTTCGCTATTTCCCTAGATGTATGCGGTGAAATGTGACAATCGGGCAACACCCATCCACCCACGCCCCTCCGGCACATGCATTTGGGCCGCCTATATGCATGGCGTAATGTCCTTGTTATTCATTTCTTTTTTCTTTTTTAACTTTCAAATTGTTCATGAATACAAAATTTGATAACAAAAAAATGTTCCGGGTTTACAAAAAGTTCCAAATTTTAAAAAATTTACGAATTTGAAAAATATATTTACAATTTTTTTAAAGTTAATGTGTTTCAAAAAATGTTCACAAATTTTTAAAATGTTCGTTACTTAGAAAAATGTTCATGAATTAAAAAACTGTTTGCAGTTTAGAAAAATCTTCCCGAACTTGAAAAATGCATGTGATCTCATAAACTGTTCATGAATTCAGAAAATGTAACAAATTCAAATCATATTCATGAATTTGAAAATGTTCCAAATTTAAAAAAAATCTGCATTTCAAAAAATGTTCACGAATTTGGATAAAATTCTTATATTTCAAAAAATGGTCTTAATTGTTTTATTGTTTTATAGAATTTCAAAAGGTGTTCATGATTTTGAAACAATAGTCTTGGGTTTCAAAAAAGTTCACAAATTTTAAATTTTTCCCGAATTTAATAAATATCATGAATTTGAAAATATGTTCATGGATTTCAAAAAAAATTCCCACTTTTTTGAACAAGTCACGAATTTGAAAAATGTTCCAGATTTTAAAAAATGTTCTTGAATTTAAAAAATGTTCAAGTATTTGAAAAAGATAAAAAAAATCCAGAATTTGATAAAACAATTAGTGGATTTGGAAAAAGTCACTAGTTAAAAAATCACGGATTTGAAAAAAAATAAAATGGAAAATGAAAAAAACTGAAAAGAAAAGAAAAAACAAAAAAAACAAAAAAAAAACTCGGTTTCGAAAACCTTCCCAAAACTGGCAGGAAAAACACCGAAATGAGCCGGCCCATAGACAGGACGGGCGCGGGGGGTTGTTTTTTTGGGGGGGGGGGGGGGGGTAAGCACCCTACACAACCCCTCGAAAAAAGACAATCTACACGAATCACGGCGCATTTTGATCCGACCGCTAATAGCCTGAATGAAACATAGCTGAGTTTTAGCAAATCCGTATTTAAATATAGTAGAAGATAACATATCAGAGAGACAAAAGAAGTAAAGAATATTCTCATAGAACTACTAGACAATTACATCTGCACGACGCTGACTTATGTTACATGATAAGTAAAATAATCACACATTATTCTAGGATAATAACAGCAAGAAATCTGCAGTTCATAGTTGCCAAAGAACCAAAATTTTGTATACAACTCAATATAGATGCAACATCCTGTTGATGTCTATATCCGAGACTTGTCTTCACCACCTCCTTCACTGACATCACCGACCAAGACGAGTTTGAAGAGGTCGAGGCGGTTGTGGCTCAGACGGAGCGTGTACATCGTCTTTTTGTATTCCGCCCAGGTGAATGGTCGATATCGGCGTGGCGCGGCGGCGGTCACCGTCTCTGGGAGCGCCGAGATACTCTCGTGCAACGCCGGCGCCGCGAAGTAGATAGCTGACAGCCTTGGCTTGCTGGTGCTGGCCATCACCCTATGTCGGATGCTCACCAGCTTCCCATTTGTCAAAGCCTGCAAAACACAGAGAGAACAGTTCATGCCCAGCTCAACATAACCTTCCAATATCTGGATTTTACTACAACGAGAAAAAAGTGTTAGTTCAGATACTACTAGCACTGCCGATCACCTGAAGAAGGTCACCGACGTTGATGAAAAACGCGGCAGGGTCAGCCGGAACTTGCACCCAGGCGTCCTCGCCGCGGCCGTCCGGCAGGAGCACCTGCAAGCCATCGACGTCGTTGGCACGGAGTACGCTGAGGATCTGTGGGTCGGTGTGCTCACCGAACCCGACGGAGCTCGCGGCTTTCGCGCCGCCATCGCCAGCGGCTGAAGGTGGGTAGTGGTTGATCCGGACGAGGGAGTCGCTGTCCGCGGTCGTGATGAGCCTGCTCAAGGACGCAGGGTCCCGGAGGCCCAGGCCTTCGCCCAGCAGGTCAAGGATCTGGCACGCGAGGTGCCTCACTGCTTGCACGTACTCATTCACCGCCTCACTGTGGGAAAAATGTTAGTGAGATTGTTTTTCTGTCACAGGAGATCGAACTTAGGTACATGCTTCACTGTTTTGCATGTCTCCATGCATTAAGACGATGGAGCTGCAAGGGTTTAAGTAGATTTTTTTGGTTCAACTAGATACTAATTTGGCATTACAGCATGGCATGTACGGACGTCTCGTCCCCTCCCAAACTTCTCCCATAAGCCCTCTCCCCCCACCCTAATTTACTTGGGCTTCTCAATTAGTCCTATAAGCCTCCCCCATTCATTTGGGCCAAAGCCCAAACGAATTAGCGGGGACGGCCACTTCTTATTTGAGAAGCTAAGGGAAAACCCTATTTGGCGCCAGACCCTTGGAACGAACAAGCCATTCCATATGAGTGTATTGGGGTTTTTTCGGTTTTGAGAATCTTCTATAAGGTTTCCCCGATTTTTCTCTACCTTGTTTTTTTGTATTATATTCCTAGTTTTCACTTGGTTTTTTTTAATGTTTCCTTTTATTTCTTATATCTTTTTTGTAAATACATGAGCATTTTTAAAAAATTTCATTTTTTTAAAGCTCATGCTTCTTTTCAAATTTGGGATTTTTAATTCATGAACATTTTTTAAGACTAGTAACTTTCTTTCCATTTATGAAATTGATGAACTATTTTCAAATTGGTGAACGTTTTTAAAAAACAATTTTTTAAAATCCATGAATATTTTTTTCAAATCCGTGAACTTTCTAAAATATATGAACATTTTTTAGAATGTATACATCTTCCTTTTTTCTATAAAATATCAGAAGTTGGTTTTTTCATGGACTAGTAGAGGTTGGTTTTTCAGCTGGCGAGGGGGACCAAGTGAGCGAGTCAAGGCGACCGAACCAGCCAACGAGGGTGAGCGAGCAAGCAACTGAACGAAGTGCTATTGGGCTGCTGCTCACCATGCGCGCGAGTGCTATAGCTCCTACCGCTTCTCAGCTCAGGAGGGGGCAACTTATTGGAGAAACCGTTAAAAGAATAGGGCCTAAAATTTGTCACACTCACACCGCTTGTCTTTTAAAGGAGTATGGTGTCGTGGCTTCAAATACTAGGATCCACGTCTCAACTTCTCTATTGATTTGTATCTTCTGTAGAGTATGTCGTAAAGTTGTGTTTGACATAAGCATCGCAATTAAGCTTGTCAGATCCCAAGGGCCAGAGTGCAATGTCAATACCGATAGTAAGTATTATCACTGCTGGTTCAAGTATGTACTACTATGTCATCATTTAATCATTCTACTAACAATCCACCTTCTGTAGAAAAACACACTAAGAACCCATTCATTGTGAAGGTCCAATTATGGGTTGCATGCATTGCATAATAATTGATATGTTGTGTTATAACCTTAGAATATATTCAATACAACTTGTTGCAGCCATGGAGATCATACGTCGACATGAATAGTGAGTTGCACGCACTTGTGTACACACAAGGGTCTCGATTTGAGAGTTGTGCACTTGAGTGCACACATATCCAATTTTCGCACAATATGCAAATATATTTAGAGAAGAGTTTTTCCAATTTGGATTTGAAACGCCACATGTTCTCCAACATGACTCAAACATGCAGTAAAACCAACCCCATGACATGAATTGCGTAGTTATACTCTCTCCTTACATAGTGCATCTAAGTTCCTTACTTTTCTTTTCCCCGCATTTTAGAAAATCAACAAGCCAAAGCATGCAGCAACATTTATGACCAGCGGCTGCATGAGCCAATGCATGAAGGAAAGCTACCATTCTTGACACCCTTATTATGTGAATTTGAATTAAAACATAGAACTATAATTTGGGAGAGAGTGAGTATATGTATTTGGTGATATGAAACAACTAAAGGCATTGAAGTTAACTATGAGCTAAAATACAACAACATACCTTATTTTCTCACAAAATGATATGTTTCGGAGTGCGGCGATTTTGGTGCCCGGGCTCAAATGAGCCCGGGCGTGAACAGTACCCCCAATTTAAAATACAAAAAAAGTTCAAAAAATTCCAATTTTTTTTGTGGTGCATGATGCTCCTGTCCGTGAACTCCGTGCAAAATTTTGTGAAGTTTGGACATTCGAGAAGCTCGTGGCAAAAAAGACAAATTTTGGATGTCTGAGAAACTTTTGAAAATCGCACTGTTCATGCCTGATTTTGTCTTTTTTGCCACGAGGTTCTCGAATGTCCAAACTTCACAAAATTTTGCACTGAGTTCACGCACAGAAGTATCTTGCACCACAAAAAAATTTGGAATTTTTTGAACATTTTTTGTATTTCAAATCGGGATAGTGTTCACCGGGCTCATCTGAGCCCGGGCTCTGCCTTGAGTTATCGTATGTTTCGGCCATTTTGATGGCTACACTTATGCTTCTAAGTACATATTATCGCAAGAGAAACAATTGTGTCCTTTGAATTTTCCATGCATGGATAGTTTGCACTAATTAGAACACTAAATAAAACAACCGAATAACTATATAGTACTTTGATAAAATGTTCCAGAACGTATCGAAAACAGAAAAATGGCACCCTTCCCCCAATCAACTTGGCGCCGTGTAGGTTACTATCTATTGAATCATAAAATATTGAACTCTTGAGATTCATGAAATAAACCTCACGCATTAAGTACTATGTATATTATATATACATGACTTAGACCTCCCACAGTAGGGTATGACAACTGTTTAGCATGTAGCCATGCAGAGATTCAAATATGGTGAAATACATATATAATGAAGATCTAGCCAAAACTTGAGATGCAGTATCATCATATGCAAATAGCAGGATACCCCGCAAAAAAAAAAAGCAATAGCAGGATGACACAACAAGAGTACCAGGAGTACTAAGCACTAAAAACATAGCACGTTATAGCGCTGCTAATAGCGTTATAGCGATTTTGAGCAATGTCTCACTAAATGAAATCAGTATACAATCATTCGGTATAGCGTTATATAACTTCGCCATAGTGGATTTTTAAGGGCTGCCCTATTTTGTCATAGCATTGCTATTTTTTTTTCCTTGGTACATATTTTAGCACTAGCAACCAAACAATATGCCGCTGCGGGAACAAAGAAATATTGAATATACAAGTTTATTCATGTTCATGTTCGAAAGGGACACTGCATGCACGCCCATACGGGCCATACCTGAATCGTGAAGGGTCGTCCCTATCGATGGCCCTGGCCTTGCGCTTCACCACCTCGGGGTCCGTGTGGAGGATCAGGTACTCCAGCTCGCCGACGTCGCCGTGGGAGCCGATGCTCCGGCTGCCGTAGCCCAGGGGGTCCGGCGGGCCGGCCTGCTGCTTCTCCTCTGCCGGCCGCGCGAAGAACGCCGCGCTGGCCGCGTCCAGCCGGGCGGACACCTGCGGCGGCACGCCGTGGTTGACCGCCTTGAAGAAGCCGCGCTCGCCGAACGCCTCCACCATCTGGCGGGACAGCTCCGCCCGCCCCGCCGGCGCGGACATGTCGATCGTGGGAATGCCGGCGGGCGCCATGTCCCGGCACGCCGGTGCTGCAGAGGACGACGCCGGTGCCGCAGAGGACGCCACCATGGCGTACGTACGTCTTGGCCCCCGCAACCAGCCTGAGCTGATCGAACCTTGCACTGTTGTTGTGTTATTTGTGTGTGTGCGCGCGCGTGCTCCAATGGCGGGTGAGGTGGTGTGTGCTGCGAACTTGCAATGGGGGCGGCCAGGTGGTTCGTGGCCGTGTGTGTGGCGATATATGGAGCTGCGGAGATTCCTATTGGATTGCCGAGACTTGGACTTGGTTCTGCTGTTGGCGTGTTGTCTATGCTCTAATCGGGTTAAACTGTGTGATTAGTTTAGTGGTCGGGGATGATTAGAACCAGTTGTGCCATCTCGCTTTCTCTAAATTGCAGGCCGTCGTGTATTTTCTATTCCACCGGGTTTGCGCGCCGGCGGAGCCGGCGAGTGTGGAGAAAGATCTTCTGTGCTTATTTGTTGACAAGTGGAAACATGACCCTGTTGTTAGAATAACTAGATGACCCGTTACGCCACATGGGCAGATGAACGGCGTATTATTTGCATGGCAAGGGCTCTCTTTTATGGTTGTAAGAGCCAATGATCTGCGGTAGATAGATGGTATTACACATCACAATTTAACAACCAAAAAAGTAAATACATATGGAATAGATAAAAACAATTTTAAAAAGCGGGGAATCCATAACAATTCCCCCAACACTGTACATACCCAGTTAAGAAAATCAAGAATGGACGTACATGAGCTCTAAAACAATTTTTAACATTTCATTCATACCTGATTTGGTCCGGGATTTGTTAGCTTTAGCAAGGCTTATGACGATGAAACATTCTGCATACTCGCAAGGTTTTGTCAGCTAGGCAGGGTAAGCGAACGTTTCAATGAGTAGATGATCTGGAGCCAAGGATGCCATCATAATAATAAGTAAATAGAGGGTAAAAGAAAATTGAGGTAAACATCCAGTTCCATACAAATGCAACTGAAGCATTGCTGGGTACCAGATCAGGAACGTGATTTTTTATTTTTATTTTTTTGCACAATTCCAGCTTTGAAGATTGGTGGCTAAATGCAAAGGCGTCATGGACATTCTTCTCTCCATTAGTGCTTGGACAATCTTGAAAGAACATAGCAATCGTGTTTTCAATCACAAGTCCCCTCCGCTCCACTCCGTAGTTTTTTTTACGCGTTCCACTCTAGTTTTGATAGTGTCAAATCTGAACGTAAAAAAGTTCAGGGCAGGTGCGAGACCAGAGATTCAGAGGAGGTGCAGGCTCCAAGATGGAGAGAGATGCTTCATCAACATGATTGGCTTATGAACCTATTTCTCAGGGAATTAATTGCATTTATAGCATCTATTTTGGACTATATTTATGATCACTAAATTTAAATTGAAGAAGAACATGACTGAGCAATGTATACAGTGCACACTCAGATATTCATGCTTAAACATCAAATATTCATGCTTAATTAAATGCATCTGCCGCATTCTGGTAGCTGTGAATCTATTTCTGACATTGTATTGAATAGGACTGGTTTTTAACAAAAACAAGATAGAGCAAACTTTACTGCTTAACCTAACCATAACAGACCAATAGGTCACACGCAGACATAGCTAGGAACATGCGTGAGAAGTTAAAACCAATCATCCACGCTACAGATCATCTAACACAAGTAGAATATTTTCAACGAAGCATCCATCAGAATATGATGCAAAGAGATCTAGAACCACGCCATTCAATAATACAGATAGGCTCATCATACAGTACCACGACAAATAGGGAATTTTATATAGAAGCCACAACCATGATAAATGAAAAAAGTGGCAGTAATTTGAGGCAAGCCTGGTTGAGTGAGCAGCATACACAATTTAGGAAGCAGTCTAGATCAACAGAGAACCTTAAAAAGGGAGAAACACAAGGAATGTATGAGAAGAATGCCTAAAACGCATGGAAAATACAACTATGTATGTCTAGCAATCCATTTATTCCTAAAATAAGAATAAGTCAAAAAATTGGTCACTTAGCTAATAGGCATGCAGGCACACTTATAGATTAAACAGAGGAGCTGAAAAACCAGCCACTTGGCTAGGCAGACATGTAAACACATTTAACCTATTGTGCTCCATTAAAGATACTCCAGACAGAGTGTTAGCAGAATATCTAATTTACCCTACATAAGAAAGAATCATTAAGAAAGTAATTATAGATGAGAGTAAAGCAAGCTCCACACAGTATAAAATGGACAGTAAAAGTAATATGCAAACAAAAGATAATTGGATATAATAACTTCTAATTTTACTCTCTGCTACCAGTAACAGAGTATAGAACAGATACGGGTACTTCGGCAATCTAATTATAAATTTAAGTTAATGGAAACGTGCACTTATGCAAGGATATAGCTATATATATCCCGAACTGGGGCAAACATAACTCATATAGATTAGAAATAGACAAGCGCATCATGTTCGGTCGTAGGAAAGCTGCCATCCATGCCCAGCAATGATCAGAAATATGAAACATTTATTTTAATTATTGTCACGTTTATGGATCAGTGTAAGGAATAAAACATACACGCATGCCTTTGGGATACAAAGGAAGCATGCTAAATAATAGCCGTTGCGGTCATACCATTGTCAGAGCCAATAGCCACCTTCGAGAATGACCATATAAGTATATAACATCGCCATCAATCCTGGTGTAATGCACTTTACAGTTTAGCAAGTGGACTGGAAGGCAACAAAACAGGAAGCCTTCAACTACACATGAATCAGTCAAGAAAAATAGAGACCCATTGCAGATTCCACTACAGTAAGAAGATTAGTTTCCTGAACATACTGGACGTCTGGAACACAATCACTACAGGGAGGGTCTGAAGAAAGCATCCAATTTGTCATGCATCACGTTTGCATCTCCCAGCCGTTCTTGGCACTCCAACTCTTCCCCTGCAACCCATGGCCACCCTCGAACGAACCAGAGGTGCTCGATGTTCCATCCAGCCTATGCACGGTACTAGTAAGGCCAAAGGTATGACTTAGAACCTCATCCTCGCGTAGCAAAAATAAAATGCTAAAAATATGAACTGTTTGCAACTTATTACAGCTAGCTCAATTAAACAACTTCAGGAAACCAACAAAGCAAGCAGGCAATATATTATTACAGCTAGCTCATACATCTTCCTTTTTCGAACCACACATAAACCAAACTTCCTTTTTCTAACCATACATCAACCAAATCAATGTATGGCGACGCCACAGACCGATAAAAATCTGCAAAAAAGAAATAGTTACACTGGAAATAACTTCTGGGGAGGAGGGGATAAGATGAAGAGGGTAAGGAACGAATCAAACTAGACACTGGTATTATTGTTACTTGTTAATGATTACAGTGGTATGAACGGTTATAGCATTCCTGCTGACAGAATGGAGCTTGGCCCATGGGCAGAAGTTTATCATAGGCTTGAACCCACATTTCCAGTTCAGAATATATACTCCAAACACTGATTAAAAAAAGGTAGTATCATTGCAGGAGGGGCTATGCTGAAGCTACTGAGAGAGAAGCTTCTGACAAAGCTTTGATGTGGTTTGTTTGAGACATGAAACTCAAGAAAACTGATGAGCCAGCCAACACAAGAACCCACCAGCTCTTGTGAAGTTCAGCAACCCCTTGTCGCTGGGGTCCCTTGACTCTGAGCCCTCCAAGTCATCGAACTCCGCAAGAAATAAGAAACACATAGGTACCCGCGGCCACACAGCCACGAACAAGCAGGAACACCGAGTGCCAGGAAAGAAATAATAACAAAATAAAATGAAGGAAGGAACGGGACCTGTCCCGTCCGGATGACCGATTCCGTCAGAACTTGCTCTGAGGCTTGGGGCTGAAGAGCGAGAAGACCGAGGAAGCGGCCGCCGCTGTCGATTTGCGCGTCCGGGTGCCCGGTGTTGTGGGCTCGGCCGCATCCGGAGACGGAACCTGCAGGTGAAGGGCAAACAGCGGGCATCAGAAAGCCGAGCGAAAGGGTGGGGGGAGGTAATCAGATCTAACCAGAAAGCTAGCAGCAGGACAAGCAAGCAGCAGCAGGGCGAGCGCGAGTAAAAAGGGGACGGCGCCTGGCCGGAAGGGGTTCTTCATCTCGCCGGCCGGGGCGCCGCGGCGCCGGGCAGCAGCTGCAGCTTCGTCGCTAGAAATGGGTTGTCCTGCTACTGTCACCCACAGTGATTCCTATTAGGAATCAGTACCGACGACATATAGCCTGGTGCAGTCCTCCCTCCTAGCTGTCACAACTAGCAAGGCAATCGAGTGCTCGTGTTTTATGTAGGCCCACTTTGAGAGCTCCTCTTTAGCTCTGCCAATTTTCTTTCCTTCTGTTTTTCTTTCAGTTTATATCATTTTCTAGAGAAGCCGACTGCTGAATTTTTTACTGATATAAAAATATATGTAATTGCAATATTAATAAATGTTCAAAGAAAATTAAAGTGTTCAACAATTAAGTAAATGTGAAATATGTTTGTGAATTTAAAAAATGTTCACAAATAAAAAATGTTTTTGTATTAGAAAATATTTTTGCATTAAAAAAAGTACATGAATTTTAGAAATTCTTTGGTATTCTTAATTTTTTTATTTTTAATGAATTTTAAATAGTTCATGAATTATATAAAGGAAAAAATAAAACAAAAGGCTGAAAAGGAAAAAAACTGAAATGAATGAAGAAAACCAAAAAAAAAAACCATGGAAAACTCGAAGGAAGCCTAAAAGAGAACTAGGAAACAAAAAATACAGTGAACAACGTGGCTCGGCCCAATGCGCTCGCCCTGTGCATTTGCCTGTCAATTTGTCGCACCAAGCAACAGATAGGATTTATCCTTAGCATGTATTATCCGATGCAAAGCTCTAAGCCTAGGCGGGAGGGACGGTTGCCTAGGGCCGAGGAGCCCATGTGTACATCCCGAACATCTCGCAACTGATGAGCAAAAGTGTAAACGAAACTTCGCCATCGGACTACTGATCGACCTATACTTTTGGTGAACCACTTCCAACTGTAGCACAACATCACGATCTTTGCCAATCTATCTCGGCTCTCAATGGCAGCATGGCACTGTGCTCCTCACACCATGTCGCCCTATCAGCCTCTACGCACGGACTCTCTACCGTACATGTATGTCCATGTTCCATCATACATGACATTAGATAGGCAGGCTTCTATTTTCTAAAATTATAATTCCATGTATCTACTTCCATTCATATTTTTGGGTGTAAGGTGTTACATTGATGCCTAAGTATTTGTCGGGTGCAAAGAGAGTGGGAAAAATGAAAACAAGAGGATCAACTTATTGAATCGTAAAAAATGCTTTAAATAAGATGTTTTTTGCTCCAGGTAATGTTGATGGAAATGAATCTATATGATGTTTTGAGAAGGATGTGTTGGACGACATTAATCTAGATATTGTCCTTGATGATATTGCTTCAGAAATGTCTGAAGAAGCTTTTTTTTAGCACTGAAGCATATTGAAACTAGACAATAACCCATGCGTAGCAGCGGGAACACATGATAAAATTAGTAGGCTCATGGCGTGAATAAAAAGCGAGAATTATCTATGGTGAGATGGCATGTTCATGATGTGTGGCAAACATGCATACCGATTTATATGGGTGAGTTGCATGGATAGAAACAATATGAAGATAGTGGGGTGTGGCATGCAACTAAAAATAAGGAATGGGAAATAATTAATGAGGTGACATGCATGATGAGATGGCAAGTGTGCATAATGAGAGAAATCAAAGTAGTAGGGATCAACTATCTAGGTATATAGGATATACTGTATGATATAGGATTGGATAACAAGGAAGATACAAAGGATTACCTGCGTAAGTGTAACACCCCATGTAATTAACCACAGTGATCACCCTTAGTTAATGCCATGTCAGCAAGTTCAACAGTGCCTAGTCATCATTTGCATCATATTGCATTTCAAACTCATAATTCAAATTTCCAAATTAATTTAAAGTGAAAATAAAAGTTGTTCAAATCCAGGAACTAAAATGTTCATAATATTGTAAATAATACATAGACAATTCTTAAATTATAATCAACATATACTAAATTAATTATGTGCCTCTAACATAACCAAAACAGAAATAATTCATCAATTTTCATTTAATTAAAATCCAAATGAAAAGATCTGGACTCCAAACCTTTTTATAACAGTGCTAGATATTTCACTGTAATTTTTTAGCTAAGTCCCACGTTTTGTAAAAGTCATCTAGTGGCCAAACTATTTGCAAAACAGAAAAGAAAAATGGAAAACGAAACAGAAAATAGAAAAGGAAAGAAATGGGGCCTTGCTACTGTGCACTTTAGCCCGAAGCAGCAGTGCAGGCCCAGCCCACCCCGCACCTTCTCCCTCCTCCCGCACTGCTCATGCCGCTCGCTGTCGAGCACCGGGCGCGCGCGCAGCCAGGCCCCCCCCCCCTCTCCCTCGCTCGACAGCGGCTCCGCGCACGTCGCTGGCTGGATAAGATTCCCCCCCTCGACCCCTTTGGCGAACCTAGCCGCCCCATTCGCCCCTCTCCCTCGTTCCCCCACTTCGCCCGACGCCGCCATGGCCTCGCCGCCATAGCCACGCGGCCACCGTAGCCCCTGCGCCTCGCCGCCGTGCCAGATCGCTCCGCCACCGTCCGCTACATCTCCCCGTGCTGCTGGACGGAGCTAGGAGCCCCTGCTTTGCCCGCGTCGACCTTCTCCTTCCTCTACGGCCACCGCGACTTCGCCGTCGATTCCGGCTACTCCGCGCCTCCCCGAGCACGCTGCCACCTCCCTACGGATCCCAGTGAGCCCCCGCATCTCTCCCCTCACTCCCCCGCGCGGATCCATCACCGTAGCCGCCGCATTTGGTGACACCCGAACGCGCCGCCGCTTGGCCTCGTCGCCGGCGTGGCCACGGCGGCCATATGGTCCCGTGCGTGCCATCGTTGATCTGACCGCAACGTGTAGACGCCGTAGCCACCTTGCACTGCTCGTTTTGCACGCCGTAGCCCCGATCCCGACGACGGCCGAACTCCGGCGCCCGCCTCGCTGCTCGCCGCCGTCGCTACACATCGTCCCCGGCCGCGCCACCACCACTGTTGGACGCGCCGCGCTGCGGCCGTTCCAACGCACCTAACCACGCGCGAAATGGTGGCCGGTGGACAAATCCCGACCGCCTCCCGAGCCGCGCCGCCGCGTATTTGGTCGCCGGCGTCGCTCCGGCCACCGTGCTGACCTGGCGCCGGTGGGCCTCGCCCTGTGTCACTGACCGCGGGCCCCACGGGCCCCTGTTGACCCCGTTGACCTCGGTCAACGCTGACTAGGCGGCCCCGTCTCTATGACATGTGGGTCCCGCCTGTTAAACAATTTAAAATAAATAGAAAATCTGTTAATTAGTTTAAACACTAATCACCCACTGACTGCTGGGCCCACTCGCTAATTAGGTTAATTAGTTAAAATTAATCCTTTGTTAATTAGTACTGTGAATGACATGTGGGCCCCACCTGTTAGAGTTGACTCTGGTCAGCCGACTGTTGACTGCTGACGTCACCATTATGTCATGCTGACATCACCAAACACTGTTCTGGATAATGTTTGATTTAAATAATTAAATAATTTCAAAAAATGCTAAATTCTTTAGAAAATCATAGAAAATAAACCGTAGCTCAGATTGAAAAACTTTATACATGAAAGTTGCTTAGAACGACGAGTCAAATCCAATCATGCTATCTGTTTCCGTGACGGGACCCTCTACGGAGGTGAACCCGCAACTTTTAGCCCGTTTCATAGATGAATAGTGCATATACACCGGTTAATAATTCCAACTTAAATCCTAAAATAACTAATATGATTTAGATATGTCTTTAGGCAACCCTGCACTGCACGTTAGCATAGCATGCTCTGTGTTGCTTATGTTTGTTGTGTATTTATTTGTTTCCTCCCCCTCTCCTCTGTCGGTAGACCCCGGTACCGACGTAGCCTCCGAGACCGGCACAACTCCGGAGATCGACTACGCCTCTGACGACCCTGCCTTTGCCGCCGAGCAACCAGGAAAGCACCCCCCCCCTCTTGAGCATGCCTATATCGCCTATTCTTTCTCTCTATGCTTGCATTAGAATTGCTGCTGCTACTGCTTTACCTATTCTGATGCATAGCCTGTTTATTGTAACCTGCTATTGGTACCTTTCCTGCTTATCCTAAACTGCTTAGTATAGGCTGGGTAGAGACCTACCAGAGACCCCACTTTGTCCCTAGTTGCCCCGCTAGATTATCAGATGACTCGATCAACGGGATCGACAGCCAGACCCCGGCAATGCACAACACCCCCTTAGTTGTACGACACTGCAGCGTCACCATCGAGTGCCGAGGGTGATACCTCGTATAGCACTCCTGATGTTAACTCTGTAGAGTAGCTATTTGGTCGTGGTCATCGAGGGTGATTCCTCCTTCTCCACTCCCGATAACGACACTGTCGTGCAACACCTCAAGTGTGAACCTCGAGGGTGATTCCTCCGAGTTCACCTTGACGGATACATCAAGTAGGAATCCAATGAGGGTGATACCTCGGATTCCCCAGATGTTATGGACACACGGATACTTGGGCTTTACTACTGTTACTTGGAAAGGCGGGTCGACCCTGAGAGGTACACGCGTGAGCCTAAGTGGCGAGTGACGTGGAGACGGGTTGCCCTGGATTGTGCCCGAGATATGAATACGAGGCGTGGTCGGGCAGTCTTAGCCCTTGCCGCAAGTCCTCGAGACGGGGCGACGAGGTCACATCGATCGTGAGTCTTTGCTCGTTACCACACTACCATTACACTAACGATTTGGATATGTGATATGAGTGGGCCTCTGGCCCGATAGCACTAACCATCACGCGGGAATAAATATGGGTACTCTGCATCGTGGTATCAGCCGACAGCTCTGTCAGACGTCCATTTCAGCATTGTGGCCGGGTCGGATCGTGCCGTTGGCGCTGGTATCCACCCTGCTCGCAACGACCCGGAGTGCACAGGGCGACGGCCCAAGACCCCTGAGCGCTTAGGATGTAGACCGGCGGGGATCTCTCTGCTGAGCTTTAGGTAGGGCTGCGGTGTGTCGTTTGACCGAGGCCGGGAATGACCCGGAAAAGTGTGTCCGACCGGAGTTAAGCAAGCGTGGTGGGTAAGTTGGTGCACCCCTGCAGGGAAGAACTAATCTATGCATAGCCGGATCCTCGGTAACGGACGCTCGGAGTTGTATCCCGATCGATACAACTAGAAATGGATATTATGGCTCTGGGATTGCTTTCTCACAGGGAGTCGAGAAAGGATCTCTGGGTGAGGTTGATAACATTACTACTACTTTATACTGTGCTAATCTACACTCTTCTAATGCTACAAGACCGCTGAAGATGCTAGTCTTCGATAGGACTAGGCCTTCTCTCTATGCTGGCATTTCTGCAGCCTAGTCCACATATACAGCCTTTCTTTGATAATGTTGCATATGTAGTGTAGATCCTTGCTTGCTGAGTACTTCGGATGAGTACTCACGGTTGCTTTGCTTTCTTTTTCCCCCATACTCCTTTTGGTGCAACCAGATGACGGAGCCCCGGAGCCAGCTGCCCCTATCGACGATCACTACTACTACTACGAGGATGGCTTCTACTACGAGCTGGCCGACGACCAGGAGTAGGTTCGGAGGGTCCCAGGCAGGAGGCCTGCGCCTTTCGATCGTAGTGTTTCATTTTGCCGCGCCTTTCTAAAGGCCTATCTGTTTCTCTTTTATATCTGTACTCAGATATCTGATGCTTCCGCTGACGCTTGTAATCGAGCTTATGTATTCGAGCCCTCGAGGCCCCTGGCTTGTAATATAAAGCTTGTATTATTTTAATTTGTGTCTAGAGTTGTGTCGTGATATTTTCAAGTGAGTCCTTAGGCTTGATTGTGTGCATTTGCGTGTATGATTAGTGCACGATTGAGCTGGGGCGTCACAGGTTGGTTTCAGAGCCGACTGACTGTAGGAATCCTCCTTTCCAACTCCTTGGCTGAAGTTGAGTCCAGTCTTTCAAAAACCATTTTACTAACATGGCTGTGTGGCTTACGGGCCCATGTCGCCAATTGGGTGGTATTAGGATCTTTTATTCCTCGTTTATGCTCTGGGACTCTGATCTCTCTTCCTTTCGGGTTAAAATTTTACTAACTCCAGCATTAGGTTCTCGTGATCACATCCACCCAGAGATCTGAAATTATCTCCCCTTTCTTCAAGATTGTGGGCCAGGTTTTGCTTGCAGCATCCTCTTATCGAGGGCACCCTGTGTTGTCACTTGCAGATTCCTCGCTCCAACAGTTTCTCCGACATGATGTAGCCTTTGCTATGTCTCGTTGTGTACTTCCTCACCGCGTGCCTGCGCGCCGCCTAGTTGTCTAGCCGCGAGCATTCTCGAGCGCGTACTATCTGTTTGAATCTAACTCTGTGCATGGATTGGTATGTCTTTAACGACTACTATCATATATCTAATGCCATTCTTGTTCATTTCCTGTGTTACCTCATGAATAACTCCATACACATGCAGTTGTTGTTACTAAACTGCCCCTATTGATTTGGCAGGATGGCTGACGATCCTCCACCTCCACCTTATATTGCCGCAATGATGCAGCAGTTTGAACTGAACCGTCAGGTTATGACCGGGATATTGGCTCAGTTCCCAAACCAGAATGCTCATCAACAGCCTACCCCAATAACACTGCCAAAATTCGTGCTCCTCAATCCATCCACTTTTCGCAGCTCGACCGATCCAATGGATGCTGATGTTTGGCTCCTTGACATTGCCTTCCAGATGAAGTCGGCTAATGTTATCCCTGACAGTTACGTCACCTATGCGACGTATCACCTGAGGGGTTCAACTGCTCAATGGTGGAAAGCCACAGGGGTATGCTACCTACTGGAACTGAAACCACTTGGCAGGGATTTCAGGTAGTTTTTCGTGCACGGTACATTCCTCAAGGTCTGATCGACCAGAAGAAGCAGGAGTTTCGCAAACTCACACAGGGCATAATGACCGTGGATGAATATCAGAGGAAATTCCTTGAATTGTCCCGCTATGCTGAAGATGACGTCTGCACTGACGCACGCAAGCAGGAGAAATTCCATGAAGGACTGCGTACTGATATAAACCTTGCACTTGCTGTCCAAGATTGCACAGACTTCGCAACGCTTGTCAGCCAATCTTTCCAAGTTGAAACTGCTCTGACTAAGTACCAGGAGTCGCTCAAGCGGACTCGTGATGTTGGCTCATCCTCGGGTCAGCCTGTTCATAAACGTCGAGTGTGGATTCCGCACAATGTACATCATCGACCTGCTCCAACGCCCAGGCCGTCTTATGTTGCACCTCGTCTGCCTCCGCCGCCGAGACAGCCAACGATTCAGGGTGGACAGTCCAATGTTGTGGCTCCATCCCATGATGATCAGAATGCATCTTGTCCTCCTGTTGGTCGTAAGAAGAGTTGTCGAAACCGCCGATTCAGAAACTGTAATATCATACCGTCTGCTATTGTACTTGGCCATGCCTATCACGTCAATGCTAAAAAGGCTTAGACGGAACCGATGTAACACCCCCAGTGGCCAGTTACAGTAATCCCATGCTAATGATGCCATGTCACCACTGTTACTGTTGTTAATCTCACATTAACCCAAATCCTAATTAAATTCAAATTCAAATTTAAAGTCAAAATTCAAGTTTGTCAAACATGAAAACAAAGATGTTCAAAGTGTTGCAAATATTCTCCGGATATCTGTCATACTGAAACCACATTTTCATAAAGTGTTTAAATGCACTAAAACAATTAAAACAGCAGCAAAACATTTAATTAAATACCTTTTTCTAATTAATAAAATGTTAAACTAATTTAATTGGCTATCCAAATTAATGTGGCAGTGGCATAGTTATTAAAACTGATTTAGGAATTAGTTACATATTTTATAAAACAAATTAAAAAAAAGAAACTAAAACAAAACAGAAAAGAAAAATATAAAAACAAAGCAAAAGGAAAACAAATACAACCCCTCCCCCCCAACTGGGCGTCAGCCCAGCCGGTCGCTCACCAGGCCGGCCCACCTCTTCCACCTTATCCCCCACCACCCCCCAAACCCTAGCCCAACCGACCCCCACTCCCCCCCATCACTCTCCCTCTCCCCCTCCCGATCCGCTCTGGATCGGGATTGATCCCCATCGCCGAACGCCGCTCCTCGGCGCCCCGGCCCCGTCCCCCTCGCCGCTCGTCTACGCCATCGTCGCCGTCCTCTCCGTCGTCGACCCGACGCCAGCCGACGTAGCCGGAGCTACCTCGCCGCCCCGTCGCCGGATCTCCCCTCCCCAACTCCTCCCGAAAGGCTCCACCGAGCCTCGCCGCCGTCTTCTCTTCAAACGCAGGTGAGGCCACCTCCGGCCTCCACTCCCTCCTCTCTTCGCCGCGCACGCGCGCTCACCGCCCCATCGTAGCCGTCCCGCGTCCGCGCCCGCGGTCACCCCCGACGCCGTGCGCGCCCGTTGGCCGTCCACCGCGCTAGGCCAAACTCACCGCGCCCCGAGCGCCTCCCCTGCGCGCTCGGGTACACCCGTCGGGCGCCCGCACCTGTTACCCGCGCGCCCGATAAGGACCCCCTCCCCCCCGAGGCAATGACAGCCGGGGCCCACCCCACAGAATGTGTAAAAAAAATAGAAAATAAATAAATAAAGAAAATGATTAATTAATTAAAGAATTAAATTAACTTAATTAATTCTGTTTAATTAAACTAATTAATTAGTTAGTCTAATTAAACTGTAGTTAGCTTAATTAAACCCTAATTAGATTAATGTGACAATGACAGATAGACCCCACCTGTCAGTTTGACCTGCTGATGTCATGGTGATGTCATGATGACATCACTATTCACTGTTTCGGATAATCCTAATTTAAATAATTAAAAAAAATCCTGAATAATGTGTAAACCTTTGAAAATTAATATAAAATAATCCGTAGCTCGGATGAAAATACTTTGTACATGAAAGTTGCTCAGAACGACGAGACGAATCCAACCGTGCCGTCTGTTTCCGTGTTGGGATCCTCTACGGAGGTGAACCCGTAACTTTTTACCCGTTTCCATTAGGTGAATAGTGCATATACACCGGTTAATAAATCCAACTTAAATCCTAAAATACCTAATATGACTTAGACATGTTTTTAGGCAACCCTGCACTGCACGTTAGCGTAGCCTCCTCGCCGCTCGTCTACGCCATCGTCGCCGTCCTCTCCGTCGTCGACCCGACGCCAGCCGACGTAGCCGGAGCTACCTCGCCGCCTCGTCGCCGGATCTCGCCTCCCAAACTCCTCCCCAAAGGCTCCACCGAGCCTCGCCGCCGTCTTCTCTTCAAACGCCGGTGAGGCCACCTCCGGCCTCCACTCCCTCCTCTCTTCGCCGCGCACGCGTGCTCACCGCCCCACCGTAGCCGTCCCGCGTCCGCGCCCGCGGTCACCCCCGACGCCGTGCACGCCTGTTGGCCGTCCACCGCGCTGGGCCAAACTCACCGCGCCCCGAGCGCCTCCCCTGCGCTGCGCCCAGCTCCCGCGCCACCGTTGCCCTGCTGCTCCTCGCCCTGCCTCCCTCAACCCCGGCGTCACCGCGTCAGCCGCACGCCCGCCGTCCACCACCGCGCCGCTGCCCGCCGTCCGTCACTCGCCCACGACCACCGCTGCCGCCTGTTCGCCCATGTCCCGTGCGCGCCATCCACCGCCGCTCCCCGCGCCGCTCCGAGCCACGGTCGCCCGCGCACCGCGCCCGAACCGGCCCTCCACGTCAGCGCGTCCCCTTCGTCCGGCGACGCCGCGCCTGCGCGCTCGGGTACACCCGTCGGGCGCCCGCACCTGTTACCCGCGCGCCCGATAAGGACCCCCTCCCCCCCGAGGCAATGACAGCCGGGGCCCACCCCACAGAATGTAAAAAAAATAGAAAATAAAGAAATAAAGAAATTAATTAATTAAAGAATTAAATTAACTTAATTAATTCTGTTTAATTAAACTAATTAATTAGTTAGTCTAATTAAACGGTAGTTAGCTTAAGTAAACCCTAATTAGACTAATGTGACAATGACAGGTGGACCCCACTTGTCAGTTCGACCTGCTGACATCATGGTGATGTCATGATGACGTCACCATTCACTGTTTTGGATAATCCTAATTTAAATAATTAAATAAAATCCTGAATAATGTTTAAACCTTTGAAAATTAATATAAAATAATCCGTAGCTCGGATGAAAATACTTTGTACATGAAAGTTGCTCAGAACGATGAGACGAATCCAACCGTGCCGTCTGTTTCCATGTCGGGATCCTCTACGGAGGTAAACCCATAACTTTTTGCCCGTTTCCGTTAGGTGAATAGTGCATATACACCAGTTAATAAATCCAACTTAAATCCTAAAATACCTAATATGACTTAGACATGTTTTTAGGCAACCCTGCACTGCACGTTAGCGTAGCCTCCTCTGTGTTTCACATGTTAGCTATCTATTTATCTGTTTCCTCCCCCTCTTCTCTCTTGATAGAGCCCGGTACAGACGCAGCTCCGGAGATCGACAACCCCTGACGACCTTGCCTTTGCCGCCTAGCAACCAGGCAAGCCCCCCCCCTTTGATCATCCTGATATCGTCCATTCTATTTTCTCATGCTTGCATTAGATTTTGCTACTGTAATTGATTGCTCCTATTCTGTTGCATAGCCTGATTTTGTATCTATACCTGCCTGATATTCAAACTGCTTAGTATAGGCTAGTTAGTGACCCATTAGAGACCTCACTTTGACCCAACTGCCTCACTGGATTATCAGAAGACCCGATCAACGGGATCGAAGACCAGGCCCCGGCACCGCACTTCACCCCCTTAGTTGTGCGACACCACTGGGTTACTATCGAGTGCCGAGGGTGATACCTCGTCAGCACTTCTGATGTTAACCTTGTAGGTTAGTTCATCGGTTATGGTCATCGAGGGTGATTCCTCCTTCTCCACTCCCGATAACGACACGGTCGTGCAACTCCTCAAGAGTGGACCTCGAGGGTGATTCCTCCTTCGTTCACCTTGACGATAACATCAGGTGGAATTCTATCGAGGGTGATTCCTCAGGGTTCCCCTTGGTGTTAGACAGACGGTTACTATGGTTACTATGACTTTACAACTGATACTTGGAAAGGCGGGTCGACCCTGAGGGGTACCCGCAAATGATGGGATATCGGGTTGACCTGGAGGTTACCCGTGAGATAAATACGAGGCGCGGCCGGGCATTCTTAGCCCTTGCAGCAAGTCCTCGAGATGGGGCGACGGGGTCACATCGATCGTGAGTCTCTGCTCGTTACCGCAAGCCCCTACTCCACTAACGATTTGGATATTTGATCCGAGCAGGCCTCTGGCCTGATAGCACTAACCATCACGTGGGAAAAGTTATGGGCACTCTGCATCATAGCATCAGCCGAAAGCTCTGTCAGACGTCTAGTGCAGCATAGCGGCACGGCTGGGCCGGCGCCATCCTGTAGTGGTGGTACCGAGATTCGCCATGTACGCAACGACCCGGAGGGCGAGGGGCGATGGCCCAAGACCCCCTTGCGCTTAGGATATAGACCGACGGGGACCTCTCTGCTGAGCTCTAGGTAGGGTTGCGGTGTATCGTTTGGCCGAGGCCGGGCATGACCCAGAAAAGTGTGTCCGGCCGGAGTTAATCGAGCGTGGTGGGTAAGTTGGTGCACCCCTGCAGGGAAGAAAACATCTATCGATAGCCGGTCCTACAGTAAAGGACACTCGGAGTTGTATCCCGATCAATACAACTAGAACTTGAGATGACACCTGGTTATGATGGCTCCGGGATCGCTTTCTCGCAGGGAGTCGAGGAAGGATCTCTGGGCGAGACTGTTACTTGACACAACCACTACTATATTATACTGTGCTGATCTACTCTCTTCAATTGCTGCAAGACCGCTGAAGATGCTAGTCTTCGATAGGACTAGGCTTTCCCCTCTAATCTGGCATTTCTGCAGCCCAGTCCACATATACAGCCATCCTTTGATAATGTTGCATATGTAGTGTAGATCCATGCTTGCTGAGTACTTCGGAGTAATCATGGTTGCTTTGCTTTCTTATTCTCCCCATGTCAGTTTGTCGTGACCAGTTGACGGGGCCCCTGAGACAGCTGCCCCCGCCGACGACTACTACTACCACCTCGAGGGTGGTTACTTCTACGAGCTGGCCGACAACCAGGAGTAGGATCGGAGGGTCCCAGGCAGGAGGCCTGCGCCTTTCGATCGTAGTATTTTATTTTGCCCCGCCTTTCTAAAGGCCTTTCTGTTTCTCTTTTATATCTGTACTCAGATATCTGATGCTTCCGCTGACGCTTGTATGCCATCGAGCTATGTATTCGAGCCCTCGAGGCCCTGGCTTGTAATATAAAGCTTGTATGACTTTATTTATGTTCTAGAGTTGTGTTGTGATATCTTCAAGTGAGTCCTTAGGCTTGATCGTGTGCATTTGCGTGTATGGTTAGTGCATGATTAAGCCGGGGGCGTCACAACCGACTATCGTGCTGGGAACACTCTTTGTGAATTCAGTGCCAGCTTCTGTTCTTTTTGATTCAGGTGCACCACATTCTTTCGTGTCCCAGCAATTTGCCCAATTGCATGGGTTAGCTATCAGCTCATTACCCACTCCTTTAGAAATCATTACTCCCCGTTCCAGGTGGCAAACCAAAATGGTAAGTCACAACAATCAGATCAGAATTGAAGGGTTGATGTTCTCTGCTTCCCTTATTGCTCTTGGACCTTCCGACATAGACATCATTCTCGGTATGGACTGGTTGACCGCCCACAATGCTTTGATTGACTGTGCTGCTAAGAAAGTCCAATTTACCCATCCTTCTGGCCAGACAGTCAGATACTCAGCTCGTACAGTTCAGAATGCCGAGAATCAGATATATGATCTGAATGCGTTGAATGCTTCCAGTTGTTCGTGATTTTCAAGATGTCTTTCTAGAAGAACTTCCAGGAATACCCCCTGTTAGAGCTGTCGAGTTTGTCATCGACATGAAACCAGGCACAACTCCTATTGCGAAGCGTCCTTATAAGATGCCTCCGCACCACCTTCTCGAGCTTGAGGAAGAAATTGACAAGTCACTTAAGAAGGGTTTCATCCGCTCCAGTTCCTCTGCTTGGGGAGCACCTTCCCTCTTTGTCAAGAAGAAGGATGGAACTAACCGATTGGTTCAGGATTATTGGCCCATTAACCAAGCCACAATCCAGAACAAATACCCACTGCCTCGGATCAATGATCTTTATGATCAGCTTGCTAGGTCCTCTGTGTTCTCGAAACTTGATTTGAGATTGGGATATCATCAGATCCGTGTCTGCGAAGAGGATATTCCCAAGACTGCATTTGTTACTCGCTATGGCTCTTATGAGTACACTGTCATGTCATTTGGCTTAACAAATGCTCCAGCTACCTTCTCCTGGTTAATGAATTACATCTTCAAGGATTATCTCGACAAATTCGTCGTGGTATATATGGATGATATTCTGGTTTATTCAAAGAATGAAGAAGAACATGCCGAACATCTTCGCCTTGTACTGGAAAAGCTGCATGAACATCAACTGTATGCCATGTATTCCAAGTGTGAATTCTGGTTGTCTGAAGTGACATATCTCGGCCACGTGATCTCCAATGATGGCATTGCTATTAACCCAGAACGAGTTCAGGCTATTCTGGACTGGACTCCTCCGAAGAACGTCAAGCAAGTGAGAAGTTTTCTCGGCCTTGCAAGCTATTGCCGTCGATTTGTCGAGAATTTCTCAAAGATTGCTAAGCCTTTGACTGATCTGCTTCACAAGGGCGTTAAGTTTGAGTGGACAGAAAAATGTCAGGAAAGTTTTCAAACACTCAAAGACAAGCTAACATCTGCCCCAGTACTTGCTCCTCCAGATTCTCGCAAAGACTTTGTGATTTATTGTGACGCATCCCGTGAGGGATTGGGCTGTGTCCTAATGCAAGAGCATAAAGTGATTGCTTGTGGCTCTCGACAGTTGTGCCCGCATGAAGAGAACTATCTAGTACATGATCTAGAACTAGCTGCTGTGATCTATGCATTGAAGTTGTGGCAACATTACCTCCTCGGTAATCGTTGCGAGATCTACACGGATCATAAAAGTCTAAAGTACTTGTTCACTCAGCCATCTCTGAACCTCCGTCAGCAAAGATGGATGGAGGCCATGACGGACTATGATTTGGGTATTTCTTATACCCCTGGCAAGGCTAACGTGATGGCTGATGCCTTAAGCCGCAAGTTCTATTGCGACAACCTCATGGTTAAGCGAGCTCAACCTCGTCTTTTTGAAGAACTGTGCAAGCTGAATCTGTGTATTGTTCCACAGGGTTCTCTTAATAACCTTGTGATACAACCAGAACTTGAGAAAGCTGTTAAGAATGCGCAAGCTAAAGATGCTGAAATTGATCTGATGAAGAAAGATCTTCACCTGGAAAAGTACAGGGATTTCTCACTGTCAGAAGATGGAACCTTGTATTTCAGAGACCGCATTGTGGTACCTCGCTTCGAGCTTATGACTGACAAGGTCATGAAGGAGGCACATGACACACCATTATCTATTCATCCGGGTAGCACCAAGATGTATCGTGGTCTCCGTCAAAGGTACTGGTGGTCTAGAATGAAGCAGGATATTGCTCGATATGTTGCTGAATGTGATGTTTGCCGTCGCGTTAAAGCAGAACATCTGAAGCCTGCTGGAATTCTGCAACCCCTTCCTATTCCTCTATGGAAATGGGATAAGGTTCAGATGGATTTCATTACTGGCCTTCCCAAGTCACAGAAGGGTCACGATGCTATTCTTGTCGTCGTTGACCAACTCTCTAAGGTTGCACACTTTCTGCCTGTCAAGGAGACTATCACTGCTAGTCAGTTAGCAGAGTTATATATCTTCAGAATTGTATCGCTCCACAGTATTCCGAAAGAGATCAGTTTGGACCGTGGTGGACTTTTCACCTCAAAGTTCTGGGAAAGTTTCCAACAAGCTATGGGAACTCATATTACCTGGAGTTTAGCTTATCACCCCCAATCGCAAGGCCAAGTTGAGCGAGTCAATCAAGTGCTTGAAGACATGCTGCGAGCTTGTGTTATTTCTTTCGGCAAGAAGTGGGAAGAATCTCTTCCTTATGCGGAATTCTCATATAACAACAGCTATCAAGCCAGCTTGAAACTGGCCCCCTTCGAAGTACTTTATGGACGTAAGTGTCGAACCCCTCTGAATTGGTCAGAAACTGGGGAACGACCGCTCGTGGGTCCGGATATTATTCAACACGCCGAAGAGCAAGTCTGTATCGTTCGAGAAAATCTCAAGGCGGCTCAGGACTGCCAGAAGAGCAACTATGATCGCAAACGATGGGGTTTGACTTATCAACCTGGTGATCAAGCTTATCTGCGTGTCACTCCTATGAAGGGCACTCACCGCTTCGGACTCAAGGGCAAGTTAGCTCCACGCTACATTGGTCCCTTTCGCATTCTCGCCAGACGTGGTCAGGTGGCGTACAAATTGGAGTTGCCACCGCAATTCTCTCATATCCACGACGTCTTCCATGTGTCGCAACTTCACCGTTGCATCAAGGAATCTCCGCACCGAGCAGTGGACCATGAATTGCTCGAATTGTAAGATGATCTTTCTTATAAGGAGCATCCGATCCGCATTCTCGATGAATCTGAACGTCGAACCTGCCAGAAGGTTACCAAGTTCCTCAAAGTGCAGTGGTCAAATCATACTGAAGATGAAGCCACTTGGGAACGCGAGGATAATCTTCGTGCGGAATACCCCGATCTTTTCCCTTCTACCTCTTAATTCTCGGGACGAGAATTCTTGTTAGTGGAGGAGAATTGTAACACCCCATGTAATTAACCACAGTGATCACCATTAGTTAATGCCATGTCAGCAAGTTCAACAGTGCCTAGTCATCATTTGCATCATATTGCATTTCAAACTCATAATTCAAATTTCCAAATTAATTTAAAGTGAAAATAAAAGTTGTTCAAATCCAGGAACTAAAATGTTCATAATATTGTAAATAATCCAGAGACAATTCTAAAATTATAATCAACATATACTAAATTAATTATGTGCCACTAACATAACCAAAACAGAAATAATTAATCCATTTTTATTTAATTAAAATCCAAATGAAAAGATCTGGACTCCAAACCTTTTTATAACAGTGCTAGATATTTCACTGTAATTTTTGAGCTAAGTCCCACGTTTTGTAAAAGTCATCTAGTGGCCAAACTAGTTACAAAACAGCAAAGGAAAATAGAAAACGAAACAGAAAATAGAAAAGGAAAGAACTGGGGCCTTGCTACTGTGCACTTTAGCCCGAAGCAGCAGTGCAGGCCCAGCCCACCCCGCACCTCCTCCCTCCTCCCGCACTGCTCATGCCGCTCGCTGTCGAGCACCGGGCGCGCGCGCAGCCAGGCCCCCCCTCTTCCTCGCTCGACAGTGGCTCCGCGCACGTCGCTGGCTGGATAAGATTCACCCCCTCGACCCCTCTGGCGAATCCTAGCCGCCCCGTTCGCCCCTTTCCCTCGTTCCCCCACTTTGCCCGACGCCGCCATGGCCTCGCCGCCGTAGCCTCGTGGCCACCGTAGCCCCTGCGCCTCGCCGCCATGCCAGATCGCTCTACCACCGTCCGCTACATCTCCCCGCGCTGCTGGACGGAGCTGGGAGCCCCTGCTTCGCCCGCGTGGACCTTCTCCTTCCTCTACGGCCACCGCGACTTCGCCGTCGATTCCGGCTACTCCGCGCCTCCCCGAGCACGCTGCCACCTCCCTACGGATCCCAATGAGCCCCCGCATCTCTCCCCTCACTCCCCCCCGCGGATCCATCACCGTAGCCGCCGCATTTGGTGATACCCGAACGCGCCGCCGCCTGGCCTCGTCGCCGGCGTGGCCACGGCGACCATAGGGTCCCGTGCGTGCCACCGTTGATCTCACCGCAACGTGGAGACGCCGTAGCCACCTTGAGCTGCTCGTTTTGCACGCCGTAGCCCCGATCCCCACGACGGCCGAACTCCGGCGCCCACCTCGCTGCTCACCGCCGTCGCTACACACCGTCCCCGGCCGCGCCACCACCACCGTTGGACGCGCCGCGCTGCGGCCGTTCCAACGCACCTAACCACGCGCGAAATGGTGGCCGGTGGACAAATCCCGACCGCCTCCCGAGCCGCGCCGCCGCGTATTTGGTCGTCGGCGTCGCTCCGGCCACCGTGCTGACCTGGCACCGGTGGGCCTCGCCCCTGTGTCACTGACCGCGGGCCCCATGATCCCCTGTTGACCCCGTTGACCTCGGTCAACGCTGACTGGGCGGCCCCGTCTCTATGACATGTGGGTCCCGCCTGTTAAACGATTTAAAATAAATAGAAAGTCTATTAATTAGTTAATTAATTAGGTTAAACACTAATCACCCACTGACTGCTGGGCCCCACTCGCTAATTAGGTTAATTAGTTAAAATTAATCCTTTGTTAATTAGTACTGTGAATGACATGTGGGCCCCACCTGTCAGAGTTGACTCTGGTCAGCCGACTGTTGACTGCTGACGTCACCATTATGTCATGCTGACGTCACCAAACACTGTTCTGGATAATGTTTGATTTAAATAATTAAATAATTCCAGAAAATGCTAAATTCTTTAGAAAATCATAGAAAATAAACCGTAGCTCAGATCGAAAAACTTTGTACATGAAAGTTGCTCAAAACGACGAGACGAATCCAACCGTGCTATCTGTTTCCGTGACGGGACCCTCTACGGAGGTGAACCCGTAACTTTTAGCCTGTTTCTGGTAGATGAATAGTGCATATACACCGGTTAATAATTCCAACTTAAATCCTAAAATAACTAATATGATTTAGATATGTCTTTAGGCAACCCTGCACTGCACGTTAGCATAGCATGCTCTGTGTTGCTTATGTTTGCTGTGTATTTATTTGTTTTCTCCCCCTCTCCTCTGTCGGTAGACCCCGGTACCGACGTAGCCTCCGAGACCGGCGCAGCTCCAGAGATCGACTACGCCTCTGAGGACCCTGCCTTTGCCGCCGAGCAACCAGGGAAGCACCCCCCTTGAGCATGCCTATATCGCCTATTCTTTCTCTCTATGCTTGCATTAGAATTGCTGCTGCTACTGCTTTACCTATTCTGATGCATAGCCTATTTTTTGTAACCTGCTATTGGTACCTTACCTGCTTATCCTAAACTGCTTAGTATAGGCTGGGTAGAGACCTACCAGAGACCCCACTTTGTCCCCAGTTGCCTCGCTGGATTATCAGTTGACTCGATCAACGGGATCGACAGCCAGACCCCAGCACTACACAACACCCCCTTAGTTGTACGACACTGCAGCGTCATCATCGAGTGCCGAGGGTGATACCTCGTATAGCACTCCTGATGTTAACTCTGTAGAGTAGCTATTTGGTCGTGGTCATCGAGGGTGATTCCTCCTTCTCCACTCTCGATAACGACACTGTCATGCAACACCTCAAGTGTGAACCTCGAGGGTGATTCCTCCGAGTTCACCTTGACGGATACATCAAGTAGGAATCCAACGAGGGTGATACCTCGGATTTCCTAGATGTTATGGACACACGGATACTTGGGCTTTACTACTGTTACTTGGAAAGGCGGGTCGACCCTGAGGGGTACCCGCGTGAGCCTAAGTGGTGAGTGACGTGGAGACGGGTTGCCCTAGAGGGTGCCCGAGATATGAATACGAGGCGTGGTCGGGCATTCTTAGCCCTTGCCGCAAGTCCTCGAGACGGGGCGACGGGGTCACATCGATCGTGAGTCTCTACTCGTTACCGCACTACCATTACACTAACGATTTGGATATGTGATCTAAGTGGGCCTCTGGCCCGATAGCACTAACCGTCACGCGGGAATAAATATGGGTACTATGCATCGTGGTATCAGCCGACAGCTCTGTCAGACGTCCAGTTCAGCATTGTGGCCGGGTCGGATCGTGCCATTGGCGCTGGTATCCACCCTGCTCGCAACGACCCGGAGTGCACAGGGCGACGGCCCAAGACCCTTGAGCGCTTAGGATGTAGACCGGCGGGGACCTCTCTGCTGAGCTTTAGGTAGGGCTGCGGTGTGTCGTTTGACCGAGACCGGGCATGACCCAGAAAAGTGTGTTTGGCCGGAGTTAAGAGAGCATGCTGGGTAAGTTGGTGCACCCCTGCAGGGAAGAACTAATCTATGCATAGCCGGATCCTCGGTAACGGACGCTCGGAGTTGTATCCCGATCGATACAAAGAGAAATGGATATTATGACTCTGGGATTGCTTTCTCGCAGGGAGTCGAGAAAGGATCTCTGGGTGAGGTTGATAACATTACTACTACTTTATACTGTGCTAATCTACACTCTTCTAATGCTGCAAGACCGCTGAAGATGCTAGTCTTCGATAGGACTAGGCCTTCTCTCTATTCTGGCATTTCTGCAGCCTAATCCACATATACAGCCTTTCTTTGATAATGTTGCATATGTAATGTAGATCCTTGCTTGCTGAGTACTTTGGATGAGTACTCACGGTTGCTTTGCTTTCTTTTTCCCCCATACTCCTTTTGGTGCAACCAGATGACGGAGCCCCGGAGCCAGCTGCCCCTGTCGACGATCATTACTACTACCCCGAGGATGGCTTCTACTATGAGCTGGCCGACGACCAGGAGTAGGTTCGGAGCGTCCCAGGCAGAAGGCCTGCGCCTTTCGATCGTAGTGTTTCATTTTGCCCCGCCTTTCTAAAGGCCTATCTGTTTCTCTTTTATATCTGTACTCAGATATCTGATGCTTCCGCTGACGCTTGTAATCGAGCTTATGTATTCGAGTCCTCGAGGCCCCTGACTTGTAATATAAAGCATGTATTATTTTAATTTGTGTCTAGAGTTGTGTCGTGATATTTTCAAGTGAGTCCTTAGGCTTGATCGTGTGTATTTGCGTGTATGATTAGTGAACGATTGAGCCGGGGACGTCACAGTAAGATGCTTCTCCACCAGTAGCACCAGTCTTCCGTGCAACAGCAGCTGCAACCCATCGTACATAAAAGGGCACAAAAGGGCAGCCATCAGTAGGAGCGGTAGAGCTATCCACCATGAGTTCTTCGTTGGAATGGCTTGCAACGGCCACCGACGACGACGGTAGTGCAAATGTGCTACAATTCCCAAGTTATCCATCCTTTCCGACAAAGAAGAGGAGGAGCGTGACATCATGATCCACGTGGACCCTGCGAACGATGGTGGCGATATCATCCTTCCCTTGTTGGCACCCTCCATCCGTGGATGTACATCCTCCGGTGACGGCGTCTTTCCCCTCTTGGCACCCTCCATCCGTGGATCTGCTTCCTCTGGCCATCGGGATCGTAGATCAAGCGCGGAGAGGAAGGTTGAAAAAACGTTGGTGGCTAGCAGGAGGCCGACTATGAGGGCGTGTGGAGTTCAGTGGCGAAGACTCGGGAGAGGGGATAGAGACGACGAAAGAGAAGATGGGTTTGAGAGGCGACACAGATATATTTTTTCACCGCTCGGCAAGTCAGGGTTTTGACCCAAGCTTTGTTCGAACTCAACCAACAAATTTTCTCACTGCCACATGACACGCAGAGTCACAGATACAGAAGGACCACAGCCATCTTCTCGCGATAACACGAGAACGTCAGCCCAACTAACAAGGAAATTGATGGATAAGGTTTCACTATATATAGGGTCAAACCGTACCAGAGTAATAAGAAAACCAAACAACTCAAAAGCTGAAATCACCGAGGCGTGTGTCCTAGCCTTTTATCTTAAGAAGATTCACTATGCTCCTAGGATTGGAGCTCTGACGGTCTATTGCGGCGATTCATTTTGGTGAATGGTCCCGATTTGACTAGGTCGTGTGTGGGAAGCTAGGGGCACTGCATGACCCCATTTGGCAGAGGGTGCTTCGACTTTGCAAGTAGCTTCATTGGTAATGCCTGGCGGTCTACGGTCTCTCTAATTCAATTATTCAAGTATATGACAAAACTAATTTAAGTGACCAAAATGACAACAAACTTAAATATAAACTGTCACATATTACATTTATAATGTCTAAAATTTTGAAATAAAAAAATAGAGTTCATATAAAATTGGTTATTTTTTGAAAATAATCTTTTTCCACGGGTAGGTCAAAGCAGACTGAGCAAGCTTGGAGAGCAACTGAGCAAGCTTGAGTTCCCATGAACGCTTGGGAAAATAGTGTAGCTACGCAAACACCTTTCTAACTGTGCCGGTACCAGCCGATGAGAAATCCACTGTACACACGCATTAAGATTCATTGACGGTGCCGTACACCGGTATGTCTCACCGAGGGGAGCCTGGTAGAAGTCCTGCTGGAGGGCCATGAGGCCCAGCAACAGGAGGAAGCCCGAAGGAGGAGGTAACCGCCTTGCGACCATCTTGCCTCTCATGTCAAGGGCGGCGGCGCCTAGATCGCATCTCCCTCTCTGTAAACCCTAGCCTCCACCGTGTATATAAGGGGGGCTAGAGGGCCCTCATCCAGTCATCCCCATCTATTCCTAGACAAAACAACTCTCGTAGCAATTTGGTCAACATTCCCTCCACCATGAATAATAAGAAGAAGTAGGATGTCGTGTATTACTCTTTGGAGGCCGAATCTGGGTAACTTGTGCGTGCGAGCTCCGTCCCGGTACTTCTGGCCACGTCAGGCACCCTAGCGAGGGATATGACGAATCTCCGCTCCATCATTCATGTAGCTAGGGGCCGATTTCAGTAGTTCAGTTGTATATGTACATGTTCACAACCCACCTTTCGTATATGATTTAAGTCCAATCACTCGATGGCCCTACCATGCACTGCTTGGCACATGCATGGTCCCCTATCTTATCTCTCTCCGACACATGAAGGCATGTACAGAACAAAATACATGCCTTTTATATTCTCTTTGACAATTTCAACCATTCATATTTTTGAATTCTAGTTTTTTAATATAAATTTAAACTCTTGGCGCAATGATTTTTTTATCGTATAAAATTTTTTATATGATTTTTTCTCGCATATGATAATATATATATTACTATATATATATATATATAATCCTGTTTTTAATTCAAATGAGTAAAATTAGTATTTTTGAAATGATTGAAATGTTCTTTTTGAAATGAGGGAAATACACTTTTCAAAATGAGTGAAATCAGTTTTAGAAAACTATGAAGTTATCTTTTTTGAACTGAGTAAAATTAGTTTCTTTGAGTAAGTGGAATTATGTTTTTCTTATGAGTGATACTAGTCTTTTGAAGTTGATTTTTCAATGATATATACAGTTTTAAAAATGATTGAAATAGTAAAGTTGGATTTATGAAATAATTTAAGCCAGTTTTTTTGAAATATGTCAAACTGGTTATTTAGAAAATGTGAAATTGATTGCTTGAATGTGTGAAATTAATTATTTCAAATTTATGAAACTGGTCTTTTTTAAATAATGACACATATTTCAATGTGTTTGTCAAGTTGCCTATTGGTGAAACGGAACTGGAAATCAAATATGAAAAATGTAAAGTTAAAACTATGAAAAATATACTCATTGAACCAAAGATCGGTCTTGTTTTAAATGTCTTACCACCCTGAACTCAAACATATATTAAAAAAAAATCCTAAAACAGAAATGTTGTTCAAAAGTTATCAATCGTTTAAAATGCCACAAGAATAATAAAATGCAAGTATTTATCTTGTGGCAGACTTCAAAACAAATCATTCTGCAGATTTATACCTACAGTGACCACACGAATCTCTAGGACCCGTTTTCACGATTTAGGCTACTCCCATTTCGCTCGCCGAAGACCAACGCTGCATACTTCACCGCAACATATCACAACCATTAGAAAAACTATTTTGGGTGCAGCTAGTCCAGCAACAAGGGAACGACATGCGAAGCTACAAAGATTCAGTTTTGCTGGTTTTCATTGACTTACATAGGCGATTACAAAGACAAATTCTCGCCTAACTCGACATCCCAAGCTACGAAGGTTCAGTTTAGTGACTGTGTAACATCCCTAGGTTACCCCACTCTGGTTAAGCTACTTAACCTGACATGTCATCATGATCATCTTCATAAAATGGCATTAGGAAATAATTCAACTTCAAATTCCAATTCCAAATGCAAGTCAAATTAATATTTCTTCAAATGGTAGAACTAAATTGTTCATAATGCTTCAAATATTCCCAAGGCCTTTATAAAATTGAAACCAACTTCATATAAACTCCAAAAATGCCCCTGGACATTTACAACAGTAGTCCAGCAGCATTTAACTCACCTCATTCAATTTCTAAAAATATTAAAACTATTCCAATTGCCTCCAAAATATTTGTGGCACTGTCTAAACCCACCAGTGAATTAATGGGATACTTTCCATATTTTCCCAAGATGAATAGTGTGCCCAAATATTCTGTTACTCCTCTCTGTTAATCAAATAAAAGAAAACAGAAAAGGAACTAAAGGAAAAGGGGGCCAGAGGCCACTTACCTGGCGACTGGGCCGCGCTGGCCCAGCCCAACTCACCTGCCCCCACCTCGCTGTCGTCGTCCCCATGGCTGGGCACACTCCACCGGCGAGCGTCCGACACGTCGACGGCCACCGACGCAGGAAGGGATAAGGTCGACCCCAGGTCCCTTCCCCCTGGTCGCCTCGCTCACCCTCACCTCCCTCCTCCTTGCTCCTTTTCCCCTCTCGCTCTGGATCGGGCCGTGCCCGTGGCTACGGTCGTCGCCGCGCCGCCCCTCCGCCGCGGCCACCGGCCCTCCCGCGACGAGCCAGAGCAACTAGGAGCACCTCCGTTGGCTCCCGCGTCTTCCTCGAGCCTCGGACCGAGCCGGAGCGCCCCCAACCCGAAGCCATCGCCGTTTTCCCCCGCCGGAAGCCGTCTCCGTCTCGCCGTCGATTCGGTCGGCCCCGAGCTCCACTACGCTCCCGTTCACTCACGGGGCCTTCTTGCGCCCGCAAGGTGAGCCACCGCCCTCTCCATTTCCTATCCAAGCTCGCTGGTTAGCCGCCCGCAACGCCGCCGCCATTGCCGAGCTCTGTCTCCGCCGCCACCCTCGCCGCGCTCGCGCTAGCCATCACCGTGCCCGTCCGAGGCCTCTACCGTGCTCCTGGGGATCCCAGGCAGCGCGTGAGCAGTTTAGCTCGACTCGTACGAGCCTCTGAGCTCGTCCCCGAGATCGCCGCGTTCCGGCCTCCGCCTCTGCTCGACGCCGGCGACGGGTCCGACCGTTCCACGGGTCACCACCCCCACCATTGGATGCGCGCGGCCCTCATGAAGCTGTAGGAACGAACCGCGTCGCAAAAGACCCACCGTAGCCTGATTCCGAGCCCCGCCGGCGTTCGGCCGCCGCGATTGGCCTCGTCGGAGCCGTTCCGGCGCCGGCGCCGACGTGGCCTGACCGGCGGGCCACCCCTAGCCGCTGACCAGTGGGTCCAGGGGCCCAGTTGACCGCGCTGACCTGAGTCAACGCGCTGACGTGGCAGCACAGTGCCACTGACATGTGGGCCCCGGCGGCTAATTAACCTAATTAAACAGTTAATTAAATAAAATTAATTAGACTAGCCTAATGTCTCACTGACAAGTGGGGCCCGCCCCCTAATTAACCCTGTGGATTAAGTTAATTCACTGTTAAGATAAACAGAGACTGACATGTGGGTCCCACATGTCATATTTGACTCTGGTCAGCCGCCTGTTGACTGATGACATCATAGTGACATCATGCTGACGTCATAATTCCCTTTTCTGTTAAATAAATAAATTTCAGAAATTCAAATAATCTTTGAAAATTAATAACTTTTAAACCGTAGCTCAGATCGGAAAAGTTAAAACATGAAAGTTGCTCAGAACGACGAGACGAGTCTGATTGTGGCGTCTGTTTCTTCATCGGAACCCCCTACGTAGAAGAACTCGTAACTCCGGACCCGTATCCGGCAGATGAATAGTGCACACACGTCGGATAATAAATCCCAGAATAATTCTAAAAATAACTAAAATGACTTAGATGCATAATTAGGCAACCCTGCACTGCATCATAGCATCACACGCATCGTATTGCATTTGTTTGCATTATGTTTACCTGTTTCTTCCCCCTCTTCTCTCTCGGTAGACCCCGACGTTGACGTAGCTCCCGAGGCAGACGCAGCTCAGGAGTACGACTACGTCCCCGACGACACCACAGGCGACCTTGCCCTTGCCCCAGAGCAAACAGGCAAGCACCCCCATTTTGAGCATGCCTATATCGTCTATTCTCTTCTCTCTTATGCTTGCATTAGAACTGCTGTTGCTACTGTTTCCTATATCTGTTGCATAGCCTGTTTATTGTAACCTGCCTTGCTACCTTACTGGTTATCCTAGACTACTTAGTATAGGCTGGGTAGAGACACGACAGAGACCCCACTTGATCCCTACTGCCCCGCTGGATATCAGAAGACCTGATCAACGGGATTGAAGACTAGACCCTGGCACCGCACATCACTTCCCCCTTAGTTGCCGACACTGCTGGGTTACCGTCGAGTGCCGAGGGTGATACCTCGTCAGCACTTCTGATGTTAACCTTGTAGGTTAGTTACTCGGTCGTGGGAAGCAAGGGTGATTCCTCCTACACCACCCCCGATAACGACATCGTCGTGCAACCTCTCAAGTGTGGACCTCGAGGGTGATTCCTCCTTCGTTCACCTTGATGATAACATCGAGTGGGAATTCCATCGAGGGTGATTCCTCAGGGTTCCCTTCGGTGTCAGACACACAGTTACCTTGGATATTATGACTTGACTATGAACCACGATACTAAAGACGGGTCGGCCCTGAGGGGTACCCGCGCGAGCTTATTGCGAAGTGATGTGGAGTCGGGTTGACCTGGATGGTGCCCGCGAGATAACTACGAGGCGTGGCCGGGCATTCTTAGCCCTTGCCGCAAGTCCTCGAGACGGGGCGACGGGGTCACATCGATCGTGAGTCTCTGCTCGTTTCCGCGCGCTCCTAATCCACTACGGTTTGGATATTTGATCCGAGGGGCCTCTGGCCCGATAGCACTAACCATCACGTGGGCATAGTATGGGCGTTCTGCGTCGTATACTTCAGCCGAAGCTTAATGGACGTCAGCGACTGATGCGGCACACGCTGGGTTGGACTGGGAACGCAACCGCGCTTGTATAAGGGGTTGCTAGGTCTGCTCACCGGCGGTGCACGTAACGTGCAGGAGTTCCCGGGGCGATGGCCCAAGACCCCTGGGGGCATAGGTTAGTCCGGCGTGCTGACCTCTCTGTTAAGTATTCGGTCGGGTTGCGGCGTGTTGCTTAGCCGAGGCCGGGCATGACCCAGTAAAGTGTGTCCGGCCAGAGTTAAGCGAGCGTGGTGGGTAAGTTGGTGCACCCCTGCAGGGAAGAAACTTCTATCGATAGCCTGTCCTACGGTAACGGACACTCGGAGTTGTATCCCGATCGGTACAACTAGAACATGTGATGAGAACTGGATAGTACGGCTCTGGGATTGCTTTCTCGCAGGGAGTCGAGAAAGGATCTCAGGTCGAGGTTGATAATACTACTACTACTACTTTACATTATGTTGATCTGCTCTCTTCTATTGCTGCAAGACTGTCGAAGATTGTTGAAGATGCTAGTCTTCGATAGGACTAGGCTTTCCCCCTCTATTCTGGCATTTCTGTAGCCCAGTCCACATATATAGCCATTCCTTTGACAATGTTGCATATGTAGTGTAGATCCTTGCTTGCTGAGTACTTCGGATGAGTACTCACGTTTGCTTTATTTTCTTTTTCCCCCATATCCAATTGATGCCACCAGACGACGGAGCCTGTGAGCCAGACGCCCCAGCCGACGACCAGTACTACTACCCGCCTGGTGAGTACTACTACTACGAGGAGCCGTTCGACGACCAGGAGTAGGATCGGAGGGTCCAGGGCAGGAGGCCTATGCCTTTCGATCGTAGCTTTTTATTTTACCCCGCCTCTGTGAAGGCTTATATCTCTCTCTTTGTAATATATCTGTACTCAGATATCTGACGCTTCCGCTGACACTTGTATGCCATCGAGCTATGTTTTCGAGCCCTCGAGGCCCTGGCTTGTAATATTAAGCTTGTATGACTTTATTTATGTTTTAGAGTTGTGTTGTGATATCTTCAAGTGAGTCCTTAGGCTTGATCGTGTGCATTTGCGTGTATGGTTAGTGCATGATTAAGCCGGGGTCGTCACAGGTTGGTATCAGAGCCGACTGCCTCTAGGTATCCCCCTTTCCAATTCCTTGGCCGAAGTTGAGTCTAGTGGTCGAAAACTATTTTACTAACTTGGCTGTGTGGCTTACGGGCCCACGTCGCCAACTGGGTGGTATTAGGATCTTTTATTCCTCGTCTATACTCTGGGACTCTGATCTCTCTCCTATTCGGGTTAAATATTTTACTAACTCCGACATTAGGATCTCGTAACCGTTTTCTCCCGGAGAGCCCCCTCATTCCAGAAGATGATGTGACATCATCAGAAGGCTCCGAAGATACTTCCCGAAGTTTTCCGAGACCCCTTTACCCACTGCTTTTGCAGTTTACTAACACCGATAATCCCCGTGGATATCTACACATCCTTGCCGTTGTATCATCATGGCCAGTCAATCATGCCTGTATGAGGTACCCCGTAATACTCCTCGTTAAACCAGGAATCCTTTGAACCTACTGCTGTGCAGCTTCTTTCGCACTGCGGTTAATTACTCACAGTACCGGGGATCCGATCATCCCCAGTTGTTCCTGTGATTCCTAAAACACTTTGAAATATCATCTTATCTTCCAAGAATCCCATGCATCCTACTACTACTGAAATTCTTCCTAGCTTATATTATGGTTAGCTCCATATGTCAAGTAATTGTTGTTGATATCCCTTGTCATTATCATTTCGATCCTATTGATTCAACATGTGTGCGAATACTCGCAATCATTAGCTCTTCCCTACTAAATCATCCTTCCGGCCCAGTCATCATTTCGGACATGAGTTGGATCTCGGCCAATCAAGCATTGATTGATTGTCCAACTAAGCATGTACAAATCACTCGTCCCTCTGCCCAGGTGAACTAATTGTCACTCCTGACTTTGGAATTCATGAAACCCCCGAATTTTAAACCTGGATTGTTCAAGTGCTTCCTTAATTAGATGTACTTGCCTCCCGTCCTTTCTCGGAGGACTCTCAGGTGGAACCAGCCGTTAAAACCTTACCCCATTAGTTCTCACGGATTACTTGATTCCTTTTGTGGACAATTATCCGACCTATTCTTTTCTAATTTAAGAACCTTATCGGTTCCTTCCCCGTTGACATTGCCTTTGGCACTGGATCATTCTCTACTTCTTGCCGACTGTACATCCGCCCAGATTGCATGGCACGGAGAGGTAGTGTATTCCTTCTCCTTATTGACTTGGGACTGACTTCTGACCAGGACATGTCCCGTAAACATGGTTGGAGATCTCTCCAAGACGGAATACCAAAGTTGTCCATCTAGTTCTGTCCAACCTACTCATCTTTTGATCAGAGCTTTTGCTTCCGATCCTTCATTTCTGAACCATGAATCCTTTGTACTTAAACGTTGGATTATTTTGATGTTTCTATAATCCTATGCCGTCACATCCTTCCTCTTATGGTTGAGTGCCGCTACTCACGCCAGATCCTATGTCGTCTACCTGATCTTTTGTTAGATTAATATCCGACAGTATCTTTCATACTCAAACATTCTGTGAGCTCTTTTCTTGGTACTTGATACCTCCGGTAAATTGTATCACCTGCTTTGACTTCGATACTCTGCTTTCGAACTCGCAACCCTTACTTTGGTTGTTGGTTGTATGGATTCGTAAAATGTCCCGATGGGTTGAACCTATGCTTTCCCTAATTCGTGTGAACTCGAAGGTTATGCGAGTCATACTCTTCTGGTGATTCACCAGATAAATTCCCAGCACTACAATTTCTTTGAAAACGAGAAGTGAATGAAAGGTTGTGCATTGAAGAAGTGGGGGTCGACCTTGAACCTTTGTGTTCATGCCCATGGAAACGATGTAGAAATTATCATGGAAGCTACTCGTAAGAATAATTATTCCCCTGGTACAAGTTCATCTTGTATCTAAGAATTGATCCTTTGCAAACATGGTTCCGACCATATTTCCTCTTTGGGTTCATTTCCCGGATAAGTTAAAATACTTGTCCTCTGCAGATCATTTTCCCCGTCCAACCTCTGCTCCGACTTATCTTCCAGTGTTACCCCTAGTACTTGTTACTGGGAAGTCTAACACCCCATCACAACATTCCTAGCCGGATCAGCTATATCCCTATCGTGCTAACTTTTAACTGTGCTACCTGGCCCTTCTTCCGGAGCACAATTTTCGACGATGAGTTAAGCTCACGTCGACCTTCCTCATCTTGTCATATCACCTCAAACAACAAGCTTGATTTCGAGCTTGTGTCGTATCCGTGGATCCAATAATCTTTCGCCTCGGCATTCCTTTCTCTTGATGTCATCGCTGATCGATTACATCTTCTTGAAACCTCTCGACAAATGTGTCGTGATCATCATCAACATTCCGAGCTCTTTCAGAATATCGATCGAATTCATGTTGAGAAATACCATCCCTGCCCCTCGATGATTTGTGATATCATCGATGACATCCTTGACTTCCTCCCAACACAAACCTGATTGTGTTTGTTTATTCCCTACGTCCCGAGATACCCTTCTAAATGTTTCTCGGTATCTCTTGAGATCTTCGAACCGAATCTTTACTTGACACCATATCATTGCTGCCTCGAAGCATGAATGTGTTATTCCGAACTCCAACATGAACATTGGAAGCACATTGCCAAATGTGTCTCGATCAATTATCCAAACACCGTTGTATGGGTAATACCATGATTCTTCCATCGCCCCTCTATCTAAATGATTTGGAACTTGCTGTCACATCATGTATGTCCTGTTCCGCTTTTCCTAGGTAAGAATATACTCCCAATACTTGTGTGAAAACACAATTTTCCTTTCCATTGTTTTGTTTAACCTTTCTTGTGCTCTCTATGATATAAGCAAAAATAATTCCCTGCTTATAAAACACCTCGGTCATCAGCTTTGACCGTGAGATCCTGTTACTATTGTTGATGACATTCCGGTAACCACCGATGGATGAGAACTTTGCCTTTTGGTCCGCCTCGTTCAACGAGCAGGAAAATGGTTCTCTTCGTCCCTCGCCCTTGGTACCGACCTTGTTACCGACATAAATGACAGACTATCCTCTGACATACCCTGATGTCGTGACCGGTAAGATGTCACCGTTCTCCCTACTCTTGATCGACACCCCTCCACAGTTCCACAGGATCGGAACCTGACTCTCCTTTAACATACTTGATTCTGAAGCATCCTTTTGCTCTTAGTTTTGTGTGTTATTCCAAGCCACACCTCGAGAGTTGATCTACTCCCGATACCCTGAACCCCTGTTCACACTTTGTTCAGGTATCGATCGAATGTCCATTCGATTGATAATTCTTATCGTACTTTCATACTTTGCTCTCGACGTTTCCTAAGTTTCAACTCGAGAGATTCTTCTGCCGCATTCCCTGAATTGTTCACCAGCAAATCGATCCTATAAGGATCAGTTCTCTCGAAGTTACTCTTTCTTCCCCACTTAAATCTCGGGACGAGATTTCTTGTAGTGGAGGAGACTTGTAACATCCCTAGGTTACCCCACTCTGGTTAAGCTACTTAACCTGCCATGTCATCATGATCATCTTCATAAAATGGCATTAGGAAATAATTCAACTTCAAATTCCAATTCCAAATGCAAGTCAAATTAATATTTCTTCAAATGGCAGAATTAAATTGTTCATAATGCTTCAAATATTCCCAAGGCCTTTATAAAATTGAAACCAACTTCATATAAACTCCAAAAATGCCCCTGGACATTTACAACAGTAGTCCAGCAGCATTTAACTCACCTCATTCAATTTCTAAAAATATTAAAACTATTCCAATTGCCTCCAAAATATTTGTGGCACTGTCTAAACCCACCAGTGAATTAATGGGATACTTTCCATATTTTCCCAAGGTGAATAGTGTGCCCAAATATTCTGTTACTCCTCTCTGTTAATCAAATAAAAGAAAACAGAAAAGGAACTAAAGGAAAAGGGGGCCAGAGGCCACTTACCTGGCGACTGGGCCGCGCTGGCCCAGCCCAACTCACCTGCCCCCACCCCGCTATCGTCGTCCCCATGGCTGGGCACACTCCACCGGCGAGCGTCCGACACGTCGACGGCCACCGACGCAGGAAGGGATAAGGTCGACCCCAGGTCCCTTCCCCCTGGTCGCCTCGCTCACTCTCACCTCCCTCCTCCTTGCTCCTTTTCCCCTCTCGCTCTGGATCGGGTCGTGCCCGTGGCTACGGTCGTCGCCGCGCCGCCCCTCCGCCGCGGCCACCGGCCCTCCCGCGACGAGCCAGAGCAACTAGGAGCACCTTCGTTGGCTCCCGCGTCTTCCTCGAGCCTCGGACCGAGCCGGAGCGCCCCCAACCCGAAGCCATCGCCGTTTTCCCCCGTCGGAAGCCGTCTCCGTCTCGCCGTCGATTCGGTCGGCCCCGAGCTCCACTGCGCTCCCGTTCACTCACGGGGCCTTCTTGCGCCCGCAAGGTGAGCCACCGCCCTCTCCATTTCCTCTCCAAGCTCGCTGGTTAGCCGCCCGCAACGCCGCCGCCATTGCCGAGCTCTGTCTACGCCGCCACCCTCGCCGCGCTCGCGCTAGCCATCACCGTGCCCGTCCGAGGCCTCTACCGTGCTCCTGGGTATCCCAGGCAGCGCGTGAGCAGTTTAGCTCGACTCGTACGAGCCTCTGAGCTCGTCCCCGAGATCGCCACGTTCCGGCCTCCGCCTCTGCTCGACGCCGGCGACGGGTCCGACCGTTCCACGGGTCACCACCCCCACCATTGGATGCGCGCGGCCCTCATGAAGCTGTAGGAACGAACCGCGTCGCAAAAGACCCACCGTAGCCTGATTCCGACCCCGCCGGCGTTCGACCGCCGCGATTGGCCTCGTCGGAGCCGTTCCGGCGCCGGCGCCGACGTGGCCTGACCGGTGGGCCACCCCTAGCCGCTGACCAGTGGGTCCAGGGGCCCAGTTGACCGTGCTGACCTGAGTCAACGCGCTGACATGGCAGCACAGTGCCACTGACATGTGGGCCTCGGCGGCTAATTTACCTAATTAAACAGTTAATTAAATAAAATTAATTAGACTAGCCTAATGTCTCACTGACAAGTGGGGCCCGCCCCCTAATTAACCCTATGGATTAAGTTAATTCACTGTTAAGATAAACAGAGACTGACATGTGGGTCCCACATGTCATATTTGACTCTGGTCAGCCGCCTGTTGACTGATGACGTCATAGTGACATCATGCTGACGTCATAATTCCCTTTTCTGTTAAATAAATAAATTTCAGAAATTCAAATAATCTTTGAAAATTAATAACTTTTGAACCGTAGCTCAGATCGGAAAAGTTAAAACATGAAAGTTGCTCGGAACGATGAGACGAGTCTGATCGTGGCGTCTGTTTCTTCATCGGAACCCCATACGTAGAAGAACTCGTAACTCCGGACCCGTATCCGGTAGATGAATAGTGCACACACGTCGGATAATAAATCCCAGAATAATTCTAAAAATAACTAAAATGACTTAGATGCATAATTAGGCAACCCTGCACTGCATCATAGCATCACACGCACCGTATTGCATTTGTTTGCATTATGTTTACCTGTTTCTTCCCCCTCTTCTCTCTCGGTAGACCCCGACGTTGACGTAGCTCCCGAGGCAGACGCAGCTCAGGAGTACGACTACGTCCCCGACGACACCACAGGCGACCTTGCCCTTGCCCCAGAGCAAACAAGCAAGCACCCCCATTTTGAGCATGCCTATATCGCCTATTCTCTTCTCTCTTATGCTTGCATTAGAACTGCTGTTGCTACTGTTTCCTATATCTGTTGCATAGCCTGTTTATTGTAACCTGCCTTGCTACCTTACTGGTTATCCTAGACTACTTAGTATAGGCTGGGTAGAGACACGACAGAGACCCCACTTGATCCCTACTGCCCCGCTGGATATCAGAAGACCTGATCAACGGGATTGAAGACTAGACCCTGGCACCGCACATCACTTCCCCCTTAGTTGCCGACACTGCTGGGTTACCGTCGAGTTCCGAGGGTGGTACCTCGTCAGCACTTCTGATGTTAACCTTGTAGGTTAGTTACTCGGTCGTGGTAAGCAAGGGTGATTCCTCCTACACCAACCCCGATAATGACATCGTCGTGCAACCTCTCAAGTGTGGACCTCGAGGGTGATTCCTCCTTCGTTCACCTTGATGATAACATCGAGTGGGAATTCCATCGAGGGTGATTCCTCAGGGTTCCCTTCGGTGTCAGACACACAGTTACCTTGGATATTATGACTTGACTATGAACCACGATACTAAAGACGGGTCGGCCCTGAGGGGTACCCGCGCGAGCTTATTGCGAAGTGATGTGGAGTTGGGTTGACCTGGATGGTGCCCGCGAGATAACTACGAGGCGTGGCCGGGCATTCTTAGCCCTTGCCGCAAGTCCTCGAGACGGGGCGACGGGGTCACATCGATCGTGAGTCTCTGCTCGTTTCCGCGCGCTCCTAATCCACTACGGTTTGGATATTTGATCCGAGGGGCCTCTGGCCCGATAGCACTAACCATCACGTGGGCATAGTATGGGCGTTCTGCGTCGTATACTTCAGCCGAAGCTTAATAGACGTCAGCGACTGATGCGGCACACGCTGGGTTGGACTGGGAACGCAACCGCGCTTGTATAAGGGGTTGCTAGGTCTGCTCACCGGCGGTGCACGTAACATGCAGGAGTTCCCGGGGCGATGGCCCAAGACCCCTGGGGGCATAGGTTAGTCCGGCGTGCTGACCTCTCTGTTAAGTATTCGGTCGGGTTGCGGCGTGTTGCTTAGCCGAGGCCGGGCATGACCCAGTAAAGTGTGTCCGGCCAGAGTTAAGCGAGCGTGGTGGGTAAGTTGGTGCACCCCTGCAGGGAAGAAACTTCTATCAATAGCCTGTCCTACGGTAACGGACACTCGGAGTTGTATCCCGATCGGTACAACTAGAACATGTGATGAGAACTGGATAGTACGGCTCTGGCATTGCTTTCTCGTAGGGAGTCGAGAAAGGATCTCAGGTCGAGGTTGATAATACTACTACTACTTTACATTATGTTGATCTGCTCTCTTCTATTGCTGCAAGACTGTCGAAGATTGTTGAAGATGCTAGTCTTCGATAGGACTAGGCTTTCCCCCTCTATTCTGGCATTTCTGCAGCCCAGTCCACATATATAGCCATTCCTTTGACAATGTTGCATATGTAGTGTAGATCCTTGCTTGCTGAGTACTTCGGATGAGTACTCACGTTTGCTTTATTTTCTTTTTCCCCCATATCCAATTGATGCCACCAGACGACGGAGCCTCTGAGCCAGACGCCCCAGCCGACGACCAGTACTACTACCCGCCTGGCGAGTACTACTACTACGAGGAGCCGTTCGACGACCAGGAGTAGGATCGGAGGGTCCAGGGCAGGAGGCCTACGCCTTTCGATCGTAGCTTTTTATTTTACCCCGCCTCTGTGAAGGCTTATCTCTCTCTTTGTAATATATCTGTACTCAGATATCTGACGCTTCCGCTGACACTTGTATGCCGTCGAGCTATGTTTTCGAGCCCTCGAGGCCCTGGCTTGTAATATTAAGCTTGTATGACTTTATTTATGTTTTAGAGTTGTGTTGTGATATCTTCAAGTGAGTCCTTAGGCTTGATCGTGTGCATTTGCATGTATGGTTAGTGCACGATTAAGCCGGGGTCGTCACAGACTGGAATACGAAAAAACGCCCCACTCCACAACTCGGAAGTAATGCACCTGATCAGCTCGGTGCTTCCGCTAGCTACAAGACTCAGATGATCAAACTGATGTGCACAACTGTGCTTAAACTGAAAAACGATAATAGAAGATGAACGATAAAGGGAGACCTGACAACATTGGTAAAGCATCTCCAAACGATGATCATCAGATCGCACACAAACGAGCCAAGGTCACTCCCGCGAATTCAAGAGCCACGGCTGAGAGGAGCCGTCTCCTGTTTCACTACACCACGACGAAGTTCGGAAACAGGGATGGTCTTGGTGAAGATCTCATTTGCCACGGTGACATGGCACCTGACACTGAAAACGTCGTCCTTCAAGTAGACCGATGCCTCCAGGTCGCTCCTCCTGATGAGTTCTTTGAAGCCGCACTCACTACCATTGACGAAGAAGGTGCGCATCGCGCTGTGACGGCCGAACGCAGGGTTTCCACTAATAGAAAAAGACCCATTTGTCCCGGTTCCAGAGGCCCATTTGTCCCGGTTCTGGAACCGAGACTAAAGGGTCGGGACTAAAGCCCAACACCTTTAGTCCCGGTTCGCTTACGAACCGGGACAGATGTGGCTCCACGTGGCCGCTGCGGCGAGCCCAGACAGGAGGGCCTTTAGTTCCGGTTGGTAACACCAACCGGGACCAAAGATCATCCACGTGTCAGCAGCTCAGGAGCTGGGGTTTTTGTTTTTTTTAAAGGGGGGGGGGGTTTGGGGGTTTTGTAGGGTTAATTTAGGGGTTTCATATATTGTGTTAGCTAGCTAATAGCTAGAGAGAAGTGTCCTCTCTTATCTCTGTGCTTGGTCGACGCTACGTACTATACGTATAGAGAGGACTCGACACGCTAGCTAGTAAGCAAATGAAGGAAACCATTAAGTACACAAGATCGTCATGAACATATACAGAGAGAAGAGATCGACCTCCTCCTTCTCCGAGAGATTGGTCGAACAACAAGTTTTCGTATATCTATCCGACGCTACTAGCTACATATATACAATATAAGATCTCTTACAATCCCTAACATCTGATGTCAAGTTCCACATGGTATTCTCCGGCTGGATTGATGACGTGGTCAAGAAAGAATCCCGCCAATTCCTCTTGAATTGCTTTTATGCGATCTTGTGGTAGGAGTTCATCCCGCATCTGTCAAATCTAATTTGAAGAAGGGGGTCAATACATATATATGAATGAAACTCAACACAAATGATGGTAATAAAATAAAATTGTGAATATTCTTGCTTACGCACTTCATATTGTTTTTCAGAGTAGCCCCGCTTAGAGGTCGTCGCGTTGTAGATGTACTCGCAAACGTAGTATCCACAAAAATTATTCCCGCCTTCCTGCCACAACCACTTTACGAGAAATAGAGGTCAATCAAACTGATAATCAAGCATTATAAATGGTATTGATGAAACTAGCTAGAATCAATGGGAGATGCGCGGAACTAGCTAGTAGTACTTACTTTCGGGTGTGTAAATCGCAGCTTCCCCGACAGTCCCGGAGCTTCTATGGTGAACACTTTCCAAACCCTGTGAGACAAAGAAAATAATTATTTGATATCAGGAAATGAACAAAGTTGCCGATATGGTGCGATAATGATCGATTGAACTTACTTCTGGAGCATTTCAGTCATGGCCGCATACTCCTTGGGATCTTTTCATCTTGAGTCTAAGAAGGTTACTAGTCCCTGCTCAAGCTTAATCTCTAGGAGAATAAAGTGAAAGCTGCGCACGCATGCATAACTCATCAATTACATTACTATAACCTCGAGTAATAAGGGAAACCGAATATGCAGAAGACAGTAACACTCACTTGAAGTTGTAAGGAAAGAGTATTTTATCTTTGTTTTGATTTTTAAGCAACGATTGTAGCAAGTTGGCCTCGATTTCTTTCGCATTATATGTAACCGTCCATTCATCTATGAGATTTGTGTTAATGAACCCAATATCATAGATTTGTGCATTTCTGCATTCGACGATCTTCAATCTGCATAATATAGTGAGGATAATTATATATACATGCAATGAAAGAGCTGAGCTATATATAGAGACTTAATTACAGAAGTATAGTACTTATAGACAGTAGCAAGTGATGATTATTTTATCGAGGTCCTTTTGATTGAAAAGCTGGAAGAACTCCTCAAATGGAACAGACAACAGATCAATTCCAACGAGGTCGTGCTCCTCTTTAACTCTCAGCGTCAAAATATCCTTCCCAGACTTGCAGGTGTCCATGTACCACTTATGGAATCTTCGCATCATCGTTGTTAGAGGAGGATCACCAGGTCTGACGAGAGGCTTCCCGTATTGGTATTTGTGTTCGTCCACCTCCATTGTATCAAAATGTGCATCGTCGGGCTGGTAATCACCAGGATTGGTACCGGGCAGCATCCCCGGCAGATTTGCGATGATATCGCTAGACACCTTGAGCGGGGGGCACGATTGGTTTGCCTGTTCGCCGAGCTGAGGAATTTTGTTCCCACTTCTTCGTTCTTGTAACCTTTTGTCACTTGAAGTAGTTCCCAACTGGCGCGCTCCTTCCACTGCCTTTTTAAGAGCGCGAACATGGTTGTCATCCGGCGGAGGCGGTGGTGGTCGCTTCAGGTTCTTCAAAGTGCGCTTCAATTTCACCTGATCTATCTTCTTCTCCGGAGGTGGATTTTTCTTTGCAAAAAAGTCCTTCACTTGGGCTTGACAGATCTCTGCGTTTTCCTCCTCGGTCATCTCGTATGGTAACTTCTCTAGAGGCTTGAGAGATGGACCGAATACGTATTGCCTCCCGCCTCTGGCTGTACTGCTAGACGCCGGAGCAGCCGGAGCGGCTGCGGCTGTCTTCCTTCATTGCTTACGAGGCGGAGTGCTACGACGCACCGGAGCAGCCGGAGTGGTGGCGGCTGTCTTCCGCTGTTGCTGATGAGACGAAGAAGGAGGCGGGCTGCTCGGATGTGCCGGCGCAGGCGGAGAAGGAGGTGGAGTGCCGCCACGCGCCGGAGCAGCCGGAGAAGGAGGCGGACTGCCCTGATCACTCGCCGGAGGAGGAGGCGGAGTGCCCTGACTCACCGGAGGAGGAGGAGGAGGCGTCCAGTTCGGAAGGTTGATGAGCTCCTTCCGCCATAGACATGGAGTCTTCAGAGCAAGACCCAGCTGAGTCTCCCCTTCACCGGTAGGGTGGTCTAGCTCGAGCTCCTCAAATCCCTCCGTTATTTCATCGACCATCACAATAGTATAGCCTTGTGGAATCGGAAGGCAGTGAAAAGTTGCGCCGGGTTGAGGAGGTGCAACAGATCCGACAGCCGCCTTGACTTTGAGGTGCTGCCATTGCGTCATAAGGTGGCAATCTTGAGCCTCCGTGATAGCATCCACGGGGTAGCTGGGAGCCGTGAAGTCAGGCTGCTGAAGGAGCTCGGTGGAAGCCACGCTGCTTCTCCGCTGAGATGGTGGGGTAGCTTCTGGGGTAGCTCGGGCAGGTCGCTGGCTCTGAACTAGTAGTGCTTGTTCCTCTAGCGCTCGTACCCTTGCATTCATCTTCTGCAGTTCGGTCTGCTCCACTTTCCTCCTCCTCTCCCGGGTTTTGTAACCACCTGCACTGGGAAACCCAACCTTCCACGCAACGGAGCCTGCCGTGCCTCGTGTTCGCCCTGGGTGCTCAGGATTCCCGAGGGCCTGTGTGAGCTCGTCGTTCTCTCTGTCGGGAACGAACGTCCCTTCCTGCGCTCAATGTTGGGGATATCGCTTATCGGGAACTTATCGGTCGACCCAAGATAAGGGGTAAATCGACCGGTTTATCGACATATCGGCCGATTTATCGGCATATCGACCGATTTATCGGCCGATTTATCTTATCGGTCAGACATCGGTAAGCGATAAATCGGCCGGTTTATCGGAATATCGGCCGATATCTTGAACAGTGCCTGCGCTGCGGCGATATACTTCTGAAGCTTCTTGATGGGTATTTCAAGTTGCTCCTTCGTCCAACGGCACTTCCCTGTTTCAGGGTCCAAGGTTCTCCCAACCCCGAAGAACCAAGTGCTTGAACGGTCTGGCCAGTTCAATGTCTCTGGTTCGACCCCTTTATCAAGCAGGTCCTTCTTAGCCTTGTCCCACAACGGCCGGGCTTTGAGGTAGCCACCTGACCCCGTGCGATGGTGATGCTCCTTCTTTGCAGCATTTAACTTGTTTGTCGCTAACATCTTCTTACTCTTCTCCGATGTCTTGTGGGCCACAAATGCGGGCCAGTGATCTCTTATCTTCTCAAATTGGCCGGTGAATTCTGGAGTCTTCCCTTTGTCGACAAACGTTGATTTCAACTCATTCTTCCACCTCCTGAATAGATCTGCCATCTTCTTAAGAGCATGAGCCTTGACCAATGGCTCTATAACTGGCTTATCCGGATCCTCCTCTGGCGGTAGGGTGAAATTTGCCTTCAGCGCGGTCCAAAGATCATCTTTCTGTCTATCGTTGACAAAAGACACTTGAGGGTCTTCGCACTTAGGCTTATTCCATTGGTGGATGCTGATCGGGATCATGTCCCTAACAAGAACCCCGCACTGAGCAGAAAATGCTTCCTTGGTCCGGCTGGGTTCAATCGGTTGGCCATCGCCCTTGATTGCTGTGATCGTGAACCTTTCGTCCTGGCGCAACCTTTTCTTCGTGCCTCGTCTCGTTACCGAAGTTTGGCTCGATCCGGAGGGCTAGAAAAGAAGAAAGAAGAGAGTTAATATGTGTACATACCAAAACAATTAATGCATCAATTAGCTAGTCAGCACAGGCTTAATTAATATATATACCTCGCCGGACTTTGCAACATCTCCTTCCTCCGTTCGCTCACCGGAGCAGTCATCACGGTCTCCTTCTTCCACCGGCATTCCGTCACCGGAGCCATCATAATCATGTCCTTCCACCTCCATTGTTCGATCACCGGAGCCTGCTTCACCCTCTCCTTCCAGACCATCGGTGTCATTGAGAAAAGACAAGACATCACCTCCGCCGAGGATTATGTCCCCCAACAACTGTTCTGCTTCGATGTCTCGGTGCTCCATAGTTTCTGCAAATATTACAACATGACAATTAATATACAAACATGACAGATGGATATATTAGTGCAAACGTAGACCTAGCTAGCTCGACGCTTCTACGGTTTGGGGTGGCCTCGACAACGCTTCTAGGGTTTGGGGTGGCCTAGGCAACGCTTCTAGGGTTTGGGGTGGCCTCGACAACGCTTCTAGGGTTTGGGTCGGACCGCCTCTCTCATGAATGTCCGACGTCCGGACCGACAAGGGATTTAACAAAATGACGCCATTCTGGATGTGCAGAAAATGGTCCATATTTTTCCTGATCTCATCTACCCTTCTATATGTCACGTTGTCTAGTGTCAAGGAATTCAAGAAAACCATGACTTCATCATTAGCCGGAAATGACAGGCGTATAATGGTAAGAAGCTCTTCAAAGTTGTTTTAGAACGGAGTTCCCGATAGAATAATTCGCTTTTTGGTACAAAGTTCAGCAAGAGCCTTCCGAATATCGCTATTTGGAAGGCCTTTGCTGAAATTCGTACCAAAAGGCGAATTATTCTATCCGGAACTCCGTTCCAAAACAACTTTGAAGAGCTTCGTAGCATCATACGCCTGTTACTTCCGACTAATGATGAAGCCATGGATTTCTTCAATACTTTGACAGACAACGTGATATATAGAAGAATATATATATAGATGAGATCAGAAAAAAATTGCATCAACTTGTGCACATCCATAATGGGGGCATTCTTGATAAATCTATATATGTCAAAATTCAAACTTTGACATATGATCAAATGTTGCATATGTCAAAATTCAAACTTTGACATATGATCAAACTTTGATATATGATCAAATGTTGCATATGTCAAAATTCAAACTTTGACATATGATCAAACTTTGATATATGTCCACCGCGATATAAAATAATACATAGACTTGTTCGGGCGAGAGGGGGTTGATCGACGTCCCCCCTCATGTCGAAGTTACCGGAGTTATCTTCTAGTGGTTTGGGTGGCCTCGAGAGTTTGTCGGGTAGGGGCGGGAGGGGGTAGGAGATCGACAACGCTTTTTTTCTAGGGTTTGGGTGGCCTCGAGAGTTGGTCGCCCGGTATATCAAGAGGGGGGTGAACATTTTACCTTAGTAACTTAGAAAAAAATGTTATCGGGGAGGGGGTATATTGACCCCCCCCCCCCTCATGTCGAAGTTATCGGGGAGGGGCTATATCGACAACGACATACATATAAAATTTTTCTATGAACATCCATACATACATATAGCCACATATATGGCTATGAAAAAAATTCATCATATAAAAAAAATGTTATCGGGGAGGGTATATCGACCCCCCCCCCCCTCATGTCGAAGTTATCGGGGAGGGGCTATATGACAATGACATATACATATAGCCACATACACTATAAAAAAATTGTATGAACATCCTATATACATACATATATATGGCTATGAAAAATGCTATGAAAAAAAATTTCATCATATAAAAAAAATGCTATGACAAACACAATAATATATATGAACAAAACAATTTTATGAACACTCATACATACATAGCCACATAATATATATACACATTATATATGAACAAAACAATTTTCATCATATAAAAAATATCAACATATATACATTATATGTGAACTCCACCATTTCTCTAAAAAAATCAACATATATAAAAAAAATGCACAGAGCCGAGGCGGCGGCGGCTCACAGCGGGGGCGGCGATGGCATGGCGACGGCGACGGCGACGGTGGTGGCGGCGATGGCACGGCGACGGCGAGGGCGACGGTGGGGGCGGGCCGGGGCAGGGGCGCGCTCGGGGGCGGGGCAGCAGGGGCGGGGGCAGGGGCGCGGGCTCGGGGAAGACGACGGCGACGGCGACGACGGGGCACGGGCGACGGCGACGACGGCGACGGGGACGACGGGGCACGGGCGACGACGACGGGGCAACCTGGCGTTGAGCTCGGCGTCGTCGGGGAGGCGTCGGCGACGGCGAAAGGCGACGAGGATCGGGCGGTGACGGGGCAGGGCGCGGCGACGGCGGCGAGGAGCGGCCTGGCGGCGTCGGGGGAGAATGGGAGCACTTGGGGAAATTTTCCTAAATGTTGGCTTATATAGCCACACCTTTGGTCCCGGTTCGTGGCACCAACCGGGACCAATGCGAACCTTTGGTCCCGGTTCGTGCCACCAACCGGGACCAAAGGGACCTTTGGTCCCGGTTGGTGGCACGAACCGGGACCAAAGGGTGGCATTGGTCCCGGTTTGTGCCACGAACCGGTACCAATGCACCCCTTTAGTCCCGGTTTGGTGTCACCAACCGGGACCAAAGGCCTTGTGCTGCCCGCGGCCAAAAGTTTAGTCCCACCTGGCTAGTTGAGAGGGGCGCAGAGTGGTTTATAAACCCCACTGCCGCTGCCCTCTCGAGGTCCTCTCAAATGCAGGCTTACGGGCCTAACCTGACTCTCCTCTGTCTGTGGGCCTACTGGGCCTTCTGCGGGCCTGAATCCTGGCCCGTGGTTGGGTTTCTAGTCGTATTCAGGCCGTGGTGGCCCAGTAGGTGGCATTTTTTTTCTATTTTTTTCCAGTTTTTCTGTTTTGTTTTTTGCTTTATTTATTTTCTTTTATTTTTTAATTCTTTTTCCTTTTAGGTAATAAATATTATAAACTTTCTGTTAGTGCCATTAGTTTTTCAATTCGAATAGTTTAAATTTGAATTCTTTGAAATTTGTGTGAATCACTAGTTTGTGATTAACTTTACTATAAAAATAGATTTTTTTTAGTGATTCTTTTTACTGCTGTTTAATAATACTGTGTTTTATCATTATATTCAAAAACAGTTTTTGTTATTTTAGTTTCTAACAAAAAAATTCTTTTTGCTATTAAAGTTTCTAACAAAAAAGTTCTTCAAATGAAAAGCACTTCAAATGAACTCTGAAGAGGTTGAAAATTGGCATGATATCATCATTTCACCCACATAGCATGTGCTAAAATTGAGAGGGTTACGGCAAAATTGGATGCACTTCTTGTACAAAATGGACAATCTCTTCGAAGTATCAGGTTTCGGACGAAAACCATCTGTTACAAAGGGATTTCATTTTTTTGAACTATTTGAACTCCAGACTTTTTGTGTGCCTAAAAATGAACCATTCAAGCCACATAATCAATTTTCAACCCTTTCTGACTTCATCTGTCTTCTCACTTTTTCTTCGCTTGTGTCCTTTGCTTATTGCACCGTAACCATGGATATTCTTATCCGCTTAACAGGGTGCTTGGGTCATCCTTGACTTTGAAGGGAGGAATTTCATGAAACTTTTCATAATCTTCAACATGTCTGTCTTACCCTCCACTCCCAATGTCTCTTTTCCCTGAAAAGAACTATGTGGCGCTTTGGCTCATCGTTGATGTATTTATTCGCTTCCTTATCTTTTTTTTTTCCGGTTTGGTACACATGTCCTCACATAGAAAACCTGCGCCACATCATTGGCTAGGACGAATGTTCGTCTGTGTACCCAAGATTGTTCGGATCCACTGTTGTCATTCCGTAATGTGGCTCTACACCTGTACCCCGCCTCCTGACAGATTGACCCATTTGCACTTAAACAAAGGGACCTTAAAATCATGTCCGTAGTCAAGTTCCCATATGTCCACTAGTAACCTAATATGTGTCCTTTCCCCTCTTGGTTGCTGCATCAAAGCGGACACCGCTGTTTTGGTTGGTGCTCTTTTGATCTTGGCGATCGTGTAAAATGTTTCCCATTTATCTCGTATCCTTTGAAGTCAATACAGTCGAGAATGGTCCCCTGGACCAACGAGTACAGCTCATCAGAAACAGTGTTGTCACCTCTGAGATGTGTTTCCAACCAACTGCCGAAAGTCCTGAGGTGTTCACATGTACACAGTCGTCACACGCGCTCCGGTGTTTGGAGCGCATATGTTCTTGTGTTCATCGACATACGGGGTCACCAAGGTAGAGTTCTGTAGAACTGTGTAGTGTGCTTGAGACCAAGAATGCCCGTCCCTGCATATTATTGAGTCCCCTCCTAGCGTGCCTTTTCCAGTCAGTCTCCCCTCATACCGCGATTGAGGGAGACCAATCTTCTTAAGGTCAGGAATGAAGTCAACACAAAACCCAATGACATCCTCTGTTTGATGGCCCATGGAGATGCTTCCTTCTGGCCTAGCGCGGTTACGGACATATTTCTTTAGGACTCCCATGAACCTCTCAAAGGGGAACATATTGTGTAGAAATACGGGGCCCAGAACGACAATCTCGTCGACTAGATGAACTAGGACGTGCGTCATGATATTGAAGAAGGATGGTGGGAACACCAGCTCAAAACTGACAAGACATTGCGCCACATCACTCCATAGCCTTGGTATGATTTCTGGATCGATCACCTTCTGAGAGATTGCATTGAGGAATGCACATAGCTTCACAATGACTAATCGAACGTTTTCCGGTAGAAGCCCCCTCAATGCAACCGGAAGCAGTTGTGTCATAATCACATGGCAGTCATGAACTTTAGGTTCTGGAACTTTTTCTCTGCCATATTTATTATTCCCTTTATATTCGACGAGAAGCCAGACGGGACCTTCATACTGAGCAGGCATTCAAAGAAGATTTCCTTCTCTTCTTTGGTAAGAGCGTAGCTGGCAGGACCTTCATACTGCTTTGGAGGCATGCCGTCTTTTTCGTGCCAACGTTGCAGGTCCTCCTGTGCCTCCGGTGTATCTTTTGTCTTTCCATACACGCCCAAGAAGCCTAGCAGGTTCACGCAAAGGTTCTTTGTCACGTGCATCACGTCGATTGAAGAGCGGACCTCTAGGTCTTTCCAGTAGGGTAGGTCCCAAAATATAGATTTCTTCTTACACATGGGAGCGCGTCCCTCAGCGTCATTCGGAACAGATAGTCCGCCGGGACCCTTTCCAAAGATTACGTGTAAATCATTGACCATAGCAAGTACGTGATCACCGGTACGCATGGCGGGCTTCTTCCGGTGATCTGCCTCGCCTTTGAAATGCTTGCCTTTCTTTCGACATTGATGGTTGGTCGGAAGAAATCGACGATGCCCCAGGTACATATTCTTCCTGCATTTGTCCAGGTATATACAGTGCATGCGTGCGTGGTATCCCTTGTTTGTCTGTCCTGAAAGGTTACTGAGAGCAGGCCAATCATTGATGGTTACAAACAGCAACGCATGCAGGTCAAATTCCTCCTGTCTGTGCTCATCCCACACACGTACACCGTTTCCATTCCACAGCTGTAAAAGTTCTTCAACTAATGGCCTTAGGTACACATCAGTGTCGTTGCCGGGTTGCTTAGGGCCTTGGATGAGTACTGGCATCATAATGAACTTCCGCTTCATGTACAGCCAAGGAGGAAGGTTATAGATACATAGAGTCAAGGGCCAGGTGCTGTGATTGCTGCTCTGCTCCCCGAAAGAATTAATGCCATCCGCGCTTAAACCAAATGATACGTTCCTTGGGTCACCTGCAAACTCAGCCCGATACTTTCTCTAGATTTTTCTCCACTGCGACCCGTCAGCGGGTGCTCTCAACTTTCCGTCTTTCTTACGGTCCTCTCTGTGCCATCGCATCAACTTGGCATGCTCTTTGTTTCTGAACAGACGTTTCAACCGTGGTATTATAGGAGCATACCACATCACCTTGGCAGGAACCCTCTTCCTGGGGGGCTCGCCGTCAACATCACCAGGGTCATCTTGTCTGATCTTATACCGCAATGCACCGCATACCGGGCATGCGTTCAAATCCTCGTACGCACCGCGGTACAGGATGCAGTCATTAGGGCATGCATGTATCTTCTGCACCTCCAATCCTAGAGGGCATACGATCTTCTTTGTTGCGTACGTACTGTCGGGCAATTCGTTATCCTTTGGAAGCTTCTTCTTCAATATTTTCAGTAGCTTCTCAAATCCTTTGTCAGGCACAGCATTCTCTGTCTTCCCCTGCAGCAATTCCAATACGGTACCGAGCTTTGTGTTGCCATCTTCGCAATTGGGGTACAACTCTTTTTGGTGATCCTCTAACATGCGATCGAACTTCAGCTTCTCCTTTTCACTTTCGCACTGTCTCCTTGCATCAACAATGACGCGGCGGAGATCATCATCGGGCACATCGTCTGGTTCCTCTTGATCTTCAACTTTCCCTGTTGCAGCATCACCGTATTCAGGGAGCACATAGTTGTCATCGTCCTCTTCTTCTTCGTTGTCTTCCATCATAACCCCTAATTCTCCGTGCCTGGTCCAAACATTATAGTGTGGCATGAAACCCTTATAAAGCAGGTGGGTGTGAAGGATTTTTCGGTCAGAGTAAGACTTCGTATTCCCACATATAGGGCATGGACAACACATAAAACCATTCTGCTTGTTTGCCTCAGCCACTTCGAGAAAATTATGCACGCCCTTAATGTACTCGGAGGTGCGTCTGTCACCGTACATCCATTGCCGGTTCATCTGCATGCATTATATATAATTAAGTGTGTCAAAAACCATTACAAAACATCATGAATAGATAAGTGACCAAATTAATAGAAGTTCATCATCACATTAAAACCAAAGTACATACATAGTTCTCATTGAACAACATATAGCTCTCCAGAGCATCTAATTAAATCATATATTATTGAAACTATGTAAAACATTTCAATGCAACAACAAATGCGATCATAATCGCAACCAAGGTAACAATTGATCCAACGGCATAATGATACCAAGCCTCGGTATGAATGGCATATTTTCTATACTTTCTAATCTTAAAGCGCATTGCATCCATCTTGATCTTGTGATCATCGACGACATCCGCAACATGCAACTCCAATATCATCTTCTTCTCCTTAATTTTTTTCAATTTTTCCTTCAAATAATTGTTTTCTTCTTCAACTAAATTTAACCTCTCGACAATAGGGTCGGTTGGAATTTCCGGTTCACATACCTCCTAGATAAAAAAATCTATGTCACGTTGGTCGGCATAATTGTCATAAACAATAAATGAATCAAATAGTTATAAAATATAATATATACCACATCGAAATCATAGGCAGGACGAGGGCCGACGGGGGCGGATACCAAAACCATCGCACTATATAATAACAAACAATAATAAAAGTAAGAAAATTATACAAGTATCTATCTAAATCATACAAGTAAGAATTTTTTTCTTTTAGAAAGAAGATAAGAACAAGAGGCTCACCACGGTTATGCCGGCGACGAGATCGGCGCGGGCGATCGACGGTGGTGAAGACGGGGAAGGGACGTAACGGACCGTTAAATCTAGACAAATCTTGGGGCAAATGAAGCTTGAAGGTCGAGTTTGGAGAGGAGAAAGCTTAAGTAGTGTTGCTCGGACATTTCATCGAACACCTCATGTGCATAGGAGGTGAGCTAGAGCATCATAAATCTCTCCCCTCGCCGGCCAGAAAAAAACAAAGCAGTGGAGTGCTCTGCTCGCGGGCGAGAGGTATATATAGGCATAACATTGGTCCCGGTTCGTGGCTGGAACCGGGACCAAAGGTCCCGGTTCGTGGCTGGAACCGGGACCAAAGACCACCCTTTGGTCCCGGTTCCAACCACGAACCGGGACCAATGGATGTGGGCCAGGAGCGAGGCCCATTGGTTCCGGTTCGTGTCTGGAACCGGGACCAAAGGGTCCAGACGAACCGGGACCAATGCCCCACGAGCCCCGGCCGGCCTCCTAGGCACACGAACCGGGACGTATGCCCCATGTGTCCCGGTTCCTGACTGAAGCGGAACTAATGGGCTGGGCTGGGCTGGACCAAAACCCTGTTTTCTACTAGTGTTCCCTCTTGGTCGAGCAAACTAATTATGAATTTGGCTTTGACTTCATTGACAGTATTAGTTTGGTCAAGACCCAGGTAGATGGATATTCCAATCGGAATGGCTTTCGCCGTTACCGTCCGGGTAGTATTTCAGAGGCCAACGATGCCCTCCGACGACGAACGGCTCGGACGTGATAAACTTGCCGAAGCCGAGCCCTTGGTGTTGGAGTAGCCGTCGATTGCGGAGGATGTGCCACCCGACAGCCTGGGCCACGATCGCGGACGCGGAAGCTGTCAGCGATGATGGTTCGCCGCTGCTGGACATGGCGAGCCTAGTGCTGAATACTGGAGTAGGTATCGGCTACGTGAGATGGAGAGATTGGAGACTGGCAGACGAGAGGGAGCTCCTGAGGATATATGCTGGGTTTTGCCATTTACTCACGCGCATCACACTAGCAGTCGAGCAGCTCGCGTCCGCCCACCGAGAAGACGCGCGGACGGTGGAACATTCGAAGTAGTAATTGCGTCGTTGTGGAAGGCGCGTGCATGCTTAGCATGCGAATCGCCGGCGTGTTTAATTACCTCTCGGTCGAGGAGTAGAGTGAAGCCCACATCCGCCAGCGCCCTTTTCTGCTTCCTGTAATCCCATTACGCTAGCGATTCCTCTACTCTCCTTGCCCGACTGCTGCCGTTGAAAAAAAAGTTTGAAACGAGGTTTGGTCGATCACAAGTCCACAGCACCCGTGTCTCTGGCTTTGCAAACGATTACATTTTCGTGCTGTAGAAGACTGCTTTTTTTATGTTTTCCTTTGGGCAATGCAAAATATTTCGACTTAATTCAGACTATTTGGGAATTCTACTATGTAATAATCGTTTTGTCGGCATTGCTGGTGTTGGTGTTGTTTACCTTTTTGGAGAGGCATCACTGCATTGCTATCGCACTCCTTTTGCATAGTCTCGGCTCCGGGAAAAACCTTAGATCCGGTGCGATCGGACGATTGCGGTACCTTTGCATCGTTTACCTTCTCGAGGGCTTCGTGAAGTCAGAGCTGCGACGGCGGGGCCACTGTGGCGAGGATGACAGGCAATATGCGGTTTGTTCGGTGGTCTTCCAAGGCGCCAACCTTGCATAGCTCTTCTTTGGAGTCGGAGCTGCGCTACTTTCGACGCTGGTACCTGAGTTCTGGTGCGGGTCTTCTTGTGTTTCCGCACTGCCTCTACAATGAGGTTTGGGTTGTCGGTCATCTCCGGTGAAGTCGGAGTCACTTGCTCGGAGTTTAGGGAGGGCGATGATGCCTGCTGCGGAGAAATGATGACAATGACATCTGTGTGCTGTCTTTGCGAGACCCTATATGTTGAGGTGTGTGGGGGTTTTTGTATGGGTACCGCTCAACAGTTTGTGATAGTTTCTTCCGGTTTCCCGTTAATTAATTGGGCGACTCTCTGGTTTTCGCTTGATTTTTCCTAATTAACCGGCTACTCTTTTCTTCTTAAGGAATGCATGAATCCTGCCATTTAAAAAAAAAAATCCTTTTGTCATGTGGTTGCACTACACGGCACATGTTTTGTCGTGACAGGGACGGCTCCTGGCCTCCTGCCCAACCTTATTCGCGGGTGGAGGGAGCCAAGCATTTCAGAATGTTTTTCATGCGTTCATGATTTGTTCTGAAGTCTGTGTAATTCGTGTGACAGTTCGGGGGATTTGGGGTCTTCTAGAGGAGGAATTGCTGATCCACGATGCTCTAGATTGGATTATCTTACTATTAAATAAACTTAATGACGGTTATTGCTCAAAGTTGTAGATTCTCTGGAGAGCCTGACATTTGAGGAATAATGTGATATTTGGAGATGGAAAATCCTTTATCGTGGCATTTATCACTTTCCTGGATAATCTTTGGACGTCCTTTAGTGGTATCGCAAGGGACTCATATCTTTCATGCAGGGGTAAAGGTAAGTCTATCGTTTACAAGGCTCCGACTTCTTCCTCTATTCCACCTCAGTGTCCTTGTGAGTTGTCTCTTGCAGGAATTATTAAATTAAATGTTGGTGCAAGCTTCCTGCCCGATGATATTTGTGCAAGTATTGGGATTGTGACTAGAGCTCGAAGGGGAGAGGTCATGTTGTCCTCCCAGGACTTTCACCAATTCTGTTCAAGTCTGGAGGAAGCAGAGCTTCGTGCATGCCTTGCGGGTCTTCATATTGCTTTGGTTTCCATAATCTCATCATTGTGTAAACAAAACGTCTTCTTGTAAAGAACTATTTATCCAATGCCACCTTGGATAGACGATCAGCCTTTGTGGACCTAAAAAGAGGCTTTAGGGATAATCCTCCTTCTGCAACACTTTTCCTTGAGAAAGATCAATAGGGATGCCAACGTGGTAGCACATGAGATTGCTAAAAAATGAAGACATTAAAGAAACATTTTTAATCACTATTTTAAAGAGCGGGCTATGCCAAATAGCGCCGGTCCTTCAAATCAACTATATCAGGGCTATAGCGGGCTATTAGCTCTCGCTATTAGCGGACTATTGTACATGAGTACCATTTAGCGGCTCCCTGGTGAAAAGGCTATAACGAGGCTATAGCCGGCTATTTAAAACCAATGTTTTTAATATATTCATACTTTGATTTTGTACATTACTTTCTTCAAATATATGGAGAATTTTAGTAAGGCTCTTTTCATATATTTTCACCAGCGACAAAAATTAGCAAGTATGTCAAATGAAATGTTGATGGAATTTAGAAAAAGACATGCACATACATATATTTTCTAGTAAAGAAGATATTATTTTATACATTTGCTCGACCCAATGTGGATATTGTTTATCTATGTCAAATCAATTGTTTACGCGATTAGTAGAAGCTATTTTTTCCATACGATTCACATTGGATCGGGTTTCGCTATCATCAGATAACGAAACAGACTAAAAAGCATCATGGTACGAAAAACAGGGAAAAAGCAAAAGAACGATAAACCCCCAGGTTCCAGCCCAACCCTGAGCCAGCCCTCCCGCCGCATGCAGTGCTAAGAGCATCTCCAACAGGCGCCCAAAAACTGCTCCACGCGCTAAAATTCAGGTTTTTTGGCCGCCGGACAACTCCAGTAGAAGCTGTAAAATAGTGCGCGCGCAAAAAAAATTAGGCACGCACTAAAAAGCGCTATCGCATGCTGCAAATTTGGGGTGCCGGATTGCGCGCGCTTCACAATTTACACTGCGTTTTTTTTTTGACGTCTATTTTTGGGCATCTGGAAAACCAATGTTGGATCCGGCGCGCTAAAAGTGCTACAATGGCATGCTAAAACTATTTTAGCACGTGAAACTTTTGTGCGCCTGTTGAAGATGCTCTAACATGGGGAGGGAAAGTTAACTAACCCAAACTCACAGGCCCTCAGTCTTACAAAGGGGAAACCACACTATTGTCCAACGCACACATAGGTGCACAGAAGCAAAAGAAGTAACCATCTTTGCGAATCTATTAGGCACTTTTTTCTCTTCTACTTTTGCTCAAGCATTGTCTCCCCCCCCCCGGGGCTGAATATTAGTTGGGCTATAGGCCCATTTAATAATTTCAGAAAATCCCTAAGAGCCCATGCTGTCAAGGGAGTGGTGGGAAGTTTAGTCCCACATGGCCACGCCTCGTCACGACGCGCGCGCGCGCCGCGGATTGCGGGAATGAGCCGAGCCGATGCAATGTTTTGCCGGTCAAAATTGGAGAGTCTATTATAGACACAAAATGAATATGAGATGTCATATTCATTGCGGAAATGAAAACGTTCATAATAAATACGTTTTATTGTGAAGATGAAAACGTCTGTCATTAAACGTGTTTTTATGGAGATGAAACGTCTGTCATTAAACATGTTTTTATGAAGATGAAACGTCTGTCATTAAACGTGTTTTTATGAAGATGAAACGTCTGCCATTAAACGTGTTTTTATGGAGATGAAACGTCTATAATTAAACGTGTTTATTGCTGGACCGTTCTCCTACCCGACTGGTTATATATATGAGGCATCGCAGCCCAGCCAAATAGAACACTTCACACCTCCACTGCTCCTCGGTCGTTCCTTTCACTGCTGCTGCCTTCGGTGATCCCATCCCGTCTACCGCGTACACGGCTGATGGGAGAGCAGGCCTCCAAAACCCCGCTTCTCCAGATCCTGTACGGGAGAGAGGCGATTAGGTTTTTGGGGAGCGTCTCCTACGCGACTGCTCGCTTCTTTCGATTACTTCCTCTACGTCGACTACTTCCGCGTCACCTTCGTCTTCATCATGAGCACTGACGCCGATCGCGTGGCTGTCGAGAAGGCTGCTGCTGACAAAACGATCACCGATGAGGCCAACGCCTCCGCTGCTGCTACGGCCGACTGGCCTACTGGAGGGTATGACACATTTACCCAACTCCTGTTTATTTTCATGTGTGCAGTACTAGTGGTTTGCGTAGATATTTCTACTATCTGCCTAGTACGTGCGTACATCATCAAAATTCAGTATGTCATTAGCACTGCCTATGTCATGTTCATGATTTATTATTTGATTAAATTAATCGAACAATTGCTTAATTTGTCAACAATCCAAAAACCTAATTTGTGTAGGCAATTTTTGATCCATGGTTTTGCTGTTGCACTGAAACCAGCCCCATTTACGGGGACGTACTTTAAGCGTTGGCAGACCAAAACCGTCTTATGGCTCACGGCGATGAACGTGTTCTGAGTCGCCGGTGTTACTCCCACGGGAACGATCGCTCCTGAACAGGAGAAGGCGTTCTGGGAGGCCACCGTCGTCTTTGTTGGATGTGTTCTGAGCGTGATCGGAGATAAGCTGGTTGATGCATACTTACATATGCGGGTTGCCAAGGACTTGTGGGAGGCGCTCGAATCTAAATTCGGCGCAACGGATGCTGGGAGCGAGATGTATATTATGGAGCAGTTTCACGATTACAAAATGGTCGAAAACCGTTCTGTATTGGAACAGGCTCATGAGATACAGTGCATCGCTAAGGAGCTTGAGCTTCTCAAGTGTGTGCTGTCGGGCAAATTTGTCGCGGGTTGCATTATCGCTAAGTTACCCAATTCCTGGAGAAACTTTGCCACTACTCTAAAACATCAGAGACGTGAATTCTCAGTTGAGGATGTCATTGGCCATCTGAGTGTCAAGCAGAATTCGAGGGCAAAGGACTCGCACGGAAAAGGGACTGAAGGGACCTCTGTCGCCAATGTGGTGCAGAAGAACTTCAACCCCCACAAGTCCAAGGGGAAGAATGGTGTCCAACAGAATACCGAGTTTAAGAAGAAGGGCAAGAAGACCTTCAAGAAAGATAAGAAGAAGTGTGGCTGTTTTACTTGTGGTTCAGATGAACATTGGGCTGCCAAGTGCCCAAACAAGTTCGAGAAGCCAGGATAGGACTCCAAGACTGTCAACATGATTGTGAGCAACAATGAGAGTGGGCCATCTGGGTACGGTAATTTGTTTACTGTATTTTCAATTTGTCAGTCTACCGATTGGTGGATTGACACAGGTGCAAATATTCATGTGTGTGCTGACATTTCATTGTTTTCTTCTTATCAGGCCACAGGGAACGGGTCCGTACTGATGGGGAACGGCGCGAGTGTTTCTGTTCATGGTGTTGGCACGGTCGATCTGAAGTTTACTTCGGAAAGGATCATGCAACTGAAGAACATGCAACATGTCCCTGCCATCAAGAAGAATCTCGTTAGTGGTTCCCTTCTATGTAGAGAAGGGTTTAAGTTGGTATTCGAGTCTAATAAAGTAGTTGTTACGAAATATGGATTGTTTGTTGGAAAAGGTTATGAATGTGGAGGTCTATTCCATTTTTCCCTCGCTGATTTTTGTAATAAAGTCGTGAACAATATTCATTCGAGTATTAATGAAACAGAAGTTTGGCATTCACGTCTTTGTCACATTGGTTTTGGTAGTATGACGCGGTTAGCAAAATCGAATTTAATCCCGAGTTTCACTTTAGCCAAAGGTTCTAAGTGCCATTCGTGTGTGCAATATAAAAAACCTCGCAAGCCTCTCAAGGCAGCAGAGGAGAGACACTTGGCGCCACTGGAACTCATACATTCTGATCTTTGTGAGATGAATGGTGTGTTGACTAAAGGTGGAAAGAAATACTTCATGACATTGATAGATGATTCCACTAGATATTGCTATGTGTATCTATTAAATACTAAAGATGAGGCTCTACACTACTTTAAAATCTATAAGGCAGAAGTTGAGAATCAACTTGAAAAGAAAATTAAACGAGTCCGGTCAGATCGTGGTGGAGAGTACTTCTCAAAAGAGTTTGATGCCTTTTGTGCGGAACACGGTATTATTCACGAGAGGACGCCTCCCTACTCACCCCAGTCAAACGGGGTTGCCGAGCGGAAAAACCGTACTCTAACTGATTTGGTTAACGCCATGTTAGATACGTCGGGTTTATCCAAGGCATAGTGGGGGGAGGCTATAATGACATCATGTCATGTCCTGAATAAAGTTCCAACAAAGGATAACGAGATCACTCCTTATGAGAAGTGGACAAAGAGAAGGACAACACTCTCGTACTTACGTACTTGGGGCTGCTTGGCGAAAGTCAATGTGCCGATCCCCAAAAAGCGTAAGCTTAGGCCAAAGACTGTGGACTGTGTTAATTTGGGCTACGCTATGAATAGCATTGGCTATAGATTTCTAGTAGTGAAATCTGAGGTACCTGACATGAAGGTCGGTACAATTATGGAGTCTAAGGATGCTACATTCTTTGAGGATATTTTTTCCATGAGAGATATGCAAAGCACTTCTAGACAGAAATCTGAGAAAACTCCTGAGCCTGCCATTCTAATGGAATATTATGAACATACATATGATGAAAATCATGAGGAGGATAATGAGGAAACCCTTAGTAGGGGCAAGAGACAAAGGACTGTAAAGACCTTTGGTGATGATTTCCTCATATACCTCGTGGAAGATAATCCCACTTCTATTTCAGAAGCGTATGCCTCTCCAGAAGCTGACTACTGGAAGGATGCGGTCCGTAGCGAGATGGATTCCATCATGGCTAACGGGACTTGGGAGATTACTTAACGTCCTTATGGTTGCAAATCATTGGGATGTAAGTGGGTGTTCAAGAAGAAGCTTAGGCCCGACGGTACGATTGAAAAGTACAAGGCTAGGCTTGTGGCCAAGGGCTATGCCCAGAAAGAAGAAGATTTCTTCGACACTTATTCACCTGTGACCAGACTGACCACCATTCGAGTATTACTCTCGTTGGCGGCCTCGCATTGTATTCTCATCCATCAGATGGATGTTAAGACGGCTTTCCTGAACGGAGAGCTAAAGAAGGAAATCTACATGCAACAGCCTGATGGCTTTGTGATAGATGGTCAGGAAGGAAAGGTGTGCAGGTTGGTGAAATCTTTATATGGCCTGAGACAAGCGCCTAAGCAATGGCATGACAAGTTTAATGAAACGTTGACATCTGTTGGCTTTGTTGTTAATGAGGCCGACAAATGTGTATACTATCGCTATGGTGGGGGCGAAGGAGTTATACTGTGCTTGTATGTTGATGACATACTGATATTTGGAATTAGCCTCAAGTTGATTGAGGAGGTTAAGTCCTTCTTATCTCAGAACTTTGAGATGAAGGACCTTGGAGTGGCTGATGTTATCTTGAACATCAAGCTATTGAGAGATGATGAGGGTGGGATTACACTTCTGCAATCCCATTATGTTGAGAAGGTGTTGAGTCGCTTTGGATATTCGGACTACAAACCATCTCAAACACCATATGATTCTAGTGTGCTGATTCGAAAGTCTAAAGGCACAGCTATAGATCAATTGAGATACTCTCAGATTGTTGGTTCACTCATGTATCTAGCAAGCGCAACGAGGCCTGACATTGCATTTGCTCTTAGTAAACTGAGCCGGTTTGTTTCCAAACCGGGTGATGTACATTGGCATGCTTTAGAAAGAGTTATGCGCTATTTGAAAGGTACTATGAACTATGGACTTCACTATACCGGATACCCGTCGGTACTTGAAGGGTATAGTGATGCGAATTGGATCTCTGATGCTGATGAGATGAAGGCCACGACAGGGTATATGTTTACTCTTGGAGGTGGTGTTGTTTCCTGGAAGTCTTGCAAGCAAACGATCTTAACGAGATCGACAATGGAAGCAGAATTAACAGCATTAGACACATCGGATGACGAAGCAGAATGGCTTCGAGATCTTTTGATGGACTTGCCAGTGGTTGAGAAGCCGGTTCCGGCCATCCTTATGAACTGTGACAATCAAACAGTTATTGTCAAGGTGAAGAGTTCAAAGGACAACATGAAGTCCAACAAACACATAAGAATGAGACTAAAAGCTGTCAGAAAATTAAGAAACTCCGGAGTGATAGCGTTGGATTATATCCAAACGGCTAAGAATCTGGCAGATCCCTTTACTAAAGGGCTATCACGTGTCGTGATAGATAATGCATCGAGGGAGATGGGTATGAGACCCACATGAGTTGCCATGGTGGTAACCCAACCTATGTGATCGGAGATCCCGTGAAGTAGGACCTGGGAAAACAAGCCAGTGGTGAACTGAGGAGAGTAACTATACTGACCCACTCCGTTGGAGATGCAATACTCTCGATACTGTATGGTAGGATGACTACTGTCTTAATGTGTTCCAAAGCTTATGTAAGCGAGATGCTATCCTACAGAGCAATCTTTGGAGAAACACACCTATGTGAGCCCGACTGCTGGTCACAGTCTATGAGATTGGGGTGATCTCTAGTAAGCTCATGAATAGGTCAGGAGTGTGACTTATATGCTCCACCTGAGGGGTCAGCCTTCAGCAGCCTAGTACTAGTAAGACATGTGGTGAAGCTTCTTTACGACAAACTGATAATTCAAGGCTTAGTCCATTGTTCAGTTGTGAAGGAGTGTAGCTATTTGTTCTAGGTGGATGTTCAACCTTAACGGGTCTCCACTGAAAATACTGGTATATCAAAACAGAGTTTGGAACAGAGGACAACACCATGGGCCTTCGGGATCTCGTGGGGGATTGTTGAATATTAGTTGGGCTATAGGCCCATTTAATAATTTCAGAAAATCCCTAAGAGCACATGCTGTCAAGGGAATGGTGGGAAGTTTAGTCCCACATGGCCACGCCTCGTCACGACGCGCGCGCGCGCCGCGGATTGCGGGAATGAGCCGAGCCGATGCAATGTTTTGCCGGTCAAAATTGGAGAGTCCATTACAGACACAAAATGAATATAAGATGTCATATTCATTGCGGAAATGAAAACGTCCATAATAAATACGTTTTATTGTGAAGATGGAAACATCTGTCATTAAACGTGTTTTTATGGAGATGAAACATCTGTCATTAAACGTGTTTTTATGGAGATGAAACGTCTGTCATTAAACGTGTTTTTATGAAGATGAAACGTCTGTCATTAAACATGTTTTGATGGAGATGAAACGTCTATAATTAAACGTGTTTATTGCTGGACCGTTCTCCTACCCGACTGGTTATATATATGAGGCATCGCAGCCCAGCCAAATAGAACACTTCACACCTCCACTGCTCCTCGGTCGTTCCTTTCACTGCTGCTGCCTTCGGTGATCCCATCCCGTCTACCGCGTACACGGTTGACGGAAGAGCAGGCCTCCGAAACCCCGCTTCTCCAGATCCTGTACGGGAGAGAGGCGATTAGGTTTTTGAGGAGCGTCTCCTACGCGACTGCTCGCTTCTTTCGACTACTTCCTCTACGTCGACTACTTCCGTGTCACCTTCGTCTTCACCATGAGCACTGACGCCGATCGCGTGGCTGCCGAGAAGGCTGCTGCTGACAAGACGATCGCCGACGAGGCCAACGCCTCTGCTGCTGCTACGGCCGACTGGCCTACTGGAGGGTATGACACATTTACCCCACTTCTGTTTATTTTCATGTGTACAGTACTAGTGGTTTGCGTAGATATTTCTACTATCTGCCTAGTACGTGCGTACATCATCAAAATTCAGTATGTCATTAGCACTGCCTATGTCATGTTCATAATTTATTATTGGATTAAATTAATCGAACAATTGCTTAATTTGTCAACCCCCCAGGGGGCATCATCACTTTCATCCATTGCATCATCGGCAACAGCTTCGTGAAAACCGCCTCCATCCTCCAGTAGGAGGGGAGACTTGCTGGGTCAGCATGTAACTCTAGCGCCATCATCTGTAACAAGTCTGCACCTTGTTCCAGCATCTCCATGTCAGCAGCATCTTGAAGGCATGCCCAATATCATAAGAAGGAACATGCATAGCATACATACTCAGCAGTAGGGATGAAAATGAAGTGGAAACTTACCGCTTTTTCGGAGCAAAAATGGAAACGGAGAGGAAATATGAAAAGGGAAACGGAAATTTGCAAAACCGAAAAGGAAATGAATTTTTTTATTCGGAAACGGAACGGTGATTTCCGGTGGAACAGACATTGAAACGGAAAGTTCTGTTTCCGTTACTATGGAATTTCTGTTTTTACTATAGGCCTATGGCTGCTTTGTAGCCCAACCACCAATCAACACACAATGACACACTGAGCAGAATGGATCGTTTGAGGCCCAACTTTTACTACCACAGACGTACTCAACTAAATCCTATACGCAATTGTCCAGTACTACTACAATACTATGCTAAGTTGCTGACATAATCATATTATTTTGTAGCCATAATAATAATTCTTTAAATATGTTTGTATTTGTCTGTATTTTTCTGTGATTCAAGGGGGTTTTAAGTTCCGGTAAACGACCACTTTTTGTTTCCGTGTCCGTTTTGTATTTGCTCCGTGTTCTTTTCCAGTAGTATCCGTTTCCGTATTCATTTCCGGCGTTTCTGTATTCGTTTCCACTTCTGCAAAAAAATATGAAAACAAATTTGGTAGCAACCAATTCCGTCTGTTTCTGTTCCGTTTTCATCCCTACTCAGCAGATGACCTGACCAGTTTTCTTCTCAAACGTGCTCTATTACAGAGCTTCCACATAGCCTAACATAAAGCAGCAGCTCCTACAATTTGAATGTTCCTACTTTGGGGGATAAAATTAGGTATCTACCAAAAGTATTGAGTGAAGCAAGTAGGTTTTGCCACAACACCTAGGCATTTGCACACAACACACGAAACATACTTAGCTGCAAAACATATGAAGAAGAGGTGGTTAATATCTTCATTCGAGCAGAATCAACACAAAGGGTCACCTAGCCGTTTCCTTTTCAGCATATTGTCTTTGGTAGCTATAGCATTATGCCAAATAGCCACAACCAGAATTTTATACTCGGTGGAATTTGGGTTTTCCAGAAATGTTTGAATGATCTGTCCTGGTACATTTCATACAAATGGTTATAAACGGATTTAAGAGTGAGTTTGTTGTTACTATTTCATGTCCATACAGAGATATCCTCACCTACATCCCTTATATCTACAGGGAGAAGAATTCTTCTTAGCCTATTCAACTGGATCATCTGATTAGCAGTTACCCATCTCCTAAAACTAAGATTCCAGTTTCTACCAGCCATCTCTTCGCCGGCACAGACTTTTTGTTCCTTGCAGCCCTCATGTAGTTCAACAAATTGATCTCTCAGAGCCCCATTACTGATCCATTTATCATTCCAACAGTCAGTTTGTCTTCCATTCACCGCATTCATCCTTCTCCCATGTAAATAAACACCCCTTATTTTGAGCAATTACCAGATAATAGGTTTGTATATTTTAAACATTGTAAAATTATGTAAGGGTGGAGAGTGAATATTCAACTGTTAACAACAGGGAAAAAGTGGCATCGATCAATTGAAGTACCACGAAGCAAGTTTTCTAGTGGACATATTGACGTTCAACAACCTGACAACCAAGTTAATTTTATTTGGCAACTAAGTGTTGATAATCTAGCAACTAAGTGAAAGTAATCTGACAACTACTAACAAAAAATAAGTTGATGAAACATGTTGACATAGGATCTAGTTTCAAAGATCGCAAGGAAGCTAACGATGAAAACGATCACCAATTGGATTAACGGTTTGGGGGAGTAACTTGAAAAAAAAAAAAAAACTGTGTTGATGTCAGGTTATTGCAGGGATGCATGAGAGAGAGGAGGGGCAGCCACAGATGTGTATAGGGATGGCATTGGGGCCCCATATCAGCCAAACACATGGGGGATTTCATCTATTAGGGGGCGGGGATGGGCAAAACCTTCACCATGGGGATATTTAACTAACTAATTTATTCCCCATATGGTACAACAGGGATGGGGACGATCTCCTATTCCTTATACCCGATACCCATTGGGGACCCGCTTTATAGATTGAAACATAGGACATATATGTGGCGGGTATGGGGCCCCATTGCCATCCGGCCCACTCTACTCCCCTTCTTCCTACATCGCCGCCAACTCAAGGAAGATGCCACATCCATGAGATATAGATCGTGTCTCCCTCCCCTCCCTAGCAGGCCAGTCCTCCGCTCCCCTCTCTGGTGCACACGGAGTTCATGTCGACACATCTGTCCTCTACCCCATTGTACTCCAGCTCGTGCGGCCAACGGGTGTCAGCACCGCGTTGAATTACTGCTGATGGTGTCGAGCTTGTGAACAATGCATGGTGCAACTCTGACGAGAGGCTGATGGAGAATGCATGAAACTATACGAGTCATTCATCGATGGTGTAAGCAAGCTCACTGAGCAGCAGGAGTGCATCGTCGATGGTTTTCTTCTTCATGTTCAACTATTTTCCCGAGTGTTACACTTAGCAAAGCCTTGCCCTTTGCCAAGTGCATGCTCTCGGCAAAGTACATATGCCACTTGATAAAGGAGGAGTCTACTTTGTTTCGTTTGCTCCTTTATTTTGCCAAGTGCCCCGCTTTTCAATATGCGACAAAGCTTTTGCCGAGTGCGAGACAAAGAGACTCGGCAAACATGTCTTTGCCAACTGGAGTTCAGCCTAGTCTCGTTTCTCGAGAGTTGGACTCGGCAAACACTTTGTTGATTTGATTTTGATCATTGACATGTGCCCAGGGCACTCGCCAAATTGCTTGATTCTAGTAGTGTTAATCGAAAAGTTTACGCACCAAAAAATAATGAAAATCTCATACAATTCCTAAAAATGATTTTGAAACAGATACTTGTCCATATGAAAAAAATCATAACCCCTGTAAATTTTATTAATGCATGGGAACAAAAAGAATCTATATTTTTTGCGGGTGAAAAAGAATGAGGTAATATCACCGTGAGTCCTAGAACTTGCGTTCGATGTTCAGTTTGGTGCTAAAACTTTGAAAATACGGATTTGTGGTCATCCAACTTGCGTTCTAGTGCAAATACAGTCACTTCGCTCGTATATAGCTGTATGGCCTGCTCGCGTGGCATGCCAGCCTTGGGAGGCCCACCTATCAGTGGGTGGGAGTGCAGAAGGCGTTGGGTGACACTAGCACGCTGTTTTTTCTTTTTCGGAAAACTCCATCGTGATTTATTTAACTATGCTCAAAAACCCTCAAATATGATGAAAAATAGCTGGGGCAGATGGGGTCAACGAGAAGTTCCTAACCCGGGAGCATGGATAATTTTAAGTTCCTAACCCGGGCGCAAGAATAATTTTGCGGAAAAAAGGTCCGTCGGAATCGATCTCTTGATCACTAGCAAGGAAGCGCACGAGGTAACCGCTAGGCTAACAAACTGTTAATATCTATAAATAGAAACACTTGTTTTATATTCGGATCGCGACAGCTACTCGTGTTCACGATTTTTCTCCAGGGCCGAATTTCAAATAACCGATCTGTTTCCAGAAATTTTGGTGGTCCCCGGAAAAATTTGTTATCACCTGAAAATTTTGAATTTAAACTACAGAAACTATGTCAAACATAATATCTTCCGTATGCATTCAATATCAGAACAACGCAGTTAGCTTAATGGTAGGGCCTGTAGTTCTATTCCCTGTATTGTGATTTTTTTTATTTATGTTATTCATGCTCATTTCAAAAAATGGTCTCGGCGCTGCAACAATGAATTGAACTTGCAACCTTCTATAAGAGAGGAGTCGAGCTGATTACTGTAATAGAAAGCCCTTTTGAGAAAAAAAAAGGAAACTAAAAAAAGATCTCACTCGAGGAAAAGTTTTGCACGTTATGGTTTTTAAACATTATACATTTTGACATGATTTTTTAATTTGAATTTTTTTTGGCGAAAATAGGCAATATTTTCTGGAAACTAGTTTCTTTGCTAAACCCAAGAAAAATAGGAATCTAGAAGAAAAAAACTGCGTCCAATATAAAGCTAGGTGTACCTTCTTGTTGGCATAAATATGTAGATTGTGCAGTGGTTAGCTAGTTCATGCCTGTGTACGTTGTTGAGAGATCGAATACCTCCGAAACCATTTTTTTATTCTCATTTCCCGCAGCAGCTCGTGCCCACACGTGTTAACTATTAACGGGCCTCTGCTTAATTATAAATACAGAACGTGGTGTGCTTCAAAAAAAAAAAAACATGCACATGTCGCCCGAGCTTTTTCAGTCACTGACTATGGGCCATAGCCACGCTGGCATAAACTCGGGGTAAGTCTGAATACGACCAAAGTGACTGTATTTGCACGAGAACGCAAGTTAGATGACCACAAATCCGTAATTTTTAAGTTTTAGCACTAAACTGAACATCGAACGCAAGTTCTATGACTACTGGTGATATTACCTCGAAAAGAATCTATAGTTGGCCATACAAAATAAAGAGGTAAATCAGTGGTAGTAATAGAACTTGCATCTGATGTTCAGTTTGGTGCTAAAAGATATAAAATATGTTATTACAGTCACATAACTTGTCTGTGTGTGCGGATACGGTCACTTCTTTCGTATCCAGTCATATCTCATGCTCGCGTGGCATGTCGGCATGAACACGGCCCACATGTCTGTGGCCGGAAGTGGTGAGGCGTTGGGTGAGCCACGCATTTCTTTTTTTTTTGACAGAAACACTCTCGGCTTTTATTTAATCACGCACCTGTCAGCATACAGTGGCTCGCAAGAAAACAGGAATAAAAAATAGCGACAAGGGGATTGGATCCGACGTCCTCATAACATAAGCTAACCGCACTATCCACTCAACCAGGAATAAATTGCTGCAAGACTAACAAGCGAAATTTTCTTTAACACAGTGTTCTGTCGGCCCAACAAAGGAATAAACAACCCTAAAACTAAAAACATGTCGTGCTATTCCCCGCAAGAAAAAATTGATGTAAGAAAACAACTTATATTATGTTGTTTGTGACATTTAAAAAATGTTCATGTGTTACAAAAAATGTATGTGACATTTAAAAAAAATGTTTAAACATTGTAAAAAAAATATTTGTGTAATTAAAGAAAAAAAGTTGCTTCCCACAAAAAAAACTTAAGTTGCATTTTCAAAATGTTAACACATTTCAAAAAATAATGTTCATGGGGGAATAGAAATGTTCGTGTGTATGTTGTTATGTATCTTTTTCTATTTAAGAAAACTACGCGGGGAATAGAAATTCTCGATGACATATGCATATTATCATGGGGAGAGAGGGATCATTTTGATTGAGTGGTCTATTTAAAAAAATGATTCAAATTTTAATCTTTGTTCGGACAAATCGGCTGAACTATATTTTCTTTTATCTGGATTTTCAAATTTAAATTTATTCAAATTCAAACTAAATTTCTGCTGGTTTGTCCAAAAGAAATTTACATACATTCATTCTGCACTATATATTCTTTTATCTATATTTTTTAACTTAAAATTATTCAAATTCAGAAAAAAGTAGTTCATTTGTCCGAAAAATTTACGTATATGCATTCTGACCTATATTTTCCTTTATTGAGATTTAAAATTTTAATATTTCAAACAAAAATTATGTTGATTTGTCTGAGAAATTTATGTACATTCATTCAGACATATATTTTATTTTATCTAGATTTTCAAATTTAAAATTTTTTGAATTCAAAAAAAAAATATGATCACTGTGAATTAATTGTATAGTACATTGTAAGTAGCATTGGAGGAGTATATACTGATAGTATACATGTGATGCCATCATATATTCTTATTTTTCTTTTTGTGTGTGTTTTAATGTTAAATTCCAGGAATGGCATTATACTTGGGATGAACCAATTCTATCAATATAAGGTACATACGTATCACGGTCAAAGATACACTGTCCATGTTTCTATCCTCGGCACCTTAGCCTTGATGGAAATATGCCCGTTGTTATTATTTTATATTTCCTTGTTCATGATAAATGTTTATTATTCATGCTAGAATTGTATTGATCGGAAACTTAAATACATGTGTGAATACATAAACAAATACCATGTCCCTAGTGAGCCTCTACTAGACTAGCTCGTTGATCAAAGATGGTTAAGGTTTCCTAACCATAGACATGAGTTGTCATTTGATAACGGGATCACATCATTAGGAGAATGATGTGATGGACAAGACCCATCCGTTAGCTTAGCATATGATCCTTCAGTTTATTACTATCGCTTTCTTAAATGTCAAATACATGTTCCTTCGACCATGAGATCATGCAACTCCCGGATACCGGAGGAATAATTTGTGTGCTATCAAACGTCACAACGTAACTGGGTGATTATAAAGATGCTCTACAGGTATCTCCGAAGGTGTCTATTGAGTTGGCATGGATCGAGATTGGGATTTGTCACTCCGTATAACAGAGAGGTATCTCTGGGCCCTCTCGGTAATACACATCATAAGAAATTTGCAAGCAAAGTGACTAAGGAGTTAGTTACGGGATGATGTATATCGGAACGAGTAAAGAGACTTGCCGGTAACGAGATTGAACTAGGTATGGAGATACCGACGATCGAATCTCGGGCAAATAACATACCGACAGACAAAAGGAATTGCGTATGTTGTCATAACGGTTCGATCGATAAAGATCTTCGTGGAATATGTAGGAACCAATACGGGCATCCAGGTCCCGCTATTGGTTATTGACCGGAGAGTTGTCTCGGTCATGTCTACATCATTCTCGAACCCGTAGGGTCTGCACGCTTAACGTTCGTTGAAGATATAGTGTTATATGAGTTATGTGAATTGGTGACCGAATGTTGTTCGGAGTCCCGGATAAGATCACGGACATAACGAGGAGCTTTGGAATGGTCTGGAGGTAAAGATTGATATATAGGACGATGCTATTTGAACACCGGAAGAGTTTCGAGAGGTACCGGGTAGTCATTGGATCACCGGAAGGGGTTCCGGGAAGCCCCGGGAGGCTATATGGGCTTAATGGGCCAAAGGGGGAACACACCAGCCCACAAGGGGTTGGTGCGCCCCTCTCCCTGGCCGCCGGCCCTAGGGGAAGGAAAGGGGGAGGGTTGGCCCCTCCTGCCTTTCTCATGAGAGAAAGGAAGGGGGGGTGCCACCTCCCCCTGCCTTCCTCCCGTGCGCCTAGAAGGAAGGGGGGGGGGGCGCGCGGCAGGGCAGGGGCCAAGGGTGGCCGCCAGCCCTCTTGGGGGCGCCCTGGCTGCCTCCTCTCCTCCCCCCCACACCTATACATATACATGAGGAGGGGGCGCCACACGATAGACGACAATCTCTTAGCCGTGTGCGGTGCCCCCTTCCCGGTTACACCCTCGGTCATATTTTCGTAGTGCTTAGGCGAAGCCCTGCGGAGATAGTTGCATCACCACCGTCACCACGCCGTCGTGCTGCCGGAACTCATCTACTACTTCGCCCGTCTTGCTAGATCAAGAAGGCGAGGACGTCATCGAGCTGAACGTGTGCTGAACACGGAGGTGCCGTACGTTCGGTGCTCGATCGGTTGGATCGCGAAGGTGTTCGACTACAGCAACCGCGTTGTCTAAACGCTTCCGCTAACGGTCTACGAGGGTACGTAGACACACTCTCCTCTCTCGTAGCTATGCATCTCCATGAATAGATCTTACGTGTGCGTATAATTTTTTTATTTTCCATGCAACGTTTCCCAACAAGCCTATCCACCTCTTGAACTCAACTTTTCCGTGATCTCTTTATGCATGTAGCCATACCAAATACATCTGCCTCATGTAATCGCCCAAGAAAGCAACTGAATATGATTTTTTATTATCTATGCGCTTCTAATCGCAGTAGGTCGTTGGTTCCAATCCTAGCACCAACTCCAACGTTTTTAATTTTACTTGAGGATTTTGTGCGTAAATAAATAAAATGCAAGGGGGCTTTCTAAAAAAAAAACTGTGCTCGTGGATCCTCTTGACGCTATTTTTTTTCTTCTGTTTCTCGCAAGCCACTATGTGCTGACAAGTGCATAATTAAATAAAAAACGAGGGTGTTTTCTTGCAAAAAAATAGATAATGCGTGCCTCACCCGACGTCTCACCACTCCTAGCCACTGATACATGAGCCGCATTCATGCTGACACACCACATGAGCACTAGATACGGCTGGATACGGAAGAACTGACTGTATCTGCACGTATAGGCAAGTTATATGACTGCAATGATGTATTTTGCAACTTTTAGCACTAAATTGAACATCAGATGCAAGTTCGGCGACTGTCACTGATATTACCTCCAAAATAAACCGAGTAACTTTCTCTACCTCGTTTACATTTTTCTTATTTTTAGAAAGTGAAGAGCACTTTGTTTATGTTTTTGACCCTCATATGTACATGCTTATGGATCAGTCAACATTTTATACAAATTTCAGAAATGGTAGCTCTTTTCTTGTATTATTAATTTAAAATCTAATTTAAAAAATCACAAATCATCTCTCTACTTAAATTATTCAACTACATGCCAAAAGTAATCTAATTTACCAAATGGTAACCAGATTTAATATAAACTACAACATATTACAATTATTATGTTTAAAATTTTGAAATTAAAATAGACTTCATAAAATGTGGATTGTTTTTTGAAAGGGCATAGGAAGACCGACACATAGGTAGTGCGGAGAGTGCTGCTCCATGATGACGTAGGCATAGTCGCCAGGCCAGGGTAAGATGCAATCTACTCCCTCTATTCCTAAATATTTGTCTTTTTAGAGATTTCAAATGGACTACCACATACGGATGTATATAGACATATTTTAGAGTGTAGATTCACTCATTTTGCTTCGTATGTAGTCACTTGTTGAAATCTCTAGAAAGACAAATATTTAAGAACGGAGAGAGTAGAAAGCACGAGTCCCCGTGAAAGGCACAAGAAAACAGTCTGTCCAGTAGTACGATTGCTGGTATTCATTGACTTGCATAGGCGATTACAAGACAAATTCGCGACGACACCGGAAGCTACAAAGGTTCGGTTTAGAGACTGGAATATGAAAAAACTAAAGCGACAAGACTCGGAAATGCACCTTAATTATTTGTTCGGTGATTCCGTTACAAGACTGGGTGATCAAACTGACGTGCACAACTGTGCTTAAACTGAAAAAGAATCTCTAATAGAAGATGAAAGATAAAGGGAGACCTGGCAACGTTGGCAAATCCAAACGATGATCATCAGATCGCACACAACCGAGCCAAGGTCACTCCCGAGAATTCAAACGCCACGGCCGAGAGGAGCCGCTTCATCTCTCCTGTTTCACGACGCCACGATGAACTTCGGAAACAGGAATGATCTTGGTGCTGAAGCTCTCCTTTTCCACGGAGATATCGCACCTGAGACTGAAAACATCGTCCTTCAGGTAAGCCGATCCCTCCAGATCGCTCCTCCTGATGACGTCACCATAACCCCAATTACCACTATTATCAGCTTGTACGGAGTAGGTGCGCGTCAGCTTGCAGTGATGAATGTACGACGGCACGGGGTTCCCCTCCCTGTCGAGCAAACTAATAGTGACTTTTGCTTTGACTTCATCGACCCCGGTGTTATCAAGACACAGATAGACCGATATCCAATCCGAATATCTTTCGTTCATACCATTCGGTAGTATTTCAGACACCAACGATGCCCTCCAACGGTGAAACTAGCGGACGTGATGGATTTGCCGTTGCCGAGCCTCTTGGTGTAGGAGTAGCCATCGATGCGGAGGACGTGCGACCCGACGTCCTGGCCGACGATGGCGGACGCGCTCTGCTCACCGCCGCCCGCACCGACGGAAGACGCGAAAGCGTTGGACATGGCTAAGCCTATTACTCACAGAGGGGAGTATAGCAACAAGGAAACATAAAGAACGGCAGATGAGAGGAACATCCTGAGGTTCAGGGCCGTTGAAGGGCGTGTGCGAGCGCAGCTGTGCGCTCGCACAGGGCCCCCAATTTGGGTCCATGTACATGTATTAGTCTGTAACAGCACATGTAATATTTCAGTTTGGGCCAGCGTTACCTTATTGCCGGGAGCACTCCTTTTAGGCTTCTTGGGCCTGGTCGACTCAAGTCGTAGGCTGGCCGCTATCTCGTCCAGAAGTGCATCAATCGAAAGACGAAACGTTGAAACGGAACAACCCTACATACGGGATTTCCTGCGATCCTGCCTATCCTTTCCCTAGTTCGCTTCTATTGAATCGGCGCCTCGGCGACGATTGCTTTGCAGATCGGCAACCACCAGGCGACATGCGAGAGCCAGCAGCACGCCGGGACTCCAACGGAGACACCGCCGCGCCGGTTGACACTGCCACCATGACGCGCGGTCCGCACCTCCGCGGACAACGAGGCAAAACATTGAACCAACTGGTGCCCTACCGCAGTACTGCCCCTCCCCTTTTCTCTAATATTTATACGAAGTGCAAAGTTTTATTAAGACTTCCGAATTCATCAATCCTCATTTACATCAGCTCACTAATACTTTTTGGAACATTGTTTGCAGGCCTGATTATTTGCCTAGTTGTTGAAGTTGTCATGCCTTAATGATCTTCAATAGTTGCTCATCCAAAATCAAGGTTCGATCTATTTCTATTCTACTATCTATACAAGTCACAAGCCATGGAGTTCAAATGCATTGATATTATTTTTGTTTGGTTCATAAACAGAAACAATCATCCAACTAGGAAGTATGATTCTGGTGCCGAAAAGTGTAGGAAGAAACAAAAAAACTAGAAGCAACGCTCAATCTCAAAGGGGTGCTCTTGAAAAATTTGTTGTGAAAGGATTCCAAGCTAGTTCTGAAAATGAAACTCCAGATTCTAATATTGATGATGGTCATGGTGATGATGCACTAAAGGTTGAGGTTGCCGCTGCAGAAATTCATAAAGATGATGATGGTCATGGTAGAGCGTGAGGTTAGTTTATTGCTTTTAGTTTTTACATTGATACTTGAGAAATTTCTAAATATTGTATGCAATAACATAAATTTAAATTATACTATAATTAAGTGAGATTATGCTTGAGTTATATTATATGTTTTTTCTTCAAATTTTAGGGCCCCATTGCGCTTTTTGCACCGGGGCCCTGAATTCCTGGAGACGGCCCTGCTGAGGTTCTTATCTTATATACTGGGTTTTGCCATTACTCACGCGCATCACACGAGCAATCGGGCGGCCTGCGGACGCCCATCGAGGAGTAATTGATTCGTTGTGGACGACGCATGCATGTGGACAATCATACGAATCGCCGGCGTGTTTAATTACCTCGGTGGCTCGGTCAAAGAGTAGACAACGCCCTCTTCTGTTTCCAGGCTGTTCGTCTACTCTTCTTGCCAGGCGGCTCCTACCGAGAAAAACTTTGAAAGTGTTTTTGTCGATCATTTGTTTACTTAAATTTAACATTTAAAATTCAGAGCATAAAATAAGAAATCACGTCTACCATATTCACACTTTGACTTTGAACATTTCTTTAAAAAATATATGGAAAATGTTTACTACAGTTCTTTTTATATATTTTCACCATCTATAAAAACATGATCAAGTATGCCAAATAAAATGCTCATGGAATTTAGATAGCACACGCATAATTTTAATTTTTTAATATAGAAGATATTATTTTATACATTTGCTCAGCCTAATAATATGGAAATTGTTGTCGAATTAAATTTGACCCGGTTGGTCGCTACGTGAATTTCGGCCTAAGTAGCCCATGCCCCCTCTTCTGGTTTTGGAAATAATTATTTTTATTTTATTTTTTTTTAATTTTTGTTTTCTCTATTTATTTTTTTCATTTCATTTCATTTTTCTTTCCTTTTTCATTTTTCAGTTCGCGAACATCTTTTCAATCCGTGAATAGTTTTTTGAAACCATGACTGTTAATTTAGGAACATTTTTTTTGGCAAATTCAAGATCATTTTATGTCATTATAAAAAAATGAAACTGAAGATTTTTTTTTCAGTTGGTGTACATTTTTTGAATCGAAGAACATATTTGGAATTTGGGAACAATGTTCTAAATTCACAAAAAAGTGTATTTTACGAACATCTTTTGGAATGATAGAACATTTTCTGAATATTTTTTACAAATTCGCGATCATTTTATGTAGTTATGAGAAAAATGAAACTCATGATTTTTTTTTCAATTGATGTACATTTTTTGAATCAAAGAACAAATTTTGAAATTTGGGAACAATTTTTGAATTAACGAACTTGTTTTTATTTGATGAACATCTTTTGAAATGCACCAACATTTGTTGAATCACTGAATATTTTTTAAATCAATGAATTTTTGAAACTGGGAACAATGCATGAAGTCCACGAACATTATTTTAAATGTTTACACATTTTAAAAAAATCTTGAACATTGTTTGAATTTGTGAACATTTTTTGAATTGCTGAACATTTCATAAAGTCCCAAAAATTATGTTCATGAACAGTTTTTTTGAAGTAAAGAATTTTAAAAGAAATTCTGATCATTGTTTTTCGAATTCGACATTCGTGAAGAGTTATCAAAGCAAAAAAAAAAAACAAAAGAAAACAATAAAAAAGGAAAGAAGAAAAACAAGAAAACAAGATCTTATAGCTGCCACATGGGTCGGAGCAAAATGCGCGGGCTGGGGGTGTCGATTGGTGTCTATTTGCCGACCTACACACGAAATAGGGGCCAACAGCCTCACCCAGCTTTTCTGCAGGTAGCTCTGTCAGTCCCATGAAATACGAAATGGGTTCCTTGTTTCCAATCAAATATGTTTGCTGAATATTTTAAACATCCCGTTTGAGTCATGTAATCCACAAAGTGATTCTAAGTAAAAGGTTTGTAAATTTTTTATGATGGTTGGATTTTTTTTTTTGAAAATGGAAGGTAGATCGGGTCTACCTTATATATTTCAAAACAGGCGAAAAGCCTGAAGACCGAAGGGTCATATACAGGAAGCTTGTAAAATGCACCTAGGGGCAAGGCCACAAGCAGCCTAGGAAGGAAAGGAGAAAGAGCGGGAGGTTTATGGTTTTTCAACTACATCGGGCCTTTACATAACCAGGGCAACAAAATTAACTGTCAATAATGCGCACCCATGCCAGTAGATCCTCCTTGTCCTGCTGTCGCCAGTTGGAAATATGACCTAGAGGCAATAATATTGTATTATTATATTTCCATTATTCATAGTTAAGAGTTTATATTCCATGTTATAACTGCTATGATCCTGAAATATGCGATTCAGTGGAGAACTCATATGCACGTGTGGAATGATAAACGATAAACAATAGGTTCCCGGTCTTGCCTCTAAGACCAGCTCAAGTGTTGTTGGTGATTACGTTTTCCCGATCCTAGGATATCGTTAAGTGTAACGATAGTCCTAAAATAATATTGAGGGTATGACGTTAGAAGAACGATCATATTGAATCGATCCAATACTTGTCTGTTATACTATATGATCATATCGTCTGAAATCATCTGTTATAACACAGAGTGTTAGCATGTGTTTTAGTTCCTCAGACCATGAGAGTGTCTCGGTCACTTCCTTCCGGACGGTGGGCTTTGGGGTTGCTCAAACGTCATCTGTAACAAGGTGATCATAACGACAACTTTAAGGCTCACTGGAAAGTTTGACAAGTGACCAGACAGCTCAAGAGTGGGATTTGCTCCTCCGACGATGGAGAGATATTCTTAGGGCCCTCTCGGTGTGATGGCATCCATCATCGTCTGGTCAGACACAGGTGACTACGTCATGGGGATACCGGAACACGTCAACGAGAAAGAAGAATAAAACCGGTAACGGGAGCAACGGTATATTCAGCATGGTGATGACTCAAGAGGATACCGATGCAAACCGGGTTTTATAAAGTATCGCGAAGCAAATGGAACATCACATGATAACCGAAGGTTCACTCGAATATCATTCGTGTAATCATAGGGACCGATATGGATGTCCACGATTCCGCTATCGGTTATTGAACGAAGGGGTTTCTTTCAAGTCTATGGTTACCGAACCTACGGGGTCACAAGGTTAAGGTAATCACGATCTGTTGAGTGTTAGTAGGACGGGAGTAATGAGAATATATTTGTGGAATTGTTTCATTAATATCCGGAATAGTTCCGAGTGGTTCCGGAAGCATTTCGGGGTCACCCAAAGGGTTTCGGTGAATATCGGGTAATACCGGATATTACCGATTAATTATATATAGGTGAAAAATGTTTCTGGGATGTTAAATTATATATATAATGCTCTGAAAATGTTTAGAACATTTTATATTTAATTTAAATATCAATGGGCCTTAAAAGGCCAAGAGGTGGAAGGCAACTTGGGCCACAAGGGCCCAAGTAGGAAGCCCCCCTTTCCTTATAGGGGTGCCGAATTGGACTTGCGAAGTAGTCCTACTCCTCCCCTTATGGCCGGCGCCCCAAGGGGGACTTTCCCCCTTTGGTGGCTGCCCTCTCCCTCCCCTCTAACCTATATATACTAGAGGTTTTCCACATGACAACATAAGTTTTGGGAGCCTCCTCTAGTTGATCTAGTTCTAGTTCTTGTTGGTCCTAGTTGACTAATTAGAGCTAGCCCTAGCCACCTCTAATTCTCATAATTAGAAGTCCCGTGTGGTTCTAATCTCCTCCCTCTAATTCTTCGGCGACGATTAGCTCTGGACGGCGAAGCGCTGTCGGATCGTGAAGACCGTACGCTTGCAACCAAGTAGAGAGGCCGTGCTTTCGGTCTTCCGTTCGAGGGATCGTTCGTGAGCGGTTCGCGGGATTGTCATCGACATTCGAGGAACTCCAAGTACGATCTACACCGACTCATCAACTTCCGCTGCACTCCCGGAGTCGGTAACGATCATTGATCACAACCCATTATGCATCTTCATATTGTTCCTGGGTGATCGTAGGGTGGAATTTTTTGTTTTCTACTACGTTTCCCAACATCGCCTAGTTCTGTGGATCCACAACCGAAGCATATCCACTGCATAAAACTTGATATAGGACGCCGTCCAGCGCTTATTATTGAAGACACGGTCATTTCGGGCATGCCAAAGCGTCACAGCACAAGCCGTGAAAGCAACGTGCCATTTGCGTTTAGAAACTAGGTGGTCAGCAGCATGGCCCATGAAATGCACCAGATCATTCGATGCGTTCGCCAAGGAAGACATATGCAGCTTGTCCCAAATGTAGCTTGCTGGCTGGCAGCGCAGGAGCAAATGATCAATTGATTCTGTGGCCAGACAGATGTCACAGACAGCATGAGGGGCAATCGCGGTCCATTTTTTCCTAACCATGTTGTCCTTCATGTTGAGGCGGCCCCAGAAAACTAGCCAAAGGAAGACTCTGTGCTTTGGGGGTATTAACGCATCACAAATCCACTGGCCAAAAGCAGACCTCACGCCCCTAAAAGTGTGGAGACGGTAAAAATAGCTCATGCCAACCTTATTACCATGAAAAGAAGCAGTACGCTTATCCTGATCATCAGTAACTAGCGCCACATTAGCAATGAGATCATGCAGAACAAGAAGCTCGTTAGTAGCCGTCTGGGAGAGGTTTGGGTGCAGCTGGATATCCGAAGCACCTTGAGCAAACTGAGAAGCAACAGAGCAAAGTTGATCTTTGGCAAAAGAGTATAGTACCGGAAGCCCATGCATTAGACGCCCAACCTCCAACCACTGGTCTTGCCATAAGGAGACCAAAGCACCAGCGCCACCGAGTAGCGAGAAGAGAACATAACCAGGGGTATGCAGGTTTTAAAACCTTTCCACAGAGCCGTGTTTCTGGCTTTCTGCTGCTTATGCCGTGTGGCAGGCCATCCTTGCAATATTGAGAAGCAACCACTGAAAGCAAGGGATATTTGTAGTCTGAAGGACCTTGGCCGCAAACTTGCACAACATAGTCTGGTTGTGAGCAGACAAATCTCTAACACCCAAGCCGCTAGAGTCACGAGGAAGAATAACTCGTCCCCAAGCCACAAGGCACCGACCACCTTTAACCTTGCCCTTGCCTTGCCAGAAGAAAGCTCGCAGAATAACCTCCAGCTTACTGATGGACTCCTTAGGCCAGGGAAAGCAGGTCATAAAGTAACTAGGAATACCAGCAAGAACAAAATTGAGAAGCGTGAGTCTCCCACCCCATGAGAGAAAGGTATATAGCTAACCAGCCAGACAACCTTCGATCAACCTTCTGAATGACAGGTAAGAGCAGCCCGTGTGTAATCTTATGCAGCGACAACGGCAGACCAAGATAAGTGCATGGGAACAAGGAGATGGGGCAACCAAACAACTGAGCGATTTCTGACGCAACCACCTTCTCAACACAGGCAAGTACCAAAGTACTCTTATTGTAATTGATGCGCAGCCTCGAAAAATCAGAGAAAGCAGTGAGTATGTTCTTAACTACGCAAGCCTACAGGACATCTCCCTGAAAAATAAGCAAAGTATCATCCGCGTATTGAAGCACTGGGAACATGCTATCGGAGCCAAGGGGTGCAACAAATTACCAGCCTGAAAGTGCAAGCAACAGAGTCTTTGTAGGACATCGGCCACTAGGATAAAAAGATAAGGTGAGAGAGAATCCCCCTGCTGAAACCCTCTCTTAGCAAGAATGGGGTCACCCAACTCTCCATTAATGAGCACTCTTGATCGTCCTGTGGATAACAAGGAGGTAACCCACTGTATCAACATAGGCGGAAAAGCCCTAGCTTCCAAAACCTGGAAGAGGCAACTCCAACTGACACTGTCGAAAGCCTTTTGGAAGTCTAACTTTAATGCAATTATTGGTAACTTCCTTTTGTGTGCACACTCGACCATTTCAGTTGCCAGAGCAAAGTTTTCCACAATCGATCGGCTCTCCAAAAACCAGACTGCAAAGGATGCACTAAATCAGGGATTCTGCATTGTGGTCTATTCTTCAACACTTTAGATGCTAACTTAGGCATGCTGTGAACCAAGGAAATGGGCCTGTAATTTCGCAACTCTAGCGAGGTGTCTTTCTTGGGGAGCAAGGTGATGTCAGTTGTGTTGATGTCATCTAAAGAAACTCTATTGCAGTGAAAATCAGCAAAGAATCCCTGATCGTTTGTGGGAAAATAGGAACCGTCCATTCAAAACGATCTAATGATTAAAAAAATAGGAGGTACAAAATGAAAAGTACTTAGAAGTACCAAATAGGTAGGGCCAATACCCAAAACTAAAACGTCACTCTCGTGCGATTTAGAGTTTTGGTGATAAAGCTGTCACGAGGCTGCCAAAGCCAATATATTGTCTACCGAGGTTTTCTCTATGTATTAGACCAAAACAATACTGGGACCAAGACGAATTGGATGATACCTCTCACGTTGCTGCGGGGATCGGTGGCGATATATTCAATGAGATTTGGTTGTATGAAACATGAATTTTTAGATTAATTATATTTGAAGTAAAACTTCAAATACATAATATATATTGCATTTTTTATTTATATATTTGAAAATATTTATTGAATATGAGTAGCATAACATAATGAAAAACTTTTTCCATGCAGCTTGAGGTGCACCTTTAATGAGGCGGTATGTGTGGTGAGATGAGACATATATGTGCATGTTGAGAAAAAGAAAAGTAGTGAAGATCAACTATTAATGAAATCTCATTTCCATGCATATTGATGGTGAGCATTTCATGAGTAGGCATGTAGAGCCCATGCGTCATTCCCCGCATGAGTGACTCGAGAGCCACACAAACCCTAGCCGGCGGTACCCGCCGCTCCTCATAATTCCTCCCCTTTGTCAGTGTCGGAGGAAGGCGACGGGATAAGCCCGGGCGGCTGACGGCGATGGCGAGGTATCACCTTCTCTCGTGGCGGTCGGGTGGTGCGGGGCACACAGGCTCGCGAGGGCGTGTCCCCGTTCTGATCCATGGCGGCAAGGCGGTTACTCCCGGCGGAGGCGTAGGGTGGCTGCTTGGAGCTGAGGGATGTGTGCGGCGGGCCGGTCTACGGGCAGATCCGATCGGATGTGGTGTGGGGGGCGGTATGCGTCGAGGTGCTAGCCTTCCGCGCATGCGGTGGCCGGCTGACGGCACTACGGTCCATGACTTGGTGATGGTGATTCAGACCTGATCGGTCAGATGGTGGTGACTCACTAGTAGAAAACAGGGCTTTGGTTGAGGCCAGGATAAGGACATTAATCCTGGTTCACTCACGAACCGGGACCAAAGGGTGCATCAGTCCCGGTTCGTGAGGCCAGGGCGCCGGCCGGGCCTCGGGGGCCATTGGTCCCGGTTCGTCTGACACTTTTGGTCTCGGTTCCAGACACGAACCAGGACCAATGGGCCTCGCTCCTGGCCCAGCACCTTTAGTCCCGGTTGGTGGCTGGAACCGGGACCAAAGGTCAGTCTTCTGTCCCGGTTCTAGCCACTAACCGGGACTAAAGAGAAGCCTATATATACCCCTGCCCGCTCACTGCTTTGTTCGCTCACTGCTCTGTTTTTTTGGCCGGCCGTGGAAGAGGTGTGTGTTGCTCTAGCTCACCTCCTATGCATATGAGGTGTTCGATGAAATGCCCGAGCCACACTTAAGCTTTCTCCTCTCGAAGCTCCTTGTCCAAGCTCCATTTTCCTCAAGATTTGTCTATGTTTGCCGGTCCGTCCTGTCCCGTCCCCGTCCTCACCACCGTCGATCGCCCGCGCCGATCTCATCGCCGGCACCACCATGGTGAGCATTTGTTGTTGCATTTAGATGTTTTACATAGTTTCAATGTATGTTTTAATTAGATGCTCTAGAGAGCTATATGTTGTTCAATGAGAACTATGTATGAACTTTATGTATTTATTTTTTCAGTAATAACATTTGATCACTACTGTACTTTGGTTTTAATGTGGTGATGAACTTCTATTAATTTGGTCACTTCTCTATTCATGATGTTCTGTAATGGTTTTTGACACACTTAATTATATATAATGCTCGCAGATGAACCGACAATGGATGTACGGTGACAGACGCACCTCCGAGTACATTAAGGGCGTGCATAATTTTCTCGAAGTGGTTGAGGCAAACAAGCAGAATGGTTTTGTGTATTGTCCATGCCCTATCTATGGGAATACGAAGTCTTACTCTGACTCGAAAACCCTTCATATCCACCGGCTTGAGAAGGGTTTCATGCCACACTATAATGTTTGGACCAAGCACGGAGAAAGAGGGGTTATGATGGAAGACAACGAAGAAGAAGAGGATGATGACAACTATCCGCCCCCTGAATACGGTGATGCTGCAATGGGGGAAGTTGAAGATCAAGAGGAACCAGACGATGTGCCCGATGATGATCTTCGCCGGGTCATTGTTGATGCAAAGAGACAATGCGAAAGTGAAAGGGAGAAGTTGAAGTTCGATCGCATGTTAGAGGATCACAAAAAAGGGTTGTACCCAAATTGCGAAGATGGCAACACAAAGCTCGGTACCACACTGGAATTGCTGCAATGGAAGGCAGACAATGGTGTATCTGACAACGGATTTGAGAAGCTACTGAAAATATTGAAGAAGAAGCTTCCAAGGGATAACGAATTGCCCAAAAGTACGTACGGAGCAAAGAAGGTTCTATGCCCTCTAGGATTGGAGGTGCAGAAGATACATGCATGCCCTAATGACTGCATCCTCTACCGCGGTGCGTACGAGGATTTGAACGCATGCCTGTTATGCGGTGCATTGCGGTATAAGATCAGACGAGATGACCCTGGTGATGTTGAGGGCGAGCGCCCCAAGAAGAGGGTTCCTGCCAAGGTGATGTGGTATGCTCCTATAATACCACGGTTGAAACGTCTGTTCAGAAACAAAGAGCATGCCAAGTTGATGCGATGGCACAAAGAGGACCGTAAGAAGACGGGAAGTTGAGTGCACCCGCTGACGGGTCGCAGTGGAGAAAAATCGAGAGAACGTGAGGGGACTTTGCAGGTGACGCAAGGAACGTATGGTTTGGTTTAAGCGCGGATGACATTAATCCTTTTGGGGAGCAGAGCAGCAATCATAGCACCTGGCCCGTGACTCTATATATCTATAACCTTCCTCCTTGGTTGTGCATGAAGCGGAAGTTCATTATGATGCCAGTGCTCATCCAAGGCCCTAAGCAACCCGGCAATGACATTGATATGTACATAAGGCCATGAGTTGAAGAACTTTTACAGCTGTGGAATGGAAAAGGTGTACGTGTGTGGGATGAGCACGACCAGGAGGAATTTGACCTATATGCGTTGCTGTTTGTAACCATCAATGATTGGCCTGCTCTCAGTAACCTTTCAGGACAGAAAAACAAGGGATACCACGCATGCACGCACTATTTAGATGACACAGAAAGTATATATTTGGACAAATGCAGGAAGAATGTGTACCTGGGACATCGTCAATTTCTTCCGACCAACCATCAATGTCGAAAGAAAGGCAAGCATTTCAAAGGTGAGGCAGATCACCGGAAGAAGCCCACCGTCCGTACTGGTGATCACATACTTGATATGGTCAATGATTTACAAGTAATCTTTGGAAAGGGTCCTGGCGGACTATCTGTTCCGAATGACGCTGAGGGACGCGCACCCATGTGGAAGAAGAAATCTATATTTTGGGACCTACCCTATTGGAAGGACCTAGAGGTCCGCTCTGCAATCAACGTGATGCACGTGACGAAGAATCTTTGCGTGAACCTGCTAGGCTTCTTAGGCGTGTATGGGAAGACAAAAGATACACCGGAGACACGGGAGGACCAGCAACATGTGCACGAAAAAGACGGCATGCATCCAAAGCAGTATGAAGGTCCTGCCAGCTACACTCTTACCAAAGAAGAGAAGGAAATCTTCTTTGAATGCCTGCTCAGTATGAAGGTCCCGTCTGACTTCTCGTCGAATATAAAGGGAATAATAAATATGGCAGAGAAAAAGTTTCAGAACCTAAAGTCTCATGACTGCCACGTGATTATGACGCAACTGCTTCCGGTTGCATTGAGGGGGCTTCTACCGGAAAACGTTCGATTAGCCATTGTGAAGCTATGTGCATTTCTCAATGCAATCTCTCAGAAGGTAATCGATCCTGAAATCCTACCAAGGTTAAGGAGTGATTTGGTGCAATGTCTTATCAGTTTCGATCTGGTGTTCCCACCATCCTTCTTCAATATCATGACGCACGTCCTAGTTCATCTAGTCGACGAGATTGCCATTCTGGGCCCTATATTTCTACACAATATGTTCCCCTTTGAGAGGTTCATGGGAGTCTTAAAGAAATATGTTCGTAACCGTGCTAGGCCAGAAGGAAGCATCTCCACGGGCCATCAAAAAGAGGAGGTCATTAGGTTTTGTGTTGACTTCATTCCTGACCTTAAGAAGATTGGTCTCCCTCAATCGCGGTATGAGGGGAGACTGACTGGAAAAGACACGCTAGGAGCGGACTCAATAATATGTAGGGACGGGCATTCTTGGTCTCAAGCACACTACACAGTTCTACATAATTCTACCTTGGTGACCCCGTATGTCAATGAATACAAGAATAGTCTGCGCTCCAAACACCCGGAGCAGTGTGACAACTGGATTACATGTGAACACATCAGGACTTTCGGCAGTTGGTTGCAAACACATCTCATGGGTGACAACACTGTTGCAGATGAGCTGTACTCGTTGGCCAGGGGACCATCTTCGACTGTATTATGAAAAGTTTATGAAAAGTTTCATGAAATTCCTCCCTTCAAAGTCAAGGCTGACCCAAGCACCCTGTTAATCGATGAAGATTATCCATGGTTATGGCGCAATAAGCAAGGGACACACACGAAGAAAAAGTGAAGACTTTCTCTCCACAACTATTCTGATGATACCTTTGATCTAGTTTTTGTCCTAACCCTCTCAACTTTTTAGCACATGCTATGTGGGTGAAATGATGATACCATGCCAACTTTCAACCTTTTCAGAGTTCATTTGTACTGCTTTTCAATTTCAGATTCATTTAGCTCAAAGAAAAGATTAAATGCATGAAAAATAGCAAATGAAGTCATAAAGGGTAGAAAATTGATGATGTGGCTTTGAATGGTACATATTGAACGCACAAAAAGTCTGGAGTTCAAATAAGTTTAAAAAATATGAAATGCCTTCGTAACACATTAGTTTTCGTCCGAAACCCTGATACTTCGAAAGAGATTGTCCAGTTTGTACACGAAGTGCATCCAGTTTTTGCCGTAACCCTCTCAACTTTCTAGCACATGCTATGTGGGTGAAATTATGATACCATGCCAAGTTTCAACCTGTTCAGAGTTCATTTGTAGTGCTTTTCAATTTCAGGATCATTTAGCTCAAAGAATGAACTAATAGCAAAAAAAATGAACTAAAAAGCTTTTACAAAACTCTAATAGCAGAAAGAATGAACTAAAAAGAATCAATTAATTTTTTTTATGATCAACTAAAACAAAACTATAATATTCTTCAACAGCAAAAAGAATCAACTAAAAAGATTTTATAAACCTCTAGTATTTTTGAAACTAAAATTATATAAAATTTATGCAACTAAAATTATAAAGTAAAGTATTTTTTGTTCAAAACATTAATAGAAAAAAGAATTTCACATAAAGTATCTTTTGTTAGAAACTTTAATAGCAAACTAAAATACAAAATCTGTTTTTGATTAAAACACCCATTTAAAATAACCTAAAAATTACCAAATTTAATATAATGATAAAACACACTAATATTAAATTGCAGGAAAAAGAATCACTAAAAAATCTATTTTTAAAGTAAAATTATTCATAAATTAGTGATTCACACAAATTTCAAAGAATTCAAATTTAAACTATTTAAATTTGAAAACTAATGGCACTAACAAAAAGTTTATAATTTTTGTGACCTAAAGCAAAAAGAATCACTCAAAAACTCTAAAAAATTAAATAAAGCAAAAAACAAAACAAAAATAATGGAAAAAAATTAAAATAAAATGCCGCCTACAGGGCCACCACGGCCTGCATACGACTAGAAACCCAACCCACTAGTTGGGCCAGGATGCAGGCCCGCAGCAGGCCCTGTAGGCCCACAGGCAGAGAGAGTGTGTTTAGGCCCGTAGGCCTGCGTTAGAGAGAAGCTCGAGAGGGTTGGCGCAGCCGCGCTTATAAACCACTCTCGACGCCTCTCAGCTAGCGAGGTGGGACTAAACATCCACCCGCCCGACGCCGTGCCAGCCGCAGCCCTTTCGTCCCGGTTGGTGGCACCAACCGGGACCTATGCCACCTTTTCATCCCGGGGGTTGGTGGCACCAACCGGGACCAATGCCCACCTTTCCTCCCGGTTGGTGGCACCAACCGGGACTAAAGGTCTCTGCTTCCCACCCTTTGGGCTGCTGAAAATAGACCTTTAGTCCCGGTTGGTGGCACAAACCGGGACGAAAGGTGGGCATTGGTCCCGGTTGGTGCCACGAACCGGGACCAATGCTTTGTGTATATAAGCAAACACTTAGAAAATTTCAAACCACTTCTCGAGTCTCCCCCGACGACGAGAAGCAGAGCACGACGCCGCCAGGCTGCCGACCCTCCCCGTCGCCTCCCCGAGCCCGCTTCTCATCGCCGCCCCCGATGCCATCCCCGTTCCCTGCCCCGACGCTGTCCCCGAGCCCGCTCGCTCCTCATCGCCGGCCGAACCTTCTCGAGCATCGCCGCGCCCCCGTGAGCCGCCCGTCCTCGTCGCCGGCCCGACCTCGTCACCGACCGTCCTCGTCTTCTGCTACTAGTCACTCAGCGAGCCTTCATGAGCTCCTCGGTGAGCACTCTTCCCCCCTTCAATTTCTTTGTTACAAATTTTTGGGTTAGGGTAGTCACTCAACAAGTTTCTCTCAAATTTCTGTAGAAATATTAATATGGCAAATTTGATGTGGCAAAGTAATGTTGTGGCAATCATCTTTTGGGCAATTTGTGGCAAGTTGTGGCAAAGTTTAGAAATTTCTGAATTTTTTGACAGGGCACATCAAGTGTATGATGAAATGCTAGAGGGCTCTAAGAATTTTAGGAATTTTTGAGAATTTTTGTGGTGAGGTGTTGATGCACAAAAGGGAGTCTAGCAAAGTTTCAGAATTTTTGGAGCAATTTAAATTAGGCTTTGACCATGTAGTTTGAATCTGGTCCAAATTTGAACTGAATGAAATTTGAAAAATTTGAACTATGGAACCAAATATTTTTGGTGGAATGGGTTGTGGGTACTGTCAAATAGGTGGAGTAATTTTTGTGGCTGCAAAAGAATTTGGAGAATATAGCTCCTTTGCAAATCAAAGAACAAAAGTCTATTGTAGAAAACTATTGATATTTGTCACTTTGTCATTTTTGTGTGAATTAATGCATGCACCATATGAGCAACTTGTCAACATGATATTGGATCATTTTTATGTGTACTTGGTGCTAGTAATTTTGTCATGCCATGATATGCCCTGATGTGAGTGCTATGAGCTTGCAAACTTGCCTAGTCACTGTTTCTGTTTCCAGACTTATTAATTTCACCGTCCTAAACTGTCTGTTATAAAACTTGCCAACTTTGCTTGTTGGTTGCTACCAATCTAGACCTCATATGGATATGATTCCTTCATGTGATTTGGTGTTTGTGATGTGTACTTTGATGCCATGCTTTTGGTTGCTATGTTACCTTGTTGTAGCATGTTTAGTTGTTACTCTTAAGTTGCTATCATGTTATATTTGTTAGCTTTTCACTAAGTCTGAGATCTGTTATATCTTTGAATTATGAACATAGGAAATGTCTGACGACGATAGGATCCAAGAGTGCGAATACTGCGGCGATGACCGGGGTCTGTGCGACAGGCCTCACCTAGAAGGCGGTCGACGCTTCAGTGTTAAGCTCGACGAGACCTTCGATGTTTATACGGTACGCAACGACGACAAGTCTTTTTTCGTAATTAAGCATGACTTATGTTTCTTCAATGTGTAATTTTCGCTTTCTATAATTCAACTAGTGCATCCCATGCCATGCAAGACGTTATGTCTTGGAAAAGCTGGATTTCGAAGAACATGAGAATATGCAGATAAAGAGAGTTCACTTCAGGACCCATCATGGCTATACTTTTGCTGTCAAGCTATACAATGCGGTGACTTACTCCCATTTTGGTTGCGCGAATTGGGCAGCACTTGGCAAGGCGTATAGTTTTCAGGAGGGTATGCATGTCACCTTCGATCTGGGTGATGATCCTGAAGAAAATATCTCCATTTGGGTCGATGTTCATACGCTTTCACTTCTACCTCTATGTGAGTTTCTCAAACATATTCAATAAGTAATTTATATTGTATTTATAAAAATAGTTGACAGCTTATTGCCATTGACATCTTATTTCCATTCTTCAAGAAATGTACGGAAAGTAGTAGACAAAACCTACTACAGTTATGGGTCTGAGCTAAATTGCGAGGAGATACATCATTTTGTTTCATGGATTAAAAATGTTGAGACTTTTAAGACGAATTATCATATATCTCGAAGATATTCTCAATACGTGCCACTAGTGCACGTATTGAACTATGGTAACATCCATCGAGATATCATGGTAAGATTTTTCCTATTATGTCATCAGTGCATTTTTTGCATAGATTCTTTTAAGCTAAACTACATTTTGCTAAGTATGTTATTATGATGTTCTTCAACAGAAACTCCCGGCGGATTGTATACCTAGATTTATGAAAATGAAAGGTGACATGGGGATTGTTAGCTTACGGCCAAGTTGGCCTACGTACCACCGCAGTGCATACACGATTCATCGAAGGTATGACATCCTCACAATCAAAGATTGGAGAAAAATTCTGAAAGATCGCAGAGAACTATTTGGGGGCAACATCAAGTGCAGCCCACAAATGGGAGATAGGTTCATCTGTATTCTCCATAATGGAGAATCAAGGGTTTACCTGTTTTATGCTATTTTACCTTCGAGAGAGTAGGAGGTCTTAGGTAGTCATGTGCTACATTGTGCTAGAATGATGAGCTAGTTCTTATATGACTATGATGATGACTTGTTATCATGATGATGAGTTATGTGCTACCTTTGTGCTAGATTGATGAGCTAGTTCCTATATATATGACTATGATGATGAGTTGTTATTATAACGATGATGCTGATGTATGAGTTCTTATATGAATATGATGATGAGTTATTATGATCATGTTGACTAATCCAACTTTTTGTCACATGAATCTAATCCGTGTTTCTTCCACCTAATAATATAATAACTCAACATGATCATAATGATATAACAATCCCTCATGTGACCAAAATTTGTATAACGATATATAAATACAAAGAAAAATATGCAGCAGAAAATACCCTCCAAAACCCTTAAACCCCTCCTTTAAAAAAAACCCAGCGCCTGGCAGCTGCTGACGCGTGGCTGCCTTTTAGTCCCGGTTGTGCTTGACAAGCCACAAGGCAAGAATCTTGGTTTTCATCCCGGAGAATCAGTTCAAGCATATCCGAGCAATGCATTCAACAAGGTAACGATGTAAGAAAAACATTGCCATCGCTACATATAACCACTCGGGTCTGACCTAGGTTTTCATCTCGTAGCACAAAACTGGGTGCTCGAGAAGCATCACCATCGAAGTCATTCATGTCTTGTTGCCACCACTTTTCCTGGCAGCTACGCCCGTCGCCATTGCACAACCATCCCTCTGCATCAAACTGTCGTCCATAATTTGTATCTCACAACCGAAGTCAACCACCGGATCTGGAGAGATTAACCCTCCCGAAGTCCTTTCGATGACCACCGTCATCATGGAACCGTAGGATGCTGTTGCAGTACAATTTGCAACTTAGGATGCTGTAGGATGCTGTTGCAGTACAATTTGCAACTTAGGATGCTGTCCTACGGTTCCATGATGACGGTAACTCTCCGACGGTAAAACTCTCCGACGTGATGAATTTGCCGGTGCCGAGCCCCGTGGTGTAGGAGAAGCCGTTGATGCGGAGGACGTGGGATCCGACGGCCTGGGCGTCGATAGTCGACGCGGTGAGCGACGGCTCGTCGCCGCTTGCGGCACCGACGGCAGTCGCAGCAGCGTTGGACATGGCGAGCTTTTTACGGTAGACTGGAGGTGGAGAATGGCAGATCAGATGGAGGCCGCGAGGTTCTTTTATACTCACACGCGCGTCACACGATTGGAGTTAAGTTGGTCGGAGAAGCCAAGAAGTCCAAAGTGTCTAGGAAATTGTAGATGAAGTTAATTAGGTGATTAATTACCGCATCAAATTGAATTTATGTGGGCGGCGCATGCGTAGCGGTAGCCTATCGCCACCGCGTTTAATTACCTCGGTCGTGGAGTACGTTGATGGAAGCCAGCATCCGCCCGCGCCTCCCGTTCCCCATACGCGCGGTTCGTCTGCTCATATTGCCCGGCGGCTCCCGTTGAGAAAAAGTAAACGCACGTTCCGGAGGATCACAGCAACGTGTAGTCTGGTTATTTTGTCTCTCCAGAGAAAATTATTTCTAGGTTTTCTCTTTTTCGAATCGAGAACCCGGAGTATACAATCGTTTTTCATAGAACTATCAGCTAAACTTGGGATAAAAATTAATTTAAACACGATTTATTTTGTTACAGTCTAATATTTTTGCGGGGAAGGAAATCTATTTTATTTCTTGCATACATAAACAAAACCATGTGTGTGTGCGCGCGCGCATGTGTGTGTGGCTGTGTTGTCGCATGCAGGCAATTGGCCAATTGCTCTACCGATGACTGGCCGGGCGGTGGGGGGGGTGGTGGGGGTGGGGGGGGGGGGGGGGTCGGGGGGGGGGGGGGGGGGGGGGGGGGGGGGGGGGGGGGGGGGGGGGGGGGGGGTGGGAGCGCGTCTGCGGTGGCTGCATGGTGTGCGACGGGAGTGTGGCGGCGGCGCAGATCCATCGGGTGTGGATCCGGCTTGGATTTGGGGGCATGGGCACAGCTCCGTGGCGGTTCTAGCGGAAATCACGGTGCTCCTGTCGGGGTGACTCTGAGGCGATCGCTGGGAGATCCAAATCTCGCCGATCGGCCGACCTGCGAATTGGATACAAAATTGTAAGCAACCCACTACTTAGAGACACTCAATCACTTAGGGAGTACAAGGTTTGTGCAGTTTTGGGTGTACATCGATTGAGGGAGGAGCCAGAGGTAGAAGAAAGAGAGACAGAGGAGAAGCCGCCGCCGCCAAGCCTGATCCTACGCGGATACCTCCTCGTGGCCTGCTTCCCTTGTATTTGTAGTTGGCACCCTGGTTAGTGCACCACTGGGCTTGGCCGACGTACTACCCACGGGCAAGCCCAATGGGTCCCTAACATCCCTCCCTTCTTGAAATGCGGCTTGCCCCCAAGCCGCTGTCATGAAGAGCTCGCCAGGATCCTAGGGTGCTTAGAGGTTCTTGATCATGTCGGGGTCGCCGTGGTAGTTGTCGTGGTAGTAGCCATAGTTGAGGTGGATTTGAACTAGCTCGGAGAAGTGGTCATGGTTGAGGTAGTAGTCGCTGCCATGGGGATCTTGGTAGAGGAAGGCAGTGCCGTCTCTGACATCCCTCCCTTCTTGAGGAGCTACTTGTGCACTAGCTGATGCCATGTAGAAGTTGTGTTATACATAAAGTCCAATCACCGGGATGGAACGGCCTGGCAAGCATCTTGTTGGCTGTTGTAGTTGAGACTTGCACATAAGAACAGCAACAGAAAATGGCATAGTTGCGCCCATAGCAAGGAACTCTTCCCACAGGTGCGCTTGTCGAGTCAATTCCAGTAACAGGAACACCGCCGGTCCTCCGGGGTCCCAAAACATGTCCATCTGGTACGTGCCCATGTCGAACTCCCATATACATATTGCAGAGACGAGAGGAAAAAGAAAACACTTGCATTGAGCATCACCAATCTGTATGGCATAGGTGGAAATCACCCACTCCTGCATTGAATCATCTACATAGATAGCACCAATATAGACTGGACTGGAGTCCACCATTCCAGAATATGCAAGAGGCTGTAGCTGATTGAAATAGAGCCCCAACACCCAGTTCTGAAAAGATCCCCACTCAAAGATGCTAATAACAGAAGCACAAACTTCATCCGATTTCGGATATCTTGTACCAGAACCAACCTCAAAGCAATCCCACAATTCATGATAAACCTTGGTTGATATAAGATGCTGACACTCACAAGTTTCTGAAGCTTCAGTACTGGGCGTCTGTAGTTTCATAGTTCTGAAACTGATAATAATTTCCACGCTTTCCAGTTGCTGTACTAGATAGCGATGCATCTGATCGTCACCAGCCTGTATACTTGAACATACAGGAACCACCAAGTGATGTACTGAATCATCGACGAGTATAGTAAGGACACAAAGAATGGCCGGACTGGTGTTCATATATAATTTCTGAAGTCCTGGATCAGTATCAGTTGTCCCACAATTCATTCCATTGAATCTCGAGTTGAACCATGCATCAACCCATATGCTTTCAAATAGAACATATACCCAGCGCAGATGGATGCTCAAGCCTAGACAATTTATGCTCTTTACTGCATCAGTTTGCAGCCCCCTCTTGTGAACACTGCCAAGAGGCTCTCCAATGGAATGTGACAACAAGTGAACCACCAGCACGCACTTGTTGTTAGGATAACGTGCGTATGACTTGGAGCTTGCAGCAAAAACTAACCAGGTGTGTACAAGGATATTCCCCAAAGAGCAAGTGTTCATGCGCACGAGTGTAGTAAGGATACTTACAATTGGATTATGTGGCCCACCATTTTCCCGCTTCCTCTCGAATGTAAACTTCTCCATACAAAAATCATAGGCATGAGCACAATGGTGAAAATATTCAGCACCTTCCAGTTGCCGCACCATACAACAGGAATAAGACTGCAGACTCTTGAATTTAACTTGGTATGTATGCATCGCTTCGGAACCCTTCTTTGCATGTTCAACAATATATGTTACTTGATCTGGTGGACGCCAAGACTGCTGCCGTACACCATGTAAATAACTGAATGGCTCCTCCATGGGAATTAGTACACAACAACAAATAGGCTGAACCATCAAACAAGCCAAAAAGACACATGGATTACCACATTGTTCAGAACTGCAATGTCTAGTAAAACGGCCACTCCCTTGAAATTCCTCTAGACTGAAATATGACCACTTCATTGTCAATCTCATGATTTGAACTGTCCCTTCAACTAGAAACTGTACTGCCTGACAATTGCAGAAAAAATATGATCCTGATAGGTTCAGCTGGGCATTCTTTTGACTGAACCTGAACATCGGTTGGTCATCTTGAGCACAAAATTCATAAGAGGACTGCACAAAAAAGACAACTAGCCTCCGTTCTGCGGTACCCAAGGTCAGATTATCCATCAATTGCATTAACAGAACACCAATATTGCTTGACAGCTCTACGCACATAGCATCCAGTTTCTGCACACTCCGAACCAGATGCACATCCACACTAGCAAGACATGAATGATGCAGTTCATAAGCAATAGTACTAGAACATCCAGAGAATTCTGCAAGCCGATTATTGTCATGAAAGAGTGTGACAAGCTTACTGAAACTTGAACCATCATTATCATGTTTCAAACACCTCAAGCACAAGAACAGCCCAGGGAGTATCCTTATGCGACGCCCGTTGAGATTGGACCACCGCTTCCATGTATTGCACACAAGTTTTCCAACATGACTTAATTCCATCGGGAAGGTACTACTAATCAAACCACTGTCATGCACTTGGAGAAACATAAACGGATGTGCCCTGAACATCCATGTATGAAGGTCATGCACAGGAGGTACGTGGAAATTGCAATGGGCAACACAAGCACGACAAACCTCTGATGGCACCTTGATTGCAAACGATGGCCACGGAGTGGGTCGAATCTCATTCCTATCTGCAATATGATTTGACAGAAAGGATGGCCACGGCATGAATCGTACCTCATTCCGGTCAGCAAGATCCCTCCAAAACGACGACCACGGCGTCGGCCGTAGCCTCATCCACTGCCACCAGACTTGTGGAAACGCCATTGCCATCAGCGAGAGCTTAGGTGTGTCGGGAAGGCAGGAGCGCGAGCACTCTGCAGTCAGTAGCACGGGCGCCGCAGGTGCAACAATTTTGTTGGCGTCGTCGTACACGACTGTCGTCACCGGAGAGACTCGCTGGGTGAAAACATCTGTGGTGATCACCCCAGGAGCGGCGTCCTCCTCAATGACCGCGTGCAAAGGCAACTGCTCGACTTCCTTGTCATTCCGGATGACGGCGAGCTTGAGGAAGACAACAGTGGTGGTGTTGAGGTCAATGGCGAGGTCGGGGCAGACGGTGGTGGCCTTGTTGACGCTGTTGATGGCGACAACTTGGTCAGAGCCATCCGTCGAACAGGTGATGTGCGCCATCGAGATGCAAGCAGAGGGCGCGTCGTGGATGACCTCGAGGACCTCCAGGGCCTTGGTGGTGGAGGGGACGCCGGGGAAGACGGCGAGCTCGGTCACGACTTCTGGAATTGCCGCCACCAATGTGTACTCGTCGGTGCCCGCGACTGGGACGCGACAATCGCTCTCGAGGGAAGACTTGGGGGATGTATCGTGGCCATGAGGCGGCTTGCTGGTGCTGGCCGCCGCAGGGATGTCGATGCCCCGACGGACTCGCCGTCATGACCAGAGATGGCCGGGGTGGAGTTGTTGAGGTCGACGGCGGTATCACAGTTGTCCTTGACGATGGTGGGTGAAGTAGACGCTGGGGCTGGCAACACGTCGAGTGTAGCGCACCACATCTGCAGGCGACAACATCGGTAGTAGATATAGCGGCCATCCCAGTATGCGAACGCGTGCGCTGCCGCGTGTGCCGAAGTGAATCGGACATCCGCCGCTACACAAGGCTCTCCATCCTCCGATTTTGCAGGGGGATACACTACCAACTGCTCTACACCAAAGGGACCGAAGAGAGAATACAACACATCAGTAGTGATAGGGTATATGGCTTGCTCCACGACCATGCTGAGAACTTGGTCTGACGACATTTGGTGGCTAGACATTTGATCAAACAGGTTGAAGGTGGTCCTTGGTGGGAAAAAAATAGAGATGGAAGGGTGGTGGCCTGGCTCTGAATACCAGATGTAAGCAACCCACTACTCAGAGACACTCAATCACTTAGGGAGTACAAGGTTTGTGCAGTTTTGGGTGTACATCGATTGAGGGAGGAGCCAGAGGTAGAAGAAAGAGAGACAGAGGAGAAGCCGCCGCCGCCAAGCCTGATCCTACGCGGATACCTCCTCGTGGCCTGCTTCCCTTGTATTTGTAGTTGGCACCCTGGTTAGTGCACCACTGGGCTTGGCCGACGTACTACCCACGGGCAAGCCCAATGGGTCCCTACCAAAAATCCACGAGGGAGGCTGGGCACAGAGACCAGAATCTGTGCGTGAGGGATGACCCGCTAGGACTGAAGGATCCGTGGCTTGAAACAAGGAACAAGGTACGTAAGCCTTCCCGATTGGTGCCAGGTTTGTGGTATGATGGGCCATGAGTTTAAGGAACATGGAAACGGGGTTCATCCTCCCTCGGCTTTGGTATTCAAAAATCTGCGAGCTCCAGCGACTACGGCATGGGGCACCCGGCGCCGCAACAGAAACCAGAAATCCAAGTCCCAGGGTATGCGCACTGGAGATAACGTGGACGAGGAGACGGATGACCTGCAGGAGCAGCAAAACATGGACATGGAGCTATCTGAAGCAAACCGCAAGCGTCCGTCAGAGCAGGTTGTAGGCACAACTCCCACGTCAAGCACTTCGGGGCTAGAACTGGTGCTAGCAGCCAAGACAGGCGGGGGAGCAGTCCCAGCAAGCGCACCGCCCAAACAAGATCCCAAACGGTCCAAGACTACTCAACTGAATGAGAAGCAGGGCAACGCAGGATTGAAGAAGACCGTCCCAGGGGGGGAAAACATTGATGCAAGATCGGCGGCCTCCATGCTGGAGGACCGCCGGGCACAATGAATCTCTTATGCTGGAATTGTCGCGGGATAGGCAACGCCCCGACGATTCAAGAGCTACGCAAACTCGCGATAAAGTATGCCCCTAGAGTACTATGTATCTTGGAAACCCAAATTAGTGGTGCGAGAGTTGACAGCTTAAAAAGTACTCTAGGTTTTGATAATTGTTTTTCTGTTGATTCCTACGGTAGGAGCGGAGGCTTAGCAATGTACTGGAATAATGAAATAAAGGTTGAGAATTTGGGTTACTCGCATTATCACATAGATATGAAAATTTAAGAGCTTGGTGGTGACCCGTGGAGGCTGTCATGTTTCTATGGTGAAGCACAGACTCACCTCCGGCAAAGGACATGGGATACTATGAAGAACTTAGCAGCCCTCCATGACATGCCGTGGGCATGCATGGGTGATTTCAATGAAGTATTGCGATATGATGAACATGATGGTATTGGTGTGAGGAGCCAGACGCAAATGCAAGGGTTCCGGGATGCAGTGGACGTGTGTGGCCTTATTGATCTAGGCTTCCAGGGCCGGAAGTGGACCTTTGAAAAGAAAGTTGCTGGTGGATCCTTCACAAGGGTCAGACTCGATAGGGCGTTGGGCACGGGGGAGTGGTGTGCGCAATTTCCCTTAGCTGTGGTGGAGCATCTTACCACGGCTACCTCTGACCACTCGCCGATTTTGCTGAAACTATGCCCTCCGGTGGGGAGGAAAGATGACAAAATATTCAGGTATGAGTGTATGTGGGATACACACCCTGATTTGACACCCACCATTCAGAGTGCATGGGAGGCAAATGGCCACAATCTCACGGCAGCGGAAGTGAGAGCCAACTTGGCATCTCTATCTGTTAACCTAGGTGCCTGGAGAAAGTCCACCTTTGGGTCTGTAAAAGCAGAGATCAGAAGGCTTAAAAAGGAGTTGGATAGGCTCAGGAACGACCCTCTCAGATTAGGGCCGAGCCACGCCGAGATTAAAACTAATGACAGATTGATAGAATTATACCTGCGCGAGGAGCTCATGTGGCGTCAAAGATCCCGTGTGGAATGGTTGTCTGCGGGCGACCGTAACACACACTTTTTCCACTTGAGAGCTTCGATCAGGAGGCGAAAAAATTTAATCAAAGCACTGCAGAAACAAGACGGACAGCTGACGGAGGACCTCACAGAGATGCAGGTGCTAGCGATGGAATATTATAAAAACCTGTATTGTTCGGAGGGAGTAGAAGGCATGGATGAGGTGCTCCAACACGTTCCAGTGAAGGTGACGGCGGCCATGAACGAGCAACTATTGTCCCCATACACAGAGAAGGAGGTGAAAAATGCATTATTTCAAGTGTTCCCCACCAAGGCTCCGGGGCCGGATGGGTTTCCGGCGCATTTCTTCCAGCGACACTGGGATACTTGCGGTGCAGATGTAACGAGAGCGGTCCTCGGCATAGTAAGAGGGGAGGAAAGTCCTGCTTGTGTGAATGACACCATCTTGGTGTTAATACCAAAGGTATCAAATCCCACTCTTTTATCACAGTTCCGCCCTATCAGTTTATGCAATGTCTTTTACAAGATAGCTTCAAAGGTATTGGCAAACCGTCTCAAGATGATATTGCCGGAAATTATATCAGAAGAGTAGTCAGCTTTTGTCCCTGGGAGGTTCATTACTGATAATATAATATCTGCATATGAATGTTTACATTTTATGAAGAGGAGCAAATCCAAGGGTAATAGCTTCTGTGCACTTAAGTTGGACATGATGAAGGCCTACGACAGGGTCGAGTGGAATTATCTGGAGGCTATAATGAGGAAATTGGGCTTTGCAGCACCATGGATTACGGTTGTTATGAGCATGGTTAGAATAGTTTCTTTCTCAGTTTTGTTTAATGGATGCAGGTTGGAGGGTTTTAACCCTACACGAGGTATTCGACAGGGAGATCCTATCTCTCCATATCTCTTTTTGTTAGCAGCAGAGGGCCTTTCGTGCCTGTTAAAATCTCGGAATGAATCATCCCAGCTCAGTGGCATTAAGGTGGCACCTTCGGCCCCGTCGGTGAACCACCTTTTATTCGCGGATGATAGCCTGCTGTTTTTCAAGGCGAGTGTAGATGGTGTTGGGAAACGTAGTAATTCAAAAAATTTCCTACGATCACGCAAGATCTATCTAGGAGAAGCATAGCAACGAGCGGGAGAGTGTGTCCACGTACCCTCGTAGACCGAAAGCGGAAGCGTTTAGTAACGCGGTTGATGTAGTCGAACGTCTTCGCGATCCAACCGATCCAAGTACCGAACGTACGGCACCTCCGCGATCTGCACACGTTCAGCTCGGTGACGTCCCTGTACTCTTGATCCAGCTGAGGCCGAGGGAGAGTTTCGTCAGCACGACGGCGTGGTGACGGTGATGATGAAGTGATTCCGGCAGGGCTTCGCCTAAGCTCTCCGAAAATATGACCGAGGTGGAAATCTGTGGAGGGGGGCACCGCACACGGCTAAAAACAATTAACTTGTGTGTCCTAGGGTGCCCCCCTCCCCACGTATATAAAGGAGGGAAGGGGAGGCCGGCCGGCCCTCATAGGCGCGCCAAGGGGGGAGGAATCCTCCTCCTAGTAGGAGTAGGACTCCCCCCTTTCCTAGTCCTACTAGGAGAAGAAGGAAGGAGGGGGAAAGAGAAGGAAGGAGGGGGCGCTGCCCCTCCCCCTAGTCCAATTCGGACTAGGCCCATGGGGGGGCGCGCGACCAGCCCTTGGCTGCCCCTCTCTCTTTCCCCTAGGCCCAATAAGGCCCATTACTTCTCCGGTGGTTCCGATAACCCTTCTGGCACTCCGATAAATATCCGGAACCTTTCCGGAGGCCAAATACTATCTTCTAATATATCAATCTTTACCTCTCGGACATTCCGAGACTCCTCGTCATATCCGTGATCACATCCGGGACTCTGAACTACCTTCGGTACATCAAAACACATAAACTCATAATACCGATCGTCATCGAACGTTAAGCGTGCGGACCCTACGGGTTCGAGAACTATGTAGACATGACCGAGACTCATCTCCGGTCAATAACCAATAGCAGAACCTGGATGCGCATATTGGCTCCCACATATTCTACGAAGATCTTTATCGGTCAAACCGCATAACAACATACGTTGTTCCCTTTGTCATCGGTATGTTACTTGCCCGAGATTCGATCGTCGGTATCTCAATACCTAGTTCAATCTCGTTACCGGCAAGTCTCTTTACTCGTTCCGTAATGTATCATCCCGTAACTAACTCATTAGTCACATTGCTTGCAAGGCTTCATATGATGTGCATTACCGAGAGGGCCCAGAGATACCTCTCCGATACATGGAGTGACAAATCCTAATCTCGATCTATGCCAACCCAACAAACATCATCGGAGACACCTGTAGAGCATCTTTATAATCACCCAGTTACGTTGTGACGTTTGATAGCACACAAGGTGTTCCTCCGGTATTCGGGAGTTGCATAATCTCATAGTCAGAGGAACATGTATAAGTCATGAAGAAAGCAATAGCAATAAACTTAACGATCATTATGCTAAGCTAACGGATGGGTCATGTCCATCACATCATTCTCCTAATGATGTGATCCCGTTCATCAAATGACAACACATGTCTATGGTCAGGAAACTTAACCATCTTTGATTAACGAACTAGTCAAGTAGAGGCATACTAGGGACACTTTGTTTTGTCTATGTATTCACACATGTATCAAGTTTCCGGTTAATACAATTCTAGCATGAATAATAAACATTTATCATGACATAAGGAAATAAAATAATAACTTTATTATTGCCTCTAGGGCATATTTCCTTCAGATGGAGCAGAAGAGGTGTCAAACCTATTGGATACATATTGCAGGGCATCGGGCCAGAGGATTAACAGGGATAAATCTTCAATTTTCTTCAGTAAGGGTTGCCCGCAAATTGTCAGAGATGCAGTTAAGGGATGTTTAAATGTGCCTAATGAGTCTCTAAGTGATAGATACCTTGGAATGCCTACTGATGTGGGCCACTCAAAGATGGGAACGTTCAAATATTTGAGTGATCGAGTTTGGGATAAAGTTAAAGGATGGATGGGTAAGTGCTTATCAGCTGGTGGAAAGGAGGTTCTAATAAAATCTGTAGCACAAGCAATACCAGTTTACTCCATGTCCTGTTTTAAACTTCCCAGGGGTTTGTGCAATCACATTAATTCCATCATCCGCAAGTTCTGGTGGGGGTGCAAGCAGGGAGGCAGGAAGCCAGCATGGGTGTCTTGGGAGGTGATGACAAGACCTAAATACCTAGGTGGATTGGGTTTTAGGGACTTGGAATTGTTCAATTTGGCACTGCTAGCAAGACAGGCTTGGAGGGTTTTGAATGATCCATCCTCATTGAGCGCGAGAATACTCAAGGCTTCCTATTTTCATGACACATCTTTCCTTGGTGCAGAGTTGGGATCAAGGCTGTCTCAAATATGGTGGGCTCTCCTAGAAGGGAGAGATATTCTCAAGCAGGGCATAATTAGGCGGATTGGCAACGGGCAAAGGACGAACATATGGGAAGATAATTGGATCCCAAAAGAAGCGTCTTTGCGCCCTATAACGTCCCTGATTCAAAATCCACCGGAGATGGTTTCAGAGTTACTGGTGCCCTCTATGGCATCGTGGAATGAAGAATTGATCAGATCGGTATTTTTGCCTATCGATGCGGAGGCAATTCTGAGGATCCCAGTATGTACCAGAAACGTAAAGGACTTTTGGGCATGGCATCCAGATTGCAAGGGCCGCTTCACAGTAAGCTCGGCCTACAAGTTTATGGTTAAAACAAAAATCACAAGGGAGAACTGGCTAGAAGGGAGAGGCGGTTCTTCAAGTAATGCTAGGGAGGAGCAGGACTGGACGAATCTGTGGAACCTAACTGTCCCGTCAAAGATCCGTATTTTCCTTTGGCGTTTGGCCCGACATTTGCTACCAACGACAGGCGTACTGAACAAGAGGAACATGTCCACTAGAGACGCCTGTCCTCTATGCGGGGTGCCTGATTCTTGGCGACATGCACTTATTTCTTGCACTCATGCGAGATGCACATGGGCATTGGCTGATCCTGTGTTGGTTTCCACAATGTCAGAGAATCAAGAACCAAGAGCAAAAAACTGGTTGTTCCAGTTGAACGAAAGCTTAGAACAAAGCGTGCTTACCAAGTTGGTGATGACTCTTTGGTCGATCTGGTTTGCACGGAGACAAGCAATTCACGAAGGGATCTTCCAATCTCCAGGGCAAACTTCATCCTTTGTTGATCACTACATATCAGAGTTGGATCAGGTTCCCAAACCTGTGGTGCGTCAACAGGAGGGATCGGGGGTCCAACAGAATCCGACCCAGTGCTGGTTGGCCTCGGCGGAGGGTGAGGTGAAGATCAATGTAGATGGAGCTGTGGCACGCAATTTCCGTGGTGGTGCTGTAGCAGCAGTGTGTTGTGATCACATGGGGACATATCTTGGATCCTCGGCTATGCTTTACCGAGGGGTAACTGACCCAACCATGCTGGAAACATACGCATGCTGGGAAGCGATGGCACTGGCGGATGATTTACTAGTGCAGAGATTAAAGGTGGCGTCCGACTGCCTGAGAGTGGTGAATGATATAAACAAGGGAATGTGAGGTTCTCATGCGGCAGTAGTACATGAAATAATGAACCATAGTGGTAGTTTTGCTTTTTGTTCTTTTGTTCATGAGCCACGGTACCATAATTTCGAGGCTCACAATCTCGCCAAGTTTGCTTGTAATCTGAGTTTAGGTAGACATGTGTGGCTGGGCAATCCCCATGATCCACGGCGCGTACCTATGAACATTCTTGATTAATAAAGTGGCGAGTTTCTCAAAAAAAAAAAGGTACGTAAGTTAGAGGAAAAAAGGAAGGGGATCGGAGGGGGCCAAATCAGATGTGGTAATCTCAGAGATCGAGGAAGTGATAGGATTCGGGGCAAATTGTCACTAATGAGAGAGGATCTGAGGAGCAGATTATTGGAAGGGGATCAAATACAAAAGGAAAAGGATTGGATGGTGAATCAGGAAGTCGATCCGCCTGACAAAGGGGGTGGGTTGCGCCACACCAATGAGGAAGTAAATAACCATTCGGGGGAAATTGCTCAACTAGAATCAGGGCCAGGGGGTAGACTGCCATTGGAGAGACCATTACCTAAGGATATAAAGGATCATGTTGTCGAGCCAGAGGGCACCCAGAAACATCTGTTAGCGAAACCCAGCAAGAACCCTAGAGCCATGGCAGAGCGGGACCTTTGCAAGAACAAGGCATCGGCGGCCCAGGCAGAGGAGGTGGCGTCCAGCGGCAAGGCCACCTCCGGTCGGGCAAGGTGTGTAGGCAAACCAGGGTGCAAGGTACGATGTCAACAGCGATGCAATAGCCCTAGTTTTCCCTGTTAGCATGGACCTGCAGGCATCCAATGTGGTCACCATGGACTTGTCCAAGGAGAGGCAGCCATGCGTTCACGTTGGATCGCAGTTGGCTTGTTCTTCTCTGTGCAGCTCTTCAGCATTGGTGGACTCTTCCAGGAGTTGAAACACAAGTGGGGGTTGAGGGGGCGCCTGAACTACTCGCCACTAAAAAACAACAGGTTCCTTCTCGAGTTTGAACGGGAAGGGGACCTAAGGTTCATCATCAACAACGGCCCATGGACCCATCGTGGCGACCCTTTCCTGATGGTGGCTGTGGATGGAGGAACCAGGCCAGGAGACGTGGAGGTGGCACACATGCCAATCTGGGCGCGCATCTTCGATGCTCCGCCGATTATGTTCTTCGACCAGGTGGCCCAAATAATAGGGGCTAAACTGGGAGAAGTTCTGGAGGTCGACTCTGACAGAGAAGGAAGAATATGGGACGACTCCATCAGGATTCGCGTCAAACATGACGTGGATGAGCCACTGCGCAGTAAGCTAGAGTTCCATGATCATGCTGAAAATGAGGTGTACATTTTGGATGTAAAATATGAGAGGTTACCTCGTTTCTGTTGCTTTTGTGGTTACCTCGGGCATGGTCAGCGTGAATGTAAGCTGTCCGCAGACCTCCAAGAGATGAGGTTCTCGGCAGCGTTACGCGCCTCCCCGTTTAAGAGAAGTAGCAGTAGGGGTGGGTTTGTAGTTCCTGAAGCCGCCAGTGCCAGACGCTTCCTCCACTTCGACTCAGAAATGCCCGAAGAAGCAAGAACTGCACCTCCGATCCTGGCTGCAGAGAGGTACAGAGATGTTCCTGATGAAGTGCTCAAGAACCCCCTGGTGCAGGAGGCAATAGCAGCCGTCTGCGCTATAAAGATTGACCCGGGGAAGGAAGGTAACACCCTCGTGTTGTTGGACAAGTCTGCGCACACAGAGGGGAAGGAGAACGAGATGGTGGAAGGAAACCAGACCCCGAGCTTTCCTCCGGGCTTTGGCCCTGTTCCTGAGTATACGGCGATCGAACATCGGTACTGTCCTGACTGCTAAAGAGGCCGAAAATGTGCAGGCGCCGGCAGCCGCAGCTGGAGACATTGATCCAAGGAAGGTGCGGGAGCACCCAAAGAAGCAGCACTGCATCAATAAGGAAGCCAAGGGGACGGACCAGATGACCATGGTACTGGGTAAAAGAGGTGAGAGGGAACAGGAGACCATTGAGGCAGAGGATGCAGCAAAGGGGATAGATGGCTCTATTCAGAAGAAGAAAAGCAAGGGCAAGATGACAGAGACGGACAAGAAGGAAAAGGAAAGGAATGGCGGTAAGGAAGCAACCGGCATTGGGGCTCCCGGTAAACTGGTGGGTGCTAAAGATGGCGCCCACCAGGAGCCATGATGATCCTCAGCTGGAACTGCCGAGGACTTGGGCAGCCTCGGACAGTTCAGGAACTTGTGTGCCTAGTGCACACATATAAGCCCAAACTTGTCTTCATATCTGAGACCCGGCAAAAGAATAAGTATGTCAATGATCTGAAGTGGAGGCTAGGCCTTCGCCACTGTATTGTGCAACCCGGCATTGGAAAAGGTGCCGGCATTGCCCTCTTTTATGATGAAAGTGTTGAAATAAAGGAAATTGCCGCGGGGGCGAGATAGATCGATGTGTTGGTCCGTATGAGTCCCCATGGCCCTCAGTGGCGGGGCACGTTTGTGTATGGAGAACCGAAGGCTCATGAGCGTCATAACATGTGGACCTTGTTGCGTAGAATAAGAGATTCAGCTAAAGAACCGTGGTTAATGATGGGTGACTTTAATGAAACCATGTGGCAAGGGAAGCACTTCTCAGTAGCGAAAAGGTCAGAGAGTTGTATGGAAAACTTCAGAAGAGCGCTGTCAGATTGCAATCTGTTTGATCTAGGATTTAAGGGACCAGCCTGGACCTATAATAACAAACAGGAGGGTAGGGACAATGTGCGTGCTCGCCTAGATAGAGGCGTTGCATCCCCAGATTGGTCGGATATTTACAAAGAGGCTATGGTTGAGCACATCTGGTCATCACGGTCAGACCACCTCCCCCTACTTCTACGGCTTGGGAGTAGGAAGGAGTGGAGACGGGTTGGTGCAAACAGAAGCAACAGGTTCAGATATGAACAAATGTGGGAGCGTGTAGAGACACTGCAGCCTACTATTGCCGAGGCCTGGAGGAGTAAAGGTCCGGCGGGTAATCTACAGCAGATTAAGGATAAATTGTCGCTGATGCAAAAGGAGCTAAAGGCGTGGTCTGAACGTGACTTTGGTTCAGTGCTAAAGGAAACAGCAAGGATCAGAAAGAGACTAAGCGTGCTATGGAACGCACCTAGTACATCCGGTCAGCAGATGGAGGTGTATAAGCTGAGTAAAGAACTGGATGAATTGTTGCTGCGAGAGGAGATTATTGTCAGCGACCTGGGCCTCCAACCAGTGCCCAGCCCAGCCCAAAGCCACAAGGGACTACAAATACTAGGGAAGGCATACACGCACGGATTGGCTTGGACGGATGGGCTTCGGCCGGCTTGGCGAGGCGCGCGAGTTTCCTCTCTCCCTGTAGCTCGTCTTCCTCCTCTGTCTCCTTCCTTCCTATTGTTCCTCCCATTGTAAGCCTTGATTTGTAGCCAAACCATGGTGATTGAGTGAATCTAGTAGCTGGATGCTAATATTTGGTATTCAGAGCCATCGATCCTAGCCCCAAATTTCCAATCAATTTTTTTTCTCCACCACTGCCTACAACCTGTTTGACAAAATGCCAAGCCACAAATTCGCCTGCCCCAACGGCGTTCTTCACGCCCAGATCAGCGACGTTCGTCAGGTGGTCTCCATCAAGTCCATTCGCCAGTTGTTCCGTCGCTCTGGTGATGGATATGTGATCTGTGCGTACGAGCGGATGGTGGACGGGATGTATGGCGTGGAGGCGTACGTCGAGTTCCGGTCTCGATGGAGGGCGGCGCGAGCTCGAGATGCCCTGGATGACCATGCTATCTACGATGGCTGCTGCATCCTTGCTGTTGACCTCGTCCCGCCGGTCTACACCACCATCACCATGCCGGATGACGACGGGATGGCACCCTCATGCTTCTACGACGACACTCCCTACGCGGAGTGGACTGCAACATTGGCCGCGGTCGAGCGCCATGATGAGGCGCCCGCTACATCCGCCGACGACCTCCAACTCGAGGCGTCCATGGGCGCCATCAGTACGCCTCCGTCCGAGCTCGCCGCGTGTACAACATCAACTCCGTCCGCGACCACCGACATTGTCGTCCTAGAGCTCAGTGTGAGTGACAAGGTGCTCAAAGTTGATGACACCAACGACGCCGTTCCGACGCCCACCACCTGTTCGATAGGGTACCCAAGCTGCGACACGCCCGAGGAGTCGGCGCTCACCTCGTCCTCGACACTACCTTCATCCATGATCGTCGACAACGTCGTGCATGAACATGAACTCGACCACGACATCGACAAGGATGACCCCTTGGTGGCATGCCCGTCCCTTTGGAGAATGCCTACGTTGGTGCTGGTTCCCTCTGCGTCGACCCTGGCAATGGCCACGACCCCATGGGCTGTGTTCACGCTGTTTCCTATTAAAGGCAGCTTCGATATCACCACAAGGCAAGCCAAGAAAATGGGTAATACTTCTCTGGTCAGTGATTATGTATTTGTAAATTCAGGGTTGCCTTGGGATCCAGGGACTAGCAAGTTCAGTTGGTATTTTCACAAGTTTAGTGTTCTGCCAAGTTCAAGTTTAACTGCACTCAATGACTGGCTTGATTCTGATGTGGACAATGGTAGTGTTAGTAGTCAATCAGGTGGAGAAACTGATGATAAGGTATCTGCAAAACTAGTTTTGGACCGAGAGGAATTGGATGGTGATGATTTTCAGCAGCAATGTGGTCTTCGTTCATATCCAGATGAGTTTTCCCTTTGCTCTGTTACTCTTTGGGGGGCCTTATTTGGTTTCAATCTGAGATGTGGTCAAGCCTGTTACAACTCCAATTATCTGGTCAACGAAGATGTTCATGAAGGGCCTTTAATGATCAAGCATACATGTCTTGTTCCTGGACAATGGGCAGTTAAAAATTGTGAGCTCAAGTGCGGGTTGGATAGCAATTCTAGTGTTTTCGGGAAGGACAACCAAAATGATGGTGAGTTGTTTCAGTGGGAAATTGCTTGGTCAATTCCTATGGTAAATGCTTGGAATCAATTGCGGTTTTCTGGTCCGTTGGGAGGTACTACTCTTCATGCTTTGAAATCGCATATGCTGCAATTAATTGTTACTGTCTCAACCTCCCCTGGATATTATCTGTGCAATCCTAGTTTGCGTTGGTACTTGGGTGAAGTGCTCTTGGGTACAGATATAATTATTGGTTTGTGGAATTTCATGCTCATGCAACAGTATGTCACCAAATTTCCTGTGAATCTGTTCAAGCTTCCAGAGGCTGTACTGTTGGCTCTGATTAGTGGAAAGTTCATCAGGAGATATATATCAAATCTATTCAGCATTGTTCATCATATGATTTCGCAGTGTGTTGGAATTAAGCTGCTGCACTGTAACACACATTCCTGGCTTGGTGAGTTTGATGCTTCTTCTCATGCACATGAAATCGTTACTGTCTCCTGCTTCCCTTGGGCCTGTATGTGGAAGTTTTTGCAAGGTTTTCCTGCCGGACTGTGTCTCTGTTGTGTCTTGCTGGAGATTTATAAATTGCAACAGTATTTAGTTTTCCTAGAGGAACTGCATCCATGGCCTTCTTGGGAGCTATCTGTGCTGATTGAGATATTGGTCCAACCCTTGCATCATGTTCTGACTATGTTAGCGGCAGCACCTAAGCTTCAAATTGTTGAATTCAGTTCACACAAAAGGCAGTACAATATCTGCAAGATGCTTAAATCCGATAGTGATACATATCATGATCCTGAATATTTTCTTCAGGCACTTGCAAGAACATTCTACTTGGATGTATCTCCTGGTGGCAACAAGTTTGCGCAGTCATATTGTACGCAGCCAACCAATGCAATCCTTGAGGTTTTCCTGGGGCAAATTTGTTATGTTTTTGGAGTAAGTGCGACATGTTTAATCCGGCATGTGTCTGCAAGTGGTTTTGCAACCGCGGGTGATTGGGCTGATCTCCAGGGAGGTAGCACTAGCAAGGTTGAAGCCATTACTTCCCTGGTAATGCTACACGCAGGAAGAAAATTTCAGTTTGCCATATTGTACGCAATTCCAGTGAGCTTCTACACAGCCATGAACTACAGATATGCTGATGGTAATGTCCAAGAGAAGGAGGCCTACTATTCTGCATACAATAGCACTTTGGATAATGGTAATGTCCATGATAATTTGGGCTCTGAAATTGTTCAACTGGAAATTGCCTGGATAATTCGTCTCACATATGTGAAGTCTTGGTTTCCGGCTTGTTTTGCTGGAAGTGATCCTCTATATAGTGGTGACAATTTCCAGTGGACCATTGCTTGGTCTCTCGGTTCTCATTCCCATGTACCACGATTTTGGGCTCGACTAGCATGTGACATGGTGCAGCTTAATTTTCCATCCAACTACCAAGGCAGATGGTGCAGGTTTTTGATGGTTGAGTTTCACATGGACGCAAGCTATTTTGTCAGCGACCAAGTTGAGTGTTCTATTGATCAATACATTCATCTCCAGCTACTCTCTGAAGCAACAACGCTGAGTCCCATGGAGAATAGCATTGCTGTTATTATACATCGGTCACTGCTCCTACCATGGAATACTGGTGGCTGTGCAATTACCCAGGGACATATGCAAGATATTCCTCTACCCATGCATCACATTGACAAGGAAGGAAGAACATTGAGCAAGGGAACAACAGTACATGCTCCACACTTGTGCCTGCCTTGGGACCCTGGCGATTCAAAACATGGAGTTGAAGAAAGATACTGTGAAGAGTCGCGTGCAAGTTCCCATGGGATCCTAGTGGTTTGTCAAGTTGTCGGCTTGAGGGCAAGCCGAAATTTATGAGGGAGGGATTGTCAGCGACCTGGGCCTCCAACCAGTGCCCAGCCCAGCCCAAAGCCACAAGGGACTACAAATACTAGGGAAGGCATACACGCACGGATTGGCTTGGACGGATGGGCTTCGGCCGGCTTGGCGAGGCGTGCGAGTTTCCTCTCTCCTTGTAGCTCGTCTTCCTCCTCTGTCTCCTTCCTTCCTCTTGTTCCTCCCATTTGTAAGCCTTGATTTGTAGCCAAACCATGGTGATTGAGTGAATCTAGTAGCTAGATGCTAACAATTATGTGGAGGCAACGGTTGAGAGCCACGTACATCAGAGAAGGAGACCGGAATACGAGATGGTTTCAGCAAAAAGCATCATGGAGGAAAAAGAAAAATACAATCTCAAGATTGAAAGACGACAAAGGACTATGGGTGGAGGACTTGAAAGGGATTCATGAAATGACCAGCTCATTCTTTCAGAACCTGTACAAAAAAGAAGATGGTGTTGACCCGCAAGCAATCCTAAGCATCATAAGAGAAGGGGTGAACAGTGAAATGAATAAAGCTCTAACAAGGCCCTTTTCTGAGCAAGAAATCAGTGACGCCTTGTTCCAAATAGGACCTCTTAAGGCCCCGGGCCCTGATGGTTTCCCCGCGCATTTCTATCAACGAAATTGGGGAGAGGTCAAGGAGGATGTAGTGCGAGGGGTTCGGGATTTCTTCGAGAAGGGAGTAATGCCAGGAAGTATTAATGACACAGTGATTGTGTTAATACCCAAAGGAAAAGACCCACAGACGGTGAAAGATTTTAGGCCCATCAGCTTATGCAACGTCATATATAAAGTGGTGTCAAAGTGTCTCGTCAACAGGCTGCGCCCGCTATTGGATGGCGTTATCTCAGAAAGTCAGAGTGCGTTCATCTCAGGGAGGATGATCACAGACAACGCCTTCATTGCGTTCGAGTGCTTCCATAAAATTCAACACAGTAAAAATGCGAGGGACACGTATTGTGCGAACAAGCTGGATTTGGCCAAAGCGTATGATAGAGTGGATTGGCGGTTTCTGGAAGAGGTAATGCTCAAACTAGGATTCTGTGAAAAATGGACCAAATGGGTCATGTAGTGTGTGAGGTCAGTGAGGTACTCGGTGAAATGCAATGGCGACACCCTAGACCCCTTCACCCCATCGAGAGGCCTGAGACAGGGGGATCCACTCAGCCCGTACCTCTTTCTATTCGTGGCGGATGGGCTAGTGAACCTGTTGAAGAAGGAAATAGCCGAAAATAATCTGACCCCCATAAAGATTGCGAGGAATGCACCGGGCATCTCGAACCTCCTATTCGCGGACGACAGCCTGATCTTCTTCAAGGCCACGGTAGAGCAGGCCGCAATAGTTAAGAAGGTTCTAGAAGTTTTCCAGAAGTGTACGGGCCAGCTGTTGAGCGAAAGCAAATGCTCACTCCTTTTTAGTGAGATGTGCCCGGCTGAGACGAGAGAGGGTATTAAGCGTACCCTGGGGGTACAATCTGACTTATTTGAAAGCAAATACTTGGGCCTGCCAACGCCGGAGGGAAGAATGAAGGATGAAAAATTTCAGCCAATTATGGACAGATTTGGGAAGAGATGCAATGATTGGTCAGAGAAGTTTATGTCCTTCGCGGCCAAGGAGGTCCATGTCAAATCCGTGATACAAGCCCTCCCTGTATTTACCATGAGTGTTTTCATGCTGTCCAAAGGCTTCTGCGAGAAGTACGAACGTATGATTAGAGAGTTCTGGTGGGGAGAGGAGGACGGCCATAGGAAGGTGCATTGGATGTTCTGGGAGAAAATGACTAAACCCAAAAGAGGTGGTGGTATTGGGTTCAGATACATGCATCTCTTTAACCAAGCTCTGCTTGCAAAACAGGGATGGAGACTCATCCAAAACCCGGACAGCTTATGTGCGGGAGTCCTAAAGGCAAAGTACTACCCGAACGGGAGTATCATGGATAGAGTTTTTGCATCGGACGCATCCCCTGTCTGGAAAGCGATTGAGTTCGGGCTACAACTTCTCAAGAAGGGACTGATATGGAGAGTGGGAGATGGCAAAAGCATTCAAATCCAACGTGACCAGTGGATACCCAGGAAGGAAGGGCTCATGACGGCAGCTTTTATTAGGAGATCAAGAATTCGGTGGGTCAACCAGCTCATTCTCCCCGACAGAAAAGAATGGAACGAGGGGCTTATTAGGCATATCTTTTTCCCTTTTGATGCTGATGAAATATGTAAGTTGCCCATCCCAGAGGCAAACGTGGCAGAACGGATTGCATGGCATTATGAGAAGAATGGAGTTTTCTCTGTCAGAAGCGCGTACAGATTGGCTATGGGCGCAAAGGCGAGCGACACACCTTGCCCCTCCGGTTCCTCCAACGATCCGAATGATCGTAGAATCTGGGACCTCATTTGGAAGGCGAAAGTCCCCGGCAAGGTGCGTATTTTCAGTAGGAGGGTAGCGACAAGTACTCTGGCTACAAAGAAGAACAAGTGGAAAAGAACTCTAGAGGTAGATGCTACCTGTAGCATATGTGGTCACGGAGAGGAGGATGAATTCCATGCGGTGGTTGCATGTACTAAAAGCAGGGCGTTGAGGTTTGCCCTTAGAGAAAAATGGACACTGCCAGCAGAGATCAAGTTCAGATGTACAGGTGAGGACTGGCTTCAGGTCCTGCTTGATTCAGAGTCGGAAGATTGCCGGGCAAAAATCCTATTACTGCTGTGGAGATCTTGGCACCTACGGGAAGACTGTGTCCGCCACAATGGACAAGAATCCATCTCGGGCTCTGTTCAATTCCTAACAAAATATGCAGATGAACTGAAACACAATAGTATGGCAAGAGATGCAGTATTTGGGAAGTACGCGGAGGACATGGTAGAAATCCAACCGACACCGCCAGTTAAACTGAACTTGCAGTGGACGCCACCAGTACGAGGTACTGTCAAGTTAAACTGTGATGCGTCTTTCCTGGCAGAGAATGGTTGGAGTGCGGCTGGTGCTGTAGCCCGTGATTATAGAGGTCATGTCCTTGTCTCCATCTGCCAAAGGTTGCCGCCATGCGGGAGTGCGGAAGAGGCAGAAGCAAGGGCGGCTTTGGCTGGCGTGCAGGCTCTGGCAAATGTGTACAATGGACCGACCATGCTAGAACTGGACTGCCAAGCGATTACTAAGGAACTTACAGATGAAGCCCCCTCTCGGTCCCCTAATTATGGACTGATCATGGACATCAAGCAATGGGGTCCTCCAGGCGCGATGGGGCTACATACTCTAATGGTTCACATACTACTCAAAAAGTTTACATGATTTCTAAATTCTTCAAACTTCTCCTCCATCTACGAGAAGATATGGCTTTCCCGTAAAAGTTTCATGTCAGCTAACCGTCATCTAACTACCACTGCAGTTCGATATGCTGCCGCCACACTTACGACCCCGACGCTGACCACTGCGCCTTCACCGATGACCGCCACGCCGCCCTTTCCAACTGTCACGCCACCGTCAGGACCATCACCAGCCTGACTCGGCCGACCACTGCCGTTGGCTGTTAGAGACCGCCAGAGTTAGCCGTCACTGCCACGCCACCGCTAAAAACCACTTTTTAGAGAAGTTTTTATGGGAACTAAGAAAAAATCTCACCCACAAACTTTCTCTAAATTATATGGCCATCCCATAAGACCACTTTTACGTGAAGTTTTTTTTACATGAGCTATTGAAGGTGCTCTAATATACAAAGATCAAAATGGACTCGCATCCATGGTTAAGGAATGCTATCTTTAAAAAAAAAAAAGAAGGTATATGCCGGGAGAGGCGTTTTGGCTCCCAGGTCCAGATGATCCCGGAATCTGGGCCGTGGGTATGTGTTGTGGGATTTGTGCCAGACATTATCCAGTTTGATATACGAGTACATAATAAGAGCGAATATACAGACGTGGGGTCCTGTACGTAGAGCATCGGCCAACGGCTCGGAGTCGCGTTAACGGCGGGTGAGCGCGCATCCGTTTCTCGACCAGCCTGCGCCGTGTGCAGCTGTCTAGTACTGTACGCTGCTGGACCCACCAGTCAGCCCGTGCTTGACTGAAATGCATCCCCGTCCACCAGTTGCATCCTCTGTTTTGGGAAAAAAGGGGATCGAGACCAAGGGGGGAAAATAGAGTCTGGGTGGGCGGCGGTGGCGGCGAAGCTCTCTGATTTGCGGCGGCGCGGGCATGGCTATGGATTTCCCCGTCTCGCCGGTTGACAAGTAAGAAAGCTCTGCATTTAGAAAGAAATTTTGTTCCATTGGATTTACTAGCTAGCGGCAGGATTTACAGATATTCGATGAACACCCGCAGGCTGCCAATCTTCACCAACGAGGCGGCAAGCGCTGCGGCCCTAATGGAGTTGATTGGTGCCTCGGGCCGCGGAGGCGATGAATCGGCCAATGGATCCAGGGGGGCTGTGGGCGGTGGATTTGGTCAAGGGTCATATGGGCAGATGTTGAATGGTGCGGCGTGCAGCAAGGAGAGAACTGTAGCTGGTGGTGGCGCCGCCATGCCCGGGTTCAGCGAGAGCGAGGGTGACAATGGAGAAGCTCTTGACCAGGCGGAGGGGAAGCACACTTTGATGGAGACCAGGAGGCTGTGATTTAGGATCAAACTGATAGTGCTGATGGATGTTCTGCTCAATCTACAGGCAAGGTGGATCCGCAAGCACCTGGCTGGACAAAAAGGTAATCTGCACTTTGCTTGTAGTGGGTTGTTTGGATGCAGTTGATAAATCCTACAAATTGCGGTGGTGTCCTGTTTAGTTTAGATTCATATGATTACTGATGCAATGGAACAGCATGGACAAAGTGCCGAGGTTCAGTACATCAAGGATAGTTTGATGAATGTGGAGGAAATTTAGCCAACCATTTTTGAAATGAGTATGCTAGGTGTCTTGCCCTGTCTTAGACTCTGTCATTTGTTCAGGATTTAGTATATCCTCAGATGCAGGAAAAGTACCAGAGCTTGCTTATTAAATTTTTCTGGTGGAATGGAAAGGGATAAATTTTGTTCTGTTTTGTTGCAGAGTAAGAGTCGGCAATCAACCGCCAGACAGGGCTCCATGCCCGGAAAGGGTAGACGCTGATGAAGTTTCCTCGTAGTCCACGGGCAAGATGGATCCGCAAGCGCGAGGGTGGACTAAAAGGTATTCAGCCCTTGACATATACCCTAGCTCGAAAACTTGAAGTGCTAGTGCTAGTAGGAAATGAAATTGAAGGTTTTTTGAGATTCAGGTACTGGTGAGTTGATTGCTTAAACTTGAGCTGTGTGGAGGAATGTTGCACTGTTTTGTGTGCCAGCAGTGGGCAAGCATCAGTATTTTTTAGTGGGTAGTACGGTACAAAAAATGATGCACTAAGAGGGAAAATCGTTATTATGAGTAGTGGGTGTAAATTTGAGTATCAGTGTTGATTTGTTTTGTTCGTGGACATGCCTTTGCTGTTTGTTGGTGCATCAGGTTTTCTTGGGGTATAAGATGATTCCTTTATGCAGGGTTAGAGATGGGTAAGCATCCACCGTACAGGACGCCGTGTTCGGGGAGGATCAGTGCACTGGAGCAAACGATCGCGGGGGTATGTGGATAACTTGGGAGAGCATGTTTGGGAGCGGATCATACACAGCGGGGAGTGTGCTGCCGCAACCTGCTATGCTAGATGCAGGGGAGAACATCTCATGCAGACCAGCATCTGGTTCGCAGATAGGAGGGGTGGCCAGTGTGGCGGCAGAGATCTGCGGCGGCGCTACGGTAAGTGAGAGTGAAGCCGACAATGGATACGTCGCCTCTGCCACTGGAGTTGGAGACGTGGTGGACGGCGACCAGCTAGCTGTGATTCACGAGCGCGGCGAGAGTGAAGATGCAGCATCAGCACAATCAATGGGAAAGATGGATCCGCAGGCACTTGGGTGGACGAGTGGTATCAGTAATCTATATCTGATAGGCTGTAAATACTCTAAATGTGGAGGTTGTTGATTATACCTGAATGAGTGAATAATAGTGAATGGTTGTGGTCGAAGCTGACATAGTGGAAAATCAGTGTAGATGCCGATAGCTTGATGGGAGTGGTGGTATAGTTCAGTTGAAAATTCATGAAATCTCTGAATAATGAAACATGCGTCTCTGAAAATGCAGAAACACAAGTTCTTGTTTTTAGGTGCTGCACTGCGTCATGCTTGGTACGCAGCTGTTCTGAAAAAATGAGTCTAGTTTTAGAATTGAAAAGATGGGTACCTTCAATTGGTGTAGATTTCTCAGAATATGGATTGAGTCCTGATGTGTGCGGCAATTTTGGTAGCTACCTGGCCGTACTCGTCAGGACGGCAGCAAGACGGCGCAGGTAACGGCGACATGGCACATGAGGGCGTCTCTCCATTTGGACCAACGGCTATGGGACGCATGTGGGTGCATTAAATGTCAGCAGTGGTGCAGCTTTTCACTGTTCCATAAATCAATCGATGCCACCGAATACGCTCAGTATACAACACCTGCCTCGCATCACGAGGAGAACTTGTGGTCAAGATTTCAGGAGCAAATGCACCCGAGAGCCAAATTGCATTTCCGGTATATGCCTGACTTTATAAATAAAAACTGCACGACAAAGTCATCCAGCAAACGACCATAGTTTATAGACAATGTGAAAATAGGAACAGTTCACAACAAGCCCATGACAAAAAGGCTTGCATGCCAAAAGGAGCAGTCATAAGCTACGAGTCTTTAGACGCAAGCCGCTGGGTAAGTTTCATGTTTTTTTTTTTAAACGGAGGCAAAAGATTTGCCTCATATATTAAATAAGGAGGAGAAAGTGTTTGTTACAACACACGCCCAAGTTACGGCATTGACAATTATTCTCGCAATAAAAAAGACCCTAGTTTCTTTGCCCCAGCTTTGATCCAAAGGTTTGCCTCGTCGACAATGATGTTTGTTAGTTAAACCCTGAACCAAGTCGTAGCTGAACCGGCCTCTCCGATTCGTTTCTGTTTTCCGCATGCAATAAGATGCCGCGGGCGTGATCTGTGCGCACCGCACGCGTGATTAGGTCTAGGTGGTGGCCACGGTGAGCACGGCCTCTTCGTGAACGTGGGATGGCACGTTTGATCGAGCGGGGTGGTGGCGTGCAAACCGGACGGGCTGTTTGCGTTCTGATTGTAATAAGAAGAAGGAGAAAACGGAGAAAAGCAGCAAGTTGTGCGCTGCGCAAAACCACTATCTCGTCTTCAGAGTTCATCGAGAGTGAGAGAGAACGAGCGCACGCGGCGGCTGCCTGACATTTGGCATCAGAGCCACCGGCAACGAGGGACCATGGCGGGCAGCAGAGAGCCCGACGTCGACGAGGCGCCGGCTGCGGCTGCCCAGGGACACGGCGGGGAGGCGACGCCACAGGCGCGCACGGAGACGCGGGGGCGGAGCCGCGGGCGCAGCCGCGTCAGGAGGAACGCGGGCGAGGTGGTCATCCACGAGCGCGTGATCCGGGAGGCCGCCGGGCACGGCGGCACGATCGTCTACCCCATCCGGACCTCCACCAACTACATCGAGTGGGCATTGGTCATGCAGATCAATCTTCGCGTGCAGGGACTCTGGGAGGCCATGCTGGACGAAGGCATGGTCACGGACCTTGAGGACATGGCGGCGCTCGCCGCGCTGATCCGGGCTATTCCCTCGGAGATGCACGGCGTCCTCGGCGTCAAGAACTCGGCGTACGAAGCCTGGGAGGCCGTGCGCACGATGCGGATGGGTGTGACCCGCGTCCAGGAGTCCACGGCGCAACGACTCCGGTCTGACTTCGAGCAGATCACGTTCAAGGATGGCGAAACCCTGGACGGCTTCGCCATGCGCCTAACCAGCCTCGTCAACAACCTGCGGTCGCTGGGCGACAACTTGGAAGAGGTGCGTGTGGTGCAGAAGTTTTTGCGCGTTGTGCCGGCCCGGTACACGCAGATCGCCTGCGCCATCGAGACGCTCCTTGATCTGAGGAACCTGACGGTGGAGGAGCTCGTCGGTCACCTCCGCTTCGCCGAGGAACGCTACGGCGCCGACGCAAAAGGCCACAGCGGGCAGCTCCTACTCACCGAACAGGAGTGGGACGCACGCAAGGGGCAACGGCAGCAGGGGCAAGGCTCTGGCTCTGCTGGCGGCGGAGGTCAGCGTCAAGGCAAGCCGCAGGGTGGCGGCGGCGGACAGCGCTGAGGGCGCGACATGACGAAGGTGAAGTGCTATAACTGTAATAAGCCCGGGCACTTCTCCAGGGACTGCAAGGAGCCACGACGGGAACGGAAGGGCCAGGGCCAGCCGGCGCCAGCGCAGCCACCGGTGGTCCAACCCCAGCTCCAGCCAAGGGCCAACCTTGCCAGAATCGATGACGATGAAGTGGGCCTCCTGCTGGCGAGGGCTTGCACCCTGCACGAACAGGGACCCGCACTGTTGATGGCCACGGTGCAGCCACTGACAACGATCCAGCCGGCGCTTGGCGGCACCCCGACGCACGGGCGAGTTGCGGGCACGCCCACGGGCGTGACGCTGGTCGAGGACCAGGTCTTCCTCACCAGGGAGGCCCACGCTGACGATGTCTGGTTTCTCGACACCAGAGCCAGCAATCACATGACCGGCGTCAGGGGTGTCTTCGCCGAGCTCGACACCGGCATCACGTGCACGGTCAAGTTAGGGGACGGATCCGTGGTGGAGATTCAAGGACGTGGCATGATCCTCTTCGCGTCTCGCAATGGTGAGCATCGAGCCTTGATGTTTGCTTGAACTACGTCGGTATTTCCCCAAAGAGGAAGGGATGATGCAGCACAACAACGGTAGGTATTTCCCTTAGTGATGAGACCAAGGTTATCGAACCAGTAGGAGAACCAAGCAACACTACGTAAACAACACCTGCACACAAAGAACAAATACTTGCAACCCGACGTGTTAAAGGGGTTGTCAATCCCTCCCCGACAACGACGCCAGAAATTCGCAAACGGACGTGAGAAAGTTGTAATAGATTGGATAAATAGATCGCGAATAAAATAAAGTGAAGCAAAATATTTTTGGGTTTTTAGAAATATAGATCTGAAAATAAAAATGGCAAATAAATAAAAAGGAAAATAGCAAAATAGATCTGAAAATATATGATGAAAAAATAGACCCGGGGGCCGTAGATTTCACTAGTGGCTTCTCTCGAGAAGAATAGCATACGGTGGGTAAACAAATTACTGTTGGGCAATTGATAGAACTTCAAATAATTATGACGATATTCAGGCAATGATCATTATATAGGCATCACGTCCAAGACTAGTAGACCGACTCCTGCCTGCATCTACTACTATTACTCCACACATCGACCGCTATCCAGCATGCACCTAGTGTATTAAGTTCATGGAGAAACGGAATAATGCAATAAGAACGATGACATGATGTAGACAAGATCTATTTATGTAGAAATAGACCCCATCTTGTTATCCTTTATAGCAACGATACATACGTGTCGGTTCCCCTTCTGTCACTGGGATCAAACACCGTAAGATTGAACCCATCACAAAGCACCTCTTCCCATGGCAAGAAAAACCGATCTAGTTGGCCTAACTAAACCAAAGATTCGAAGAAGAAATACGAGGATATAAGTAATCATGCATATAAGAAATCAAAAGACTCAAATAACTTTCATGGATAAAAACATAGATCTGATAACTCTAAGTTCATCGGATCCCAACAAACACACCGCAAAAAGAGTTACATCAAATAGATCTTCAAGAGACCATTGTATTGAGAATCAAAAGAGAGAGAGGAAGCCATCTAGCTACTAACTACGGACCCATAGGTCTACAATGAACTACTCACGCATCATCGGAGAGGCACCAATGAGGATGATGAACCCCTCCGTGATGGTGTCTAGATTGGATCTGTGGTTTCTGGAACTTGCGGCGGCTGGAATTGATTTTCCTCGATCCCCCTAGGGTTTCTGGAATATTGGGGTATTTATAGAGCAAAGAGGCGGTGCGGGGGGCCCAGGCGCGCCCTGGTGGGTTGTGCTCCCCTCGGAGCCCCCCTCAGGTATTTTCTTGGCCCAACTTGTGTCTTCTGGTCCAGAAAAAATCACCAAAAAGTTTCGCTGCGTTTGGACTCCGTTTGGTATTGATTTCCTGCGAAGTAAAAAACAAGCAAAAAACAGCAACTGGCACTGGGCACTATGTCAATAGGTTAGTCCCAAAAAATGATATAAAGTTGCTATAAAATGATTGTAAAACATCCAAGAATGATAATATAACAGCATGGAACAATCAAAAATTATAGATACGTTGGAGACGTATCAGCATCCCCAAGCTTAACTCCTGCTCGTCCTCGAGTAGGTAAATGATAAAAACAGAATTTTTGATGTGGAATGCTGCCTAACATGTTCATCACATATTCTTTTCTTTGTAGCATGGACATTTGGACTTTTATATGATTCAAAGCAATAGTCTAGTTTTGACATGAAGATTTCAATACTCAAGCATATCAACAATGTCATGGTAATCTCACGTTAGATGCCAGGGGGTGGCTTATCGTGGGTGGAGCCATGAGGACGTCATCGGGTTCCGGAAGCGAGAGTGAGCACGAGCTCGGGAGCACACGAGACGTACCCAGGTTCGGGGCTCTCCGGAGAGATAACACCCCTAATCCTGCTATGATGACTATGATCAAGAGTATACAAGGTTGCTCCTTGAGCTCTGTTGCTAGAGGAGAAAGAAGGGTAGAGCTCTCTCTCTTCTCCTAGCTGTGGTGTGTGGAATGAAGGCTGAACCCTTTACATGGGTGAGCCCTGGGGGGTCTTATAGGCCGACCCCCCAGGGGTACAATGGTAATACGGCCGACTGTAGGACTCGGGTGTCAGTGTCTAGGGCCGCCGGGTTCTCCACCGGCTGCTGGGGCCCGCCTCTGGAGGGCCCCGTCGGCTGCCAAGAATCCGGCCGACAGGTAGGGCCCACCGCCTGCGGGCCATGCTGATTGCCTTTTGCTGTAGCACAGTCCTTGCTGACGAGGGCCGCGTCATGAGTCGCATGACTACAGTCCCGCGCCGTCCGGGTGGGTGGCCGCCTGGTCAACGCACACTGTAACCACGCTTCTCCGGGATTCGAGGGAGCAGACGGCACTGTTGCTACGCCTTATCTTGTCGTAGTAGGTGAGTGCAGACTCCGAGGGGGAGGAGGGGCCGGCTGCTGCAAGTCGGCCCGCCCCCAAGGCCGCCTTCTTGGGGTGCGCCGTCTTCTGGAAGCCGGCCCGCGTGGCCAATCGGCATGAGGGGCTTTGCCAGCCCCAATGTCTTGAAATGTTATTGGGTGCGGATGAGGCTACCCGGGGTCCATCCCCCCGACAGTAGTCCCCGAAGCTGGTGAGGCGCCACGGATCGAAGCCGGAGTGCCTCAACAGTTTTCCCCTCCAAGAGATCCTACGCCTTTGTCTCGTCCGGCTCGAAGAAGCCGCGTGCCGGAAGCCGGCTAAGGCGAAGCCAGCCGCCTGGTGAATTTGAATCGTCGTGGCGGGCGCCGGATGGTACACCACCAGGTGGCGCGCCTGCCGCCCGCTACACGCATGCCACGCGTCGCCAGCAGGCCAGGCCGACCTGCCAGCCCACGCGCGCGATGGGACGCTGCCACAGGCCCGGGCCCACCACTACACAGCCTCGGCGCGCGCGCGGATCCACTGCAGCCGAGGTGAACCGTTGCTCTTCCGGGGCAAAATGATTACGTGCCATAAAGGCGGGGATTTGCGGGGGCATGCGGGACGTGGGCGCAGTTAATCCCATGCCCCCCGAAGCGTCGCCTCGGCCCCGCCATCGTCGCCGTATAAACGGGGGGTGGGGGAGGGGGTCAGCCAAACGCACGCGCGCCCCCTCCACTCTCTTATTCTTCTTTGCTCCTCTGTTTCCTCGCCGCCGCTGCGCCACCACGCCACACACCGCTGAAGCGCCGCCGCGGCATCATCACCGTCCCGCCTCGCCGCGCCGCCGCCAGGCCTCCGCAAGCCATGGCGCGAGGCGATTGGGACGGCTCCAACGTCCATGAAGGCCATATCAAGTTCCTCCGCGCGACGCGGAGGCTCCCTGTCGAGGCGGTCATGGGGACGCGCCTTCCCGACGCGAGGGAGATCTTGCCGGCGCTGAGGGCCGGTGAGTTCGTCGTCTTCCGGAGTCATTTCCTTAGTGGGTTTGGCTTGTCGGCGAGCGGCTTCCTCCGCTCCTTCCTCGACTTCTACCGTCTTCAGCCACACCATCTCACCCCCAACACCGTAGTTCTTCTTTCCGCCTTCGTGGCCTTCTGCGAAGGCTACCTCGGCGTCCTGCCCACCCTCGAGCAGTGGGGCAGGTTCTTCTACTTAAAGCTAGGGACCCGGGCAAAGGGCGAACCGGCCCAGTGCGGATCCTGCGTCGCCGTGCAGCGCAGCGGCTCCGGGACCCGGTTTCTGACTATCGCTTTGCTGGAGTCGGCGAAGTTGTGGCAGAAGTCATACTTCTACGTCCGCAACCTCCACCCGACTCGAGGCTACATCAACCTGCCGGCCTTTGTGATCGGCCCGCCTGGCGAGCCACGCGACAACTGGGGGCAGCAACCGAGGCCGGTGCCGGCTTCCATCACCAACGTCCTGGCCCGGCTTCAGGAGATGACGGACACGGAGGGACTCAAGCCGGCGGACCTGCTGGCCGCCTTCGTCCACCGCCGGGTTTCGCCCCTCCAGGGCCGGCCGCACCTGATCTGCGACATGAGCGGCCGCCGGGACCCATGCCGGATGTCAACCAAGGACCTGCCGATGGTTGAGGTGGTCCGCCATGTCAACTACTTCTCCGACAACAAGCTCAACGAGGCCGACTGGAGATTCGGCAAGCTGCCGTACAGCCGTGCGAACCCACCACCGCCAGTTAGTATCTGGTCCCCATTCTTCGCCCATGCAATGCTTTTCATCCGACCTGAATGCCCAGACGCGGGGCAGCGCTTTCCTGGCCAGGTAGCAGCCAACGCGCCGGCTCCAGGCCATCAATGGATGCCGGACCGCTAGGAGAGCAACGCGGGAGACCCCGAGATAGGGGCGGCCGCGTTGGAAGATGGAGGCAAGGATGACGCCGTCTGGGGAGGCGACGCTGGAGGAGGCGGCGCAGGAGCGGACGGTGACATCTGGTCCTGGCCGGATGATGATGAAGATGGCGAGGGGCAACACCGCCCTGAAGGCACCGGGAGGGCAGGGGCCGGCGCCTCGACGGCGCGGCCACCAAGCGGAGCGCCGACCGGTGCAGCCGGCGTGCCCAAACGTCGCGCCGAGGGGTTGTTTGGCGATAAGCTGCCCAAGAAGGCCAAGCAAGCGGCCGCGACCAAGCAGCATGAAGCCGCGAAGGCGGCCGCCACCCGGAGGGCCCCGAAGGAGCGCCCAACGGTGTCCGGGTGAGCACATCAGTCGTACTGTCTTAATCGTCTTTCTCTCTCTTTTCCGAGTTTGTTATCTTTGCTTGCTTTGCTGCGCAGGGCCTCCATCTCCATCGCCCGGGCTCCATCCGCCTCGCTGATCGGACCAGCAGGCGGCTCTAAGGAGACCCGGCGCGTCGACCCGGCCGCCGTCCTTCGGGAGGCGACGAAGAGGAATGCGCGGGAGGCGCGAGAGGAGCGGGAGGAGGCCGCAGCGTGGGCGGAGGCCGATGCCCTGGCCGCCGTGCCAGCACAGGCGGAGGCCCAAGCCATGGCGTCAGTGCAGGTGGAGGCGGCGACCAAGGCGCAGGCGGAGGCCGACGCCAAGGCCGTGGAGGACCCGACTGGTGGCGGTATCCCGGTGGCCGCCAATCTGGGGCAGCCGGAACCGCCGGTGGTGGAGGCCCAGGCGCCGGCTGGATCGGCCGGAGCCGACCAGACGGCGCCGGAGCGGGAGGTTGCCGACTCCGTAGTCCCGGAGGCGGAGGTGACCCAGCGCGCGCCGGGTGCTGGCGAACGGGGCGGCGGCCACCCCTAAGGGCAGGAAATGCCGCTGGCCAGCGCCGGGCTGGCGACGAGCCAGGCCATGATAGCGCGCACCCCCTTGCGCCTGTGCCAGGCGCGAGCGGCTCCGAGCTGAGGCTAGTGGAGACCAGGGCCGCGATCTCGCAGGGAGCCGACACCGGGGCCACGAGTTCCGCCCCGCCTGGCTGGACATCAGGGGCCGGCATGGCCGCCCTGAACCTCGCAGTGCAGGATGTCTTGGACAAGTTCTCCGCCCACGGCGCCACCCTCCTAAAGGCGAGGAGCGAGATGGTGGCGATGCAGACGTTCGTCCGGGTATGCTCTTGATTTTGCTTTTTTATCTTTGCGATCTTCAGTGGGGGAGCGCCAGCGCACCCACTGGGTGTAGCCCCCGAGTTCCAACCCGGCTGCTGAGTAGGCAGGTTGGAACTTTAAGGCGTGTTTCTGACTGTCGGAATGCCGTTCTTGCTGCAGGACTACCACAACCTGCGTGCAGCCGCCTTCAACTCCCAGAACCAGGTGCTCGCCAACCGGACCGCCGAGTTGCGAAAGAGCCGAGGTACGTAGGCTGCCTTTCAGTGGGGGCGCGCAAGCGCACCCACTGGATGTAGCCCCCGAGGTTCGGGCCGACTGCTGAGCAGTCGGGCCGGATCTTTCTGACAGCTTCTTGTTTTAGTTGATACCGTTGCCAATGATTCTTCTTAGCCTTTGTAGAGGCCGCTGCCCAGCTGCGGGATCGCGTGCATAAGCTCGAGGGCCATCTTCAGGCCAAGGAGCTAGAGCGCAACCAGGCGGCCGCGGAGCGCGACCGGCTTGAGAAGGAGCTGGCTGACCAGGCGACCCGGCATGCGGAGCAGGTCCAGCAACTGAAGGACGGGGAGGAGCACCTCAAGGCCGAGTTCGAGTCCCAACGCTCGGGCTGGGCCGACAAGGAGAAGTACCTGTCGGAGGGCTACTCGGTGATTGAGGATCTCCTCGAAGGTAACTCTTCTTTCTTCCTTGATTGGTTAGTTGCCGGCTATCGTAGGAAACCGGCTTCTAGTTCTTTTGTCTTCTCTTGAACAGAGTACTTCCCGGACCGCTCCGGTAGCATCGGCCAGGCGATTGAGGCGCGACACGAGTAGCGGAGGCATGAGGGCGTGGAGATTGCGCCGGACCGGCCCCGGAACTTGGGCCGACAGTTCCTGGCCGTTCGGCTGCGTCTTGAGCCGGTGCGCCGTCTGCTCCACCGGTTTCAGCGTGCCGGGTCGCAGGTCTTGGAAGGACTATGGCCGGGTGTGCCGGTCCCCTGGACTCCCAGTCGGACTGCCGACTAGTTGGATGTGGCGTGGGAGCGGCTCGACGCCTGGAAGTGCGCCGCGGCATGGGCCGGCGCCAAGGTGGCATTGGAGTTCGTGAAGGCGTGGTATCTGGGTGTGAGCATGGCGCAGCTGGCCACCTTCCGCCAGGAGGCGACGCCAGAGTTGGAGCAGGAGTGCGAGGAGATCGCCATTCGCGCCTCGGCCCTCGCCGAGTACACCAACGGCGATGTCTTCATCCCGGAGCGGGCAGAAGACGACGCCGAGGTGCCACCGTCCTGGTTCGGGCTAAACCCGGACGAGGGGGAGAACTCGGCGGAGGAGATCGCCTCCAGCGATGAGGCTGCAGAGGAGGACGAGGACGAGGAGGGCGACGGCTTTGCACCAGATGACGGAGCGACCAGTCGGAACCAGCCTAATCCGGCCCCAGTCGGCGAGCGGCGGGGAGCCACGTCGGCCGCCGCCGTCGACCAGGCCGAGACCAACCAGCCGGAGGCCCCGCCAGCCGGCACTACAGCCACCGCCGACTTGTCCGAGCAGCCCCTGTACCTCCGGCCTAGATGGCCCTTGCCTGTTTATGTTTTTTCTGTCTTGTGCTCAAGGGCAAAGTTAGTTATGCGCAGTTCCAGCCACTAGGGGTGTACTTTAAACTCTGATGAATGCCGACTGCGGGCCTTCTGGAATGTAAGTAAATTTAGTTTCCCCACATGCTTGTGTGCTGTGCCGAGTTCTAACTCGATTTTGCCTTTGCTTTCTTTGGCTTTTTCCTTTGCCGTGTTCCTTTGGCCACCGCCCTGCCAGCCAGATAGTCGCGCTGCGGTCTGTGGCCGGGTTAGGGTCTTGGCCGTTTAGAATAGGCAAATTACTTCAGCCGCTTAAAGCGTATCTTGTCAAGTGAGAATTCGGCCGGCTGGCTGCTGAGCAGTCGGACGGGGGAGGCGAGAGGCCGGCTTGGCCTGAATCGGTGTTCTTCCTTAGTCGTTTTTCGTGTGTACAGCATTTCCGCCCTTTAGCTCTTGCTAGCCGGACAGTCACGCTGCGAGCTGTGGCTGTGGCGAAGAGAGGGCTTTGGCGTCGGCACACTACTGAACCGACTTCGGATGGTACCAACTTGGGCCAAGTCGGCGAGCCCCCGGGTCGGCTGACCGGACCCGGGCAGGGCGAAAGAATGAATACTCATACATAGGCGAAGCTTATCATTGAGATAAAAAGGTAGCCCCCGAGTGCGCCTCAGGGTACCTGTTGTCTTTACTTAATACAAAAGATAGTGTGGTACATACACTGCATCAACTGTAAAACGGGCGGAGGAGGTTCGCGTTCCATGGGCGCTCCGACTCTTGGCCGGCTGTGTCCCTCTTGCGTGCCCTGGGCTTCTGCGCGTCGATTAGGTAGTAGGAGTCGTTACCCAGGGCCTTGCTGATGATGAAGGGCCCCTCCCAAGGAGCAGAGAGCTTGTGCTGGCCGACTGTTCGCTGGATCAGTCGGAGCACAAGGTCGCCTTCGCGGAAAGCACGCGGCTTGATCTTCTTGTTGTGGTATGATACGTCTCCAACGTATCTATAATTTTTTATTGTTCCATGCTATTATATTATCTGTTTTGGATGTTTTATATGCATTAATATGCTATTTTATATTATTTTTGGGACTAACCTATTAACCTAGAGCCCAGTGCCAGTTTCTATTTTTTCCTTGTTTTTGAGTTTCGCATAAAAGGAATACCAAACGGAATAAAACTTTCGCGATGATCTTTCTTGGACTAGAAGGAAACCAGGAGACTTGGAGATGAAGTCGGAGGAGCCACAAGGCGGCCACAAGGACGGAGGGCACGCCCAGGGTGGTAGGGCGCGCCCCCCACCCTTGTGGGCCCCTCATGCACCTCCTGACCTAATTCTTTTGCCTATATATACTCTTATATGCCCAACCCACCAGAGGCATCCACGAAAATACTTTTCCACAGCCGCAACCTTCTGTAGCCGTGAGATCCCTTCTAGGGGCCTTTTCCGGTGTCCTGCCAGAGGGGGATTCGATCACGAGGGCTTCTACATCAACACCATTGCACTTCCGATGAAGCGTGAGTAGTTTACCTCAGACCTACGAGTCCATAGCTAGTAGCTAGATGGCTTCTTCTCTCTCTTTGATTCTCAATACCATGTTCTCCTCGATGTTCTTGGAGATCTATTCGATGTAACACTTTTTTTGCGGTGTGTTTGCCGAGATCCGATGAATTATGGATTTATGATCAGCTTATCTATGAATATTATTTGAATCTTCTCTGAATTCTTTTATGCATGATTTGATATCTTGGTAATTCTCTTCGAACTATCAGTTTGGTTTGGCTAACTAGATTGGTTTTTCTTGCAATGGGAGAAGTGCTTAGCTTTGGGCTCAATCTTGCGGTGTCCTTTCCCAGTGACAGTAGGGGCAGCAAGGCACGTATTGTATTGTTGCCATCGAGGATAAAAAGAAGGGGTTTTCATCATATTGCTTGAGTTAATTCCTCTACATCATGTCATCTTACTTAATGAGTTACTCCGTTCTTTTTGAACTTAATACTCTAGATGCATGCTGGATAGCGGTTGATGTGTGGAGTAATAGTAGTAGATGCAGAATCGTTTCGGTCTACTTGACACGGATGTGATGCCTATATTCATGATCATTGCCTTAGATATCGTCATCACTTTGCGCTTTTCTATCAATTGTTTGGCAGTAATTTGTTCACCCACCATAATATTTTCTATCTTGAGAGAAGCCTCTAGTGAAACCTATGGCCCCCGGGTCTATTTTCCATCATATTACTTTCCGATCTACTATTTTGCAATCTTTTATTTTCAGATCTATAAACCAAAAAACCCAAAAATATTTACTTTATCTTTTGTTTAGTTTTACCTATCTCTATCATATCTCACTTTTGCAAATAACCGTGAAGGGATTGACAACCCCTTTATCGCGTTGGGTGCAAGTTGTTTGATTGTTTGTGTAGGTATTCGGTGATTTGTGCGTTGTCTCCTACTGGATTGATACCTTGGTTCTGAAACTGAGGGAAATACTTATCTCTACTTTGCTGCATCACCCTTTCCTCTTCAAGGGAAAAACCAACACAAGCCCAAGAAGTAGCAGGAAGAATTTTGGCGCCGTTGCCGGGGAGATCTACGCCAAGTCAAGCCATACCAAGTACCCATCATAAACTCTCATCTCTCGCATTACATTATTCGCCATTCGCCTCTCGTTTTCCTCTCCCCCACTTCTAAAACGATATTTGAAAAGATTTGCCTTTTTCTTCGCCCCTCTCTTTGCCTTTTCTTCGCCCCTCTTCCGTTCGTCTTCTTCGTTCGTTTTCGCTATGCTCGTTTGCTAGATTGGTTTGTTGCCACCATGTCTGAAATTGGGGAGGTTACCGTCGAAAAGGATAGTAGTAACGACAGGGGAAACTTTGATGCTTTTGCTAATACTAATCCTCGTGAAGAATCTACTATCTTGCACACTAAAAAACTTCGCATAGGTAGCGGCAATATTATTGGAAAAGGGGTTATTCAAGATTTCTTTACTTGTGCCGGTGCACTACCCACTTTAGGTGGATCTATTCTCCATAAAACTAGTAGTCTTGCGGATGCTATATCTTTGCTTGTGGTTGAACTTGAAAGACAATTTGTTCATATGCATCCATCCATACAAAGGATTTTTCTGGAGTTTTCTAATATTGAGCATTCTTCCGTTAAGCGCGCCGCCACTATATTTCTAGCTCATGAATTTAGATTTATTATGAAAGAAGCTAGCGAAATTTTTGCGCATTATAAAGTAGATGGTGGTCGTCCGCCCATAGAGGGAATTCTCTTTAACCAAGAAGACATAATGCATTTACGATCTTTAGATCATGTGGCTTATAATGAAAATTTAAGAAAGAGGGTCCCCACCGATGTTTTAGTTGATAAGATTTCCGAGCTTAATGATAATTTTGCTATACAAAACAATGGATTGGGTTTTTCTCTTGGAGACAAGCTCATGACTTTTTGCCAAAAGAATGCTTATAATGATGAGTTAGTTATACAATATGAGGGGCCGAAGGAGGAACCAATTCCTCCCGAGATTGATCTTGGGGATTCTTATCCCATTAAATTTAGCCCTTTTGATTACTTTTGCTTACCACAAACTGCTGAACGAAGGGAGTACGAGATGAGTTTTCGAGATTTTCCCTATCATTATTATGATTGTACCTAGATCTATTCGTGTTTTTATGCCTAGCTAAGGGCGTTAAACAATAGCGCTTGTTGGGAGGCAACCCAATTTTATTTTTGTTCTTTGCTTTTTGATTCTGTTTTGCAATAAATAATTCATCTAGCCTCTAGTTTGATGTGGTTTTATGTTTTAATTAGTGTTTGTGCCAAGTAAAACCTTTGGGACTTTTTGGTTCTGTTTTGCAATAAATAATTCATCTAGCCTCTGGTTAGATGTGGTTTTATGTTTTAATTAGTGTTTGTGCCAAGTAAAACCTTTGGGATGGCTTATGGTGATAGTTGATTTGATCTTGCTGAAAAACAGAAACTTTTGCGTCCAGTCTCAGAATTTTAATAATTAACTGGTGCGTTGAAAAACCATGAATTTTTTATACGAGATTGATATACAAATTTCCTCTGTTGTCCAAATTTTGCAGAACTTTTGGAGTGACAGAAGTATTAGAGCAATTTGGATCTTCGCAGACTGTTCTGTTTTTGAGAGATTCTGTTTTCTTTGTGTTGTTTGCTTATTTTGATGAATCTATGGGTAGTATCGGGGGGTATGAACCATGGAAAAGTTGGAATACAGTATATATTACACCAATATAAGTAAAGAATGAGTTCACAACAGTACCAAAGTGGTGATTTATTTTCTTATACTAACGGAGCTTATGAGATTTTCTGTTGAGTTTTGTGTTGTGAAGTTTTCAAGTTTTGGGTAAGGATTTGATGGACTATGGAATAAGGTGTGGCAACAGCCTAAGCTTGGGGATTCCCAAGGCACCCCAAGGTAATATTCAAGGACAACCAAGAGCCTAAGCTTGGGGATGCCCCGGAAGGCATCCCCTCTTTCGTCTTCGTCTATCGGTAACTTTACTTGAGGCTATATTTTTATTCATCACATGATATGTGTTTTGCTTGGAGCGTCTTGTATGATTTGAGTCTTTGATTTTTAGTTTGCCACAATCATCCTTGCTGTACACACCTTTTGAGAGGGACACGCATGAATCGTGATTTATTAGAATACTCCATATGCTTCACTTATATCTTTTGAGCTAGGCAATTTTGCTCTAGTGCTTCACTTATATCTTTTTAGAGCACGTCGGTGGTTTTATTTTATAGAAATTGATGAACTCTCATGCTTTACTTATATTATTTTGAGAGTCTTTAAACAGCATGGTAATTTGCTTTTGTTATAAATTTAGTCCTAATATGATAGGCATCCAAGAGGGATATAATAAAAACTTTCATATAAAGTGCATTGAATACTATGAGAAGTTTGATTCCTTATGATTGTTTTGAGATATAAAGATGGTGATATTAGAATCATGCTAGTGAGTAATTGTGGATTTGAGAAATACTTGTGTTAAAGTTTGTGATTCCCGTAGTATGCACATATGGTGAACCGTTATGTGATGAAGTCGGAGCATGATTTATTAATCGATTGTCTTCCTTATGAGTGGCGGTCGGGGACGAGCGATGGTCTTTTCCTACCAATCTATTCCCCTAGGAGCATGCGCGTAATACTTTGTTTCGATAACTAATAGATTTATGCAATAAGTATGTGAGTTCTTTATGACTAATGTTGAGTCCATGGATTATACGCACTCTCACCCTTCCACCATTGCTAGCCTCTCTAGTGCCGCACAACTTTCGCCGGTACCATACACCCACCATATACCTTCCTCAAAACAGCCACCATACCTACCTATTATGGCATTTCCATAGCCATTCCAAGATATATTTCCATGCAACTTTCCACCGTTCCGTTTATTATGACACGTTCCATCATTGTCATATTGCTTTGCATGATCATGTAGTTGACATCGTATTTGTGGCAAAGCCACCATTCATAATTCTTTAATACATGTCACTCTTGATTCATTGCACATCCCGATACACTGCCGGAGGCATTCATATAGAGTCATATTTTGTTCTAAGTATGGAGTTGTAATTCTTGAGTTGTAAGTAAATAAAAGTGTGATGATCTTCATTATTAGAGCATTGTCCCATGTGAGGAGAAGGATGATGGAGACTATGATTCCCCCACAAGTCAGGATGAGACTCCGGACGAAAAATAAAAAAAATAAAAGAGGCAAAAAAAAATGAGAGAAGGCCCAAATAAAAATAAAAAAAAGAGAGAAATGAGAGAAGGGGCAATGTTACTATCCTTTTACCACACTTGTGCTTCAAAGTAGCACCATGATCTTCATGATAGAGAGTCTCCTATGTTGTCACTTTCATATACTAGTGGAAATTTTCATTATAGAACTTGGCTTGTATATTCCAATGATGGGCTTCCTCAAATTGCCCTAGGTCTTCGCGAGCAAGCGAGTTGGATGCACACCCACTTAGTTTCTTTTTTGAGCTTTCATAAACTTATAGCTTTAGTGCATCCGTTGCATGGCACACCCTACTCACTCACATTGATATCTATTGATGGGCATCTCCATAGCCCGTTAATACGCCTAGTTGATGTGAGACTATCTCCTTCTTTTTGTCTTCTCCATAACCACCTTCTATTCTACCTATAGTGCTATGTCCATGGCTCACGCTCATGTATTGCGTGAAAGTTGAAAAAGTTTGAGAACATCAAAAGTATGAAACAATTGCTTGGCTTGTCATCGGGGTTGTGCATGATTTAAATACTTTGTTTGATGAAGATGGAGCATAGCCAGACTATATGATTTTGTAGGGATAAGCTTTCTTTGGCCATGTTATTTTGAGAATACATAATTATCTTGTTACTATGCTTGAAGTATTATTGTTTTTATGTCAATATTAAACTTTTGTTTTGAATCATACGGATCTGAACATTCATGCCACAATAAAATAAATTACATGGATAAATATGTTAGGTAGCATTCCACATCAAAAAATCTGTTTTTATCATTTACCTACTCGAGGACGAGCAGGAATTAAGCTTGGGGATGCTTGATACGTCTCCAACGTATCTATAATTTTTTATTGTTCCATGCTATTATATTATCTGTTTTGGATGTTTTATATGCATTAATATGCTATTTTATATTATTTTTGGGACTAACCTATTAACCTAGAGCCGAGTGCCAGTTTCTCTTTTTTCCTTGTTTTTGAGTTTCGTAGAAAAGGAATACCAAACGGAGTCCAAACGGAATAAAACTTTCGCGATGATCTTTCTTGGACTAGAAGGAAACCAGGAGACTTGGAGATGAAGTCGGAGGAGCCACGAGGCAGCCACAAGGATGGAGGGCGCGCCCAGGGGGGTAGGGCGTGCCCCCCACCCTTGTGGGCCCCTCGTGCACCTCCTGACCTAATTCTTTCACCTATATATATACTCTTATATGCCCAAACCACCAGAGGCATACACGAAAATACTTTTCCACCGCCACAACCTTCTGTACCCGTGAGATCCCATCTAGGGGCCTTTTCCGGCGTCCTGCTGGAGGGGGATTCGATCACGGAGGGCTTCTGTATCAACACCATTGCCCTTCCGATGAAGCGTGAGTAGTTTACCTCAGACCTACGGGTCCATAGCTAGTAGCTAGATGGCTTCTTCTCTCTCTTTGATTCTCAATACCATGTTCTCCTCGATGTTCTTGGAGATCTATTCGATGTAACACTTTTTTTGCGGTGTGTTTGCCGAGATCCGATGAATTGTGGATTTATGATCAGCTTATCTATGAATATTATTTGAATCTTCTCTGAATTCTTTTATGCATGATTTGATATCTTTGTAATTCTCTTTGAACTATCGGTTTGGTTTGGCCAACTAGATTGGTTTTTCTTGCAATGGGAGAACTGCTTAGCTTTGGGCCTCTTTGAGCAAATCGACGCCGTCTTCGCGCGCCTCTTTTGCTTCCGCCTCCATGTACAAGGTGACGCGAGGCGAGTCGAACTTGATATCTGTTGGGATGACGGCCTCAACCCCGTACGCGAGGAAAAAAGGTGTGAAGCCGGTTGACCGGTTTGGCGTAGTCCGGAGACTCCAAAGGACGGCCGGCAGCTCCTCGATCCAGCAGCCGGCCGAGCGCTCCAGTGGCTCGACTAGCCGTGGCTTGATGCTGGATATAATGATGCCGTTTGCCCGCTCCACCTGGCCGTTTGACTACGGGTGAGCAACCGATGCGAGGTCCAGTCGGATGCCCTGTGCCGCGCAGAAACGAGCCAAGGCGCCTTTGGCGAAGTTCGTGCCGTTGTCGATGATGATGCTGTGTGAGATGCCGTATCGAACGGTGATATCTGCGATGAATGTAACGGCTGTGGGGCCGTTCAGCTTCTTGATCATCCTCGCCTCGATCCACTTCGTGAATTTGTCCACGGCGACCAACAGATGGGTCATGCCGCCGCGTGCTGTCTTGAATGGGCCCACCATGTCGAACCCCTATACGGCAAACCGCCAGGTGATGGGAATGGTCTTGAGGGCTGAGGCCGGCAGGTGCTGTTTGTCGCTGAAACGCTGGCACCCTTTGCACTTCTCGACCAACTCCTTGGCATCGTCCAGAGCAGTCGGCCAGAAGAAACCGTGGCCGAAAGCCTTGGCAACGAGGGCTCTGGAGGCAGCATGGTGGCCACACTTGCCTTGATGAATGTCCCTGAGGATTGCAATTCCCTTCTCCGGCTCGACGCAGCGCTGGAAGACACCAGTCGCACTGTGCCTGACGAGCTCTCTGTTGATGATCGTGTATGCGGTCGCCCGGCGTTGCACTTGCCGGCCAACACCTTGTCGGCTGGGAGCTCGCGGCTCACCAGAAAGTTGAGGATGGGCTGTGCCCAAGACGGGGCTTCCACCACCGTCATGATAGTGACCGGCGCCAGGGTGGCCGGGTTGGGAGGCGGCGGGTTGGAGCCGGCTACTCCTTGTTGCATTGCGGAAGTCCCCGGGCCGACTACAGCAGTCCCCGGGCCGGGTTCTGGAGTTCCCGGGCCGGGTTTAGGTGCTACAGCCCCCGGGTCGCCTGCAGAAGTCCCCGGGCCGGCTGCTGAAGTCCCCGAGCCGGATCCGGCTGCTCCAGGGTCAGCCGGCACGAAGATGGATTCTGATTCCGGCGAAGGTTGGATAGATGGCTTGCGCAAGCACTCGAGGGAGACGCCGGCTAGAATAGCCTGCCGAGTGGAGCCAATTCGTGCAGGGCATCGGTTGCTTCTTTGTCGGCCCGGGGCACATGGATGAATTCGCACCCATCGAAGTGCCCGCTGATCTGCTGGACGAGGAAGCGCTAGCTGGCCATATTGGCTTCCTTGGCATCCTAGTCACCAGAAGATTGTTGGACCACCAGGTCCGAGTCGCCGTAGCACAGGATGCGGCGGATGCCAATCTCCTAGGCTAGCCGGAGCCCATGGATGAGTGCCTCGTACTCGGCCACATTGTTGCAGGCGGCAAAGTGGATCTGCAGCGTGTACTTTAGCTTGTCGCCTTTGGGAGAGGTGAGAACGATGCTGTCTCCCAAACCGGTGCTCATCTTCAAGCCGTCGAAGTGCATCCGCCAGTGCGTGGAATCCGGCGCTGGCGGCAAGTAGTGGGTCTCAGCCCAGTCGACAAGGAAGTCGGCCAGCACTTGGGACTTGATGGCAGTACGGGGCTGGTAGTGGCTGGTGTGGGAGCCAGCTCGATGGCCCACTTGGCCACCCGGCCTGAGGCATCTTGGTTGCCCATGATCTCGGCAAGAGGGGCGGTGCAGACAACCGTGATGGAGTGCTCCTGGAAGTACTGCTTCAACTTCTTGGTGGCAAAGTACACGCAATAGCACATCTTCTGGTAGTGGGGGTAGTTCTGCTTGGAGGCGGACAGCACCTCGCTCAAGTAATAAACCAGCCTCTGCACCTCGCTCAAGTAAGAAAACTCGAGAAAAAAGAAAATGACAACATGTACAGTGAAACATCATGTAGCATCCTGAGCACTCTCAGTATTCAAAGCAAGAAAATTTGTCCTTCGAGAGATCAGCATTGGCTTCGCATGCAGTTGTTATCACTCATGTGAAGAATGCAGAACCAAGCATGCACTTCGGTCTACTAAGCTGGAAGTTGGACGCCATGACGGGTTCTGCCCTACAACCTTGATGGACTACGCCAGAGGCGCGGATCAGGAAGCTCTTCTACACAACTTTCTATGCATGTATGTTAAGGTCAAAGCAGGAGAAACATATGGGAGCGTTCTGAAGTCTGAATAGGCTAGTACCATGTGCATTATCCCATAAAATTCTATATCTTGGTGGCAAATCTATAAATTGTATAAGTAGTAACCATAGAGGAAAATTACAGAAGAATTCTGGTAGTTTCATACCTTCCACATGGCAAGAACGAATATGATAAAAAGGAATAACCTTAGGTAGATTGAATATTTGAAAATTGGACCAAGTTTGAGGAACTGGCAGGAGCACTGCCTTTTTCTTATAGAAGGGATGGCGAAAGGACACAATTTACAGAGGGGCGAGCGTTTTTAGGGAACGTCGCAGAAACCGCAAAAGACCGACCTCGTAACTAGCTTAGCCAATGCCCGCGATAGGCAGCCATCCAGCAAACTCCACGTCTCGCTGATTAATTGCGTCGAGGGCAAGTGCCGCCACCTCGCGGTGCGTCAGCCGATGTCCAGTGAACACACGCCTGTTCCGCTCCTTCCAGATCGACCATAGCGTGTAGATGATTCTCCCACTGCGCCTCTGGCGCACCTGTTTGGACTGTGATTTTAGTGTCTTGTCCCACCAGTCGGACACGTTTCCTGGCTCCGGGAGGAAGCCCGAGATTGGAACGCCTTCATTTAGTACTGTTTCAAAGGAGAATTTATCTTATGCACATAGTACTGTTCATATTCAGATTTTTCATCTATATTAGATTTTATATCATGCATATACATTGACGCAAATCCATCTCCTACATGGCTTCTGTTGCGCAGCTATCTCCTACACAGCATCATCATTCTTGCACAAATTTTACATGTATTCCTGGTGGAGAATAGAAGATAAATGTCGCAGTGCAAGATATATATGCTAGTAGAAAAGACCCATCAGACGGCGTGAGTGCTTTTGGCGGGCGACCTCCATGAAGGTGGTTATTTTGAAAAATTCAATAATTACATTTTGGATTTCAAAAAATTCTGAAAAAAAATTCTACACATTCATATGGATGTATCCTACATGTGTATAAAATCTGACAACGAAATACATTATGGTGAGAGCTACACAAAAAAGAGAAAAACCTGCATTTCTAATAGTGAACAGTATTCGCACTGTTCATCAGTCTGAAAAACGCGATTTGTCTTTTTTGTGTAGCTCTCATAATAATGTATTTCATCTTAAAAATTTACACACATGTAGAATACATCCATGTTAACATGTATGCTTTTTTTAGAATTTTTTGAAACTTTAAAATATGTTTTTCGATTTTTTCAAAATATCTACCTCCATGGAGCGGCCAGCACAGGCGGCGTGGACAGCATCCGCTTGAGCTGGAGGAACGCCTCGTCTGCCTGGTCAGTCCACTCGAAGCACTTGGTCTTCTTCATCAGTTGGTACAGAGGGAGGGACTTCTCGCCCAGCCGGCTGATGAACCGGCCGAGAGATGCCAGGCACCCGGTGAACTTCTGGACGTCCCGCAGCCTAGTCGGTTTCTTCATCCGCTCAATGGCCTTGATCTTCACGGGGCTGCACTCGATCCCGCGGTCAGAAATGAGGAAGCCAAGGAGCTGGCCGGCTGGCACTCCGAAGACACACTTCTCCGGGTTGAGCTTGATCTGGAAGCGGCGCAAGTTGGCAAAGGTCTCCTTGAGGTCTTCCAAAAGGGTGCCGCGCTTCTCCGTCTTCACTACTATGTCATCCACATAGACGTGGGCATTCCTGCCGAGTTGTGGCAGGAGACACTTCTGCATGCAGCGTTGGAAGGTGGCGCCGGCGTTCCTCAAGCCGAACGTCATGGTGAGGTAGCAGAACGCGCCGAAAGGGGTGATGAAGGTGGTCTTCAGTCGATCGGCCGGGTCCAACTTGATCTGGTGGTAGCCGGAGTAGGCATCCAAAAAGGACAAAAGCTCGCAGCCGGCCATGGAGTCGATCACTCGATCAATCCGGGGCAAGGCAAACGGATCCTTGGGGCAGGCCTTGTTCAGGCTCGTGTAGTCGATACACATGCGCCACTTGTTGTTTCTCTTCAAAACGAGGACTGGGTTGGCAAGCCAGTCCCGGTAGAACACTTCCATGATGAAGCCGGCCGCCAGAAGCCGGGCGATTTCTTCACCAACGATCCTTCTCTTCTCTTCTGATAGGCGGCGGAGGGGTTGCTTGACCGGCTTAGCATCCGGCCGCACATGCAGCTTGTGCTCGGCGAATTCCTTCAGAACACCCGGCATGTCATTGGGGGACCATGCAAAGATGTCCCGATTCTCACGGAGGAAGTCGATGAGCTCGCTTTCCTATTTGCTGTCGAGGTTGGACCCCACGACAACGCACTGCTCTGGGTGCGCCGGGTCCAAGATGATCTTCTTGGTTTCCTTAGCCGGCTGGAAGGAGGCCTCGCCTTCAATATCCTTGGGGTCAGTCGGCATGGCCGGCTGCTCGCTGGCAATGGCTACAGCCCGATCAAGGAGGCGCTTCTCTTCGGCGATGATGAGGGACTCGGCCAGCCGGGAGCTGGCAGCGGCACATGTGAGCGACTTCTTGTAGTTGCCGGCAATGGTGATGCTGCCCTTGGGACCCGGCATCTTCATCTTCAGGTATGCGTAATGCGGAACCGCCATGAACTTGGCCAGTGCCAGTGCTGGCCGGCCCAAGAGCGCATGGTAGGGGCTGTCCAAGTTGACCACCTCGAACCAGATAGGCTCACGGCGGAAGTGGGTCTTGTCACTGAACAAGATATTGATCGGAGAGCAGGGAAGCCTAGGGACGATGCCATGGAACACGGTCCGGCTGGGCTGGAGTTGCTTCTCCTTGATGCCCAGCTTTTCCATGGTTTCGCGGTAGAGGATGTTGATGCTGCTACCGCCGTCTATCAGGACTCGGGAGAAACAGCACGCTCTCCGCTCGATTGAGAAGGTGGAGTCCAGCACCATGGCATAGGCACCCGGCGAAGGCATCACAGCTGGATGGTCATCTCGGCTCCAGGTGATGGGCCTTTTGGACTAGTGCATAAATTGGGGGACCTCAGGGATAACATCATTCACCTCGTGATGCTGCTGACGCCGACTCTGCTTGTCGCCGGCTTCACTTGTGAAGACGATGTAAGTGGCGTTCTCGTTGGGGAATTCATCTTGGAGCAAGCCGACAGGGCGGGCCGGCTGCTGAGGAGCTGGAGCCGCCGGGCCGGGCGGAGGAGGCGGCAAGCCCTCACCCTTAGTGATTCGGGTGTGCCAGCTGCACTGTCGGGTCGTGTGGTTGGAGGGCTTCGCGCCGCTGTGGAACTTGCAAGGAGCGTCGAGGGCTTGCTCAAAGGAAAAGGCCGGCAGCCAGGCGCCCTTGCCGCCCCGCTGACGCTTGGGGCCGGGTTGCCCTGCCGGCTGCTGGTCCCCGATGGTTGCTACCTGCCGGTTGTTAGAAGCTGGCTGCTGGGCCTTGCGCTTGTTGTCGTTCGGCTGCTGGCACCGGTTGGAGTCACCAGCCGGCGCTTGAGAAGCCGGCGGGATCACCTTCCCGGACGCGTCAATCCGGATCTCCGACTTCATGGAGGAGTCAGCAGTGGCGTACTTGTCCGCCACCACCAGGAGCTCGTCCAGGGTAGCCGCCTCGTCGCCCTGAAGCTTGTGCTTGAGCAGGGTGCCCTCTCTACACCCGGCGGTGAAGTACTCGATGGCCTGCACCTCGTGCACCCTTTCGCAGGAATTGCGCAACTCGGCCCAGCGCGTCAGGTAGTCACGAGTGGACTTGGCCGGCCCCTGAACACACATGGAGAGTTGGCGAGGCTTGGGAGGCCGCTTGTAGGTGCTGTTGAAGTTGCCTCTAGGGCATATTTCCTTCAGTCTCCCACTTGCACTAGAGTCAATAATCTAGATTACATTGTAATGATTCTAACACCCATGGAGTCTTGGTGCTGATCATGTTTTGCTCGCGGAAGAGGCTTAGTCAACGGGCCTGCTATATTCAGATCCGTATGTATCTTGCAAATTTCTATGTTTCCATCCTTGACTTGTTCACGAATGGAGTTGAAGTGTCTCTTGATGTGTTTGGTTCTCTTGTGAAACCTGGATTCGTTTGCCAAGGCAATTGCTCCAGTGTTGTCACAAAAGATTTTCATTGGACCCGATGCACTAGGTATTACACCCAGATCGGATATGAACTCTTTCATCCAGACTCCTTCATTTGCTGCTTCCGAAGCAGCTATGTACTCCGCTTCACACGTAGATCCCGCCACGATGCTCTTCTTGGAACTGCACCAACTGACACCTCCACCATTCAATATAAATAGGTATCCGGTTTGTGACTTAGAGTTATCCGGATCAGTGTCAAAGCTAGCATCGACATAACCATTTACGACGAGCTCTTTGTCACCTCCATAAACGAGAAACATATCCTTGGTCCTTTTCAGGTACTTCAGGATGTTCTTGACCACTGTCCAGTGATCCACTCCTGGATTACTTTGGTACCTCCCTGCCAGACTTATGGCAAGGCACACATCAGGTCTGGTACATAGCATAGCATACATGATAGAACCTATGGCTGAGGCATAGGGAACGACTTTCATTTTCTCTCTATCTTCTGCAGTGGTCGGGCATTGAGTCTGACTCAACTTCACACCTTGTAACACAGGCAAGAACCCTTTCTTTAACTGATCCATTTTGAACTTCTTCAAAACTTTATCAAGGTATGTGCTTTGTGAAAGTCCTATTAAGCGTCTCGATCAATCCCTATAGATCTTGATGCCCAACATATAAGCAGCTTCACCGAGGTCTTTCATTGAAAAATTCTTATTCAAGTATCCTTTTATGCTATCCAGAAATTCTATATCATTTCCAATCAACAATATGTCATCCACATATAATATCAGAAATGCTACACAGCTCCCACTCACTTTCTTGTAAATACAGGCTTCACCGAAAGTCTGTATAAAACCATATGCTTTGATCAGCTCATCAAATCGTATATTCCAACTCCGAGATGCTTGCATCAGTCCATAGACGGATCGCTGGAGCTTGCACACTTTGTTAGCACCTTTAGGATCGACAAAACCTTCTGGTTGCATCATATACAACTCTTCTTTATGATATCCATTAAGGAATGCAGTTTTGACGTCCATTTGCCAGATTTCATAATCATAAAATGCGGCAATTGCTAACATGATCCACACGGACTTAAGCATCGCTACGGGTGAGAAAGTCTCATCGTAGTCAACTCCTTGAATTTGTCGAAAACCTTTTGCGACAAGTCGAGCTTTATAGACAATAACATTACCATCAACGTCAGTCTTCTTCTTGAAGATCCATTTATTCTCTACGGCTTGCCGATCATCGGGCAAATCCACCAAAGTCCACACTTTGTTCTCATACATGGATCCTATCTCAGATTTCATGGCCTCAAGCCATCTGTCGGAATCTGGGCTCATCATAGCTTCGTCATAGTTCGTAGGTTCGCCTTGGCCTAGTAACATGACTTCCAGTACAGGATTCCCGTACCACTCTGGTGTGGATCGTGTTCTGGTTGACCTACGAGGTTCTGTAGTAACTTGATCCAAACTTTCATGATCATCATCATTAGCTTCCTCTCTAGCTGGTGTAGGCATCACGGGAACGGTTTTCTCTGATGTGCTACTTTCCAATTCGAGAGAAGGTACAATTACCTCATCAAGTTCTACTTTCCTCCCACTCACTTCTTTCGAGGGAAACTCCTTCTCTAGAAAGGTTCCATTCTTGGCAACAAAGATCTTGCCTTCGGATTTGTGGTAGAAGGTGTACCCAATTGTTTCCTTAGGGTATCCTATGAAGACGCACTTCTCCGATTTGGGTTCGAGCTTATCAGGCTGAAGCCTTTTGACATAAGTGTCGCAACCCCAAACTTTAAGAAACGACAGCTTAGGTTTCTTGCCAAACCACAGTTCATATGGTGTCGTCTCAACAGATTTAGATGGTGCCCTATTTAACATGAATGCAGCTGTCTCTAATGCATAACCCCAAAACGGTAGTGGTAAATCGGTAAGAGACATTATAGATCCCACCATATCTAATAAAGTACGGTTACGATGTTCGGACACACCATTACGCTGTGGTGTTCCAGGTGGCGTGAGTTGTGAAACTATTCCACATTGTTTTAAATGAAGGCCAAACTCATAACTGAAATATTCGCCTCCGCGATCAGATCGTAGAAACTTTATTTTCTTGTTACGATGATTCTCCACTTCATTATGAAATTCTTTGAACTTTTCAAATGTTTCAGATTTGTGTTTCATTAAGTAGATATACCCATATCTGCTCAAATCATCTGTGAAGGTCAGAAAATAACGATACCCGCCGCGTGCCTCAACACTCATCGGACCGCATACATCGGTATGTATTATTTCCAATAAGCCATTAGCTCACTCCATTGTTTCGGAGAATGGAGTTTTAGTCATGTTGCCCATGAGGCATGGTTCGCAAGTATCAAATGATTCATAATCAAGTGATTCCAAAAGCCCATCTGCATGGAGTTTCTTCATGCGCTTTACACCAATATGACCTAAACGGCAGTGCCACAAATATGTTGCACTATCATTATCAACTTTGCATCTTTTGGCATCAATATTATGAATATGTGTATCACTACAATCGAGATTCAACAAAAATAGACCACTCTTCAAGGGTGCATGACCATAAAAGATATTACTCATATAAATAGAACAACCATTATTCTCTGATTTAAATGAATAACCGTCTCACACTAAACAAGATCCAGATATAATGTTCATGCTCAACGCTGGCACCAAATAACAATTATTCAGGTCTAAAACTAATCCCGATGGTAGATGTAGAGGTAGCGTGCCGACGGCGATCACATCGACCTTGGAACCATTCCCGACGCGCATCGTCACCTCGTCCTTAGCCAATCTCCGTTTAATCTGTAGCTCCTGTTTCGAGTTACAAATATGAGCAACCGAACCAGTATCAAATACCCAGGTGCTACTACGAGCATTAGTAAGGCACACATCAATAACATGTATATCAAATATACCTTTGTTCACTTTGCCATCCTTCTTATCCACCAAATACTTGGGGCAATTCCGCTTCTAGTGACCAGTTCCTTTGCAGTAGAAGCACTCAGTTTCAGGCTTGGGTCCAGCTTTGGGCTTCTTACCGGGAGTGGCAACTTTCTTGCCATTCTTCTTGAAGTTCCCTTTCTTTCCCTTGCCCTTTTTCTTGAAACTAGTGATCTTGTTAACCATCAACACTTGATGCTCCTTCTTGATTTCTACCTCCGCGGCCTTAAGCATTGCGAAGAGCCCAGGAATTGTTTTGTTCATCCCTTGCATATTATAGTTCATCACGAAGCCTTTGTAGCTTGGTGGCAGTGATTGAAGAACTCTGTCAATGACACAATCAACTAGAAGATCAACTCCTAGCTGAGTCAAGTGATTATAATACCCAGACATTTTGAGTATGTGTTCACTGACAGAACTGTTCTCCTCCATCTTGCAGCTATAGAACTTGTTGGAGATTTCATATCTCTCAACTCGGGCATTTGCTTGAAGCCGTAAAGCATGGCACACTAAACTATCGAGTAGTCATCAGATCGAGCTTGCCAAATGTTCAAAACATCAGCTTCTGCTCCTGCAGCACGCCTTTCACCTAGCAGTGCATCAAGGACATAATTCTTCTGTGCAGCAATGAGGATAATCCTCAAGTTACGGACCCAGTCCGTGTAGTTGCTACCATCATCTTTCAACTTAGCTTTCTCTAGGAACACATTAAAATTCAAGCGAACAGTAGCACGGGCCATTGATCTACAACATAGATATGCAAATACTATCAGGACTAAGTTCATGATAAATTAAGTTCAATTAATCAAATTACTTAAGAACTCCCACTTAAATAGACATCCCTCAAGTCATCTAAGTGATACATGATCCAAATCAACTAACCCATGTCCGATCATCACGTGAGATGGGGTAGTCATCAATGGTGAACATCTCTATGTTGATCATATCTACTATATGATTCACGTTCGATCTTCGATCTCCAGTGTTCCGAGGCCATGTCTGTACATGCTAGGCTCGTCAAGTTTAACCCAAGTATTCTGCATGTGTAAAACTGTCTTACACCCGTTGTATGTGAACATAGAGTCTATCACACCCGATCATCACGTGGTGTCTCAACACGACGAACTGTAGCAACGGTGCATACTCAGGGAGAACACTTTTACCTTGAAATTTAGTGAAGGGATCATCTTATAATGCTACCACTGTTCTAAGCAAAATAAGATGCATAAAAGATAAACATCACATGCAATCAAAATATGTGACATGATATGGCCATCATCATCTTGTGCTTTTGATCTCCATCTCCGAAGCATCGTCATGATATCCATCGTCATCGGCTCGACACCTTGATCTCCATCGTTGCGTCGTGGTCGTCTCGCCAACTATTGCTTCTACAACTATTGCTAACGCATAGCGATAAAGTAAAGCAATTACATGGAGTTTGCATTTCATACAATAAAGAGACAACCATAAGGCTCCTGCCGGTTGCCGATAACTTACAAAACATGATCATCTCATACAATAACGTATATCACATCATCTCTTGACCATATTACATCACAACATGCCCTGCAAAAACAAGTTAGATGTCCTCTACTTTGTTGTTGCATGTTTTACGTGGCTGCTACAGGCTTCTAGCAAGAACCGTTCTTACCTACGGCAAAAAACCACAATGGTGAATTATCAAGTTTGCTGTTTTAACCTTCTTCAAGGACCGGCCGCAGTCAAATTCGATTGAACTAAAGTAGGAGAAACAGACACCCGCCAGCCACCTTTATGCAAAACAAGTTGCATGTCAGTCGGTGGAACCAGTCTCATGTACGTGGACATGTAAGGTTGGTCCGGGCTGCTTCATCCCACAATGCCGCCGAATCAAAATAAGACGTTGGTGGTAAGCAGTATGAACATCACCGCCCACAACTTCTTTGTGTTCTACTCGTGCATATCATCTACGCATAGACCTGGCTCTGATGCCACTGTTGGGAATCGTTGCATAGAAAACAAAAATTTTCCTATGCACACACAATGATCTAACCATGGAGATGCATAGCAACATGGGGGAGAGTGTGTCTATGTACCCTCGTAGACCGTAAGCGGAAGTGTTTCACAACGCGGTTGATGTAGTCGAACTTCTTCGCACTTCAACCGATCAAGTACCGAACACACGGCACCTCCGCGTTCTGCACATGTTCAGCTCGGTGATGTCCCTCGCCTTCTTGATCCAGCAAGACGTCGAGGTAGTAGATTAGTTCCGTCAGCACGACGGCGTGGTGACGGTGATGGTGAAGTGATCTCCACAGGGCTTCACCTAAGCACTACGAAAATATGACCGGGGGTGTAAACTGTGGAGGGGGGTGTCGCACACGGCTAGGCAGTTGTCTCAGGTGTGCTAGGCGCCCCCTCCCACATATATATAGGTGGGAGGGGGAGGGGAGAGGCCAGGGCGCGCCTAGGGCTGGCCGCCGGCCCCTAGGGACCCTGCCTTGCCCTGCGCCCCCCCCTACCATGTTTTCCCAAGGGCGAAGGAAAGAGGGGGGGGGGGAGGGAAGGAAGGGGGAATCCTATTCCACTCTTTCCTTTCCCTTCCCCTCTTTCCTTCTCCTCCTAGGCCGGCCCATATAGGGGGCGCACCAGCCCCTTGTGGCTGGTGCGATTCCCCTCTTGGCCCATAAGGCCCATATCTTTTGCCGGGGGTGCCCAGAGCCCCTTCCGGTGACCCGATAAGTACCCGGTGACCCCCAAAACACTTCCGGTGTCCGAATACCATCGTACTATATATCAATCTTTACCTCTCGACCATTTTGAGACTGCTCGTCATGTCCGTGATCTTTTCCGTGACTCCGAACAACATTCGGTCACCAAATCACCTAACTCATATAATACTATATCGTCAACGAACGTTAAGCGGGCGGACCCTACGGGTTCGAGAACTATGTAGACATGACCGAGACACCTCTCCGGTCAATAACCAATAGCAGAACCTGGATGCCCATATTGGCTCCTACATATTCTACGAAGATCTTTATCGGTCGAACCGTTATGACAACATACGTAATTCCCTTTGTCCATCAGTATGTTACTTGCCCGGGATTCGATCGTCGGTATCTTCATACCTAGTTCAATCTCATTACCGGCAAGTCTCTTTACTTGTTCCATAATACATCACCTCGTGACTAACTCCTTAGTTGTTTGCTTGCAAGCTTATGATGTGTATTACCGAGAGGGCCCAGAGATACCTCTCCGATACTCGGAGTGACAAATCCTAATCTCGATCTATGCCAACTCAACAAATACCTTTGGAGATACCTATAGAGCATATTTATAATCACCCAGTTACGTTGTGACGTTTTATAGCACACAAGGCATTCCTGCGGTATCCGGGAGTTGCATAATCCCATAGTCAAAGGAATATGTATTTGACATGAAGAAAGCAATAGCAATAAAACTGAACGATCATTATGCTAAGCTAACGGATGGGTCTTGTCCATCATATCATTCTCCTAATGATGTGATCCCGTTATCAAATGACAACTCATGTACATGGTTAGGAAACCATAACCATCTTTGATCAACGAGCTAGTCAAGTAGAGGCTCACTAGGGACACGGTGTTTGTTTATGTATTCACACATGTATTTAGGTTTCCGATCAATACAATTCTAGCATGTATAATAAACCTTTATCATGAATAAGAAATATAAAATAACAACTTTATTATTGCCTCTAGGGCATATTTCCTTCATAGGCATCACGTCCGTGTCAAGTAGACCGAAACGTGTCTGCATCTACTACTATTACTCCACACATCGACCGACTCCTGCCTGCATCTAGAGTATTAAGTTCAAGAGAACAGAGTAACGCATTAAGTAAGATGACATGATGTAGATGGATAAACTCAAGCAATATGATGAAAACCCCATCTTTTATCCTTGATGGCAACAATAAAATACGTGCCTCGCTACCCCTACTATGTCACTGGGTGAGGACACCACAAGATTGAACCCAAAACTAAGCACCTCTCCCATTGCAAGAAATACCAATCTAGTTGGACAAACCAAACCGATAATTTGAAGAGAAATACAAAGATATCAAATCATGCATATAAGAATTCAGAGAAGATTCAAATAATATTCATAGATAATCTGATCATAAATCCACAATTCATCGGATCTCGACAAACACACCGCAAAAAAATATTACATCGGATAGAACTCAAGAATATCGAGGAGAACATGGTATTGAAGATCATAGAGAGAGAACAAGCCATCTAGCTACTAGCTATGGACCTGTAGGTCTGAGGTAAACTACTCACGCTTCATCGGAAGGGAAACAGGGTTTATGTAGATGCCCTCCATGATCGAATCCCCCTTCGGCAGATCACCGGAAAAGGCCCCAAGATGGGATCTCACGGGAACAGAGGCTTGCGGCGGTGAAAAAGTATTTTTGTGGATGCCTCTGATGGTTTGGGAATATATGGGAATTTATAGGCCGAAGATTAGAGTTAGAGGAGCTCTGAGGGACCCACAAGGCAGGGGGCGCCCCCCCTAGGGCGCGCCCAGCACCCTTGCCGTCACCTCGGGACTCCTTTTCCTTGGTCTCCAAGTCCTACGTGTGTCTTCTGGTCCAAGAAAAATCATCGTAAAGTTTTATTCCGTTTGGACTCCGTTTGATATTCCTTTTCTGTGAAACTCAAAAACAAGGAAAAAAACAGAAACTGGCACTAGGCTCTGGGTTAATAGGTTAGTCCCGAAAATAATATAAAATAGCATATTAATGCATATAAAATATCAAAAACAGATAATATAATAGCATGGAACAATAAAAAATTATAGATACGTTAGAGACGTATCAAGCATCCCCAAGCTTAATTCCTGCTCGTCCTCGAGTAGGTAAATGATAAAAACAGAATTTTTTATGTGGAATGCTACCTAACATATTTATCAATGTAATTTTATTTATTGTGGCATGAATATTAAGATCCATAAGATTAAAAACAAAAGTTTAATATTAACATAAAAACAATAATACTTCAAGCATACTAACAATGCAATCATGTCTTCTCAAAATAACATGGCCAAAGAAAGTTATCCCTATAAAATCATATAGTCTAGCTATGCTCCATCTTCATCACACAAAGTATTAAATCATGCACAACCCCGATGACAAGCCAAGCAATTGTTTCATACTTTTGATGTTCTCAAACTTTTTCAACCTATACGCAATACATGAGCGTGAGCCATGGATATAGCACTATAGGTGGAATAGAATATGGTGGTTGTGGAGAAGACAAAAAGAAGGAGATAGTCTCACATCAACTAGGCTTATCAACATGCTATGGAGATGCCCATCAATAGATATCAATGTGAGTGAGCAGGGGTTGCCATGCAACGGATGCACTAGAGCTATAAGTGTATGAAAGCAAAAAAGAAACTAAGTGGGTGTGCATGCAACTTGCTTGCTCACGAAGACCATCATTGGAATATACAAGCCAAGTTCTATAATGAAAAATTCCCACTAGTATATGAAAGTGACAATATAGGAGACTCTCTATCATGAAGATCATGGTGCTACTTTGAAGCACAAGTGTGGAAAAATGATAGTAGCATTGCCCCTTCTCTCTTTTCTCTCATTTTTTTATTTTGGGCTCTTTGGCCTCTCTTTTTTCTCTTTTTTTTCTTTTATTTTATTTTTCGTACGGAATCTCATCCCGACTTGTGGGGGAATCATAGTCTCCATCTTCCTTTCATCACATGGGACAATGCTCTAATAATGATGATCATCACACTTTTACTTACTTACAACTCGATACTTAGAAGAAAAGATGACTCTATATGAATGCCTCCGGCGGTGTACCGGGATGTGCAATGACTCAAGAGTGACATGTATAAAAAATATGAATGGTGGCTTTGCCACAAATACGATGTCAACTACATGATCATGCAAAGCAATATGACAATGATGAAGCGTGTCATAATAAACAGAACGGTGGAAGTTGCATGGCAATATATCTCGGAATGGTTATGGAAATGCCGTAATAGGTAGGTATGATGGCTGTTTTGAGGAAGGTATATGGTGGGTGTAATGCACCGTCGAAAGTTGCGCGGTACTAGAGAGGCTAGCAATGGTGGAAGGGTGAGAGTGCGTATAATCCATGGACTCAACATTAGTCTAAAGAACTCACATACTTATTGCAAAACTCTATTAGCTATCGAAACAAAGTACCACACGCATGCTCCTAGGGGGATAGATTGGTAGGAAAAGACCATCGCTCGTCCCTGACCGCCACTCATAAGGAAGACAATCAATAAATAAATCATGCTCATACTTCATCACATAACGGTTCACCATACGTGCATGCTACGGGAATCACAAACTTTAACACAAGTATTTCTACCAATCCACAATTACTCACTAGCATGACTCTAATATCACCATCTTTATATCTCAAAACAATATGCAAGGAATCAAACTTCTCATAGTATTCAATGCACTTAATATGATTTTTTTATTATATCCCTCTTGGATGCCCATCATATTAGGACTAAATTCATAAACTAAGCAAATTACCATGCTGTTTAGAGACTCTAAAAATAATATAAGTGAAGCAAGAGAGTTCAACAATTTTTATAAAATAAAACCACCACCGTGCTCTAAAAAGATATAAGTGGAGCACTAGAGCATATTGCCTAGCTCAAAAGATATAAGTGAAGCACATAGAGTATTCTAATAAATTCACGATTAATGCGTGTCCCTCTCAAAAGGTGTGTACAACAAGGATGATTGTGGAAAAATAAAAAGTAAAGACTCATATCATACAAGACGCTCCAAGCAAAACACATATCATGTGATGAATAAAAATATAGCCTCAAGTAAATTTACCGATGGATTGAAGACGAAAGAGGGGATGCCTTCTCAGGGGCATCCCCAAGCTTAGGCTCTTGGTTGTCCTTGAATATTACCTTGGGGTTCCTTGGGTATCCCCAAGCTTAGGCTCTTTCCACTCCTTATTCCATAGTCCATCAAATCTTTACCCAAAACTTGAAAACTTCACAACACAAAACTCAACAGAAAACTCATAAGATCCGTTAGTATAAGAAAAACAAATCACCACTTTGGTACTGTTGTGAACTAATTCTTTATTTATATTGGTGTAATAGCTACTGTATTCCAACTTTTCCATGGTTCATACGCCCCGATACTACCCATAGATTCATCAAAATAAGCAAATAACACAAAGAAAACAGAATCTGTCAAAAACAGAACAGTCTGTAAATATCCGAATTGTTCTAATACTTCTGTAACTCAAAAAATTCTGAAACATTAGTAAAACGTAGAATATTTGTATATAAATCTTGTGTAAAAAATTCAGAGTTTTTCGTCGCTTGTGTTAATTATTAAAATTCTACAACTGGACGCAAAAGTTTCTGTTTTTCAGCAAGATCAAATCAACTATCACCGTAAGCCATCCCAAAGGTCTTACTTGGCTCAAACACTAATTAAAACACCAAAACACAATTACTACAGATGTAATAATGTATATTTTTTTCAAGAACATAATCAAAACAAAAAAAATAACAATAAAATTGGGTTGCCTCCCAACAAGCTCTTTCTTTATAGCCATTAAGATAGGCTTGAGATTTTTAATGATGCTCACATGAAAGACAAGGATTGAAGCACAAAGAGAGAATCATAAGACATGTAAACAACACATTTAAGTCTAACATACTTCCTATTCATAGGCATTTTATAAGAAAACAAATCATCAAGGCAAGCAAAAACTACCATATGCAAGGAAGACGAAAGAAACAATAACATCTCAACATAACGAGAGGTAATTTAGTAACATGAAAATTGCTACAACCATATTTTACTCTCTCATAATAATTACATGTAGGATCATAATCAAATTCAACAATATAGCTATCACATAAAATATTCTCTTCATGATCCACATGCATGCAAAGTTGACACACTTCCAAAATAGTGGGATTATCATCAAATAAAGTCATGACCTCTCCAAGCCCACTTTTATAAAAAAATTCATAAGATTGATCATTCTCCAAGGTAGTGGGATCATTATTACCTAGAGTTTACACTCTTCCAAAACCACTTTCAATGTTATTGCAACTATATTCATCATGAGGCTTAAATAAATTTTCAAGATCATAAGAACAATCACCCCAATCATGATCATTGCAACAAGTGGTGGATATATCAAAATTAGCATCCCCAAGCTTGGGGTTTTATATATTATTAGCACACTTGACATTAATAGGATTTATAATAACACCATTGCAATCATGCTTTTTATTCAAGGAGCTATCGTGAATTACTTCATAAATTTCTTCTTTTAACACTTCATCACAATTTTCAGATTCATGAATTTCAAGCAAAACTTCATAAAGATAATCTAGTGCACACAACTCACTAGCAATTGGTTCATCATAATTGGATCTCTTAAAAAGATTAGCAAGCAGATGAGGATCCAAGACCCCCTTTTTTTATTTTCAATAAATACACAATTGTTCCAAGCGAACAAGCAAACAAACCAAGTAAGACATAAAGGCAAACGGAAAGAAGGCAAATAAAAAGGCAAATATTTTTGTGTTTTTCTAAAAATGTTTTAGAAGTGGGGAAGAGGAAAACGAGAGGTAAATGCCGAATAATGTAATGCAAGAGATGAGATTTTATGATGCGTACTTGGTAGGCTTGATGTAGACCTCCTCGGCAACGGTGCCAGAAATTCTTCCTGCTACTTCTTGAGCTTGCGTTGTTTTTTTACTTGAAGAGGAAAGGGTGATGCAGCAAAGTAGAGATAAGTATTTTCCTCAGTTAGAGAACCAAGGTATCAATCTAGTAGGAGGCACAGGCAAGTCTCCAATCTATGCACCTACACAAACAATCAAACACTTGCACCCAACGCGATAAAGGGGTTGTCAATCCCTTCACGGTCAATTGTAATGGTGAGATCTGATAGAGATAGATATAAAAGATTACTAAAACGTAAAATAAAATAAAAGTAAATAAATTGCAGCAAGATATTTTTGGTATTTTTGGTTTATAGATCTGAAAATATATAAGGGAAAATAGACCTGGGGGCCATAGGTTTCACTAGAGGCTTCTCTCTTGAAGGAAAATAATACGGTGTGTGAACAAATTACTGTCGAGCAATTGATAGAAAAGCACAAAGTTATGACGATATCCAAGGCAATGATTATGTATATAGGCATCACGTCCGTGTCAAGTAGACCGAAATGATTCTGCATCTACTACTATTACTTCACACATCGACCGACTCCTGCCTGCATCTAGAGTATTAAGTTCAAGAGAACAGAGTAACGCATTAAGTAAGATGACATGATGTAGATGGATAAACTCAAGCAATATGATGAAAACCCCATCTTTTTATCCTTTATGGCAATAATACAATACGTGCCTCGCTACCCCTACTATGTCACTGGGTGAGGACACCGCAAGATTAAACCCAAAACTAAGCACCTCTCCCATTGCAAGAAATACCAATCTAGTTGGCCAAACCAAACCGATAATTCAAAGAGAAATACAAAGATATCAAATCATGCATATAAGAATTCAGAGAAGATTCAAATAATATTCATAGATAATCTGATCGTAAATCCACAATTCATCGGATCTCGATAAACACACCGCAAAAGAATATTACATCAGATAAAACTCCAAGAACATCGAGGAGAACATGGTATTGAAGATCATAGATCTAGCTACTAGTTATGGACCCGTAGGTCTGAGATAAACTACTCACGCTTCATCGGAAGGGCAATAGGGTTGATGTAGATTCCCTCCATGATCGATTCCCCCTCCGGCAGATCGCCGGAAAAGGCCCCAAGATGGGATCTCACGGGAACAGAGGCTTGCGGCGGCGGAAAAGTATTTTTGTGGATGCCCTGATGGTTTGGGAATATTTGGGAATTTATAGGCCAAAGATTAGGGTTAGAGGAGCTCCGAGGGACCCATAAGGCAGGGCGGCGCCCCCCTGGGGCGCGCCCTGCACCCTTGCCGTCGCCTCGGGACTCTTTTTCTTTGGTCTCCAAGTCCTACGTGTGTCTTCTGGTCCAAGAAAAATCATCGTAAAGTTTTATTCCGTTTGGACTCCGTTTGATATTCCTTTTCTGCGAAACTCAAAAACAAGGAAAAACAGAAACTGGCACTGGGCTCTGGGTTAACAGGTTAGTCCTAAAAATAATATAAAATAGCATATTAATGCATATAAAATATCCAAAACAGATAATATAATAGCATGGAACAATAAAAAATTATAGATACGTTGGAGACATATCAGCTCACGATCCTCACCCCGAAGGACGAAGCCGCGACGGCGATCAAACACTTCAAGGCCGGTGTGGAGGTGGAAACCGGGCGGAAACTGCGCCTGCTCTGCACGGATCGAGGTGGAGAGTTCACCTCTGCCACGTTCTCCACCTACTGCGCCGAGGAGTGCATGGGGTGCCAGCTCACGGCGCCCTACTCTCCACAGCAGAACGGGGTGGTGGAGCGGCGCAACCAAACGATCGTCGCCGCCGCAAGGAGCCTGATGAAGGCGAAGGGAGTTCCAGCACGGTTCTGGGCGGATGCCGTCACCACCGCCGTCTATCTCCTCAACAGGTCGCCGACGAAGAGCGTCGACGGCAGAACGCCCTACGAGGTATGGCATGCTCACAAACCTGATGTGAGCCACTTACGCGTCTTCGGCTGTGTTGCTCACCTCAAGGTGGTGAAGCCGCACGCAGCGAAGCTGGACGACCGCAGCACCCCCATGGTCTTCCTTGGATACGAGCCAGGGACGGCGGCGTATCTTGTCTACAACCCAGCCCGCAACCGTGTGCACGTCTCTCATGACGTGATCGACGAGTGTGGAGAGTGGGACTGGGAGGCGAACGAAGCTGCGCCGGCGGGCGTGGAGTTCACCATCGACACCTTCTCCTACACGGTGACACGAACGACGATGCGCCCATCACCAAGCGCAGAGCCTGACGCAGCTGCAACACCGCCAGAGGAGAATGCTGCCACAGCAGCACCGGCGTCACAAGAGGGGAGCGCGCGCAGTGCAAGCTCACCCAGCCCGCAGCGCGCCTCACCAACGAGTCTGGTCACCGCGGCCGAGGCTGACAGTGACACTGATGAGCTCCACGACGAGCCACAACGCCAGCATCATCGCATGACGACGCACGCTCGCGATGGGATTGTGCAGCCGAACCAGCAGTACGAGGATTACATCATGCTGGCTCACGAGGACGAGCTCTACCTTGGCGAGATCGTTGAACCCAAGACCTTTGCAGAGGCGGAGGAGGAGGGAGCGTGGCGCCGCGCCATGGACGAGGAGATGGTGGCAATCGTCGCCAACAAAACTTGGCGGCTCGTCGAACTGCCTGCAGGTCACAAAGCCATCGGGCTCAAGTGGGTGTACAAGCTTAAGCGCGACGCGAACGGCAACGTCCAGAAGCACAAGGCGCGCTTGGTGTCCAAGGGGTTCGTCCAGAGACAGGGCGTCAACTTCGAGGAGGTGTTCGCTCCCGTGGCGCGCCTCGAGTCCGTTCGCCTGCTGGTCGCTCTGGCCGCGCACGAGGGCTGGCATGTCCACCACATGGACGTGAAGAGCGCCTTCCTCAATGGCGATCTGAAGGAGGAGGTGTATGTGACGCAGCCACAGGGCTACGCCGTCGCTGGGGAAGAGCACAAGGTGCTCCGCCTGGACAAAGCTCTGTACGGGTCTAGGTGGTGGCCATGTTGAGTACGCCCTCTTAGTGAACGTGGGATGGCATGTTTGATCGAGCGGGGTGGTGGCGTGCAAACCGGACGGGCTGTTTGCGTTCTGATTGTAATAAGAAGGAGAAAACGGAGAAAAGCAGCAAGTTGTGCGTTGCGCAAAACCACTGTCTCGTCTTCAGATTTCATCGAGAGCCAGAGAGAACGAGTGCACGTAGCGGCTGCCTGACAATGTCGAGCAAGATTTGCGAAGGCGCGCTCTTTTGCCTGAACACTCTTGCGTTATGCTCATTCCAGATGACCCATGACACTAGCATGGTAATCGCTGCCTTTGCTTTTCTGTCGGTGGAGCCCGCGGTGCACGTGCTCGCCCACCAGGCCTGAACGGAGTCGAACAAGTGCCATGCTGACGTGTCCATGTCGTGGATGCGCAATTTCTGAATAGCCAGGTTTCAAAGCCTGAGAGTGAAGCGGCATCTGAAGAAAAGATGAGGGCCATATTCCTGCACCCGTCGGCACAAGGGGCAAGTGCCATAGTTAGGCCACCCATGACTGTGGCCCTAGGAGTGTTTGTGGTCCACCCATCATGGACCGTCCATGAGGGTTGCTTGCGCACGCCGTCTGGACAGATCGATGGCACCCAGAGCCCCCGAGAAGCCACAGCGGCACGCCACCGCAGGACGAACGGCCCGGAGGCGCTCTCACCCCTTGACGAGCCCCAAGAGGCGGGTACTCTAGAATCTTTTCTAGGAGTAATATATAATATTTTATTGTCACCTTCTCACCCTTTATTACTCCAACAAGTATCCACCATAGTTCTCGTTGCCCGGCACCCTCTTTTCCACACCCCTCATCCCATTCGGATCCAAGTGTTGTTGTGCCATCATCTTCACACTTTCCTCCTTTAGTGAATATTAGGGCCAATTCTTTTGGGCGGCTTAAAAAATAAGCTACCTCTCCCTAGCTTAAAAAATAAGTCGATCCCAGTATTTGTTGAGGCTTCTAACTTAGTAATCCCGTAACTAGATCAGAAATCTCAATGAATGAGAGAGACGACTTATGAGAAAAACTGAGGAGGAGGCGGCTTATTTTTTTAATCTGCCGAAAGAATTGTCCCTTGTTGTGGGTCACGTCCTCTCTAGTACCTACTTGAGTTCTCACACCCCTCGACCCTTTTAGCACCACCACCACCATTACATCATCCTCCTCTCTTACTCCACATAAGCGCACTATCCTCCACATCAGGTAAGTGGCACACTTGCATGCATTGTACACCGACTTGTTGCTTCTGCACACTGACCCGCCAACTATGCCTCTGTCTTCGGTCTTATTCCCCCCCACCTCCGCCCCCTCCCCTAAATCTTCTACTACGATGTCATCCCATTCTGCATCGCTCCGTCATCACATACATGCCTTCTTTGATTTTAGAGATTTACATCGTCGGGGGTGTTGGCAGATGAGGCCAGGAGGCCATAAAAGAAGTATGAGAGTAACTTTCTCACCCTATGTGGTATTTTTTGTTAGAAAATGTTTTTTATATTTTCTTTATGCTTAAGATTGGAGCAAATGACTCTTATTTTTCGCATGCTTATGGACCAGACAACAGTTTATACGAATGCTCTACATATGATAGCTCTTTTTTTTAGTATTTCCTATTATTTTTAAAACTGTAAATCTAATGATTTAGATGCAATAAGTTTCTCTGGATGAATTTTTAAGTGTACATGTAGAAAGTAGCTAAAATATCCGAATAGAGATAAATAAAATATACTTTGCCACATATTGGTATTTTGGAAAACTAAATGCTATATTGCCCATTTCTGCGGGAATCAGTTGCAATATATTTCAATGGGATTTGATTATGTGGAATATAAATATTTAAATTAATAACCTGTGAACAAAATTAAATTACATATGAGTTATTATGTTTGATTATGTGTAGTTGTACAATATTTATTGAATATAAATAGAATAACATAATGAAAAAGTTCATGCATGGTTGCATGTGTTGGTGGGTCTTTTTTCCATGCATGATTTCATGTTGAGGTGGGTCTTCTCTCATCCATAATTGTATGGTCATGTGGCATGCTTGCATGTGTGATAAATAAGTTAGTGAGGATATATACATGATTGGGTATAAAGACTTCAGTTCGTAGGTCTTTGGATTAACTGCATATTATTTTTTTCGCGCATCGGTTGGGACAGGTTAGAGCTGAGGCAGTGATAGATGTAGTGGCCCTGCTCTATTATCTCCTCCGTAACCTATTGTGGAAACACATCGGAACCGGCTCCTCTACTGTGCCGTTGGGCACAGCAGAGTGCCGTGCCTTCTTACGCCCCAGGGTGCACATGGATATGGCAGAAAGGCCTCACTCCATCCCCTAAAAAAAGGCCTCACACCTGGCCATAAAGTCTATCTTAACCAGCCCAGCCGTTCACCCGATGCATCACGCAGCTGCACAAGTCAACTAATTAAGGATTTGCCGCCGGGTCTCTGCTGTCCCCTCTCGTTAGGGTTTACCCTCCTCTCGGTGACGGCAATCTCGCCACCGTAGAGAACCGCTCTCCCCTCCCTCTATCCTCCCGCTAGTCTCCGTCGGGGCTCGTGGGGCCTCGCCGGCGGTGGGGGTTAGGGTTTTGGCTAGGGTACACACCGCTCGCGGGATCTGAAACCTCGAGCGAGAGATTTAATGGAAGGAGCGGCTTTGGGATCGGGCACCAAAGCAACCGATCTGGAGGCGATGATGGAGGAGTTGGGACTGAAGGAAGATGATCTCCAGGATGTGGTGGTAGAAGATGAGGAAATTCCGGAAGAGGCTACTAGATGGATGGCAATCGCCAGAGTCCACACGGAGAAAACCTACAGTCAGTACTGGTTCTTCAGGAACATGAGATCTGCTTGGGATCTGGCAAAGGAAGTGAAGATCAGACCATTAGAAGATAATCTGTACACACTGCAGTTCGGTTGCCTGGGCGACTGGGAATGGGTGATGGAGGAAGGGCCTTGGACGTTTAAAGGGAAAGCTGTGGTTTTAGCACATTATGATGGGATCACAAAGCCGTCCTCAATAGAGTTAAACAAAATTGACATATGGCTGTAGATTCATGATCTTCCGGATGGTTTCTACTCTAAGATCAAAGCTCTCTCGGCCACAGTGGGAGAGTTCATTTATGCCGAGCCCAAGTCGCAGGATTTTGAAGGAAATTTTGCCAGGGTCAGAGTTAAAATTGATGTTACAAAACCCCTCAAGAATGCAGTCTCGCTGGTTATAAAGAAGAAAGACACCTTCCAGAGGGTTATCTTTCAGGTGAAATATGAACGCCTTCCGGACTGGTGTGCTGTTTGCGGATATCTTGGGCACCTCTTCAAGGAATGTGGAGATGGAGTTCACCCACCTAAGGCCCTAGTCTTCAAGGATTTGAAAGCCACTTGGTTTAGAGGACCCGGGAGAGGCCCGGGAGAAGGTCGAGGGGCAGGAGAGAGCACTGGAGGAAGGGGAGGGCGCGGCAGAGGCCGGGGCCGGGGCCCGTCCCAACCCTATACCGCTGATGCTTACAATGACTTGGGCACTGAAGACCGTGACATTGATGTGACCATGGAAGATGGAGATAACAACAGGAAAAGAGGAGTCACGGCAGCCGAGCCAGTTCTTGGGACGACTGCAGGCGCTAATGGAAATACCAGCAAGCAACTGCTGCTGCCTCCTCCGGAGATACCACCAAGCCCTTCAACGGTGCAAGAACCAAAGAGGAACAAGCTGAGCTTGACAACAACTGAGAAAACCACCGGGAAGAACACGTTGATCACCAAAAACCTTGATGCGCGTTTGGCGGGCTCCCAAGTGGGGTCGCGCCACGCGCAATGAGTCTCCTATGCTGGAACTGCCACGGAGCTGGCAAACCCGCGACAGTTCAGGAGCTTCGTGATCTCACGAGGCAGTTTGCCCCCTCTGTCTTATGTATCTTGGAAACCCAAATAGAGGGAAGTAGAGTTGAAAGCTTGGTTGGTTCCTTAGGTTTTAATAAAAGTTTTGCTGTAAGCAGTTCTGGTAGAAGTGGTGGTCTAGGAATTTTTTGGAATGAAGAAATAAACCTCGAGATTGTTGGTTACTCGCAGTACCACATTGATGCAATAATTGATGACCTTGTGGATGTCAAAACAAGGGTCACTTTTGTCTATGGTGAAGCTCAAGTTAACGAGCGATACAAGACTTGGGATACGCTTAGGGGAATCGTAGGAACAAACAATATACCCTGGCTTGTCCTAGGAGACTTTAACGAGGTGCTGCATGCACACGAACACAATGGAGTTGGCAACAGGAGCCAAGCGCAAATGGATGCGTTCAGGGACGCTTTGGATACATGTGGCCTAGCTGATATAGGCTACGCTGGAAACGTATGGACTTTGAAAAAAAGTGACAGGAGGGACATATACAAGAGTGAGGCTGCACAGAGGAGTAGCTAACCCGGCGTGGTCACTTGCTTTCCCAACAGCAGTGCTTGAACACAAACAGGCAGCAACCAACGATCACGTACCAATTTACGTGAAGTACGTGCATGAGGAGCCATGCAGGCGGGCCCCCCGATCATTTAAATACGAGCTAGCTTGCGAGCGGGATCCGGGCCTCGCTCCATTGGTGGAAAATGCATGGATCAGCGGCCAAAGCGAGTCAGTCCAGGAGATAAGCGACAAGCTGCTGTCGCTATCGACCGACCTGTCCACCTGGGACCGGCAGCACTTCGGGAACGTGCGGCGGGAGATCCAACACATGCAGAAAGAGCTACAGGAGCTGCGCGCGATCCCAAATCGATCCGGTCCAAATCACCTGGAAATTAAATTAATTGACAGGCTGACCGAACTGTACCACAGAGAGGAAATTTTGTGGCGTCAGCGAGGTCGGCTGGAGTGGCTAAAGCATGGCGACAAGATACATATTTTTTCCACTTGAGGGCAAGTCGGCCCAGGAGGAAAAATCAAATAAAATCCCTACAACGACCGGATGGACAAATGACTGACAATCCAGTGGAGATGGAGAACATGACTAATGCTTTTTACCAGCAGCTCTATACTTCGGAAGGGGTTCATGATATGGACCAGGTCTTAGATACAGTCCCGGTAAAAGTGACACAAGCGATGAACGATGTGCTAAATGCTCCATATAGTCAGAAAGAGGTAAAAACAACACTTTTTCAAATGTACCCAGTGAAGGCGCCAGGCCCAGATGGCTACCCTGCACATTTTTTCCAGCATCATTGGGACATTTGTGGTGATGATGTCACAAGGGCGGTTCTGAGGATTGTTGAAGGTACTGAGTCGGCGGAGTGTATTAATGACACAATTATCGTGCTTATCCCGAAGGTAAAAAATCCTAAACTCCTCTCTCAGTTCCGTCCTATCAGCCTGTGTAATGTGTCGTACAAGATTGCCTCGAAAGTTATTTCTAACAGATTAAAGTTAGTTCTTCCTGATATCATCTCAGAGGAGCAGTCTGCGTTTGTTCCGGGCAGATTAATAACTGACAACATCATTACAGCCTATGAGTGCCTTCATTTTATGAAGAGGAATAAGGCAAAGAAACACCAATCCTGTGCTCTAAAGCTTGACATGATGAAAGCCTATGATAGAGTGGAATGGGATTATTTACAGGCGATAATGCTTAAACTGGGCTTCTCTGAAAGATGGGTCCAAATAGTGATGAGCCTGGTGACAACTGTCAAATTTTCTGTGTTGTTCAATGGAAAGAAACTGCAACAATTTATACCTTCAAGAGAAATCAGACAAGGGGACCCAATATCTCCATACTTGTTCTTGATAGCAGCAGAGGGCCTGTCGTGCCTTCTAAAATCAAAAAGTGAGTCATCCAACTTGCATGGTCTACAGGTAGCACCTTCGGCGCCGCCGGTGAACCATCTTTTTTTCGCTGATGACAGCCTGCTATTCTTCAAGGCAAACGGTGGTGGAGCCAATGAGGTGTACCATGTTCTGAACACTTACTGTCAGGCAACAGGTCAACGTATCAACTATTCCAAATCGTCAATATATTTCAGCAAGGGAGTTCCAGATTCGATCAGGCAGGAAATCAAAGAAACACTAAACGTCCCCAACGAAACCCTCAATGAGAAGTACTTGGGGATGCCGTCTGACATTGGTTCCTCTAAGAACGGTTCGTTCAAGTATCTGAAGGACCGGCTTTGGGGAAAGGTGCAGGGATGGATAGAGCGCACTATGTCCACAGTAGGGAAAGAAGTTCTTGTTAAATCTGTGGCACAAGCAGTCCCAGTCTTTTCGATGTCTTGTTTCAAGCTACCACGGGGCCTTTGTGAACACCTAAACAAGCTGATAAGAAAGTTTTGGTGGGGGAGTAAAGAAGGCAAAAGGAAGCCTCATTGGGTTTCTTGGAAAACAATGACCCAACCGAAGGGAATGGGAGGTCTAGGCTTCAAGGACTTCGAACTCTTCAATCTTGCAATGCTCGCTAAGCAAGCATGGCGTCTGCTTCAAACTCCTCACTCGCTAAGCGCTCGAGTGCTAAAGAGTGTCTATTATCCAAACACAGATATCCTGCAGGCTGAGTTGGGAAATCACCCAAGCCAGATTTGGCGGTCCATCATTGAGGGTAGAGATATCTTGAAACAGGGCCTGGTTAGGCGGATTGGAAACGGAGAAACCACGGAAATATGGAATCACAATTGGCTGCTAGAGAAGAGCCTTTTAGACCATATGGTTGCCGCATTCTGAATCCACCAACAAGAGTCTCAGAGCTGATAACGAGAGCGACAGCGTAATGGGATAGACAACTGATCCAAGCTACATTCTTGCCAATGGATGCTCAGGTGATCCTTGGAATCCCGCTGTGCACTCGAAACATAGCTGACTTTTGGGCATGGCACTATGAGAAACAGGGGACTTTCACGGTCAAGTCGGCGTATAAGATGTTGGTGGCCACGAGGGCACGACGTGAAGCATGGCTAGAAGGAGCTGCGGGCCCTTCTAACGCAAGGGCGGAGGAGAGCTCATGGAAATCGCTGTGGAAGACTGAAGTCCCAGGGAAAATTCGAATGTTCTTATGGAGGCTTTCAAAACACTCGCTCCCAACAAACGATATTAGAGCACATCGTCACATGTCTGATTCCAACCTATGCGGTATATGTGGGATACGCGACTCATGGCGTCACTCCCGTTTGGAATGCACAACATCGAGAAGTGTTTGGGCATTGGCTAATGTGGAGGTAACACATAAAATCACAACAAATAATGAGCCGCCAGCCAAACAGTGGCTGTTTACATTGATGGAGATGTTAACTCATGAAGAATTTGTCGACATGGCCGTTACACTATGGGCGATATGGCATGCTCGTCGAAAGGCAATACATGAAGCTATCTTTCAAAGCCCCCAAGCGACCCACAGTTTCATTGATAGGTTCCTCAAAGACCTGTCCCTGATTAACACTAAACCAAGTGCTCCGGCCCGGAATGTTACATCCCATCAAGCAAACCCGAAGTCAAAAAGGCCCCCTGCTGGATATTGCAAGATCCACGTGGATGGGGGAGTGCTAGGAAGAAGAGGAGGATTAGCAGCTGCGGTTTGTAGAGATGCGGAAGGAAATTTCTTGGGCAGCTCGGCCCTAGTCTTAGAAGGAGTAATTGACCCGGCCACACTTGAGGCGATAGCATGTCGCGAAGCCCTAGCACTTGCTGAAGATTTACATATACAACAATTTTTTGTAGCATCCGATTGCCAGCAAGTCATCTCAGACATTCATAGGGGCGCAAGAGGAGCATACGGGGCGATCATTAGCGAGATTAATGTTCATGCGGCAGCTCTCCAATGTACTTTTTCTTTTGAGTCCCGTGCTGTGAATTATGAAGCACATAGCCTAGCTAAATTTGCTTTCTCTAGAGGTCCGGATCGCCACGTTTGGTTTGGCGCCCCCACGACCTGAGACGTATCCCACTCCATGTGGATTTTGATGAATAAATCAGGTTTTTACCCCTAAAAAAAACTAATTAAGGATTTATCCCCTAGAAAACTAATTAACGACTAGTCGTAAACCCGTGCATCGCACGGGCTAGCCTATTAAGGTTGGTAACTTTGTATAAATTTAAATAAATTATATAATTAACCTATTATTAGTTGAAAATTGCTTTGCAATTAATTAATCATTTTATTGATGGGGCAAATATAAGCTTTCATGTAAGGTGCGGCACAATTTTTTGCATACCCATTTTTTGAGCACATACGATGGATTTAGAGCCATTCTTAAACAATGTTGGTCAATTTAGAAATTGGTGTATTCATTTATTTCACATCAGGGAATAATCCATAAAACAATATGATTCCTTACTTAGTTTTCCCTTTATTTATGATTGTTGTCATCCATCTCGATCAGTGCTTAACTTTGCCACTTCAGGTCCACTTGTTGCCGGTTCAATAGTGCCAATTGTTTCCAAATCCCATCTCCTCTATCTATGAACATATAATTTAATTGGCCCGTACCTTTTGAATATACCCGTTCATTTCCGAGGTGTCCCCACACCCGGGCGAACTCCCTTTGCAAGTCTATGATGTGTTGTTTGCATCCATATCACATTGCACAGGAGATGGGTGGAAGGTGTCCTGGAGAGATGATTGTACATGAGTCATCAAGGTGATTGCTGGATTTTTTATTTAAAATTTTATATTAGTTTTGAGTCAGCCAAACGAAATTAGTGATTTGTAATGTATTTGTTATATGTGTTGTTATTCGGTTGTTGGCATTATATTTTTGTCATATACATGTATGATTGTTCCTTTGTTTTAGGCATGTAAATTATATGCGTAAACACATATTGGAAATTTGTTTTTTCACAATGCTAAGAGTTCCTGTTACAAACATGTACTGCATCAATCAAATTCAAGCAAAGTAAAGAATGAAAAGAGAAACATGTTGATTGTACAGTTTCTACAGACGACATCCAGAGATTTTACTTCAAGAAAGCCTATGAAAAGAAGGGAGGTATCCAACTGAGAACTTCTGCCCCAAGCAATATATATATTTATATTTATATAACTTAAAAAATAATTAATTGATAAATAATAAAGAACCTATGCTAGTAGTAGTACTAAAAGAATGGAACGAAAGGGAAATTATAAATAGTATAGTCAAGTAGACGGTTAATCTAACAAAACTTAGAAACAATTATTCTTTTAACAACTGAAATAAGTATTATGTCCGCACTCATTCTGGTACATTATGACACTGATGATGCACAAATAAAGATAAAAGTATTAAAAGAATCGTTCCAACTTTACGCATGGTTGTTGTCCCCAAACGGAATACGACACTATTTCTTAAAAACGAAAGAAACAGAATACTGCACTATTCGGTACAAACGTAAGAAACATAACACTGCATTAATATGTCAGAAAGGAAAAACTCAATACTACAGTAATTAGTTTTAAGAAAACTCGAGAAAAAAGAGAATGACAACATGTACAGTGAAACATCATGTAGCATCCTGAGCACTCTCAGTATTCAAAGCAAGAAAATTTCTCCTTCAAGAGATCAGCATTGGCTTCGCATGCAGTTGTTATCACTCATGTGATGAATGCAGAACCAAGCATGCACTTCGGTCTACTAAGCTGGAAGTTGGACGCCATGACTGGTTCTGCCCTACAACCTTGATGGACTACGCCAGAGGCGCGGATCAGGAAGCTCTTCTACACAACTTTCTATGCATGTATGTTAAGGTCAAAGCAGGAGAAACATATGGGAGCGTTCTGAAGTCTGAATAGGCTAGTACCATGTGCATTATCCCATAAAATTGTATATCTTGGTGGCAAATCTATAAATTGTATAAGTAGTAACCTTAGAGGAAAATTACAGAAGAATTCTGGTAGTTTCATACCTTCCACATGGCAAGAACGAATATGATAAAAAGGAATAACCTTAGGTAGATTGAATATTTGAAAATTGGACCAAGTTTGAGGAACCGGCAGGAGCACTGCCTTTTTCTTATAGAAGGGATGGCGAAAGGACACAATTTACAGAGGGGCGAGCGTTTTTAGGGAACGTCGCAGAAACCGCAAAAGACCGACCTCGTAACTAGCTTAGCCAATGCCCGCGATAGGCAGCCATCCAGCAAACTCCACGTCTCGCTGATTAATTGCGTCGAGGGCAAGTGCCGCCACCTCGCGGTGCGTCAGCCGATGTCCAGTGAACACACGCCTGTTCCGCTCCTTCCAGATCGACCATAGCGTGTAGATGATTCTCCCACTGCGCCTCTTGCGCACCTGTTTGGACTGTGATTTTAGTGTCTTGTCCCACTAGTCGGACACGTTTCCTGGCTCCGGGAGGAAGCCCGAGATTGGAACGCCTTCATTTAGTACTGTTTCAAAGAAGAATTTATCTTATGCACATAGTACTGTTCATATTCAGATTTTTCATCTATATTAGATTTTATATCATGCATATACATTGACGCAAATCCATCTCCTACATGGCTTCTGTTGCGCAGCTATCTCCTACACAGCATCATCATTCTTGCACAAATTTTACATGTATTCCTGGTGGAGAATAGAAGATAAATGTCACAGTGCAAGATATATATGCTAGTAGAAAAGACCCATCAGACGGAGTGAGTGCTTTTGGCGGGCGACCTCCATGAAGGTGGTTACTTTGAAAAATTCAATAATTACATTTTGGAGTTTCAAAAAATTCTGAAAAAAATTCTACACATTCATATGGATGTATTCTACATGTGTATAAAATCTGACAACGAAATACATTATGGTGAGAGCTACACAAAAAAGAGAAAAAGCTGCATTTCTAATAGTGAACAGTTTTCGCACTGTTCATCAGTCTGAAAAACGCGATTTGTCTTTTTTGTGTAGCTCTCATAATAATGTATTTCATCGTAAAAATTTACACACATGTAGAATACATCCATGTTAACATGTATGATTTTTTTCAGAATTTTTTGAAACTTTAAAATATGTTTTTCGATTTTTTCAAAATACCTACCTTCATGGAGGTCGACCGCCGTTGGCATTTTGCGCCATCAGACGTCCTAGCTATAATAATTCGCTTTCTTGGCCCTGTTCCTATGCGGCGACGTGAGCACTTCCCCGCGAGGGGCGACCATGACGATGATGAAGCAAGTTAGTCGTTCCTCTGTGACATAATCCTGTACAAAGCAAACTCCATCTGTATTAATCGATTAGCAATGCATTAATGTACAAAGTAGTCAGCTAGCTAAATTAGATTGATGGATTCTGCAACATACAACACACAGCGCTCGCACACAGAGTCGCTGTATTGATTACAGGCTTGAGTACAACTTGGATATATACCTGTATAAAGTACGCCCAACTCACGCCACTATTCACATATGCATGTGCATCCATGGCGTGATGATGTTTATGGTATGGATATCAATCTGGCATTGTCGTCTGCGATTGAAGCAGCTTCTTGGCTGCCACGTATCCTGTGCTGCGATGGATGGGGCTCTTCCTCCTGCTCAATGGCGCAGCAGCGGCCAGGTACGGGCACACCTGTAATCACGGCAGTACGTCGATGGACGGCACTGGCGGCGACGGCATCATGGGCTTTGCGGGATGTCACTGCGTATAGGTCGAGGAAATCAGGAGAACCAGTCCTGCAAGACTGTGCAACGTTGTTAGTTAGCATTCATAATTTTTTGTTAGCCGAGGAGTAGATAGATTTATTTTTGCGGGTGAGTAGATAGATTGACAGGGAGTTATTTCCTCTTCTGTTGTTCTGTTAGCCGAGTAGTAGATAGTTTTTTTTTTCCGGTGAGTAGATAGATTGATACGGGAGTTCTTTTCTCTTCTGCTTTTAAATCATTTTTTGCCCAGGATTTTATAAGTCGATCTACACCGTAATAATTCGGTACCACCAGATTAACAGTTCATAAAATCTGATTAACGTAGGAATTTCTTGGAAGTCTAGAATATAGATATAGATATAGATATAGACTAGTCGTAAACCCGTGCTTCGCACGGGCTAGCCTATTAAGAGTGGTAACTTCGTATAAATTTAAATAAATTATATAATTAACCTATTATTAGTTGAAAATTGCTTTGCAATTAATTAATCATTTTATTGATGGGGCAAATATAAGCTTTCATGTAAGGTGCGGCACAATTTTTTGCATACCCATTTTTTGAGCACATACAATGGATTTAGAGCCATTCTTAAACAATGTTGGTCAATTTAGAAATTGGTGTATTCATTTATTTCACATCAGGGAATAATCCATAAAACAATATGATTCCTTACTTAGTTTTCCCTTTATTTATGATTGTTGTCATCCGTCTCGATCAGTGCTTAACTTTGCCACTTCAGGTCCACTTGTTGCCAGTTCAAGAGTGCCAATTGTTTCCAAATCCCATCTCCTCTATCTATGAACATATAATTTAATTGGCCAGTACCTTTTGAATATACCCGTTCATTTCCAAGGTGTCCCCACACCCGGGCGAACTCCCTTTGCAAGTCTATGATGTGTTGTTTGCATCCATGTCACATTGCACAGGAGATGGGTGGAAGGTGTCCTGGAGAGATGATTGTACATGGGTCATCAAGGAGATTGCTGGATTTTTTATATAAAATTTTATATTAGTTTTGAGTCAGCCAAACGAAATTAGTGATTTGTAATGTATTTTTTATATGTGTTGTTTTTCGGTTGTTGGCATTATGTTTTTGTCATATACATGTATGATTGTTCCTTTGTTTTAGGCATGTAAATTATATGCGTAAACACATATTGGAAATTTGTTTTTTCACAATGCTAGGAGTTCCTGTTACAAACATGTACTGTATCAATCGAATTCAAGCAAAGTAAAGAATGAAAAGAGAAACATGTTGATTGTACAGTTTCTACAGACGACATCCAGAGATTTTACTTCAAGAAAGCCTATGAAAAGAAGGGAGGTATCCAACTAAGAACTTCTGCCCCAAGCAATATATATATTTATATTTATATAACTTAAAAAATAATTAATTGATAAATAATAAAGACCCTATGCTAGTAGTAGTACTAAAAGTATGGAATGAAAGGGAAATTATAAATAGTATAGTCAAGTAGACGGTTATCTAACAAAACTTAGGAACAATTATTCTTTTAACAGCTGAAATAAGTATTATGTCCACACTCATTCTGGTACATTATGACACTGATGATGCATAAATAAAGATAAAAGTATTAAATGAATCGTTCCAACTTTACGCATGGTTGTTATCCCCAAACGGAATACTACACTATTTCGTCAAAACGAAAGAAATAGAATAGTGCACTATTCGGTACAAAGTAAGAAACATAACACTGCATTAATATGTCAGAAAGGAAAAACTCAATACTACAGTAATTAGTTTTAAGAAAACTCGAGAAAAAAGAGAATGACAACATGTACAGTGAAACATCATGTAGCATCCTGAGCACTCTCAGTATTCAAAGCAAGAAAATTTCTCCTTCGAGAGACCAGCATTGGCTTCGCATGCAGTTGTTGTCACTCATGTGAAGAATGCAGAACCAAGCATGCACTTCGGTCTACTAAGCTGGAAGTTGGACGCCATGACGGGTTCTACCCTACAACCTTGATGGACTACGCCAGTGGCACGGATCAGGAAGCTCTTCTACACAACTTTCTATGCATGTATGTTAAGGTCAAAGCAGGAGAAACATATGGGAGTGTTCTGAAGTCTGAATAGGCTAGTACCATGTGCAATATCCCATAAAATTGTATATCTTGGTGGCAAATCTATAAATTGTATAAGTAGTAACCTTAGAGGAAAATTACAGAAGAATTCTGGTAGTTTCATACCTTCCACATGGCAAGAACGAATATGATAAAAAGGAATAACCTTAGGTAGATTGAATATTTGAAAATTGGACCAAGTTTCGAAGGAGAATTCATCGTATGCACATAGTACTGTTCATATTCAGATTTTTCATCTATATTAGATTTTATATCTTGCATATACATTGACACAAATCCATCTCCCACTAGTAGAAAAATGACTTTACGTGAGCCCCATTAGTCCCGGTTTGGAAATGGACCGGTACTAATGTGACCATTAGTGGTGGTTCCAACGGCTAGGGGGGCGGGCATCATTAGTCCCGGTTCATGTTGAACCTCTAGTACCGGTTCGTGACACGAAGCGGGACTAAAGGGGTGGTGGCAGGCTAGTGTTAGGCTGGGGCTCCACTAGCACCTTTAGTCCCGGTTCGTGACAGAAACCGGGACTAGAGGCTAACCTTTAGTCCCGGTTTGTGTCACGAACCGGGACTAAGATGCACTATATAAACCCTTCGTCGAGCCCGAGTTCTCTGTTCTTCCCCCCTTTCCTCTCCTCTCTGTTCTTCCCCTCTTGCTCGAGCTCATCCTCCATTTTTGCAAAAATTTGTCAAGGTTTGAAGGCACCCCATCTATCCAAGTGTTCACAAAGGTTAGCAACTTTGTCCTTTCATCTCTCATTGCTAGATTAGCTCTTGCAATGATCTATAAGTATAGTGATTTGTGGGTTTTAGTTTGGGAGTATTTATATGTGGTAGTTTATTTGATTTATATGTAATTTGAGCTCAAATTAAATTCTTAGTTTAAATGTGTAGGTGTGGTTTACTTAGTGCCTTCCCGTCCCCGTCCTAACCACCGTCGATCGCCCGCACCGTCCCGTCGCTGGCACCACCTTTGTGAGCCTCTTGTTCTTATCATTTTTATTAAAAAAAATCATGTTTGTGTGATTTAGATAGTTACTTGTATAATTTTCTTACCTGTACGTTATTTGTTATACATAGTGGCATGGTTTTGATATCCGTCCCCGTCGGCCCTCGTCCGGTTTATGATTCGGATGTGGTATATTCTCTTTTATAACTATTTGTTGCATTTCGTGTTTATGAAAAATTATGCCCATCAAGTTGACATAGATATTTTTATCTAGGAGGTATGTGAACCGGAAATTCCAACCGACCATCTTGTTGAGAGGTTAAATTTAGTTGAAAAAGAAAACAATTACTTGAAGAAAAATTGAAAAGAATTGAGGAGGAGAAGATGAAACTGGAGTTGCATGTTGCCGATGTCGTCGATGATCACAAGATCAAGATGGATAAAATGCGCTTGAAGATTAGAACGATTAGAAAGTATGCCATTGATAGTGAGGCTTGGTATCATTATGCTGTTGGATCAATTGTTACCTTAGTTGCGATCTTGATCGCATTTGTTGTTGCATTTAAATGCTTTAGCTAGAGATTTTGTATGTTGTTTTATGAGAATAAGTGTGTATGAACTTTATGTATGAACTTGTATTAATTTGGTCATTTCAGTGTTGTGTAATGAAGATGAGCCGGCAATGCATGTACGATGACCGATGCTCTCCCTAGTTCATTAATGGCGTGCATACTTTTCTCCTTGCGGCTGAGGCAAACAAGCGGGCGGATGGTTTTATGTGTTGTCCATGTGCTGACTGTAAGAATGATCGAAATTACTCTAACACAAGAACCATTCATGTCCACCTGTTTGACTCCGGTTTCATGTCCGGCTATAACTGTTGGACCAAGCACGGAGAAAGAGGGGTCCTAATGGAAGAGAATGAAGAAGAAGAGGATGCCGACTGCTATCCTGGCCACGGGTTCCCTGAATACGATGGTACAACAACAATGGGGGAAGAAGCTGAGCCGGCAATGCGGGAAGAAGCTGAAGAAGAGGCATCAGATGAGCCCGCTGATGATCTTGGTCAGGCCATTGCCGATGCAAAGAGAAACTGCGCAAGTGAAAAAGAGAGGCTGAAGTTGCAGCGCATGTTAGAGGATCACAAGAAATTGTTGTACCCAAATTGCGAAGCTGACAAGAAAAAGCTGGGCACCACACTGGAATTGCTGCAATGGAAGGCAGAGAATGGTGTATCTGACAAGGGATTTGAAAAGTTGCTGATAATGTTAAAGAAGATGCTTCCAAAGGACAACGAATTGCCCGACAGTACGTACGAAGCAAAGAAGGCTATCTGCCCTCTAGGATTAGAGGTGCAGAAGATACATGCATGCCCTAATGACTGCATCCTCTACCGCGGTGAGTACAAGGATTTGAATGCATGCCCGGTATGCGGTGCAATGCGCTATAAGATCAGCCGCGATGACCCTGGTGATGTTGAGGGCGAGCGCCCCAGGAAGAAGATTCCTGCCAAGGTGATGTGGTATGCTCCTATAATACCACGGTTGAAACGTTTGTTCCAAAACAAAGAGCATGCCAAGTTGATGCGATGGCACAAAGAAGACTGTAAGAAAAACGGGAAGTTGAGAGTACCCGCTGACGGGTCGCAGTGGAGAAAAATCGAGAGAAAGTGGGAGGACTTTGCAGATGACGCAAGGAACGTATGGTTTGGTCTAAGCGCAGATGGCATTAATCCTTTTGGGGAGCAGAGCAGCAATCATAGCACCTGGCCTGTGACTCTATGTATGTATAACCTTCCTCCTTGGTTGTGCATGAAGTGGAAGTTCATTATGATGCCAGTGCTCATCCAAGGCCCTAAGCAACCCGGCAACAACATTGATGTGTACCTAAGGCCATTAGTTGAAGAACTCTTACAGCTGTGGAATGAAAAAGGTGTACATGCGTGGGATGAGCACAATCAGGAGGAATTTGACCTACATGCGTTGTTGTTTATGACCATCAATGATTGGCCTGCTCTCAGTAACCTTTCAGGACAGACAAACAATGGATACTGCGCATGCACGCACTGTTTAGATGATACCGACAGTATATATTTGGATAATTGTAAGAAGAATGTGTACCTGGGACATCGTCGATTTCTTCCGAGCAGGCATCCCATAAGAAAGAAAGGCAAGCATTTCAAAGGTGAGGCAGATCGCTGGAAGAAGCCTCGCCACCGTACTGGTCGTGATATACTTGATATGGTCAAGGATTTAAAAGTAATCTTTGGAAAGGGTCCTGGCGGACAATCTGTTCTGAATGACGCTGACGGACGCGCACCCATGTGGAAGAAGAAATCTATATTTTGGGACCTACCCTATTGGGTAGACCTAGAGGTCCGCTCTGCAATCGACGTGATGCACGTGATGAAGAATCTTTGCGAGAACCTGCTAGGCTTCTTGGGCGTGTATGGGAAGACAAAAGATACACTGGAGGCATGGGAGGACCAGCAACGTATGCACGGAAAAGACGGCATACATCAGGGTCATGCCAGCTACGCTCTAACCAAAGAAGAGAAGGAAATCTTCTTCGAATGCCTGCTCAGTATGAAGGTCCCGTCTGGCTTCTCGTCGAATATAAAGGGAATAATAAATATGGCAGAGAAAAAGTTCCAGAACCTAAAGTCTCATGACTGCCACGTGATTATGACGCAACTGCTTCTGGTTGCATTGAGGGGGCTTCTACCGGAAAACGTTCGATTAGCCATTGTGAAGCTATGTTCATTCCTTAATGCAATCTCTCAGAAGGTAATCGATCCAGAAATCATACCAAAGTTAGAGAATGATTTGGTGCAATGTCTTGTCAGTTTGGAGTTGGTGTTCCCACCATCCTTCTTCAATATCTTGACGCACGTCCTAGTTCACCTAGTCAAAGTGATTGCCATTCTGGGTCCTGTATTTCTACACAATATGTTCCCCTTTGAGAGGTTCATGGGAGTCTTAAAAAATATGTTCATAACCGTGCTAGGCCAGAAGGAAGCATCTCCAAGGGCCATGAAAATGAGGAGGTCATTGAGTTTTGTGTTGACTTTATTCCTGACCTTAAGCCGATTGGTGTTCCTGAATCGCGGCATGAGGGTAGACTAGGTGGAAAAGGCACGCTAGGACCGAAAGCAATAATATGTATGGACGGGCATTCTCTCACTCAAGCACACTACACAGTTCTACAAAATTCCTCCTTGGTGGCTCCGTATATCGAGGAACACAAGAATATTCTACGCTCCAAACACCCGGAGCAGTCTAATGACTGGGTTACACGTGAACAAACGGGGACTTTCGCCGGTTGGTTGCAGACACGTCTCATGCATGACGATGTTGTTGAAGATGAGCTGTACTTGCTGTCCAAGTTACCATCTTAGAATATATTGACTTTCAAAGGGTACGAGATAAATGGGAATACATTTTACACGATCGCCCAAGATAAAAAGAGCACCAACCAAAATAGTGGTGTCCGCTTTGATGCTGCAAACACCAATAGGCCAAAGGACACATATTATGGTTACATAGAGGAGATATGGGAACTTGACTATGGACGTGATTTGAAGGTCCCTTTGTTTTGGTGAAATTGGGTCAATCTGACAGGAGGCGGGGTAACGGAAGACCCGCAGTACGGGATGACAACAGTGGATCTCGACAATCTTGCGTACGGAGACGAACCATTCGTCCTAGCCAATGATGTGGCGCAGGTTTTCTATGTGAAGGACATGTCTACCAAGCCGAGAAAAAGTAAAGATAAGGAAGCAAATACATCATACGATGAGCCAAAGCGCCACATAGTTCTTTCAGGGAAAAGAAACATCGTGGGAGTGGAGGACAAGACAGACATGTCAGAAGATTACGAAAAGTTTCATGAAATTGCTCCCTTCATAGTGAATATTGACCCGAGCATCCAGTTAAATGATGAAGATTGTCCATGGTTACGGCACAAAGGGACACACGCGAAGAAAAAGTTTTATACCCAAAGATCCCACTCTGGGATGTGACCGGCTTCACTGTCATCACTTTCTTCTCTAGTGAGTTTCCAGACTTATATATCTGGAAAGTGCCACTTCGGACAAACCGGAGGGAATCTTTGTAATAGTTAGGGTACTTATGTGTTTTGGCATTTGAAACATGAAGAAATTCCAGCACTGCCCTTCTCTCTCTCTCCCCACCGGCCGCCCATCTCGCCTTTCGGCCTTTAGCCCACCCCGTGAGCGAAAACGCATCGCACCGCTCCTCCCGGTCTCCCGCACCGCTCGCCTTTCTCGCTGGCCTACCCGTCAGCCACCGACAGGCGGCACCCGCCCGTCATCTCCCTTCTCTCGCTCCGTTTCCTAGACGCGTACGAGAGCTTCGCCGTGCACGACCCAAACTTCGACTGATTCGATCGAATCCTTGTCCCTCGCGCAAGCCAAAGCCCCCTATAAATATCGCACGCCTCTCCTCGTCCAATTTTCGCAAAAATCTCCACCTCGCGTGACCTACAACTACCACACGATCTCACCGTAGTTCATGATATCCACCGCAGCGCCGCCGCCTTGCCCCATCTCCCCTAACACCTATTAGCCACCGCCGCCCCCTCCATCTTCTTCGCCTCGAGCCCCGGGGACGCCACCCTGCTGTTGCTTGACGCCGAGGAGCCCCGGGGACGCCACCCGCTCGATGCTCGAGCCGCCATCGGCCATCTTCTCCGGCGACGTCGACACCACCACCACTGTAAGCCGGCGGCCACTGTCCCTTCGTCCGATCTGAAATATATGGTCTAGATTAGATCTATCTATTTTTTTGGCCGAATAGTTTTCCCTTAAATAGTAGCCGTTCACTAGATTAGATCCGCAGCGGACACCGCGCAGCCGTCAGATCGCGATCTAACCGATAGGTAGATCTGTTTCTTTTTTCACCGAACCGTTTTCCTTAAGTTTCGGCCATCCACTGTTTAAGCCCTGCAGCGAATGGGTAACATCCAGTAGCATCGCGCCACATGTCCCAGGACCTGGCTGCGAATAAAATCTCCACAGATTAGTCCCTGGATTTTCCAGAACAGCCCCTAAACTTCAAAACCCTCCAACTTTTTATCTGGAACTCTGATTTAAGTGATTCTTTTTGCAAAATACTCCTTGTAGATTGAGCAAATCAAATTTATTCAACTTCAAATCTAGCTCAAACCTTCGTTAGATCGTAATTTTTGAACCGGAGCTCCGTTTTTTATGAAACCAACGCCAAATTGTTCATCATGATTCCATCTATCCAGTGAGCCTATCAAGTTATATTTTTACCACTTCAACCTCAAATTAGACCAGATTCAAATTTGAACTTTGTTAGGCCATAACTTTCAATCTATGATTCTGTTTGATTTGATTCTTTTTGCAAATTGAAGCCCTAGATCCCTACTATCCTCTAGAACCATGATCACATGATTTTCATACAATTAAAATGTCTTTGTCCAGAAAACTTGATTTGTTTTTTTTGAGTTCATAAGTCTTTTGCTTGTTTTTTTTGAGTGATTGCTTATGTGTTATTATAATTCTTTGCTATAGATTTTCTCGGAGTGATGAATAGTTTTATCAAGTTTCCGAGAGCGTTATTATCTTCAACAACTTACCAGGCAAGTTCACTTTGACCATGTTATTCATACCTATGTTTTTAATTGCATTTAGTGTCACCATTAATAATCCCTCCAGTATTGATATTGACTTCTTGAAGTTGAGTAGAATGCATGAGTTAGGAACCCATCTCCCTGTTACCAAGTCCGGGACGTATATAGTTTTAATGCTACGCTATTATAGATGAGGTTTGGTATGAGTGTTCGGGAGTGGTGTGAAGAGGGAGGACTCTACGTCAATAACGACAACTCCTTGATGGCATCTGCAAGGACTGCATCTTCATGGCATCAAGACTTTAAGACTCGAGACAAGAATTTAATATACCTCTGGGTGGAGAATGGTTAAAAAGGATACATTGGTGCGCCCAGTACTCAGTGATTCCGGAGAAGTGCCGTGATATCATGCAGAAAGCTCCACCCAGGCTCAAAGAGATGAAAGAATACTCGTGTCCATAGCTCTCCAACGGTATATCGCAAGCCCCATTTGGGCAATTTTGGAAGAGACGTCGAGTGTGTGTGGGAGAGGGGTGTGAGAGCGAGAGAGAGAGCGAGCGAGGGAGAGAGAGAGGAAGAGAGGTAGGGGAGAGATGGGTCATTTGTGTGCGGAAGTGGCGTATAGATAGGGAGACAAGGTTGATGTTGTTCGAAAGTGGCCTATGTACGGAGACGCAAGGTAAGCGAGTCATCGTGTGTGTGATAGAGACTTCATGAGAGATCTAGAATAGATGGTGTAGAGAACAACGTGCGAGATTGAGAACAATGATACACTAGGGAGCTATGGAAAGAGTCACGACATATATGTATATAGGGAAGGAGCTGGGTCGGGTCCGCATGTGGGAGAGATAGAAAGAGGAGAGTGGTGCACAAGGAGACAAAAGGGTGCTTGTTTCTAGTGGGGGTGGTGAGTGAGGTGTGTATCAATTAATGCGAGAGAGAGATAGAGAGATGGTGGAGAGTGTGCGAGAACCACGTAACTAGGGAGATAGACGTTTGGGGGCGACGTTTTCTATGTATGGGAAAGATACACTGCTATATAGTGTGTGTGCCTGGGAACGAGAGATGCCGGGAGACCTAGAGAGTGGGGGAAGAAATTTGTGCATGCCCGAGAGATAAAGTGATAGAGACCTATATTGGGGTCCGGACTTAGATGAGAGAGGGGGGGTTAATGTGCTCCTGTGTTCGTGTCCGGGGGAGAGAAAGGCTTGTTGGGGGGGACGGGGTGGTGGGCTTCAGATAAAGAATGAGGTGTCTATATTTGAGAGACTTTAGCGTAATTGAGATATATATGGTCAATAGTGTGTGCACTCATGGTTGATCAACTTGTTTCACAGTTTGGACTAGGAGATAATGATACTTTTGAACATGCATGATATACTTTGAAGTACCAGAATTACAAACCTAAGATTGGAATTTTGGAATTCGACTCCATTATTAGCTTTTGTAATTCATTTAAACGGAGGTACATTTTTTAAGCCGGGATTTCATGATTTCAAATTCATATATCAAACCTAGAGATATACACATACGGTCATGTTCAAACCTTATAATCATCCACTTTATTCATGCACATACACATTTTTGTTTTTGTCATCATATCTGATAAACACATTTGGAATTTCATTTGAATTGGACCATATGATGGTATTTGCTTCTACTAGCTCAATGATCCATATTTGAATTGAATGGACAATCTAAGTTTCGAGTTGGAGACATTGATTTTCGAAACTTGCACTTTTTTTGCGTGCACAACAAATAAATTCTCGGCCATGATATCATAGTCGGCCGTACAAGAGCAGAACACTTAATTTCAGCCGCCAAAAGCTTTCAAACTTCCCGATCACATCGAAATATCTCGCGCCCGAAAGTTTAGCCCTGCGATATTCCTGTTTTACCCCTGCCACATGAACGGATAAGGGCTGCTTTGGTAACTCCATTGTTTTCCCCTATTTGCCCCCAACATTCTTCCCCAGAGACCCTCCCCTTACCCTCCCCACCTCCTCTCCCCCCAACCACGCCAAGCCGCCGAATCTAGTTCTCCGCCGCATTGGTGGACCTCACACCCCGTCGGATCTACCTTCCGCACGTTGGAACCCCCAACTGCCAACTCACCACTTAACCGGAGCCGCTTTAGCGACTGGCTTGTCCACCGCTCCAGATCTCCTTGACCACCATCATGGTCAACCGCACCGGATCTGCTTCACCGGCGCCCTTGTCCACCACAGTGTAGGCCCTTCACCGACTCCCTCGCCCGCCACATCGTTGGCCCTTCATACAAGCCCTCGTCCGCCGCAAGAGATCCGCCTCACCGAAAGAACTATACACCGCACCGGATGTGCTTTGCCGATGCCTTCATCCACTACACCGGACCCGCTCCACGGACGCCATATTCAACTCCACCGTCCCTGCTTTACGGACGCCGCAGCCTTATCAGGTTATTTCGATTTGTACTCCTTCGGTTTTTCTCTTCTTTATCGTTGAATTGTTCACTTGCCACAGATGAGCTTTCTTGTATGTCGACAGGCGCCACAACCGAAGCACCGGAGCCGCTTCAGCAACGGCGACAGCCGGTCCAAACCAAACAACAACAAGAGCACCATCGATGATCCTTAGCTTTCACATATGACAACGATACCCATATGCCGCCGAGAATCAGGTACTATTATCCAACAGCCGGCGCCTACGTTCACTTTCTTAGCATAAGCACCGCACCTTTGAATTTCTTCAGGGCATCATTCAATTTTTCATCAGACGTGTTCTTCTGCTTGCACCTGTAGGGCCATACGTGTGGCAGTGAATAGGTAACATGTGCTAAAATACAAACCAGTGCACATATAGTTACAATGCTTTTGTTTTGTCCTAAGTATTACTGTACTTCCTAGATATCACTACCTACTATTTTAATTCTTGCATGCTATATTTATGATAATGGTGTTGTTTTGAGGCCACCTGTTGGTTACATCAGACTGCTTCTATGGCCCTGTTTCGATACTCTAACTTAGCTAGAGGTTAGAGTTAGTTTCTAGCTCATGACTAACCCTGAACTAACTCTAGCCAAAGAGGTGTTTGGATGACAGGGTTAGATTGACAATAAATGCACTAGGAGAACTAGCTCCAATTAGCACCTCTTGGGTGGGATAAGTTTTTTTGGGTGGGTTGGATGCAACTAGCTCAAACTAGCCCTCATGTTTGGATACTTTAGGGCTATTTGAACCCAAACTAGCTCTAACCCATGGATCCAAATAGGGCCTATGTTCTCTATGCTTAATTACACATCAACAAACGAGCTTGTGGTTCCGCTGCTTTTTGTTCGTTTTACCCTACATTTTCTGATGCTAGCTATTACATCACTACTCCGAGCCTCTGTTCATTACTTTTTTGTGCGTTCTTGATCTTCCCAAGTTGAATGACTAATTTGATGCTTCTATTCATTATGGAGCTGCCAACCCCATCAAGCAAAATATTTGTTCTTTTGAGGCTGGCACCTCGAACAAACATAAAAATAGAGTGAAGCACATATATTGTCATGTAAGCACACACCCTTCTTTCATTAGTTTAGATTAACCATTGATGATCAATTCGAACCAGTGCATGTGATTAAAATTAATTTTACCTATATAGAGGGGGAAGAATAAACAACATCGACTAGATTTGCAACCACGGGATGCTGACAATATGCTCAAAGAACATTGCAACAGCAGCGAGACTTCACAGCAACATATGTTAAGCCAGTGTGTTTTAGTACATGTGAAATGTAATGCGTGTGGGATGCTTTCTTGGCTTGTGCCCTCAACCTGTAGTTCAACAGAATTACAAATAGTTCAATTGTCTGCTTTGCTGTATTGCTTGATTTGAATGCTTGTTTGTTACTTGTTAGGCTATACCTAAGTTGGCCAATATGTCAGCAGTGCCTACTGTACTATTGTAAAGAAATGCATGCCTAATTCATTTGAATCCTTAACTTTTCGTATGTACTTCATCACAAGACTGTCTTCGTAGTTTATATGAGGCCACACTGTTTAAGTGCTTTCTCAGATTATTTCAACTGCTTCTATGCCTGGGCAACTTAAATATAGCGGTGGTACACTGCCTTTCATCTTACCATTTTAATTTATTTTCGGCTGATGCTGCTTCGAACCATTTAAATATAGCTTGCCATGCTCGGGAATAATTCGTTTGCCGTTTACCATGCAAGTTTACTGCCTGGATCATGCGATAACTATCTCTTACTTATGTCCAGCGGAAACCTTTCAGGATGCTGTTCACACTAGGACACAATGTACAACCCCAGAATCTATTTGTGGAAGCAGTGCGCCATCCATGTTACCAGATTGTAGCAGTTCAGAGGCAACATCGTTGGAGACCAGTCTGAGCACAGATATTACAGTTCTTGAGGCTCTACTAGAGGTAGAAAGAGATGGTGTGGCTGCCATGAATGAGGTAATCTTGATCTTGAGGCTGGAAATTATGCAATTAGCTGCATGCATTATGCAAGCAAGCCAAGAATTGGAGGAAGTAAGAATGTTCATTTGAAGATGGAGGAGGTCCTGCTGCTTCTGCTATCTGAAGCCTAGGGTAATCCCAGTTCTTCTTTACATACCAGTTGAAACTATCATTACATTAGTATACTTGCATGTTGTGTCATGTCTCTCAATGGATTATGTTGTAAGACCCCTTTGTTGTCCATGTGTTGTAATAATCTGAATTTTTTAGGCGAGGTAATCCTCAGTACTTGTATGCACTACAAAAAAAAGACACATCCGTGACATTTTGGGCCGAATGAATTTTTTTCTGTCATGCTTATGACACTTCTATAACGATAATTGTGACAAAAGCACGTATCATCATAGATGTGGTGGGCTCCTACTTCTATGACAAAAAATCATGACAGAAAATGGGCTTTTCGTCCTAGGCGGGCCGGGGACGCACCTGCATGACATTCTTTGGGCCGTCCATGACGGAAAAAATCATGGTAGAGGCAAGGGCGAGGAAAATATCGGGGAGTTCCCAGTTACGGTGGGTGGTCGGGGCCGAGCGATGCACGGAGGTTTACGCGTTTCTCTCGTACACGTACGCGCGTGTGTGCGAGGCGTGTTGGGCTCTAACTGAACCCGAGCGAGGCGTTCGCTTACTGAACCCGAGCGATTGCACTGCTAGCTACGTTACTGAACCCGAGCGATCGATCCCTTGGCTGTTAACTAAACCCGATCGAGCAATTCCTTCGCTACTGCTGCTAACTGAAGCCGATCGAACCTGCCTCTTGATGAAAAGTGACTGTTGTTGGCGGTTGGATGAACAGTTCCCTATGGGGGTTGGATGAATAGGACCGCGTGGTAGTAGAGGCCGCTGCCGCTGGATGAACAGGACCCCAATCGAGGAGGTGGGGGTGGATGAACAGTAGCTGGTGGAGGGACCCCGTGGAGGGCTGGTTGAACAGGACCCCGTGGAGGGCTGGTTGAACAGTAGCCTGTGGAGGCTGGATGAATAGGACCCTGTGGAGGGTTGGTTGAACAGTAGCTGGTGGAGACTGGATGAACAGGACCCCGTCAATGAACAGTAGCTGGTGGAGGCAGGAGGAAGTCGACGGTGGATGAACACTAGCAGGTGGAGGCTATAGGAAGTCGACGGTGGATGAACAGTAGCAGGTGAACGCTACACCCCTCCCGATGAACAAGACCCCGTTTCAACCGTGAGGCTCCAACACAAGTCTGTTTCCTCCGTTTTGCGGTACGCCACACCCCTCCCGATCAACAGCACCCCGTTTCGACCGTAGGAGCTCGAACACAAGTCCGTTTCCTCTGTTCTTGTACGCCAGACCTTCCCGATGAACAGGACGCCGTTTCGACCGTACGCAGTCGAACAAAAGGCCATTTCCTCTGTTCTGCGGTACGCCAGAGCTCGTTTCGACTATTCCGTCCAAGCTAGTTGGCTCCCGATGAACACGTGACGCTGTTTACCTCGTTCTGACCCAACCGGTTGGCTGCCTATGAACAGGACGCCGTCGCTGTACGCATTAGAGACCCCGCACGTATGTAGCCGTATTTACTATCTTGCAGCGTGGTTGTACGTACGTGTACACGATATAGACGGGACTGCGTGACATGCTACGTCGGCACCCCTACTTCAACACGTGCCGCTCCTTACTCGGCCACGGTACGTCGCTGCAGAGAGACCGATCGACCGCTATGTACGTACACGTTCGTGGCCAGACAGATAACGCTACCTTTGCTTTAACTTGGTGGGTCCCAGCTATCAGGGGGTAAGAAGGCACTTCCTTCCATGCGAAGGTAAAGCCGATGGCTCCCAGCTGTCAGGGGGGAATATTTTTTTCGCGAAATACAGAGGCCCTTCCGGTGGGTCCAAGCTGTCAGGTGGAGGAATCATTATTTTGCGCGTAATAAGGAGGCACTTCCTTGCGTGCGGCCATGGACCCAGTTGTCAGCCTCTTCACGTACAGCCCTCTTCTGATGGCTATCGTTCATTGACCGTGTTGACCACGCCGCGTGGACAGCACCCAGGCGGTGGACGACGGTGAGGTAGGGAACGACGCGGAGCCTGGGAACATGCGGAGGGTAGTACAAGGGTTGACTGGTTCGGCTGCGGTGTGAGGCTGTCATCACCGCAGAATAACAGGGGGTGTGGGTGAGTAGAGGGATGGCCTGGCCAGCGGTAGAAGTAGGGTGGGGCGGTGAGGCCTGCGCGGCAGTACAACCGGCCACTGGAGGCAGGAGCAGGCGATCCCGCCGACGCTGGTTTGGGTGGCTGGTGCAAGAAGATCAGAGATTGAAGAAGGAGTAGGACCATTCGATTAAAATCCAACGGTCACTGTTGCTAGAATTGTTTGTTGAGTAAGTTGACAAAGCCCTGCATACGCGTCAACTTAGTAGGCCCACAGGTCAGCCTCCGAACCGGTGCGCCCAAGATGTCAGTGGGAGAATCATTTTTTTGCGTAATAAGGAGGCAGTTGCTTGCGTGCGGCCATGGACCATGGGGGTCCCTATTGTCAGCCTCTCCACGTACATCCCTATTCTGATGGCTGTCGTTTGCTAAATGTTGACCACGTTGAGCACGCCGCGCCTAGAGCACCAACGCGGTGGACGACGGTGAGGCCTAGGAATGGAATGACCCGGAGCCGGCGAAGACACAACAGTGGATGCCCACGCTGAGGAGAGTATGACGGTTGACTGGTTCAGCTGCGGTGTGAGGCTGCCATCACCGGAGAATAACAGGAGGTGTGGGTGGGTAGAGGGATGGCCAGGCCAGCGGAGGGAGTAGGGTGGGCCGGTGAAGCTTGCGCGGCATCACAGCCAGCCACAAGAAGAGGGAGCACTACTAGGAAAAGGCTTATTAGTGGCGCACCTGTTTTGGCCATTAATGGCGCACTACAGGTGCGCCACTATCATCACGCCATTAGTAACAAATACTAATGGCGCACCCCTGGTGCGCCATTAGTATACCAAACAGTAGTGGCGCACCAGGAAGTGCGCCATTAGTATGTCCCCTGGTGCGCCATTAGTATGCCTCCCAGATGGCCATATTTACCTTGTGCTCTGGGTTACTAATGGCGCACTTCTATGTGGTGTGCCATTACTAAGTCAGATAGTAATGGCGCAGCACATAGAAGTGCGCCATTACTAACAAAAAAAATTTTTAAAATTTTTTTTTCAAAATTTTTTTTTCAAATTTTTTTTTTGTTTTTTTCTTAATCTCGAGTCACTATGGCTTAATCTCGGGTCAATATGCTTAATCTCAAGTCAAATCGCACTAAGTGGTCAAACTTCCCGGAAGGTCACCCATCCTCACACTACTCCAGCTCGAGCACGCGTAATTTCGCAGTTCTATCCAACCCCAGCACCACCTCACTTAACAAGCACTTGTTGATATATCTATGATATCAATCCTATTAAACCTTGTTGATGTCTAGGACTTTGTTCATGTTCATTAGTGTGATGAAATTTTGAAAAAATATTTCAAACTTCCCGGTCATATTACGTATCATATTTTGAAAAAAAAAATCCAAAAAAAAAATTTGAAACCAAATTTTTTTTCTGTTACTAGTGGCGCACCTAGCAAATGGTGCGCCACTAGTAAGTTTGAATTTTTTTCGATTTTTTCCCCTCTAGATCTTAAAAGCTCCGTATCTTTCGTTCTGTTAGGTTTTTGGGGATTCTGAAAATGTTTAACAAGTTCCCCCAGTTAAACTCGGATGTAACTTTTCGAGTAGATGATTTTTCATATAAAAAACTTTTTCATCGGAGTTCATATGCAAAAGTTATGCCCATTTTACAAATTCTCGAGAGATTTTGCAAAAAAGTCGAAAATTCATGTTTGTAAATTTTGCTAACAACTAGACCACATATCACATGGGAATCTTATTTTCTTTTATTTTTTTGACATTTCTATCATTTTCTTTTATTTTATTTTAAACTGAAAAGGCGGTCCACAGGGGGGGTGCATTTGGTGAATAAATTGTAAGACTCAGAAAGTTAGTAATGGCGCACCACGTAACAGGTGCGCCATTAGTAACCCTGGTTACTAATGGTGCACCTGTTATGTGGTGCGCCATTACTAGTTTTGCAAAAAAAAAAAATGTTTAGTAGTGGAGCACCAGTGGATAGTGCGCCATTACTAGTTTGAACTAGTAATGGCGCACTGTACCCAGGTGCGCCATTACTAGTTTTGAAAAAAAAAGTAAAAAAAAATTTGTTAGTAGTGGCGCACGGAGTGTGTGGTGCGCCATTACTAGTTAAAACTAGTAATGGCGCACTGTACCCTGGTGCGCCATTAATAGTTTTGGAAAAATAAAAAAAATTAAAATTTGCTAGTAATGGCGCACCGTGTGTCTGGTGCGCCATTAGTAATGAGGACACTAATGGCGCACTTGTATCTGGTGCGCCACTACTATATAGCAGTGGCGCACCACATACATGGTGCGCCATTAATGTCCATATCAGCTATAGCCCTTTTCCTAGTAGTGGAGCAGGCAGTCCCGCCGGCACTGGTTTAGGCGGCTGGAGCAGGAAGATCAGAGATTGAAGAAGCACGTCGGTCGTTGGATGGACATGCAACAGGCACTGCTACTAGAATCGTGTGTTGACTAGAAGTTGACAAAGCCTTGCGTAAACAAGTCAGTCTCGAAATCTGTGGCATGTACAACCCATTTGCTATTATTTTTATAATTTACAGCCCATTTGCTAATTCATATGGAATTTATTGCAGCCCATTTTCCATTTTTAGAATTGCTGCCCATTTTCTGGTCAGTACCAGGGTTAAAAATTTGAACTAAAAAATATGCGAAATTTTAAAAATTCGCATATTTTTGCTGGGGAAAAAAATATTTTTAATCCAAAAATTAGTAGCCATACTAAAACAAATTTAAAAATAAAGTAGTACTATGTTATGTTAAAATCCAATGAAATATAAAATATCAATGAAGAACAAAAACAAAAAACGAAACTAATTTCCCATTTGCTATACTTTTTTTGTAATTTGCAACCCCTTTCATATTACTTTTAAGATTTACTGCCCATACTCTCTGGCCAGGCCGGAATGCATCCCTCCTCGTCTTGAAAGATTTGCAGCCCAGTAAGTCAGATAAAACAAATAGGCCTAGCTTGGGTATTCTTCAAAAAGAAATAGTGGGCTACCTATTTTTCCAAAGAAAAAACTGCTGGGCTGGTCATGTTGTTAGACGGGCCACAGAGACCGCACAACCCAGTTTATAGCCTGCTCCTCTGAACAAATCCTAAAAAAAAGCGTTGTCCAATTCCGTCATTAATTGACTATACGTTGACAATGATGTGGGTCCCAGATATCAGCAGGGTGGATTAGAGTAAAAAAATGAGGGGTGCATCTGAGTAGTAAAGAGGCGCTTGCTTGTGTTCGGGAGTGGACCTGGTGGGTCCGTACTGTCATACCCACAACTACAGTCCTCTCCTGATTCACTATGTTGATAGGACCGGACGGCGGCTCCGCTGCGAGCGCACCAAGGCGGAGAACGACGGCGAGGCCTCGGACGGGAATGAACAGGATCCGGGGAACATGCGGCAGTATGGCCGTAGGCGGAGGGGAGTATGAGGGTTCACTAGTTCTGGATGTCCTGGGGGAGTAGGTTGCCGTCGCCGGAGAAGAATAGGGTGTCAGGGGGAGTAAAGGGATGGCCTAGCCAGCATTTTAGGGTACGACAGGGCGGCGATGCGTGCATGGCAGCGCAACCAGCCGTAGAAGGCGAGAGCATGCGCTCCCGCCGGCACAGGTTTGGTTTTGGCGGCCTATATAAACCCCCCAGGGCACCCATGCAAAGGGTTCTGGACCGGTGAAACCTAGACTCATTCAGAGTGAGGAGAGAGTCGGCCCTGCTCTCTTCTACCTCTGGCATACAGCTCAAGGAGCACCTTGTACTCACTAGTGCCTTAGTGATCATGCGGAGACCCCGCAGAGCAGGACTAGGGGTGTTATCTCCTAGGAGAGCCCCGAACCTGGGTAAAGTACGCCGGCGTTCGTGTCTACGCCTCATCCCGCTTCCAGGCACCGGCGACGTTCTACTAGCTCGCACCATGATAAGCCATCCCTTGGCATATGTCGCATCCAACCCCCGACATTTGGCGCCCACCGTGGGGCTAGGTGCACCGCCGTCCGGAGACCTATTCTGGACGGGAACCTTGTTCCTTCCTGGCGAGCGCAGCCAGCCCGGCACGCCAGACGGCGCCTGCACCGACGCGCTGCGCGGCGTGGAGGTCGTCTGCGCGGCAAGTTGCCTCGCCGATCTTGTTGGCGAGATTCGCCTTCCCGAGAGGCCCGTATCTGACGCGGGCACAGATGACCCCGAGAGCCGCCTCGTCGGCCTCCTCGACCAGCTCCACGTCGGCAGCGAGCCTGCTGCAGACTTGGAGTCGGTTGGCTCCACCGACCCGATGCTTGTCGATTCTGACACGGCGTCGCTCGACACATTCCCCACCAGCATGGTGGTCTACGACAAACCGCTCCGTCGCGCGAACAGTGGCGGAGGCACCGTCATGGAGGTGCTTGTCATCGAGCATGGCGAGCACTCTGGCGGGGGTGGCCAGGATCCGTTGCAGGCGGCAATGCGGGACCTGTCCGCGCCCATAGCACCCGGTGCGAACGGTGAAACGCTGGAAGCATGCCGTATCGCGCTTCTCGACAGCGCCAACAAGTTGGCGGCCATGAGACGCCTCACCGAGGCTTACCACCGCGAGATCAACCGCGCCGTCTGCGGCACGCCGGCTGCTGGCGAGCCCAGCCGCGCGGGCACGGTCCGACAGCGTGGCGCAGCCATCGCCAGCATGTTGGGGGCCGACCGCCCAGTCTACGCCACGCCGATGGAGAACTGGCACGCCGCCCAGGCGGCGGCAGAAGAACTGGACCGCCTGGAGGGCGACGAGCGTCGCTGCATGACGGAGCGTGTCCAACAGCTCATCGACGCGGCCGCCACGCAGCAGGAAGCCGGCCGCCGCATGATGGAACCCGGCTTACAAGCCGGGAACCTTCCCCCTCGCCGAGAGCACGGCGCGACCTCCCGGACGCCAACAGACGGCGCCCGCGACGGAAGAGACCCAGAGCCGATTGCGAGCCGCAGCCGCAGCCGCACCCGCATCTCCATCGAGCGCGACCAAGACGGCCGCCCACGAGCAGTGGAATGGCGGGAGTGTCGTCCGCCTCCCCCGCGTAGGGAGAGACGCGCTTCCCCGCCGCCTGTCAACCACCCGACACTCGGCGACCGCCTTGGCCGCCGAGAAGGAGTCGGGGAGAACGATGCCTGCCACCGGATCGACCGCCTCAACCGGTCCCTGGCGCTAGAAGAAGAAGACGCATTGGGTCCGCCTTGCTTTAGCCCCCGCATCCGTGACGAGCCCTTCCCCAAAGGGTTCACTCTCCCAAGAGATACGCCCAAGTACACCGGCTCCGTGAAGCCGGAAGACTGGCTGGTCGACTACTCCACGGTCGTCAGCATCGCAAACGGCAACAAGCGCGTTGCCGTGAAGTATGTTCTGCTCATGCTCCAAGGCACTGCCCGGACATGGCTGAATAGCCTGAAGCCCCGCAACATCAACAGCTGGGTTGATTTCACCGAGGCCTTCAACCGCAACTTCACCAGCACGTACAAGCGGCCACCCAAGCCTCGCCAGCTCTCCTTGTGCGTCCAAGGCCTCGACGAGTCGACTCGTGACTACCTCACGCGCTGGGCTGAGCTGCGCAACTCCTGCGAAGGTGTGCACGAGGTGCAGGCCATTGAGTATTTCACAGCCGGGTGCAGAGAAGGCACTCTGCTCAAGCACAAACTCCTCTGCGATGAGCCGGCCACCCTCGATGAGTTGCTGATCATAGCGGACAAGTACGCCACGGCCGACTCCTCCATGAAGGCGGAGATTCAAGTTGATGCATCCGGCAAAGTGGCTCCTCAAGCTCCTCGGACCCCGGCTGGTGACGCCAGTCGGCGGCAGCAGCAAAACGACAACAAGCGCAAGGCACCACAACCGGCTTCTACAAGCCGGCAGGTGGCGACAGTCGAAGACCAGCAGCCGGAAGGACAGCCTCCTCCCAAGTGTCAGAAGGGCAGCAAGCCCAATTGTTTGCCCGCCTTCTCATACGAACAGACTCTCGATGCACCCTGCAAGTTTCATAGCGGCGCGAAGCCGTCCAACCACACCACTCGGAAGTGCCACTGGCTCACCAGGATCACCAAGGGCGATGGACTCCTGCCTCCTCCACCTGCTGGCCCGCCGCCTCCGCCGCCCCAGCAGCCGGCGGTTCGGCCAGTCGGAGCGATCCAAGACGAGTTCCCTAAAGAGCACGGAGCTTACGTCGTCTTCACCAGCGTGACTGATGACAGGCGCAGCCAGCGTCAACAGCGCCAGGAAGTGAACGTTGTCGCTTCTAAAGCTCCGGAATTCATGCACTGGTCGGAGAGGCCGATCAGTTGGAGCCGATCTGACCACCCGGAGGTGATGCCTGCTCCGGGTTCTTATGCCCTGGTGCTGGATGCCACCTTCGCTATGGAGAGGCGGGCTGCTCGTTTCTCCCGAGTTCTGATAGATGGCGGCAGCAGCATCAACATCCTCTACCGTGACACCATGGAGAAGTTGGACATCAAAGAGAAACAGCTCCAGCCCAGCCGGACTGTCTTCCATGGCATTGTGCCTGGCCTGTCCTGCTCGCCGATCGGCAAGATCAAGATAGATGTCCTTTTCGGAAAGAAGGATCACTTCCGCCGAGAGCCAATCTGGTTCAAGGTGGTTGATCTTGAAAGCCGCTACCACGCGTTGCTTGGCCGGCCCGCCCTGGCCAAGTTCATGGCGGTCCCCCACTATGCCTATCTCAAGATGAAGATGCCGAGCACCAAGGGCATCGTCACCGTGGCTGGTGACTACCAGAAGTCTGTCGCCTGCGCCGCTGCCAGCAGTCGGCTGGCCGAGTCCCTCGTGATTGCTGCCGAGAGGAGGCTCCTTGACCGGGTTGTGGCAATGGCAGGCAAGCAGCCAGAAATGTCGCCAGAACCTAAGCAGCCAGAAGCTGAGGGCTCGTTCAAGCCGGCGAAAGAAACAAAGAAGATACCCCTGGACCCGGAGCACCCAGAGAGGTACGCTGTCATTGGTGCAAACCTTGACAGCAAATAGGAAAGCGAGCTCGCTGATTTCCTCCGTGAGAATCGGGACATCTTTGCATGGTCTCCTAAAGACATGCCGGGTGTTCCGACGGATTTCGCCGAGCACAAGTTACATGTCCGACCTGGTGTCAAGCCAGTCAGGCAGCCCTTGCGCCGCCTGTCGGAAGAAAAGAGAGGAGTCATTGGAGAAGAAATAGCCCGGCTTCTAGCAGCGGGCTTCATTATGGAAGTATTCTTCCCAGAGTGGTTAGCCAACCCAGTCCTTGTGCTGAAAAAGAATAAGAAGTGGCGCATGTGTATTGATTATACCAGCCACAACAAAGCTTGCCCCAAAGATCCATTTGCTTTGCCAAGAATTGACCAAGTGATAGACTCCACAGCCGGATGCGAGCTGTTGAGTTTTTTGGATGCATACTCAGGGTACCACCAGATCAAACTGAACCCAGCCGACAGGCTGAAGACCGCCTTCATCACACCATTCGGAGCTTTCTGCTACCTGACCATGACGTTCGGCTTGAGGAATGCCGGCGCCACATTTCAGTGTTGCATGCAGAAGTGTCTCCTCAAGCAACTCGGCAAGAACGCCCATGTCTATGTGGACGATATCGTGGTGAAGACGGAGAAGCGTGGCACCCTGCTAGAGGACCTTAAGGAAACCTTTGAAAACTTGCGTCGTTTTCAAATCAAACTCAACCCGAAGAAATGTGTCTTTGGAGTACCAGCCGGCCAGCTTCTTGGTTTCCTGGTCTCAGAGCGCGGCATAGAGTGCAATCCTGTGAAGATCAAGGCCATCGAGAGGATGGAGGTGCCCACCCGACTGCTGGATGTGCAAAAATTCACCGGCTGCTTGGCATCCATCAGCCGTTTCATCAGTCGGCTGGGCAAGAAGGCTCTTCCTCTGTACCAGCTTATGAAGAAAACCACTTTTTTCGAGTGGAATGACAAGGCGGATGAAGCTTTTCTCCTACTCAAAAAGGTGTTGACCACTCCGCCTGTCCTAGCGGCTCCAACTGCTAAGGAGCCGATGCTTCTCTACATCGCCGCCACCAGCCGGGTGGTCAGCACAGTCATAGTTGTGGAACGCAAAGAAGACGGCAAGGCACAGCCGGTCCAGAGACCGGTGTACTACTTGAGCGAGGTGTTGTCAGCCTCCAAGCAGAACTACCCCCACTATTAAAAGTTGTGTTACGGCGTGCATTTCGCCACCAAGAAGCCGAAGCCATACTTCCAAGAGCATCCAATCACGGTTGTTTGCACCGCCCCGCTTGCGGAGATCATAGGCAGCAGAGATGCATCAGGCCGAGTGGCCAAGTGGGCCATCGAGCTGGCCCCCTACACCATCTTCTACCAACCTCGCACCGCCATCAAATCCCAGGCGCTGGCCGACTTCCTCGTCGACTGGGCCGAGACCCAGTACCTGCCGCCAGCTCCAGACTCGACTCATTGGCGGATGCACTTCTATGGCTCGAAGATGCGCACCGGTCTGGGAGCCGGCATCGTCCTCACCTCTCCCAAAGGCGACAAGCTCAGATACGCACTGCAAATCCACTTTGCCGCCTCCAACAACGTGGCCGAGTACGAAGCACTCTTACACGGGCTCCGGCTTGCCAAGGAACTCGGCATTCGCCGGATCCTGTGCTACGGTGACTCCGACTTAGTGGTCCAGCAGTCGTCAGGCGACTGGGACGCCAAGGATGCAAACATGGCAAGCTACCGCTTCCTCGCCCAGCAACTCAGTGGATACTTTGAAGGGTGCGAGTTCCTCCATGTGCCGAGAAACGACAATGAGCAAGCCGATGCCTTGGCACGGATCGGCTCCACCCGGCAAGCAGTACCAGCCGGCGTCGCCCTGCAACGCCTCTTCAAGCCATCTATCAAGCCGTCACCAGAATCAGACTCCATCTTCATGCCGACTCCCCCCGAGGCAGCCGTCTCGGGGACTTCACCAAGTGGCCTGGGGACTGCAGCAGTCGCACCCGGCCCGGGGACTCCACAACCCGGCCCGGGGGCTGCAGCAGCCGTCTCGGGGACTTCACCAAGCGGCCCAGGGACTACAGCAGTCGCACCCGTCTCGGGGACTCCACAACCCAGCCCGGGGGCCGCAGCAGTCGGCCCGGGGACTTCAACAACACAGCAAGACGCCGTTGGCTCCACCCCGCCGCCTCCCATCCCAACCGCCCTCATGCAAATAGCAGTTCTGGCAGTCAAAGAAATAGCAGCACCTTCATGGGCGCAGCCCGTCCTCAACTTTCTGGTGAACAAGGAGCTGCCGACTGATGAAATCTCGGCCCGACAAGTGCAACGTCGGGCAGGAGCATACACCATTGTTAACAGAGAACTTGTGAGGCGTAGTGTCACTGGCGTGTAACAGCGCTGCGTGGAGCTGGAGAAAGGCCAAGCAATCCTCAAAGATATCCACCAAGGCGAGTGTGGTCACCACGCGGCTTCAAGATCACTTGTTGCCAAAGCTTTCCGCCATGGTTTCTTCTAGCCAACTGCTCTAGAAGACGCCAAAGATTCGGTCCAGAAATGTAAGGGGTGTCAGAAGTTCCGCTCCAAGCCACATTCGCCGGCTTTTGCACTCAAGACCATCCCCATTGCCTGGCCCTTTGCCGTCTGGGGGCTGGACATGGTGGGACCATTCAAGACAGCGCGCGGTGGCATGACTCATCTACTTGTCGCCGTGGATAAGTTCACCAAGTGGATAGAGGCCAAACCAATCAAGAAGTTGAATGGTCCGACCGCTGTGACTTTCATTGCAGACATCACCACCCGGTATGGCATACCACACAGCATCATCACCGACAATGGCACAAACTTCGCCACGGGCGCCTTGGCTCGTTTTTGTGCAACGCAAGGCATCCGACTGGACTTAGCGTCCGTTGCCCATCCGCAGTCAAACGGCCTCATTTTGTCCGGCATCAAGCCCCGACTGATCGAGCCTCTGGAGCGTTCAGCCGGCTGTTGGCTCGATGAGCTGCCAGCCGTCCTCTGGAGCCTGCATACAACTCCAAACAAGTCAACCGGCTTCACGCCCTTCTTCCTCGTCTACGGTGCCGAAGCCGTCATCCCGACGGACATAGAATTCGACTCCCCTCGAGTCACCATGTACACTGAGGAGGAGGCAAAAGAAGCACGAGAAGACGGCATCGATCTACTGGAAGAGGGCCGGCTGTTGGCACTCAGCCGGTCCGCCATCTACCAGTAGAATCTACGCCGAATCTACAATCGGAAGGTCAAGCCAAGATCTTTCCAAGAGGGAGACCTTGTGCTCCGGCTGATCCAGCGAACAGCCGGCCAGCACAAGCTCTCGGCACCTTGGGAAGGCCCCTTCATCATCAGCAAAGTTTTGGGCAACGACTCCTACTACCTGATCGATGCTCAGAAGCCCAGAGCACGCAAGAGAGACGACTCCGGCAAGGAGACAGAGCAGCCGTGGAACGCAAACCTCCTTCGAAGATTTTACAGTTGATACAGTATGTATCACGCTACCCTTTGTATTAAGTACGAAGACTCCGGGTTCCCCGAGAAGAACTCGGGGGCTACCCTCTTTTTATCTATGTGATGAGTATTACGCCTATAAATGTGTCATTTCATTATTCCGCCTGGCATCGGGGTCGACCAGTCGGCCCGGGGGCTCGCCGCCTTGTACTATGTGGTGCTTCCTGCAGCCGGACAAGTAATGCGTTTGCGCCTCAACTTTCTCCTGCCAAAGCCACAGTTCGCAGAGCGACTGTCCGGTGGGCAGGGGTTAAAGGCAGAAAAGGTGTCCGCATGAAAAATGGCTAAGGACCCAAAGCATGCACATAGTTCAGGCCGGCTTCCGCCTCGTTGACCGGCTGCGGAGCAGCCGGGCGGCTGGCTTCTACTTATCTTACTAACGCTCTAGTCGGCTAAGTACTTGCTCTCTCGAAAGTAGCTAAGTACTTGACCCAGCCGCAGTCCGCAGAGCAGCTGTTTGGCTGGCAAGACAGCAGCCAAGGGAGGGCGGCAAAGGAAAAAAGGCAAGGAGCAGAAAGCAAGGAAAGTCAGATCAGCAAGAGCGCAACTTATGTAGAAGAGTATCTGCATGTCAATAGGCCCTTGGACTGCATTCAACAAAGTTTGAAATACACCCCGTGGGTGGAATTGTGCGAATTTAACAAAGTTTGTCGAGACTGATAAAACAGGAAAAATAAAAGACAAGTCGGCGGCCTAGGGAGCAGCAGAGGGGTCCGACTGGTTGGCTGAGTCGGTAGTGCCGATTGGTGGAGCGGACGGCTGGTCAGTCTCCGCTTGGTCGCCTCCAGCAGCAGTCGGCGCACTCGAGCGCGGCTCGTTGTTTGAGGCACGATCAAGCTGAGACCGGTCGTCCGCCCCGACCTCCGGCATATCTTCTTCGCTCTCCCCATCCTCCTCGCCTTCCCCCTCGTCGCTGGAGTCGATCATCTCGGCCGAGTCTTCGTCGTCCTCCGGGTTCAGCCCGAACCACTCCGGTGGCGCCTCGGCACCGTCCTCAGCCAGCTCGGGAACAAAGATGTTGGTGTTGGTGTACTCGGCAATCGCCGCTGCCCGTCTGACAAGATCGCGCTCCACCGCCACCAGCTCCTCTTGGGCCTCCTGCCGAAACATGGTCAACTGGGCTAGACTTAGCCCAGGGTACCACGCCTTGACGAATTCCAAGGCCCGGCGCGCGCCAGCCCGGGCTGAGGAACCCTTCCAAGCCTCAAGTCGGCCGGCCGCCACCTCCAGCCAGTCGGCAGTCCGACTGGGAGTGCGTGGAGCCGGCATGTCCGGCCAAAGGGCGGAGACCGCTTGGGCCCCGACACGCTAAAGATGGTGCAGCATCCGATGAGTCGGCCGGAGGTGGGCCTGGATGCTGAGGAGCTGTTCGCTAAGAGTCCGGGGGGCGTTGGCAGCGATCTGCACGCCTTCCGCTCTCCGTTCTCTACGATAAGCCTCAATAGCCTGGTTGGCGGCGTCAGAGTGGCCAGGAAAGAAGTCTGCTCAGGAAGAAAGCAAAGAAATCAGAAATCAGAAGTCAGAAGCTAGACGCCGGCTCGATCGGCAACCGATAGCTCAAAGAAAGAAAAAGAAGAAAGATTACCATCAACTATGTCTTCAATCCTGCCGAAACCGGATTTCAGCAGCGCCTCCCTGTCAGTCCAGGCAGAGCGTTCGGTCTCGAACTCGGTGAGGAGACTGGACTCTTTTACCTCCGCCTCCTTCTAGGCCTTCTGGAGAAGCTCCGCCTGCTCCGTCAGTTGCTTGGCCAGTCGGTCACGCTCTTGGGCCAGCTCATTGCACTCTGTCTCCTTGGCGCGCAACACGGTGTTGGCCTCACCCAGCTGCTGCTGCAAAGTAGCGTTGGCCTCTGCAAGAGCAGAGGAAGGAAAAAATATCAACCATCAACAAAAAAGAGGTACGGCTGCCAAGGAGATCCGGCCCGACTGCTCAGCAGTCGGCCCGAATCTCGGGGACTACAGCCCGCGGGTGCGCTGGCACGCCCCCGCAGAGAAAGAAAACGAAGACTTACTCCAGCTTTCCGACAAGTCGGCGGTCCGCCGGTCCAGCTCTCGGACGTCGGAGTTGAAGGTGATCGCACGAAGGTTATGATAGTCCTATAATGAAGAAAACAGATAAAGTTAGCACTCGGAGCTTGCCAATTAAAGTTCCGAGCCGCCTGCTCAGCAGCCGGCCCGAAACTCGGGGGCTACACCCAGTGGGTGCACTGGCGCGCCCCCACAGAGAGAATACAAGAATCAAAGACGAAGAAATAAAGGACGTACCCGAATGGCCGCTCGCGAATCCAAGAACGCACTGTTGCACTGTCGAAGAGCGGTGGCCTCAGCTCGGAGTTTGGCCTGGACGTCTAGGATCGCCTAGTTTAAGGCGCCGGTCCCGCCTCCACACACCCACTCGGCGGGCGCGAGGTTGGTGGCTTCGGCATCTAGGACGGACGAGCTCGCAGCGCCGGCTTCTAGCTGTCGCGGCGCCGAAGCCGCCTTCGCGCCTCGGCGGCGCGATGGTGTGTGGGCCTCAGGAATTGGGCCTGTCACTACCTCGTTTCCGGCTGGCGGCACCGGCGGGGCAGCCGGCTGTTTGTCCCGCGCTCCACCAGACGGCAGCGACGGAGGCACGACTACCTCCGGCATGACGACATCGCCGCCTTCTCTCCCCATGACCGGCTGTTCAACGCCGGCTCCCCCAGTCGGCGTCGTAAACTCTGGTGGTGGCGGTGCGAAGCTCAAGGGAGTGATGAGTAGTGGCGCCTGATAGCGCGTGGCTCCTTCACCCAGCCTCTTCTCCGCGGCATCGGCTTCAGCCTCCGCCAGCCTCTTCAACGTGGCGGCTTCCGCCATGTCCGCCTTCTCCATGCGGGCGGCTTCCTGCTCCTCGCGCGCCTCCCGCGCATTTCGTTCCCGCGCCTCCCGGAGGTCGGCTGCTGGGTCGATTCGCCGGGTGGTGGTAGAGGTCTCCACCGACCCGATGACGGAGGCGGCGGCCGACTTCTCAAGGGAGAGCGGAGCCCTAAGTCAAGGAAAATAAAGCAAAGAAGCTCAGACGGAACCAACAAGAAAATAAAGCACACGGAAAAGACACTTACGCCGACACCATAGGAGGCACCTTCGGAAGCTTCTGGAACTTGGTCGCCTTTGCGGCGGCCTCCTTCCGTTTAGTCGCCGCGGTCGGGTTCTTGGCCTTCTTCGGCATGCTACCAAACAAGACGACACCTTGTTTGCGCTTGCGCGTACCGCCTCGAGCAGCCGGCCCGGCAGAAGGGCCCACGTCCGCCTTGTCAGCGCCTCGCGCATGGCGCGGCTCGTCCTCTTCGTCATCGTTGTCGGGCCAACTCTCAAGGCCGCCTCCTTCTTCGGAGCCGCCTGCTACGTCGCCGCAGCCCGCGGCGTCGTCTTCAAGGGTGGCCGCCCCCAAGTCAGGGTCGTCCACATCGCTCACTTCCCGGTCTGGCTGATAGCCTTCTCCCGGCCCCACCACGGCGGCCGCCGACGGAGCAGGCGGCGGGTCGGCGAGGGAGTATGGCCGCTTGCCGAACCGCCAGGACCCTTCTGACAGCTTGAGGTCGGAGATCTCGTTCACCATACTGGCAACTTCGGTAGTTGGCATGTCCCTTGTGCACATCCGGCTCGGGTCGCGGTGCCCGCTCATCCGACAGATCAGATGAGGCCGGCCTTAGAGCGGGAGAACCCGGCGCTCGACAAAGGCGACCAGCAGGTCGGACGCCTTGAGGCCTTCTACGCCCGTCAGCACCCGGAGCCGGTTGATGGCGGCGGTGGCGTTGGCCGACAAGGGTCTCGGCTTGTAGCCCCAGTTGGCCCGGGGCTCGGCCGGTGGGCCGGCTTCATAGGGCGGCAAGTTGATGAAGTCGATTGCCGGGTCAACGTTCTCCATGTAAAAATATGATTTCTGCCACAGCTTGATGGCGGGGAAGGCATTCTTCCCCGATGGACGGCGCACCGTGACGAAGGCACCGCACTGGGCCGCCTTCTCCCTGGCGGAGGTGCCCAGTTATGTGTAGAAGAATGCTCCCCACAACTCGATGGTGGGGAGGATGCCAAGATAGCCCTCGCACAACGTGACGAAGGCGGACAGCAGCGTCATGGTGTTGGGCGTCAGATGATGTGTCTGAAGATGGTAGAAGTCGAGGAAGGAACGGAGTAATCCACTCGCCGGCAGGCCGAAGCCGTGGAGGAAGTGCGAGCGGAAGATGACCCGCTCGCCTCCTTGCGGCGCCGCCGAAATCTCCCTCTCCGGCGGCACGCGCACCTTGACGAAGCCTGCGCCGGGCAGCCACCGTGTGGCACGAAGGAAGGCAAGATGGTCTTCGATCACGACCGAGCCATCCCAATCCCCTCCCTTCTCGCGCGCCATGGGGACCGAGCTAGACGGAGAAATGGCGCTGCGGCGGAGGCGAGGGCCGCTGCGGAGCAAGAGGCTTGGGGCGAAGGGACTGACGGCGGCGAGCTGCAGCGGCACCTCGGCGGAGCGCGGAGGTGCAGCGGCAGCAAGGAAAGGAGAAGGACGAAAATGGCGAAGGAAGAGGAGGGCGCGAGTGCTCCGCCGCTCCTCCTCCTCCCCCTACTTATAGCCCCTAGGCTACGAAGCCGTGGGGGCAGGGCGCGGGATCATGGGATTAACTGCACCCACGACCCCACGGCCCCGCGGTTATCGCGCGGGTTACTGCGCGCTGTGACCCCGCACGGAATCGCGACCGTCTACCTCGGCCGCAGCGGATCCGCCCGCGCGCCGAGGCCCAGTAGTGGTGGGCCTGGCCTGCTGCCATGTCCCATCACGCGCGTGGCTAGCGGGCTGGCCCGGCTAGCTGGCGCCGCGTGGCGTGCTTGCTGCGGGCGGCGTGCCTAGAGGCTCGACCGGCCCGCCACCTGGTTCCCGCCTCCGCGTTTCGAAGTTATCAGACGAGGCCGCCTGGTCGCGACCGACTCCCAGCAGGCGGCACACCAGGAGGCGGACAAAGCATTCAGCAAGAGCATTCGGAGAAGGAAGCTGCTGAGGCCTCTCGACTTATCGGCCACGACGCCTCACCAGCTTCGGGGACTACTGTCGGAGTAATGGGCCACGGGTAGCCTAACCCGGGTCCCTGAGCATTTCAAGACATTGGGCCGGCTGCGCCCCTCAAGCATCAAGGACGAAGCGCCACCTTCTGGTGGCCGGCTGGCTCATGAGGCTAGATGCCAGAGGACGGCCAAGCACCGGAAGACGGCCCCAAGACGAGCCGACTCATAGCAGGCGGCCTCCAGAGAGGCCGGCTCCTAGAACAGGCGGCCCACGATGCCCTCAAAGTCTACGCCCCCATTAAGAAGACAAGACAGGATGTGGCTAGAGTATAGCCCATTCCCCCATATCCAGGGCACGGCGCAGCCACAGTGCTCCGTACAGGCAGAGATCTCCCCACGACGTGGCACTGTGGCCACCCCACCCTTGACGTCATTCCTATCAGGCGAAGCCCTGTTCCCACGACGGCCTGTCGGTACGGCCTGCAGGCGGCAGGCCCCTCCAGGCAGCGAGAGACTGGAGGGCGGCAGAGCCTGACCAGTCGGACCGGTGGGAGGCCGGCCTCTAGCAAGCGGCCCCTCCTCCCTCGAAGTCCGCGAGCCATTAAACCAGAAAAGACACGATGTGGCTACAGTGATCTCCCACCCGACGGCGGGACTGTAGCCACGCCCCCCCGACCAAGCATGCGTCATCTGCATTACGGCTACAGCAACAAGCAGCCGATGAGACCCGCAAGTGGCGGGAGCGGCCTGTCGGCTCCGAGCCAGACCAGTCGGCGGGGCCCACCAGGCGGCGGGCCCCAGCAGCTGACAAAGAAGCCGGCGGCCAGAGACGCTGACCGCCGGACCCTACACCCGGCCAGATGACTATTGTACCCCTGGGGGGTAGGCCTATATAAACCCCCCAGGGCACCCATGCAAAGGGTTCTGGACCGGTGAAACCTAGACTCATTCAGAGTGAGGAGAGAGTCGGCCCTGCTCTCTTCTACCTCTGGCATACATCTCAAGGAGCACCTTGTACTCACTAGTGCCTTAGTGATCATGCAGAGACCCCGCAGAGCAGGACTAGGGGTGTTATCTCCTAGGAGAGCCCCGAACCTGGGTAAAGTACGCCGGCGTTCGTGTCTACGCCTCATCCCGCTTCCAGGCACCGGCGACGTTCTACTAGCTCCCACCATGATAAGCCATCCCTTGGCATATGTCGCATCCAACCCCCGATAGCTCCTCTATTGGGCCTTCATCAGTGGGCTGCATGTTATCGGCAAGTGGAAAATGTGTTCCGTACCAAAAATAGTATGCGCTACGTACGGGGCACTAAAGGATCGGACCGTGCACCGACTTCCAAAACATTGTGTTTGTTGTTCTAGCAACACATTTATTCAACCAATAAACGAAATATACTACTGATTGGGCACTGAAAATAGCAGCAGTAGCAACCAGGGCTAGGGGTGCAACAGAAGCAGTAAGCAGGCCAGAAGGGTAAAGACGCAGCTCTCTCTTCCAAACCAAACACCAGCCATCATTACAAAAGGGCTACCAAAAAGAACAAGTTTATGCATCAAACTAAATAAAGATCCTACTACACCAAGTGTACGCATCTAACTAACTGGCTTAGTGAGACATTACTATTTATTAAGCTGTGGAGATTGGCTGACGGCTTGAACTAGATGGGTGCCTGACGGGGGAAACTCCAGCCAGCAGGTCGAATTCTGATACTTGCGACCCTCTCTCCTACTTTGGGCTGCAGAGCATGGTGGCACATATCAGGGTATGGTGCATGGAGAGACGCATGTTACGCTGTGCACACACAGTTTTGCCTGATGAACGAAACCGTGCTACCATCATGATCCTTGCCGTCGGTTATCTCCTGGTTATTCGGATAATTCAGTCCGAGAAACAGAGATCGTGTACCAAGGCTACTTGCCATCCTCCAGTCAAAAATTCCTGAAGGCCCAGAGAAGCTGGGATCCTGCTCAAAGACCTTGAAGTGACTGTGATTGTATTCCGCGAAACAACACGTCCGGTACGTGTGAACGATTATCAATCATTCGCCATCGTCTGGTCGAGCCAGGAACCACCTGCAACTGCCATGCCACTTTTCTTTGAAAGGTTCTGGGATTAGGAAGGGTAGGGACGCCAGGCGGCCTATAACATCATATCAAGTCGGAGTCAAATAAAAAAGGGCTCGTACTATAGTCAATCTTAAGAACAACAGGTTATGAGCATGAATATTTTTTCAGTAAATGTTGACAGTAATATAAGCAAGCCATCATGATATCATAGGAAAGTAACATACTGCTGTAACAACCATTTGTAGAGATGACTGGAGTAGGCCAGCAATACGTCCTACCATAGGAGTCCACAGCGTAAATGAAGCCCTTGTGTTCAATGGCATCCGAGAACCATGGAGGATGTATGATACTGCGATGGACGTGCAGATTTATCCACTTACCGCAGTGACCTGTCAGATAGGCAAGACCGCGGTTGAAGAACGCAATTATCCTGAAGTCTTTATAATTCGCAGATCCTGTGGGCACTTGGCAGATTACAACCTTGAGCAAATCAAACTTGGTATCATGCTGGCTACTGTAAGATTCCGAATATTCCGGCCCACGGTGCCAAAGCAGTGCAGTGTTAATCGAAGGAAGGGGGATCAATCGCCGAGTGTAGACCTGCACGAGCATCCAGCTGCCGCGACCATCGATGAGCACCATCCAAGACGTGTTCATGCCGACCCAGTACATACCATTAATGTAGTTGAGGGTGACGGGGATCGGATCGCAGTCGAGGGGGTTGATGCTCGCCACCCTACGATCGTTATGCTGCGTGACATGTCATTTCTGAAGATCAGGCAGCATTAGCAAGCAGGGAGCTGGCTTAAAAAGCTCCGGCCTGAGGGCTTTGAGTAAATGGTACAGCCTCGACGAGCACGCGGCGAGCGGCATGGTACTAAGATTGTCCACAAGCGAAACAATGAGCTTGATTACCTCTGTAGGGAGCGAATTCCAGCCACTCTTTCGGTGGACGCTGCTCGGTTCTTCCATTGTTAGTGTTTGGGTTTCAGAAGAGGGGGGAGGCGCCTAGCGGGGATGGAAGATTCGACAACTATGTGCAGACGAGGATGGAGAAGCGAATATGTGCTGCGAGAAGTGGACAGGTGATGATGACAATGTAGCAGCAGCACGCCGCTTGACTTACGAGACACATCACAACAGCATAGGGTCATACCGATGCCAGACAACTTGCTTGAGTGATCACAGTACTAGTACAATAAACTACAGTACCTACTACTATGCCTGAGTAGTATAGTGGAGTAGGACTCTGCTCTACTACTAGCACCGGAGTAGTAGTATATTGTAAAATAGTTACAAACTTCAATGCCCAAGCGTGGAATGACTACGAACCGCCATCGGTGCTAACTCCAATCCGCAACAAACGTTCGCTGGGAGACATGGCAGTTGCAAACGCCCGCGACGTAGTTACAGTACATGTGTAACGGTGGCGGCTTTGTCAAATACTATGGATTAAAAACAGGCCACCGTCGGATGGAAATCTGACGGTTATGTGGGATTCGCCAGGATTCGGCTCGTGGCGAACAATCGACGGATATCATTACTAAAAAAAGGTTAAAACACCCGGGGCTAGACCTTGCACCAGCTGACCACTAACAATGATACTAACATAGTTGTCAAATGGTCAGAGAACGTGTCTACGTGGTGTTTGGAATTATATGCAAACTAGCAAGATGCCCGTGCATTGCACGAAACATCAAGATGCATTTTTTTACAAAACACCTGTTGTGATTGACCCATGCAGGAGTAATCCCATGTGTAAAAACTAATGATATCTCGAGAATTTCATTAGAAAAAAATGGTATCTCGAACGTTCGCTGGGAGACATGGCAGCTGCAAATGCCCGCGACGCAATTACAGTACGTGTGTAAGGGTGGCGGTTTTGTCAAAATGAACGACAGAGGTGCGGGTATCCTTTTGCAAAATTGCCATAGTTTTCTTTCTATCCGTCAGATATAGATCGGACGGTATGTATTGCAAGATGGCAGGCACACCATCATCACCAACTCACTTTTTTATAAGAAAAGAGGTCCGTGCGTTGCACAGAACATCAAGATGCATTTATATGAGTAGTTTATCTTGTGGGAGATAAGGATGAATGAGGGAAGGCCTTATCTGCAAATGTGGTTAGAGGTGCGGCTATCTTTTTGAAAAATTGTCATAGTTTCCTTCCTATCTGTCAAAGATAAATCGGACGGCCTATATTGCAGGATGGCAGGCACACCATCATCACCAACTCCATTTTTTATATAAGAGATAAGAAGAGAGAAGAAGATAAGAAAGTAGAGAGTAGAGATAGAGAGTAGTAGTAGAGAGTACAGACTAGTAAGAGAAATAGAGGGAGTACTGGTAAGTACACCATCTACCGCTTCGTGTGCTACTCCTGCGCTCCATGCGGCGGGCGCAACGTCCCCTACAGCCACTCCCATTTCATGGACGGCCTGGTCGATGCCTGCAAGGTGCCCTGCGTCTACAAGAGTTTCGGCTGCGAAAGGTACATCAACCAGCACTCGCTGGCGGAGCATAGTTCCAGATGCGCGCACGCGCCCTGCTACTGCTATGAGTGCACGCCGCTGCTTGAGGGCTCGCCGGCGAGCCTCGTGCATCACCTCACGGCACCGTCTGGCAATCACTACTGGCACACGGTGAACATCAAGTACGAGACGTGCTACCCGTTCGCCGTGCCGCAGTCGTTGGAGGATCACCGCCGCCTGCTAGTCGCGGAGGAGGACGACAGCGTCTTCCTCTTGGCCGTGGGCACCGGCAAGGCCCGCGCAGGCTACCGCCCTATCTTTGTAGTATGCATCAGGGGCAACGCCGCTGACGCTAACACGAGGCCGCTGTACTCGTGCATGCTCACTGTTACTGCCCCTCCAGCGTACGAGGGCGACCTCGGCGCCTCCATCACGCTGAATGGGACTATGCTGAGCTCCCCCGTTCCCGGGAATGTGGACATGCAAGAGGCCTGGTATCATCTTCCCCCCAAGATGATGCACGGGGACTCCAAGGAGGTTCACCTGGGCATATGCATTACCAAGTTAACTATACATCATTACTCTTCGCTCAATGTAAGCCTCTCTCTAAGCATGTGGACACTTCTTATTTATATAGTATAGAACCTTCCATGCATGATCTTGCTCTATTAGAGTATCGCGCTTGAATAAAAGTGTATCCATTTATGGTTTAGTTTAGAATCTTCCATGTATGCTTTTGCTCCATTAGAGTTCTTGCTTGCCATTTATGAGATTAATTGAGAATTTTTACTATAGTAATGGTGAAAGACTTATGATGAACTATTTCTTACATCTCGTCTGCCCCCTTCCAAGTCATCCTGATTTACATTCATGGTGGTAAACAAAATCGATACTTAAAAAATAATTCTTAAAGATCATTTGTTGCAAAGCACAATAAGTGTTATTTCTTAAAAAGTTTTGGATGCAGGTTGAATAGTTGAACGCTTTTGTTTGCAAAAGATACTTTTTTTTATCTATTTTGCCTGCATTTACTATTCACTCGCATGCTTGTGACCTCTAGAGAAGAAATAATATCCGAAGAAACCTATTGATACTCGTTACACATGAGATGACCCCCACATACTTTGTCAAAATAAACAACTCCCCGATCAATGCATTTCACTGTACCTTACTATATATAGTATGACAATAAATTTAACTAACATTATATATAGTACGATAAATGCTCATGCATGTCACCAAAAATTATATCATTGAAAACTATGTTCAAATACGAATCCAATGATATAGTTTTTGGTGACATGCACTAACATGTTGTCAGTTAAATCATTAGTCAAATTACATGGGGGACTAATAAACCACGACGGAGGTAGTACTAGTGTAGAGGGCATCGCTGCACGGGAGTCTCACCCACTCGTGGTGCGGCAGTAAAGCCGTCATATCACAAAACCCCACTACTCCCAGTAATAAGTGGCCTGGTAAAATAAACGGACAAGCAACCATCACATCCCTCTGTCTTTTTTGCATTTCATCTCTCTGCATTTACTTTGTCTGGTTCATCTCGCACAGTCGATCCCTAGCTACTACTCCTAGTATCCCTAGCTACTACTCCTAGGGCTAGTTCTTTTGGCGACTTAAAAAATAAGCCGTCTCTTCCCCAGATTTTCCCATAAGCCGCCTCACTCATTCATTTGGGCTTCTAAACTACTACCACCGTCCTGGTTTATTAGTCCCCATTGTAATTTGTGCTAAATTTTGACCAAAGATTTAACTGATAAAATGTTAGTGCATGTCAACAAAAGTTATATTGTTGGATTCGTATTTGAACATAGTTTTCAATGATATAATTTTTTATGACATGCATAAACATTTCATTTGTTAAATTTATGGTCAAAATTTGATACAGATTACAATGGGGACCAATAAACCAGGACGGAGGTAGTAGTTATGGGATTACTTATCTAGAAGCCTAAAAGAACTGGCCCCTAGTACTCCTAGTAGTAGTACTCAAGTTGGAATTCCAATTGCACGGCACAACTTGTTAGGAAAAAAATTCGATACAGGGTGTATGAAGCGGTTTGGGAATTTGCATGCCTTCCCGACCAGTGAGATACTCCGTACAAAGTATGATAGAGAAATAACCACAAAGAAGGAAGCTAAAGTAAACAATCAAATGAGCATTTTTGCATTTCTTTTGCATTGAATCGTTTCACAAGCTTGACTAGTGTTGTTTTTCTAATTTTACAAAAACCGCATCGTAATGTTAAAACGTGCATTTGCACGTCCATAAGTAATAGTAGTAGCACAGTCTGCAAGCATATAGAGAGAGAGATGTGTAGTGCGATATATAGTTAAGTTTGTGCTATATGCACTTACTTAAAAAATGCGTATGGATACACAAGGTTTCCAAACTTTTCCTTTTACAAACTTAATTAAGGACGCTAATAATTCACGAACATTCAGGATTTATCATTTCCATCCCAAAACTATGAGATCGCCTTACAAAACTAAATTATTCCTAATAAAAGCCACGGCGCTCGCAGGAGCATTTCAGCGCGCCACGAGTGCCCTGGTGCGCGGCCGTTTCCCAGCGCGATGACACAACGCCTCTTCCTCAGCCTCGCAACTCGCGAGGTGCTGATTGGCGGCTTGTCGGCGGGCGAACGCGATCTCACCGGTCTAGTTATTCGGCGCCAACAGGTACTCCTCCTCGCTGGAAGCGTGCACCCGGTCCATGTACCACCAAGCGTAGATGAGGTGCTTGGGCCCGAGTGCACTCAGGGCTTTGGCGTGGGCGTCCTCCGCCACCCTCACGGCCCTCGCACGAGCCTACTGCCAAAGAGCCAATTGCCTGACTCTTTGGGACGCGACATAGGCCTGCCAGGCAGCATGCCTCGCGGTGCGGTTCTCTTCCTCGGCCTTCTTCTCCGCCTCTATTTTAGCGCGCTCTGTCAGAGGCAAAGCCTCCCACAAGGCAACCTCCATTTCTTTCCAAAGCTCCTCCAGGCTGGAGGGCTCGGCGGGCAGCGCGATGTTCTCCTCGTAGTGGGGAGCCGATGCGTCCTCCGACGCGCGTGCTAGCGACACTGGGAACGCCAACGCGTCCACCTCGACGCATCGCGGTGAGGAGCGGAACACCGATGCGTCATCCTCCACTGGTGGCAGCGAGGAACGGAACGCCGATGTGTCCTCCTCGACTAGTGGCGGCGAGGAACGGAAGAGCGACGCATGGCACTCCGCGCGGGGCAGCGAGGGGCGCTTAGGGCTTGGGACGGGCGATGCCATGGTGGTCGACGTGAGAGGGAGGGGGAGGCGATAGCAATGAACATGAGCGTTCTTCCGAATGCTGTGGGAGGCACAATATTTATAGCGAGCAATGGCACACCTACGTAAGATATGTTGCGTGATTAATGTAACAGCTAGCTCGGCATATATATTTTTGTTGGAGTAAATTACGGACTGACTTTCAGTGCCGTAACTGCACCTAAAGTTTGTTAAGTGACATATGGGCCTAACAGACGGCTGACCCACATGTCACCGACCCAACTGCAGTTGCAGTTATGGCACCGAAGCAGCGTCCGTAAATTATAGGGGAGGGAAGGGGTGGAAATATTGCTTGTCACAATGGATTGGACGAGCGCGGGGGGAGGAGAGTCATGCATGCAGATTTTTTTTCACACGGGGTGGAGTGGTGGGACTGCCGGAGGGAGAAGGAGAGTCAAGCAGGCAGATTGTTTTCACGCATGGAGAGGAAAAGATTTGGAGGCGAATGGGCTTCCTACAGGTATGGGGAACGGTGCATAATAAGTCAACTTACATGCAATGAACTGACCATTGCATGCCGGGCTAGGTATAGTCTCAAGTCATTAAAAACATACATGCCCCACACATGTTCAGATTTCAAGGTGCACTAAATTATCAAGCACACGGGAATAGCAAACATGCTGATGTGTCAAAGAATTAAAGAAGAGAGGGGGTTAGGGTAACATAGGTAGATACCGTATCATGTTAAATGCTATGCTACTTTGTGTCATGCATGGCACTATAAAGGTAGTCCCGTATCATACACTAGTATCATGCACATGATACTAGTATATGATTATCATACACTAGTATCATGCACATGATACTAGTATATGGTACTTTCCACTATGAGTAGCCTAAAGAGAATATTGACTAATGCATGTAAAAATCTTTGTCATTTACTAGTGTTCATGCATGCATGCAATGCGATAATGCATTGGTAAACACATTTTTTGTGAAGAACGGGAGCATTAATTGAGGACTTTTGCAGACTACAAAAACTATTCCACCGCCTTTATATCTTGGTAAGAGTAGGTGAAATTTTTGAATCGATCTCTTTAAACAAGAAGGGAGGTAGTAGTACTCTAATAGCTAACCTTGTTGTGATGACTATATAGGACATGGCACGCACCTGGACGGAGGAACTAGTCTGCATTGTGCATATAATAAGTTTTGTCTGAAGTCAATGTACCTCTACTTTGACCAAACCTATAGAACAATGTATCAACATTCACAATTTCGAATCAATATTTTTATACTCATTATGAAATGTAGTTTCATAAAATATATATTTGGTATTGTAGATATTGATATTTTTAGTATAAATTTGGTCAAACTTTGCAAACTTTGACTTGACACAAATCATACGCGGAGTAAAAAGGACCAGAGGGAGTATCATGCATGTAGAGTAGGCAAAAAAAATGCTCATTTATAGCCGTCCGAAGTCTCAAAGGGCGCGACCGCGCGAGGGAGGCGAAGGTCGTGGGAGGCGTGATGGTTGACGGAATTAAGTGAAAGTTACATGCACGCGCTGGCATGGCGGGCGAACACGCAGAAGCTATACCGTCAGGCCTACGATGTGGGTCTAGTAGACATGACATCTAGTGGGTCCCGCATAGTACTCGAGAATTCTTTGGGGCATGCAGCCATTTATCCATCGGGCAAGCCACCACCCTACGCCGTTCGCACGCCCTACTCTTCCCCGACTTCTACCTTACAACAGTTTGCTTCCAGTCATCCCATCCTTTCACATTACACCAGTTCCACTTCTCCTAACATGCCTCCAAAATCCATGGCCTCCCAAATCTCCATGATCGGCGGTGAGTACAAGGTTAGAACCATCACCGGCGATGAGTTCATCGTCATCTACACCCGTACATCCGTGACGATGGAAGCATGCCTTGCTCGCTTCCTACACATGTTCGAAAGTTCAAAGGCTGAGTGGGTTGCTGGGCTAGATGTTGAGTACACCTTATTCCTGGAAAGGGAGAAGCTTCTAAAGGAGGCAAAGATGAAGAAGCCCGCCGTGATCCAGGTTTGCGTACATAATGTATGCTTGTTCTACCACATATGCCATGCCGATGTTAGGTGCCAGGATTTTGAGTTCTTCCTCAAGGACAAAAGAGTGAAATTTTTTACTGTAGACTTTACGAATAACATGAGAGTCCTGGGTCGGATAGGCCTCGTTGTAGGCCAGCGCTTCGATCTCCAGAAGGAAAGCCTGGTGTCCTCCTCTCAGCCTTCAATGCTGACCCTGGCAGCAGCCATGATTGATCCTTCATACGCTGAATTGAAGAAACCTCACCCGGAGTTTCATCATGCATGGGAGTCGAAGACAATATATGAAGATCACATCGTGTACGCAGCAACGGATGCCTACCTTTGTTTAAATATCTACAAGGGTTGGATGAAGAAGTAGAGCCAAGTGTCCGGTTCAAGCAAAGAAGTGTCGTCGAATAGGAAGAGGAAGAGGGATGAGGACGAAGTTGAGGACGTGGACTCGGACTCCGAGTAAGGTGGCAGTGCCATTGCTCATGCTGGTTCTACTGCGGTGTCAAGCGGACTAGTTGCTTAGTTTTATTTCAGGGGTGTGTTGTGCTGAGCCCCCAGCAGAACTATGTGATGTTCTTTCTCGTTATTTGAACTCTTTAGTACGTACAGTAGTACTAGTATGTCTTACTACTATTCTTCTTATAGTTGGTACTACTACTCGTATCTTCGCGTTCCTACTGTAGTTAATACGTACTAGTAGTATAATTTGGGTCAGTCGATTTGTGAAAGAAGTTCGACGGAGTGAAGGAAGAAGACGGCAGAGAAGCTACCCCAGTATCTATATTAGGGTGGCGGGTGCCCATGATCTATCTTATGAGTGTTGGGTGTGGAATGCAGTTCGCCGGAAAAAATGGATCGTGCCCGGGGTTAAACGGATGGCGGGGGTGGGGGGAGCATGGCGGTGGCAGGCGGTTCAGGGGATGGCGGGGCGGCGGCGGCAGGCGGTTAGGCCTGTGGCGGGCTGGCGGTTCGATGCCTGAGAGAGAAGATGAATAGTGCATCATTTTTGGAGGTTGAAGAAGCTCTTCTGGCCGTCCATGTTGCATCCAACGGCTCACTAGAGTAAACTAACCCAAATTGTTCGTTTAGATTCCAGGATCCACGTGGCATTCAAGGTCTCGAAGGTAGATTCCATGTCTGCACCCGGTTTGCGGGCTCGGCGCGGGCGCGACCGACTTCAGCCGCGACAGCCACCATGCGGGCCTCCTCCGCGCGGGCGGTGACGACAATGACACACTAGCTCCTCCTCGCCGGCGTGCTGGAGCACGCGCTTGTCCTCCTCTTCGTATGCTACGGGCATAGACGCGGCTCGACCTGCTCTCGTGCTTGGCAGCGCGGCGGCATCGCGAGCAGGGACTGCAGACGACGTGAGCGGGCGAGCCTTCGGCTTCATGGCACAGGGATGGCGGGGACACAGTGGTGATGGGCGAGAAATGGTCGGCCGAAGCAGGCGGGCACTGGCATGCACAACGGCGGCGGCATATTGATGAGTGCGCGTATGGGAGCTTAGTTTAGTTTTACATAGGGTTGGTCAAACTTAAAAGAACACCGTAGTAGTACACGTAAACATTAGACTGAGGCAGCGCTTACACTACCACATGAGTTAGCACAGCATCGATACAGAATCCTGTGCAAGCAAGTGCACCGCGGTCGATCGAACAGTGCGTCACCATGTCGCGCTCGAAGGACATCCACCGAACCGTTTTGTTTGTGTGAAAACAATCCCCGAATATTACTCTACTTTTTCCTGGAAAAGTTCTTCACGCTACAATATTTCCATATATTTGAATTTAGCTTCAGTTCGTCCTTATTTGGATTTTGACGTTTTAGGTGCGCCCTAGACATTTTTTTAATATTGATTCTGTGTGTGTGTGATTGAGAGAGAACGCGTGTATGTGTCTATATGTGTGTTGTGGCGGAAGGGCAATGTGGAGACTGTGTGGGTGTGATAGAGACATAGAGAGGTGTGAATGTGCAAATGATCATGCATGAATGAGACATAGAGAGATGCCGATATGTTGTGTATACATGAGAGAACTGTCTTCTATTTGTACTTGTGTGTGTGCGAGAGAGAGAGAGAGAGAGAGAGAGAGAGAGAGAGAGAGAGAGGAGCATCCGTAACACAACAACCATCTCTCTTGATTAGTCTGTCCCTCGCACGATCGCATTTAACACATGCATTAATGCACACATTTTGACACCCTCACCTGGCCCCTGCCCGCCTGAAGGCCCGCACATCGCTCTCTATCTCGCACGCACAATCGCTTTGTGAAAACCCTATTTAGCATGTAGCTTTCCGTCACATACACACACATTCTCTCCATAGGTTTGATTTCTCTCAATATCTAACACACACACACACACTGCACACACACTCCCCCCTCCCCCGAGCACACATTTCATCCCCATCCAAGGTTATATGGCGACCACTCTCGCTTGTGCTTCTCTGCACCCTAGCATGCACACCACCTCAATCTTCAAAGAGGGCGTCGAGGAGATCGAAGATGGCGACCAGACTGCACTAGAGAATGCGGGGCCATTTGGAAGCACCATGATGTGACGACGGCTGACTGACTCCTCCCCCGCCCCCTGTCTCTCCCGCACAAAATAATCAATCCCTCAACCCACGAGATCCTTCCCCTCTCATCCATGTTTTTCCAGCTCTCTCATCAAACCCATTGTCTCTTCTCCTTCCACATGTACAAAATCCGGATACACACGCATCTCACGTATATTACATGTCTCCATCTTTCTCACAGACCTAACTTCTTCCTCTCTCTCTCTCTCTCTCGTGAGGTTTGTCTCCTACTCTCTCGCCCACATACATACAATCTTTCCCGCCCTATTTCTCTTTCTTTAATGGGGTGTATATCTTGTGTGTTTGATGACCCATAAGTATATGGGAACAATTGTAGCCTTTTCGATAAGTAAGAGTGTCGAACCCAACGAGGAGTAGAAGAAATGACAAGTGGTTTTCAGCAAGGTAATGTCTGCAAGTGCTAAAATTGTAAGTAATAGAGTAGTTTGATAGCCAGATAATTTTATAATGAGCAAGTAACGGTAGTAGTAACAAAAGTGCAGCAAGGTAGCCCAATCCTTTTGAGGCAAAGGACAGGCCAAAATGGTCCCTTATGATAAACAAAGTGTTCTTGAGGGTACACGGGAATTTCATCTAGTCACTTTCATCATGTTGGTTCGATTCGTGTTCGCTACTTTGATAATTTGGTATGTGGGTGGACCGGTGCTTAGGTGCTGTTCTTACTTGAACAAACCTCCTACTTATGATTAACCCCCTCGCAAGCATCCGCAACTACGAGAAAAGTATTAAGAATAAATTCTAACCATAGCATTAAACTTTTGGATCCAATCGGTCCCTTACGGAATAGCGCATAAACTAGGGTTTAAGCTTCTGTCACTCTCGTAACCCATCATCTAATAACTACTCCACAATGCATTCCCTTAGGCCCAAATATGGTGAAGTGTCATGTAGTCAACGTTCACATGACACCACTAAGGGAATCACAACATACATATCATCAAAATATCGAACACATATCAAGTTCACATGATTACTTGCAACATGATTTCTCCCATGACCTCAAAAACAAAAGTAACTACTCACAAATTATAATCATGCTCAAGATCATAGGGGTATTAAATAGCATAATGGATCTGAACATATAATCTTCCACCAAATAAACCATATAGTAATCAACTACAAGATGTAATCAACACTACTAGTCACCCACAAGCACCAATCTATAGTTCCGGTACCAAGATTGAACACAAGAGATGAACTAGGGTTTGAGAGGAGATGGTGCTGTTGAATATGTTGATGGAGATTGCCCTCCCCAAGATGGGAGAGTTGTTGGTGATGATGATGACGATGATTTCCCCCTCCGGGAGGGAAGTTCCCCCGGCGGAATCGCACCGCCAGAGGGCAAAAGTGCTCCTGCCCAAGTTCCGCCTCGAGACGGCGGCGCTTCATCCCGAAAGTCCTTTCCAGATTTTTTCTAGGTCAAAATGACTTATATACCAGAAGATGGGCACCGGAGGTGGGCTGGGCTGAGCACAACCCACCAGGGCGCGCATGGGGGGCCTGGCGCGCCCTGGTGTCTTGTGCTCACCAGGTGGCCCCCCTCCGGTAGTTATTTGCTCCAATATTTCTTATTTATTCCATAAAAAATCCTCGTGAAGTTTCAGCTCATTTGGAGTTGTGCAGAATAGGTAGCCTGATGTAGCTTTTTCAGGTCCAGATTTCCAGCTGTCGGAATTCTCCCTCTTTGTGTATACCTTGCATATTATGAGAGAAAAGGCATTAGAATTACTCCAAAAAGCATTATTATGCATAAAAACATTATAAATAACTTTAGGTAAACATGATGCAAAATGGACGTATCAACTCCCCCAAGCTTAGACCTCGCTTGTCCTCAAGCGAAAACCGAAATCGAAAAACATGTCCACATGCTTAGAGAGAGAGGTGTCGGTAAAAATAAAATACGGACATAGAAGCTTCTTGTAATTTATTATAACAACAACAAACTTTACCATAAAACTTTCATCATAGAACTTTTATCATAGACTTCTCATGAATAAGTAACAATTCATCACAACATCGAAGTATAAAGCATAAACTTTATTGGAAACCAACAAACTATGTTCTCAGTCAACTTTGCAACTACAATTCATCGTCTTTTTAGGAAGGGTCACATATCGGAGCCTTTAGGCAAGTCCACATACTCAACCATCATATAGTCTTCTATGATTGCTAACACTCACCTCATACACATGAGCAAAACGTTTCAACCGGACACATAGAAAGATAGGGGCTTATAGTTTTGCCTCCCAACGTATTCACCTCAAGGGTGATGTCAACAATAATAACTCATGCTACCCATATTCAACTGGATATATGTGCCTAGATCTTTCCTCACCACATGATGCTTTCCAAAAGAGAAAGTAAAACGGAATAGAGAGAAAAACTTTGACTCTTGCATGAAAGTAAATACATAAAAGTAAAAGATAGGCCCTTCGCAGAGGGAAGCAGAGGTTGCCATGCGCTTTTTGTTTGTATGCTCAACCCCTTAGTGCAAGAGAATGTCACATTATATTGCCCCTTATGATGGCAACCTTTATTATGCAGTCTGTCGCTTTTATTCTTCGCCATCACAAGTTCGTACAATGCTCAAGTTTCTCTTACACTAAATGATCTAACACTTTTAGAAGCAATTTTTATTGCCTTATTGCACCGATGACAACTTACTTCAAGGATCTTACTCAATCCATAGGTAGGTATGGTGGACTCTCAAAATAAGATTTGGGTTTAAGGGTTTTTGGATGCACAAGTAGTATCTCTACTTAGTGCGGAATTTTTGGCTAGCAAAGATGGGGGTCAAGCACCACATGTTGAAGGATCTATGACAATATAACTTCTATGTGAATATGAACAAACATAAATCATTACGTTGTCTTCCTTGTCCAACGTTAACAATTTTGGCATATAATATTTTGATGGGTGCTCACAATCACAAAAGATTACCAGGATACTGTATTTGCATGTGAATCTTCTCTTCCCTTATTAATTCTTTCATGAATTGCATCATTGACCAATGCTATGTTTGTCAATCTACAATAAAATTTTCTACTTATACTTCTCCTGATGTGATGTCATTACTTACCATAAGATTAGCATATGATCTTTTTCATTTATTTCCTTTCTCTTTATTGAAACAAGAAAGTAAAGAAAGCAAAACTCAAACTAAACTTTATTATATGCCTCGCACACGATTACAAGGATAGATCACTAAGCAAACTCTCGAAAAGAAAGGATCGAACTAAACTTTTATTCATCTAAAGCAAAAGATAACCATGGATCGAACTAAGAAATGTAAAGGCGAAGGATAGTGGAGGTGATACGATACTGGGGCACCTCCCCCAAGCTTGGCGGAAGCCAAGGGGAGTGCCCATACCCGATACTCAATTTTCTTTTGGTGATGAAGAAGGTGGTGATGATGAAGTGGTAGCGATCTTGTCCTTCATAATCAAGAGATTCCCCAGTCTACGAATGACGCTCCGGAGGAAGATGATATGCTCTTGATGCAGAATATTTTCACGAGTGAGATATTTATTTTGCACACGAACCGTTTCAATGATCCAAAAGGCTTCAATCGTAGTAGGGGTAAGGTGAGCATAGTAAAGTTTAAGGATATCTTCTTCTTCCTCCTCAGCAAGCAGTGCTTGCTTGATCACCGGTGTTTGGTCTCCGGTAGCCTCCTTGCCCTAGTCCTCCATGACGGCTCCAACGGACTCTTCCCTCTTCAGCTCGATCTTCATCAACCAAGCATCCTCTTCCACATTGTTGGAGGAAGAAGAAGACATGATGCCTGGCTTAACAGATCTGACAAAAAACAGCAAGGAAAAGAAAATGGGAGATTTCTCCGTGATACGAAAATCAATAGGTCCTGGGGGTATATAAAGAATTTTTTATCTTGGTGAACAAGCAAACGGAAGAAAAACGGAGTCCGGAAGGTACCCGAGGTGGGCACAACCCATCTGGGCGTGCCTGCCAGGCGCGCCCTGGTGTCTTGTGCCCACCAGGGTCACCTTCCTGGTAGTTTCTTATTTTCCTAATCTTCCAATTATTCCAAAACTGACAAAAAATATTTTTGCGGATTTTTCGGAGTCCGTTTACTTACCGTATCACGTACCTCCCTTTTTTCATGATTCTGGAGTGTTCCGGAAGGTTTCTTCTATGTGTTCTTCCAGTGTCATAGTTTGGATAACATTGCTTTCAACATTAATGGGCGTACCTGAGATATAATATTTTATTCGTTGCCCATTAACAACCTTCGGGTTAGTACCTTCGGCATTATTTATTTTGATAGCTCCAGATCGATAAACCTCCTCGATAACATAGGGTCCTTCCCATTTTGAGAGGAGTTTTTCTGCAAAGAATCTGAAACCAGAGATGTACAAAAGAACATATTCTCCAACTTTGAACTCACACTTTTGGATTCTTTTATCATGCCATCTTTTAACTTTTTCTTTAAATAACTTGGCATTTTCGTAAGCTTGGGTCCTCCATTCATCTAATGAGCTAATATCAAATAACCTCTTCTCACCAGCAAGTTTGAAATCATAGTTGAGTTCTTTAATTGCCCAATATGCTTTATGCTCTAACTCAAGAGGCAAATGACAAGCTTTTCCATAAACCATTTTATAAGGAGACATACCCATAGGATTTTTATAAGCTGTTCTATAAGCCCAAAGTGCATCATCTAATTTCTTAGACCAATTCTTTCGAGACCTATTGATAGTCTTTTGTAAAATTAATTTTATTTCTCTATTGCTAAGTTCAACTTGACCACTAGACTGAGGATGATAGGGTGATACAATTCTATGGTTAACATCATACTTGGCAAGCTGTTTACGGAAAGCACCATGAATAAAGTGTGAACCACCATCAGTCATTAAATATCTAGGGACTCCAAACCTTGGGAAAATAATTTCCTTAAGCATTTTAATATAGGTGTTGTGATCAGCACTACTGGTTGGAATAGCTTCTACCCACTTAGTAACATAATCAACAGCAACCAAAATATGAGTATACCCATTAGAGGAAGGAAAAGGTCCCATGTAATCAAATCCCCAAACATCAAATGGTTCAACAGCAAGAGAATAATTCATAGGCATTTCTTGACGCTTACCGATATTACCTATTCTTTGACATTCATCACAAGATAAGACGAACTTATGAGCATCCTTGAAGAGAGTAGGCCAATAAAAACCAGATTGCAATACCTTATGAACAGTTCTGTCTCCCGCATGATGTCCTCCATAAGCTTCGGAGTGACATTTCCATAGGATTTGTTCCTGTTCATGCTCAGGTACACAACGTCTAATAATACCATCTACCTCTTCTTTATAAAGATGCGGGTCATCCCAAAAGTAATGTCTTAAATCATAGAAGAATTTTTTCTTTTGTTGGTATGTGAAGCTAGGTGGTATGTATTTAACAACAATATAATTAGCATAATCAGCATACCAAGGAGTGTTGTGAGAAGCATTTATTGAAGCTAACTGTTCATCAGGAAAGCTATCATTAATAGGTTGTGGGTCATCAAGAATATTTTCAAGCCTAGACAGGTTATCAGCTACGGGGTTCTCAGCTCCCTTTCTATTAGTGATATGTAAGTCAAATTCTTGTAGCAAGAGAACCCACCTAATGAGTCTAGGTTTAGCATCTTTCTTTTCCATAAGATATTTTATAGTAGCTTGATCGGTGTGAACAGTGACTTTAGAATCAACAATGTAGGATCTAAATTTATCACAAGCAAACACAACTGCTAAAAATTCTTTTTCAATAGTAGCATAATTTCGTTGAGCACTGTCTAGAGTTTTACTCGCATAATGGATAACATTTAGTTTCTTATCAACTCTTTGTCCTAGAACAACACCAACAGCATAATCACTAGCATCACACATAATTTCAAAAGGCAAGTTCCAATCAGGTGGTTGAACAATAGGTGCAGAAATTAAGGCTTTCTTGAGTGTTTTGAAGGCTTCTAAACAATCATCATCAAAAACAAAAGGAGTATCCTTTTGCAAAAGATTTGTAAGAGGCCTAGAAATTTTAGAAAAGTCTTTGATAAATCTCCTATAGAAACCAGCATGACCAAGGAAACTACGAATACCTTTGATATCTTTAGGACATGGCATTTTCTCAATTGCATCAACCTTACTTTGTCCACCTCAATACCTCTTTCAGAAATTTTATGGCCCAAAACAATGCCTTCGTTAACCATAAAGTGGCAGTTCTCCCAATTCAAGACAAGATTTGTTTGCTCACATCTCTGCAAAACTCGATCAAGATTGCTTAAACAATCATCAAAAGATTTCCCATAAACAGAAAAGTCATCCATGAAAACCTCAACAATCTTTTCACAAAAAATTAGAGAATATAGCAGCAATATATCGTTGAAAGGTAGCAGGTGCATTGCATAAACCAAAAGGAATGCGTCTATAAGCATAGGTTCCAAAAGAACAAGTAAAAGTGGTCTTTTCTTGATCAGGTTGAGAAACAGGTATTTGTGAAAAGCCAGAATATCCATCAAGGAAGCAAAAATGTGTGTGCTTAGATAATCTTTCTAGCATTTGATTAATAAAAGGCAGAGGGTAATGTTCTTTTCTAGTTGCTTTGTTTAATTTTCTAAAATCAATTACCATTCTATAGCCTGTAACAATTCTTTGTGGAATAAGTTCATTCTTATCATTACGAACAACGGTAATACCTCCCTTCTTAGGGACACAATGAACAGGACTTACCCATCTACTATCAGCTATAGGATAGATTATACCTGCTGCCAGGATTTTCAATATTTCTGTTCTTATCACTTCTTTCATCTTCGGATTTAACCGACGTTCGTGATCAACAACGGGTTTAGCATCAGGTTCCATATTAATTTTGTGCTGACATAGAGTGGGACTAATGCCCTTAAGATCATCAAGAGTATATCCAATAGCAGCTCAGTGCTTCCTTAGAACTTTCAATAATCTTTCTTCTTCATGTTCTGAAAGGTTAGCACTAATAATAACAGGATATATACTTTTCTCATCAAGATAAGCATATTTCAAAGTGTCTGGCAATTGTTTTAATTCAAACACAGGATCACCTTTAAGTGGAGGAGGACCTCCTAGAGTTTCAATAGGCAAATTGTGTTTAAGCAGAGGACGTTGTTCAAAGAAAATCTTATCTATTTCATTTCTTTCATGCATATGTAAATCATTTTCATGGTCTAGCAGATATTGTTCTAAAGGATCAGTAGGGGGTACAGCAACAGAAGCAAGACCAATAATTTCATCTTTACTATGCAAATCTTTCTTATGAGGTTTTCTACTAAACTTAGAAAAATTAAACTCATGAGTCTCATCACCGAAACTAACACCGACAGTTTGTTTCTCACAACCTATTTTAGCATTAACGGTGTTCAAGAAAGGTCTACCAAAGATAATGGGACAAAAGTCATCTTGTGGGGAACCAAGAACAAGAAAATCAGTAGGGTATTTTATTTTCCCACACAAGACTTCAACATCCCTAATAATCCTAATTGGTGATATAGTATCTCTATTGGCAAGCTTAATAGTAACATCTATATCTTCTATTTCAGCTGGTGCTATATCATTCATAATTTCTTGATGTAAGGTAAAAGGAATAGCACTCATGCTAGCACCTATGTCACATAGACCATGATAACAGTGATCTCCTATCTTAACTGAGACAACGGGCATGCCAACAACAGGTCTATGTTTATCTTTTTCATCGGGTTTGGCAATTCTAGCAGCTTCATCACAGAAGTAAATAACATGCCCATCAATATTATCGACCAAGAGATCTTTAAACCATAGCAACACTAGGTTCTACTTTGATTTGTTCAGCTGGTTTAGGTGTTCTAATATAGCTTTTGTTGACCACAGTTGAAACTTTAGCATGTTCCTTCATCCTAACAGGGAAAGGTGGTTTTTCAATATAAGCAGTAGGAACAACTGGATCAACATTATAAATAATAGTTTCATCTTTAGCTTTTACCGGTTCTTTAATTTCTTATTTAATAGGTGGGTGATATTTGAACCACTTCTCCTTAGGGAGATCAACATGAGTAGCAAAAGATTCATAAAAGGAAGCTACTATCTCAGAGTCAAGTCCATACTTAGTGCTAAATTTTTGAAAAACATCGCTATTCATAAAAGATTTAACACAATCAAACTTAGGCTCAATACCTGACTCTTTAATTTCGTCGAGTTCCCAATCTTCATAGTTGCATTTAATTCTTTCTAAAAGATCCCACCGGAATTCAATAGTCTTCTTCATAAAAGAACCAGTACAAGAAGTATCGAGCATGGATTGATCATTATGAGAAAGCCGAGCATAAAAATTCTGAATAATAATTTCTCTTGAGAGCTCATGATTGGGGCATGAATATAACATTGACTTAAGCCTCCCCCAAGCTAGAGCGATACTTTCTCCTTCACGAGGCCAAAACTTATATATATAATTCCGATCATGATGAACTAGATGCATAGGGTAGAATTTTTTATGGAATTCCAATTTCAACCGATTCTAATTCCAAGATCCAATATCATCACATAGCCTATGCCATGTCAATGCTTTTCCCTTCAAAGATAAAGGGAAAACCTTATTCTTAGCTTCATCTCCGGGTAAACCTGCAAGCTCAAACAATCCACAAATTTCATCCACATATATCAAGTGCTTATCAGGATGTTCGGTTCCATCTCCTGCATAAGGATTAGCTAGCGGTTGTTCTACCATACCCGAAGGAATTTCATATTCAATATTTTCAGTAGGTGCAGTAGGTTGAGGGGTAACTAATTGTGGTTCCGGTCGAGGTGAAGATACCCCGAACAAACCGCTCAAAGGATTGTTTTCCATAGTAACAAGTGACAATAAATTTCAGCACGTAGTAATAATTTTTCCTTACCAATTTCCACTTACCAAGAGCGCTTCACTCCCCGGTAACGGCGCCAGAAAAGAGCCTTGATGTCCCACAAGTATATGGGATCAATTTTAGCCTTTTCGATAAGTAAGAGTGTCGAACCCAACGAGGAGCAGAAGGAAATGACAAGTGGTTTTCAGCAAGGTAATGTCTGCAAGTGCTAAAATTGTAAGTAACAGAGTAGTTTGATAGCCAGATAATTTTATAACAAGCAAGTAACGGTAGTAGTAACAAAAGTGCAGCAAGGTAGCCCAATCCTTTTGAGGCAATGGACAGGCCAAAATGGTCTCTTATGATAAACAAAGTGTTCTTGAGGGTACACGGGAATTTCATCTAGTCACTTTCATCATGTTGGTTTGATTCGTGTTTGCTACTTTGATAATTTGGTATGTGGGTGGACCGGTGCTTAGGTGCTGTTCTTACTTGAACAAACCTCATACTTATGATTAACCCCCTCGCAAGCATCCGCAACTACGAGAAAAGTATTAAGAATAAATTCTAACCACAGCATTAAACTTTTGGATCCAATCGGTCCCTTACGGAATAGCGCATAAACTAGGGTTTAAGCTTCTATCACTCTCGCAACCCATCATCTAATAAGTACTCCACAATGCATTCCATTAGGCCCAAATATGGTGAAGTGTCATGTAGTCGACGTTCACATGACACCACTAAGGGAATCACAACATACATATCATCAAAATAGCGAACACATATCAAGTTCACATGATTACTTGCAACATGATTTCTCCTGTGACCTCAAGAACAAAAGTAACTACTCACAAATGATAATCATGCTCAAGATCATAGGGGCATTAAATAGCATAATGGATCTGAACATATAATCTTCCACCAAATAAACCATATAGTAATCAACTACAAGATGTAATCAACACTACTAGTCGCCCACAAGCACCAATCTATAGTTCTGGTACCAAGATTGAACACAAGAGATGAACTAGGGTTTGAGAGGAGATGGTGCTGTTGAAGATGTTGATGGAGATTGCCCTCGGCAAGATGGGAGAGTTGTTGGTGATGATGATGACGATGATTTCCCCCTCCGGGAGGGAAGTTCCCCCGGCGGAATCGCTCTGCCGGAGGGCGAAAGTGCTCCTGCCCAAGTTCCGCCTCAAGGCAGCGGCGCTTCATCCCGAAAGTCCTCTCCTGATTGTTTCTAGGTCAAAATGACTTATATACCAGAAGATGGGCACCGGAGGTGGGCTGGGCTGAGCACAACCCACCAGGGCGCGCCTGGGGGGCCTGGCGCGCCATGGTGTCTTGTGCTCACGAGGTGGCCCCCCTCCGGTAGTTATTTGCTCCAATATTTCTTATTTATTCCATAAAAAATCCTCGTGAAGTTTCAGCTTATTTGGAGTTGTGCAGAATAGGTAGCCTGACGTAGCTTTTTCAGGTCTAGATTTCCATCTGCCGGAATTCTCCCTCTTTGTGTATACCTTGCATATTATGAGAGAAAAGGCATTAGAATTACTCCAAAAAGCATTATTATGCATAAAAACATTATAAATAACAGTAGGTAAACACGATGCGAAATGGACGTATCAGTGTTCAGCGCACACATCTCTCTCCCGCCATTTGCTCCATCTTCACAAGCTCTCTCTACACGTTTCATTCGCACATTGGGATGTGTTCAAAATGTTGCTTTATAATGGATCATGTGGAGTTACTGTTGGTTTTGTTGCATCCTACAAAGTAATAACTATGAAATGCATTTAGTTTTTCATTTGATAGGGATTATGTGAGTTTGAGCATATTGTGAAGTACTATAGACCTGGTATACATCTTGGAATTCAACAATGATTCTAACTATTGAATTGCATAAACCATTACATTCGAAGTCAGTAGCTTAATATATTTATTTCACGATTACAACAAATGATTAATTCCACTACAAACTAAGAAAACAAATGTGTACTCCCTCTGTTTTTATTTAAGTCCGCGTATTAGCATTGGTCAAAGTCAAGTTTTGTAAACTCTCACAAAGTTCATAACAAAAAATATTAACATATACAATAACAAATAAATACCATTAGATTCATTATTGAATGTACTTCCACATCATACATATGCAATAACTATCTATGTATCTATCTATGCCAGTATCAACTCGGAGTCGAATGTGTATCGAGTCAGACTAGAAAGGAGAAAAAAAATATAGCACGTCTGCTGGAGCGGCGCGCGCGCGCAATTTTTTGCAGCGGCCGCTGGAGCCAGCACTCCACGGCCCGCAAAAATTGGCTATTCCGGCGCTGTAAACGCTTTTTTAACGTGCCGCGCATTGCGCGCCTGTTGGAGATGCTCTAACATGGCAGATGAGTGCTTTAATGTTGCCCACAAGATGCGTGAGTATTACTATATTTTTCTTGCCTTTTGGAGATTTTAAAACTACGAATGTGAACATGTAGAGGAGCAATGAAGACCAAACACGGGATATTGGGGACATCTTCAAGGAACGTGGCAAGTTAAAGAGGAGCTGCACTGAACCGTTAAAACGAGCTTTGGTAAGTAACACCCTTTCAATTACTTTCGTTTAGCCTCGTGTTCTTCGATGTGTATATCTTGTAGTTTCTATTTCTCTAAGCCTCGTGTTCTTCGATGTGTAATAAGAAGAGTATTAATCATCCTAATGCTTTCGTTTTTAGCTTGATGTAGAAAGTGGGTGTTCTCACCTTGGAGTCTGTTTTTATATTTCTCCTTTTGAATTCACTTCTCCGAGTCCTGTTTATCTGGCTTCCACTTAATGGATCTGGGTAGCTCTGACTATTGATCTAAAAAAGAGGTAACTTCATGTCAGGATGCAGTTCCTGCGAGGAGGGAAGTATGGTCAACCTCGAGATCATGTTTCCAAAATGAGGCTGGATTACACACAAGGTACCCGTTCCCTAATGATGCTGGATTAGACACAAGGTGCAAATTCCCAGATGATGCTGGATTACACACAAGCCAGCTGGAGTCATCAACTGTTCGTGTCCTCCTGGCTCTAGTAAAGGCTGAAAGAAAGCGTGCAGGAGCCCTTGAGAATGTAGCTGAGTTCTTGAAGAAGCAAAAAGAGCAATCAGATGCTCTCTTCACCCAAGCCAAAGAAGAGATGGAAGAAGCCAGAAAGAAGCTAGCAGAGGCAGAGCAGGCTAGGCGTCTCCTGCTATCTAAAATTGTTGTCAATACAAATTTTCATTCATAATAACTAGGTTCAAGTGTTTATCCAGTCAGCATGCCTGTTCCGTGCATCGACTGAGATCTATGTAAGTCTGATGCCGAGATGTGGCACAAAATATATTTTTTTCCAGGTCATGTAATAACAGCCATTACTTTCCAAACAATAACAGACAAACCATTGGACATGGTATAGTTCACACGCAAGCCCAACATTCCAAGTTCAACTTTCACATCAAACTCATGTTCACCGATATCTTCACATTCATAGATAATGTCCACAACCATGATTCACTTCAAAGAAAAAAAATGTGAGAATTAGAAATAAAGAAAAATCTATATTTCTTACTACCAACATCAATGCTTCTCCAAAACAACATTTAGTTCAGAGCCAAAACACAAATTCCTTATGAGAGCATTGATGAAAAAGGTGCATTTTCTACAAGAGTGGAGTAGGGACTCGCATATAAAATATTGTGGACTTCCACTAAAATTGAGGTACATCCTTGGTCCTCCGCTTGACCGCCTGCAGCCTCGCCCATGGCACTGACGACCTGGGGCGGGGAGGGAGGTGGAGCAGAAAGTTGCCTGACTCGTCGGGGCACCCAGCCGGCTTTTATGCCAGAGAACTCGTCTTCGTGCTCGCCAGATGATATGGAGAGTGGAGAAAATGGTGCAAGGAGGATATGGGGAGAGGAGGTGTGGTGCGGTTCTTGCCAGGCGGCTGGCCTCGTTTAAATAGCGGGCCGACAAGAGGAACCAACCGGCTTGCGGAAGGACACGTGTTACCGGCACACGTGCGGATTCAATGGAGGTAAGCGGGGCAGTCTGAAGCCCGTTGAATGTGGCAAGGAGGCGTGTTCAGCCTGGCGTGCAGCGAGTGGGGCTCTCTTGGCCGGCACGCCGGTTCAATGTCTGCGCCAGTGAGAGGTCGCGTCCGCTCTGGCACAGTGTGAGAGCAATTACTCCCTCCGGTCCTTTTTTGTTTCGGTACTTACTACTCTAGTAGCAAGATGCCCGTGCATTGCACGAAACACCAAGATGCATTTATTTTACAAAATATCTATTGTGATTGACCCATGCGGGAGAAATCTCATGTGTAAAAACTAACGACATCTGCTGGTTTACATAGCTCAGCGCGTACACCGCCCATGCAGATCCTCTCCGACACTGACCTCTGCAAGCACGTCAACGGCGCCGTCCGTGTCCCAACACCTTAGACTGAGCGGAGTGGGGGAGATGAGAAAGAAGAGAGATAAGGTGAGGAGGAGTGGCGCGTGGTGGTGGTAGGTGGTTGGACTGAGCGGAGGCATGGGGATGGACGACACCGGCAGCGGCCACCATGCCAGATTTGTACATAGGCTTCCTTTTTTAATTGCTCAACAATGAGGTTGTGGGAGATAAGGATGAACGAGGGAAGTCCTTATATGCAAATGTAGAGAGGTGCGGGTATCTTTTTGCAAAATTGCCATAGTTTGATTTCTATCCATCAGATATAGATCGGACGGTATATATTGCAGGATGGCAGGCACACCATCATCACCAACTCAGTTTTTTAAAGAGAACAAAGAAGAGGGAAGATAAGAAAAGAGAAGAGAAAAGTAGAGATAAAGAGTAGAGATAAGATAACCTCATTTTGCATTCACATTTTGTAAGTTAAATTCATGGACAAACTTAGACCCAAAATACGATGGGGACTAGTAAACCAGGACGAAGGTAGTAGTGAACAATTCCATTTTTCGCTCCATACCAATCGTTCTAAAAACTTGTATAACGCGCCATTGAAAATCGGAATTCTTACCCCCCCCCCTAAAAAATGATTTTTTAAACATGGCAATTCGATCAGTGGCGACTGGCGAGCCACTGCCTCCAGGTCGTTCACCTGTGGTCCCCGACCATCAATTCCTACGGACTAAATTATCATGCGGGCTGGCTATTCCTACAAAGGTGCGCTCCACCACGTACCCGGTACCCGCGCATGCAGCAATCGTGCACCTAGGGTTTAATTGTTTACAGTGCCTTTACGTAACTCTCATGTGTGCGAGACAGCGAGAGACCGACTGCGTGCGTGCGCCTCTTCTGTTCGTATATGTACTCCACCGTTGGTCTGGTGTCCAAAAAATTATACAGTAATAACTAGCAATGTGCCAATGCGTTGCCACACGTTCAAAGTAGATTAATACATATTCACCGATTTGATAGAAAAGAGTCTAGTTTTCAAATATGTATATCACTAAAAATATGTTATGTTTCACTCAAAATATATTCGTTTGGCGGTTTTAATGAGATAAGGGAGGAATGTGGTTGGTATCAAGATTGGAGAAGTGGTATATTGTTGCAAAAAAACCATGTGTGTGTGTGTGGTGTGTGTGTGAGAGAGTGGGAGAGAGGAGGAGGACGGAGTGCGTGTTTGACAAAGACACAAAGAGTGTGTGTGTGAGAGGTATCACCATAAAATGAGGTGATAGTGTGTGTGTGCACGATCGAGAGGGCGTGTCTCAAGAAGGGACGAAAAATCTACATAGATACAAGGAGCGCGAGAGAGACATGTACGAGATAGTGGAAGCAAGAGTGTGCGGATGTATAAACCTATCTGGAGGCTGGTCGATCAATGTTTGTGAGAGAAATACGAGTTGGGGGTGCGAAAGCGAGAGTTTTGTGTGTGTGTGTGAGAGAGAGACGGTAGTCGGGAGGGGGAGTGGAAGCAGGAGTTGTGTGTGTGTGTGTGTGAGAGAGAGAGAGAGAGGGGGGGAGTTTGTCTGATCGGTAAATAAATGAATAATGTCAGTTTTATAACTAAGATGAAGACGGAAAGGAGACCCCAACAAACATTGTGTGAGCGGGAGAGAGTAATTTTAGTGGTAGGAGTCATATCTAGAAAGAAATAGGGTGCATGAGATAACCCTAAAGAGAAAGGCAAAGTGAAAGACCAGTGAGATTGTGTGTGTGGCGGTGAAAAAGAAAGCTTAGGTACCTAGTGATACCAGAGAATGATAGAGACATGAGAGATAATGAAAACCGTGTAATGTATAATGATAGGGAGAGTTTGACACTTCTCGAGGGAGACGGCGAGAGACCATGTTTGCGAAAATAGGAGAAACATGAAGTGAGCGTGTGGGTGAGCTGGAGAAAAGAGAGTGATAGCTACATGAAGGAGCCCGCGAGAGAGATGGGTGTGAAAGGAGATTCAAATATTTCGTTGTGTGTATAGAAAATGTCAACATAAAGGGGATTCAAATATTTGAATTCGAGATGATGATACATGTAATTCATACTCGAACCAAAATTGATCTATCAAACATGCATACTCATATGAATTTGTGCGCATCTATGTTATTTAATATCTAGATATTACTGATCCAAACATTTGAGTAGAACATAATTTAGTTTAAAATTGTTGAATTCAAACTTATGATTTTGAGATCATTGTATTTTTAAATCATATTATATATATAAAGGAGCAGAATTCTTTGTTGTGCTTTTGAAAGTATATATAAAAATGATGTATATAGAATTTTATTCGAATCGAAAATGGATCCTACTCGAAAAAAAAGAATACAAAATGGATTGGAATTGAGTTGGCATGGTAAACGTGCAAGCTTTTTCTCAAAAATTTGAACGAAGCGGCGAAACTCGCATTAACCACCCGAAACCAAAATATGGGAGATGGAAATTACTGCCTGTCCCTGACATGCAACACATGTCGGCTCGATTTCAATAGGTCTTGGTAGGGGCAGGTTTGTAATTTCACTCAAACATGACATAACCGCCTCTCACCCGGATTCATACACGGTGGGTGCCAAAACACAGTGTCTCCTCGGCCAAAATAGCCTCTCACCCGGATTCATACACGGTGGGCGCAAAAACAAACTCTCCTCGGCTGAAATCTCCGTCGGCAAATATTCAGTGTATGCAAGATTACCGTCCTATCCCCAGCAGCCCAATATTCATGTGATGTCTGAAATTTTAAATGGGGGATAAGTTGGTAACCTTCCCCGCATTTGAGACAAGCGCATCCCAAAGACATGGTTCCCCCTACCTCTCTCCCTCAATTTCCCCATTCGTACTCCGTGGGAGCCAAAACACCCTCTCCACCCCAGCCTCCTCCGTCCGCCACTCCATCCACCGCCGACCTCCTCCACCATGCCGGAGCTGATACCCCGATGTCATCGTCCATTACAAGAGGTCGACCTCTCTCATCCACGGCTTCGGACCAGGATCCTTGCATCCCACCCTCTCGCTTCATCCCCGCCGTAGTCCACCTTGCTGGCGCTGCTCCTACGACCGTCTCGTCCACCGCACCAGGATATTTCCCCCTCCGCCACCGTATACCCTCCTAGATCTGCTTCCACGCCGCCGACAGCCATCGCTATCGCAGCACCATCAAATTCTCAGCAGATGCATACACGGCGCCGCACCAGAGGCGGGACTCTTTCGTATCTGCTCAACTTATTTATCGCAGCAAGAAAATAGATCACCACTACTTTACTATGATTTCTTGTCCATCACTTAGGATCTTACTTGTTAGTTGAAAGCAAACATTGGTTGTGAAGTTGCCTTTGTTCGGTTTGCACCTTCAAATCCGCCATGGCACACTCAACACTATACTCGCAATGCTTATGGTTTTCCCCTTTTATATTCCACACTAGTTAAATGACAGTAAACTAAATTTCAAAATTGTGTCAGTCGATTTTTGAGAGCTCGCCGGAGTTCGCCGGAGGGAAGGAAGTGGCTCGGGTGGGGATGGTGGTTGTGGTGGGCGGTGGCCTGGCGGTGGTGGGGCCTCGCTGGAGGAAAAAACTCGACGCGGGTGGGGGTGGGGGTGGGGGTGGCGGAGGAACACAGGCGGTGGGGGCGGTTCAGAGGAGGGCCGGGGGGTAGAGGCCAGTGGTTCAGCTGGTGGCCCGGGCGGTGTTCTATAGGGGAAGAATCAAAGATGAGGAAGAAGAAGGGTTGGGAGACGTAGGATCTTCATCCAACCGCCTGAAATGGTCGACTGACCCAAATGACGAAAGTCACGAGACTTGCATGCAGACATTCCTTTATATTCAGTACCATCATCGTAGCTGCTTAACACTGCTCCTCAATCCATCAAGCTAAACAATGTGCCACTCATAATTCCAAACTTGTTGCTCAAATATGAATCTGATATGATGCTTATATTTCTAAAACAGATAACATTTAATTGGTCAGCTATTGTTCCTACTTTATTTTCGAAAAGCACGTGCACCACACATAGAGAGACAGCAGGGAGTTGCATTCTTAATGCGCTCTGGTTCATCATGTGTGGGCACTGCGCAACGAACATTTTATTATCCAAAATCTGCTTGCTCTTCTTTAGCATGTTCCTCTTCTGTTCTTCTTTAATAAGTACTCTCTCCGTTCCTAAATACAAGTCTTTGTATAGATTCCACCATGGACTACATATGGAGCAAAATGAGTGAATCTACACTCTAAAATGTATCTGTATACATCTGTATGTGATTCATAGTGGAAATCTCTACAAAGACTTATATTTTGGAAAGGAGGGAGTATAATAGTAGTACAGTATGTTCCTTGTAGTGAAGAGGAGCAGGGACATTTGCAGTGTACAGGTCTATTCGGTCGGTTGTGGTGGACGCTTTCAACTCTTTGGGCCTCTTTGATTCATAGGATTTTGTAAACATAGGAATAGGAATTGTAGTGGCCTGCCCACATGAATCCTATAAGATTAGCAAGGAAATGCGGGGAGCTGTGTCACCTTTGAGAGTTACACTGATATTGACAGTACTGCACTTTCAGTTGAAGAGAGCTGGTATCCGAAGCCTTTCTAGTCGTACCGGCAATAGTAGCCCATATTTTCCAGCAAGTTCCACTTTCCAGATTTTACTTGTGATGCTTATGATTTTCCCGTTATATCTACACTATGATCTGTGTAGCTGCTTTGTGTTGCACTACCAGCAGTCCACTCTTGAAGCTAAACAACACACCAATCATAAGTCCAAAGCTTAAAAATACGAATTGTGATATGATACTGATATTATTTAATAGACACATATTTAATTGGTCAGCTAATGCTCCAACTTGATTTTCCAAATGCATGTGGCCACATATAGAGAGACAGCATGGAATTGCATTTCTTTAGGTGTTGTGATTCATCATGAGTTGGCAACCAACATTGTATGGAAAGAAGCAAAATCTCAAGAATATGCTTCCTCTTCTGTCCTTTAACATGTTCCTCTTTTGTTATTATGTATTTAGTACTGTAAGTGCATCTAGTGCCCCTTAGTGATTTTGGTGTATTGAAGACTTATAGGTTAAGGGACTAATGTATTTGTGAGTGTACACATGTCTAATAAGTCTCTGAGAAGTTTCATTTACCTGAAGAATGTCGACCCCTAAAAATGAATGTCCTCATTTGAAGATTATGGTTTTCTTGAAGACTTTGAAAATGAAGAAATTGGTGTGACCTTGAAGACATTGATACTAAAGCGAGGATTATGAAGCGTGAAGACTTTTCTTTTCATAGTTTCATTTTCTCTTTCTTGAGTCATAGGAAACACCGTATTGTTAAAGGGGGTCGAGGTAAAACTAAGGAAAAGTTTCCAAGTGATGCTCATCTCAAAGCCTACACATTCCCAATCCTTCGAGTGAAGCCTTTGGAAATCTCATACAGTTCAGTCAATTTCTTCAGTGACAGAGACGAAGATCTTCTGCTCTCTGAGGAATTTATTCTGACTGAGGAGTTAGGAATTCGCTAGTGCGGATTGCCTACAAGTGAGGAACATGATAGCTCTGAGGAATTTGAGAGCTCAATTTTCCGACCGTTGTTGTGCTATGCGCCAGCTGTCCCAAATATCTTATCCACCTAACGGTCATATCATTGAAGGGCATTTATGTCTTATCATGTCAGGCTACTCCCTGGCTATAAATAGCCGCCCCCTCAACCACTAGCTGGCTGGCTGCTCCCAGAGAAACTGACACTTGTCATTTAGAGCATCCCATCCTCCGAGGACTTTGAGAGAAAATCATCAGTGAGGAAAAACCCAAAACCCCAACACCTAAAACCCAAAGTGATTGAGCATCACTGAAGAGATTGTTCCTGTGTGGAACCGACGCTTGTTACCTTTGAAGACTGTGCATCTTCCAGATGGTTAGGCGTCAAGGTCTAGAGCATCCAAGAGGAATTGTGGATCGCCGAGTGACTAAGTCTGTGAAGGTTTGGAAGTCACCTTGAAGACTTACCACGAGTGATTGGGCGAGGTCTGTGTGACCTTAGCTCAAGGACAATACGGTAAGGACTGTGTGTCCTTTGGTTTAAATACCAAGCCGCTCCAACCAGACGTACAACTGTCACAGCAGTTGGAACTGGTCTACCAAATCACTGTCTTCACCGAGCTACTGGTTCTATTTCCTCAACCCTTTCATTTCCTCGCTCATGTGTTGATGAAATTGATCGTTACTATTTGAAGACTTTGACTGAAGACTTTCTCAATTTCCTCAATCCTATTTCTTCAGTCATCTTGTCTTCTGCCAGCTTATCCTGTTTAGACGCTTCCTGTGCTCTGTATATGTTTCATTTCATCATGATGACTTTGTTTCTGTCTTGTTATGCATGCACCTGAGTACTTATTCCGCTGCTTGTAGTTTGTCACTTAGCAAATTCCTCAAGTAATAATTCCTCAGAGACGAATTTGTAAAAATCGCTTATTCACCCCCCTCTAGTCGATATAACGCACTTTCAATTTGTATCAGAGCAAGGTACTCCCTTGTTCTATGTGATTTTTGTTTAACCACCTGGAGTTTTAGTTATGTCGACTGCAAGCATGATCAAGGTCTCGGCTGGGTGTCCTACCTTCGATGGGACAGACTACCCCTACTGGAAGAACAAGATGCGCATGCATCTTGAGGCAATTGACAACGATCTCTGGTACGTTGTGGAAAATGGCGTTCCCTCCGTCACTCCTTCCGTGAACGCTACTGATGTGAAGAGATTCAAGCAACTCGACTCTCAAGCGAAGAATATCATATGTGGCCATCTGAGCAAAGGACAGTACGGCAGAGTGAGTGCTTTGGAGTCTGCTAAGCTTATCTGGGACAGGTTGTCCAAGGTCAATGAAGAAATCTCAACCCAACATGATTCTCGAGTTGACGTTCTTCGCAATCTCTTCAACCACTTCAAAAGACTCGACAACGAAAATGTTCAGCAAACCTTCGATCGCCTCACTGACATCTCAAATGAGCTTCAAGCACTTGGTGCCACTGACATCACCGACCATGAGGTAGTGAAGAAATTGCTAAGATCACTTGATTCCTCATTCGATACACTGGCACTGATGATTCAAGAATGTGGAGACTACAAGTCACTAGATCTTGCTGATATCCTTGAGAGGCTGAACACTCATGAATTCCAACAAGCTGAGAAGAGAGATCTCTACGGGCCAAGCTATGGAAGATCACGTGCACTGAAGGCCAAGGCAGTTTCCTCATCTAAAGAAGATTCTGATAGCAGCCTTGGTGACCCTGAAGAACTAAGCCAGGAGCTAGCAATGGTCATGAGGAAATTCCAGAAGTTCTCAAGGCGTGGCCGCTTTGGAAAATCTTCAAGAGGTGATGACATGAGATCAGATTCTTCATCCCGTGACTACAAGAAGTGGACTTGCCACAAATGCAAGAAGCCTGGTCAATACATAACTGATTGTCCTCAGTGGGTGATAGAATCAAAGAAGAAGAAGTACAAGGATGATAGTTCAGATGACTCAAAGAAAAAGAAGAAATCTTCAAAGTCCTCATCATCAAAATCTTCAAAGACTTCATCTCACAAGAAGAGCAGTTCCAAAAAGGCTCGGGCATTCATTAGCAAGGAAATGGACTCTGAAACTGAATCTGAGAAAAACAAGGAAGAGGAGGAATCTGAGGAGTCAGACTCTGGTGTGGGGAGCCTAGCTCTCGCTACTGCTTTCGTAAGCAAGTCCATCTTCAACACTGAGTAAAATGGCTACCCCAACACTGCTGACGGTGGTGACGATGACTACGCTCCTACCTATTGCTTCATGGCAAAAGGTGCCAAGGTACTCAAATATCCCTCCTCTTAATCAAGTGAGGATGAATCTGATGAAAATCTCAAACCTAGCTATTCCAAACTTGCTAATATTGCCATAAAACAACAAAAGGCTTTGGAAAAGGTTTAAAATCTGCTAGACAAAAGCGATGACCTGTTGGGTGAGGAAATGAATCAAACTCAAACTCTGACTGATAATCTTCAACGACTATAGTCTAAGTTTGAAAACCTTCAAGGTCATCATGAAACACTCTTAGCCGATCATAAGAAGCTTTCTTATGAATTTCTTTAGAGAAAGCAAGATCTTGAGAAACTAAGGGTGAGTCATGAAGATCTTCAGAAGGAAAATGATTCATTACTTGCTCAACAGATCAGTTCCGCTCAGGAAGAATTCATTCCACCATGTTTGAAGTGCATTGAACGTGAATCTGCTAATTCTTCACCTGAAAGTTCAAATGCTTCTATTGCTGCAAATTCTTCAACTATCTCTGTGGTCACAAATTACTCATCTGAGGATACCACAAGTGTTACTGACGAAAATGCAGGGTTGAAGGAATTGTATGTGACAGGCATGTACAAAATCCTCAAAGGGCATCAGACTCTTTTTGATGTCCTCAAAAAGCAAATCTTGAACAGGAACCCTAGGAAAGAGGGTATTGCCTTTGAGAGGAAACTCAATGCCGATGGAACCTACTGGAAACCTGAGCAGTATTCCAAAACCAAATGGGTTGCTGCAAAAGGACCTCCCGTAGATCCATCCACTTTATCTGGCTTTACATGTGAATCTTCATATTCATCTGATGAGTCATTTGACTCCAACTATAAACTGTTCAAGAATCAGAATGGTGAGGTATTTGCTAGATATGTTGGAACTAACTGCAGAATCGGTCCTCCTATGAAGAAAATCTGGGTTCCCAAAAGGTGCCTTGAAAGTCTTCAGGTGAATGTCCTCATGACACCACCTGTGAAGAATAGGAACCCCAGATCAAATTCTTCATATGGACCAAAGTCTTCATATGGATCAAAATCCTCATATGGATCAAATTCCTCATATGAGCATCATCGTGCTAATGCATCTGTTTCGCAGGGAAACTCTAAGAGTCGTGAATATGTGCATTATTCTTCAAATCATTATGTTCATAAGTCCTCAAAGAATTTCTCTGCTTATTTGTATGCATACTCTAACCCCTCTTCTGTGAAATGAAGTGCACTGGCTTCAATGCCACCTTTCTCTTATGGAGCTCGCAGATTGATGAACTCTTTGCCACCCCTCCAGATGTGGGTGGTGAAGAAAAAGAACTAATCTCTTATGCAGGGTCAGGACTCCAGACGAACTTGAACGTCTGAAGAATTTGCTGGAGACCTGAATATGCTTGAAAGGACGCAAGCTAATCATGAAGAAATGATTTACTCATTTCTCACATCCTCATACTACTATATCTATTGCACTATTTGATGAAATTATATCTGATGAATTTGATGTCATATTCTTTACTCTGAAGTATATGGGTTCGTAAGATGCACTAATTCATCTGCAGGATGAAACACCCAAAGCTACTGAGTGGGTCCTCGACAGTGGATGTACAAATCACATGACCGGTGACAAGAGCTTACTGATGGACTCAGCTTTATCTCCATCGCATCTGAAGCATATCACCTACGCTAAAAAAGGCAAAAGCAAGGTATTGGGTCTAGGTAGGGTTGCAATTTCAAAGGATTGACACATGGACAAAGTCATGCCTGTCGAGTTCCTCGGATTCAACCTCATGTCTGTCTCAATGCTTTGTGATCTTGATATGGTTGTCATCTTTGGCAAATATCGCTGCTTAGTGCTCATGGAATCTGACAATTCCAAAGTCTTCGAAGGCTTTAGGAGAGGAGACTTGTATATTGTTGATTTCTCTGCAGGACCACAGCCTGCCACATGCCTACTTGCAAAAGCTTCAGAAGGCTGGCTATGGCATCGTCGACTTGGTCATCCTGGAATGAGGAACTTGCACACGCTTGTGAAGAAGAAGCACGTCATTGGCGTTGAGGGTGTCAAATTCCTCAAAGATCATCTTTGCAGGGCTTGTGAGGCTGGAAAGATGACCAGATCCAAGCACCCCTCGAAGGCTATCATGACTACCACTCGTCCTTTTGAATTGCTTCACATGGACCTCTTTGGCCCTACTCATTATGCCACACTAACAAATGCAGCATCTCTATATGGCTTTGTTATTGTTGATTATTATTCTCGTTACACCTGGGTGCATATCATTATGTAAAAAACTGAAGTGCAGAAAGTCTTCAAACAATTTTCCTCAAGGGCCTCGATGAATTTTGGTGTGAAGATCAAGCATATCCGGAGTGACAATGGGACCGAGTTCAAGAACACTGGCCTTGATGATTATCTTGATGAACTTGGTATTACTCATGAGTTATCAGCCCCATACACTCCTCAGCAGAATGGCGTCGTGGAGCGCAAGAACAGGATTCTTGTTGAGATGGCTTGCACTATGCTTGAAGAATACAAGACGCCTCGTCGCTTCTGGCCTGAGGCTATTGATACCGAATGTCACATCATCAACAGGGTATATCTTCACAAATTCTTCAAGAAGACCTCATATGAACTCCTCGCTGACAAGAAACCCAATGTGAGTTATTTCAAAGTCTTCGGTGCTAAAAGATGTTTGCTAGAACTACGTCGGTATTTCCCCAAAGAGGGGATGATGCAGCACAGCAACGGTAGGTATTTCCCTCAGTGATGAGACCAAGGTTATCGAACCAGTAGGAGAACCACGCAACACCACATAAACAGCTCCTGCACACAAAGAACAAATACTTGCAACCCGATGTAAGAGAGGGGTTGTCAATCCCTCACGGGTAAAAGGATAGGTAAAATTGTAGTAGATTGGATAAATAGATCTCGCGGGAACCCGAGATAAAATAAATAAGTAAAAATTGCAGCAAGGTATTTTTGGATTTTTGGATTAATAGATCTGAAAATAAAAGCAAATAAAAATAGATCGCGAAGGCAAATATATTAAAGAAGAGACCCGGGGGCCGTAGGTTTCACTAGTGGCTTCTCTCGAGAAAAATAGCAAACGGTGGGTAAACAAATTACTGTTGAGCAATTGATAGAACTTCAAATAATCATGACGATATCCAGGCAATGATCATTATATAGGCATCACGTCCAAGATTAGTAGACTGACTCCTGCCTGCACCTACTACTATTACTCCACACATCGACCGCTATCCAGCATGCATCTAGTGTATTAAGTTCATGGAGAAACAGAGTAATGCAATAAGAACGATGACATGATGTAGACAAGATCTATTTATGTAGAAATAGACCCCATCTTGTTATCCTTAATAGCAACGATACATACGTGTCATTTCCCCTTCTGTCACTGGGATCAAGCACCGTAAGATCGAACCCATCACAAAGCACCTCTTCCCATTGCAAGATAAATAGATCAAGTTGGCCAAACAAAACCAAAATATCGGAGAAGAAATACGAGGCTATAAGTAATCATGCATATAAGAGATCAAAACACTCAAATAACTTTCATGGATAAAAACATAGATCTGATCATAAACTCAAAGTTCATCGGATCCCAACAAACACACCGCAAAGAGAGTTACATCAAATAGATCTCCGAGAGATCGTTGTATTGAGAATCAAAAGAGAGAGAGAGAAAGTCATCTAGCTACTAACTACGGACCCGTAGGTCTACAATGAACTACTCACGCATCATCGGAGAGGCGCCAATGAGGATGATGAACCCCTCCATGATGGTGTCTAGATTGGATCTGTGGTTTCTTGAACTTGCGGCGGCTGAATTGATTTTCATCGACCCCCCTAGGGTTTCTGGAATATTGGGGTATTTATAGAGCAAAGAGGCGGTGCGGGAGGTCACCGAGGTGGGCACAACCCATCAGGGCGCGCCTGGGGGCCCAGGCGCGCCCTGGTGTCTTGTGCTCACCTCGGGCCCCCTCTTTGGTACTTCTTCGGCCCACTGGATGTCTTCTGGCCCCAAAAAAAATCTCCAAAAAGTTTCGCTGCGTTTGGACTCCGTTTGGTATTGATTTCCTGCGAAGTAAAAAACAAGCAGAAAACAGCAACTGGCACTTGGCACTATGTCAATAGGTTAGTCCCAAAAAATGATATAAAGTTGCTATAAAATGATTGTAAAACATCCAAGAATGATAATATAACAGCATGGAAAAATCAAAAATTATAGATACGTTGGAGACGTATCACTAAATGCTAGATTAGAGATCCTCATCACAACTCTAAATTTGCTCCGAAAGCACACAAGGGTTTTATGCTTGGTTACGGAAAGGACTCGCACACCTATAGAGTCTTCAAGACCTATCACAACAAGGTTGTTGAAACTGTAGATGTGCGGTTCGATGAAACTAATGGCTCGCAAAGAGAGCACCTACCTCCTGTGCTAGATGAAATGTCTCCTGAGGAATCCATTAAGTTCAAGGCTACTAAGGATGTCATACCCACTGAAGAATCTGCTGAAGAAGTGATTCCAGATAGTGAAGAAAATCATGCTGGTGGATCTGAAGGAAATGTCGCTGAAGAAAATGCTCAGCCTAATCAAAGTCATCAACCTGCTCATCCTCGCGTTGCAAATGAAGTGTAGATTGAGAAAATCATCGACAACATCAACGCACCAGGTCCTCTCACACGCTCAAAAGCTTCACATTTTTCTAACTTTTGTGGGCACTTTGCTTTTGTCTCTATCACAGAGCCCACCAAAGTTGATGAGGCATTTCTGGAGCCTGAGTGGATTCAAGCTATGCAAGAGGAATTACATCAATTCGAGTTCAACAATGTGTGGGAACTTGTCAAGCGACCAGACCCTCGCAAGCACAATATCATCGGTACCAAGTGGATCTACCGCAACAAGCAAGACGAAAATGGCCTAGTGGTGAGGAACAAGGCTCATCTTGTAGCTCAAGGCTACACACAGTTTGAAGGAATTGATTTCGATGAAACTTTTGCACCTGTTGCTAGACTTGAGGCTATTCGCATATTGCTTGCCTATGCTAACCATCATAATATCATCTTATATCAAATGGATGTGAAAAGTGCATTCCTCAATGGTAAGCTTGAGGAAGAAGTATATGTGGCTCAACCCCCAGGTTTTGAAGATCCTAAGCATCCTGACAAAGTCTTCAGACTCAACAAGGCCCTCTATGGCCTCAAGTAGCACCCTCGGGCGTGGGATGATACACTGAAGGAATTCCTCATGAAGAAAGGCTTCAAACCCGGTTCACTTGACCTAACTCTTTTCACCAAAACATATGATGATGAATTATTCGTGTGCCAAATATATGTTGATCATATTATCTTTGGCTGTATTAACCAACGTTACAATGACGAATTTGCCTATATGATGAGTGAGGAATATCAAATGTCTATGATGGGATAATTGAAATTCTTCTTAGGTCTCCAAATTCATCAACAACGCAATGGCATCTTCATATCTCAAGAGAAATACCTCAAGAATGTTCTGAGGAAATTCGGCATGCAAGATTGCAAAGGCGTCAAAATCCCTATGCCCACAAATGGCCATCTATGCACCGATGAAAATGGTAAAGACTTTGATCAAAAGGTATACCGCTCCATGATTGGCTCTTTATTGTATTTATGTGCATCTAGGCCAGATATTATGCTTATTGTTTGCATGTGTGCCCGTTTTCAAGCTACACAGAAGGAATCACACCATAAGGCAGTGAAACATATTCTTCTATATCTAGGTCACACTCCAACACTTGGATTATGGTATCCCAAGGGCTCGGCTTTTGATCTCATTGGATATTCTGACTCTAACTATGCTGGTGATTGAGTGGATCGCAAGTCAACATCAGGCACATGCCATTTCCTCGGACGATCCTTAGTATGTTGGTCCTTGAAGAAGCAGAACTGCGTATCACTCTCTACTGCTGAAGCTGAGTACATTGCTGCTGGTTCTTGCTGTGCTCAATTGCTGTGGATGAAGCAAACCCTCAAGGACTATGGCATCAATATGAAGAATGTGCACTCTACTATGACAACGAGAGTGCCATCAAAATTGCTCATAACCCAGTTCAGCACTCGAAGACTAAGCACATCTAGATTCGTCATCATTTTCTTCGAGATCATGTGTTGAAGGGAGACATCTTCATCGACCACGTGAAGACTGAAGAACAGCTGGCAGATATCTTCACAAAGCCCTTGGATGAGAAGAGATTTAGCAAGTTGCGGTGTGAGCTAAATATCTTAGAATCTTCAAATGTTCTTTGAAAGGACACACATCCTAACACTTATGCAAAATTGATGACTTAGATGTGCAACACATGAAGTAACGTCTTTCTTCAATCAATGAAGACTAACCCTCTTAGTGTGAACAAATTAATGAAGAATTTGATTCTCAGAGCCCTATGATGTCTACTGTGCAACCTTCTTCTTGTAGACTCGTGTTGGGCCTCCAAGCGCAGAGTTTTGTAGGACAGTAGAAAATTTCCCTCAAGTGGATGACCTAAGGTTTATCAATCTGTGGGAGGAGTAGGATGAAGATGGTCTCTCTCAAACAACCCTGCAACCAAATAACAAAGAGTCTCTTGTGTCCCCAACACACCCAATACAATGGTAAATTGTATAGGTGCACTAGTTCGGCGAAGAGATGGTGATACAAGTGTAATATGGATAGTAGATATAGGTTTTTGTAACCTAAAAATATAAAAACAGCAAGGTAACTAGTAACAAAAGTGAGCAAAAATGGTACTGCAATGCTTAGAAACAAGACCTAGGGTTCATACTTTCACTAGTGCAAGTTCCCTCAACAATGATAACATAATTGGATCACATAACAATCCCTCAACATGCAACAAAGAATCACTCCAAAGTTTCTATCGGAGAACGTAGGATGAAAACGTGCATCAACCCCTATGCATAGATTACCCCAATGTCACCTCGGGAATCTGCGAGTTGAGTGCCAAAACATACATCAAGTGAATCGATAGAACATCCCATTGTCACCACAGATATCCCATCGCAAGACACACATCAAGTGTTCTCAAATCCAATACTCAATCCAACATAACGAAACCTCAAAGAGAAAGACTCAATTCGTCACAACAAGAGATAGAGAGGGAAGAAACACCATATGATCCAACTATAATAACAAAGCTCGCGGTACATCAAGATCGTTCCAAATCAAGAACACGAGAGAGAGATCAAACACATAGCTACTGGTACATACCCTCAGCCCCGAGGGTGAACTACTCCCTCCTCGTCATGGTGACCACCGGGATGATGAAGATGGCCTCCGGTGATGGTTTCCCCCTTCGGCAGGGTGCCGGAACAGGGTCCCGATTGGTTTTTCGTGGCTACAGAGGCTTGCGGTGGCGGAACTCCCGATCTAGGTTTATTTCTAGAGTTTTCTCTATTTATAGGAGGTTTTGGCGTCGGAGACAAGTCAAGGGGGTCCACGAGGCGGCGGCAAGGTAGGGGGGCGCGCCCTAAGGGGGGGGCGCGCTCTCCACCCTTGTGGTTGCCTCGGAACTCCTCTCTAGTATCTTTTCGCTCCAGTGTTTTTTATATTTTCCAAAAATATTCTCCGTAAATTTTCAGCTCATTCCGAGAACTTTTATTTTTGCACAAAAAAACGACATCACGGTAGTTCTGCTGAAAAGAGCGTCAGTCCGGGTTAGTTCTAATAAAATCATACCAAAACCATATAAAATTGTTGTAAACATGGCATGAATACTTCATAAATTATAGATACGTTGGAGACGTATCAGCATCCCCAAGCTTAATTCCTGCTCGTACTCGAGTAGGTAAATGATAAAAGAAATAATTTATGAAGTGTGAATAATAGCAAGTGCACAAGTTTGATCAATGATAATTTCAATCACATTTTCTAGCATTAATATAAATCATAAAAAATAGCTCATCTCATAAAACTTCTCATGATCAAGTAGCAAGCTATTCACATGTTAAAGCATAGACCATAAACTTTCTTGAAAATTAACAAACTATGTTCTCAGTCATCAAACAATTGCAATTCATCTTATTTTCAGGAAGGGTCTATGTAAGAGCTTTGATTTAGCAAATCCCACATACTCAACTATCATATAGTCTTCCATGATTGCTACCACTCAAAGCATATGTTTAGAACAAATAGCATCCATTGAACACAGAGAAAGATAGGGGCTTAATGTTTCACCTCCCAACTTATTTATCATATAGATAATAGTCAACAATAATAATTCATGATCAAATATATTTGAATGGCCATATATGCTTAGATCTTTCCCCATCACATGATTCTTGCCAACTAAAGAGTAGGTTGAAATGAGAAGGAATACTACTGACTCTTGCATAAAAGTAAAAGATAGGCCCTTTGCAGAGGGAAGCAGGGATTGAAGAGGTGCCAGAGCTCGAAGCTTTTAAAACAGAGATGAACATAATTTTGAGAGGTATGCTTTCATTGTCAACATAACAACCAAGAGTTCTCACTATCTTCCATGCTAGATACATTATAGGCGGTTCCCAAACAGAATGGTAAAGTTTTTACTCCCCCTCCACCAACAATCACACTCCACGGCTGGTCCGAAACAACGGGTAGCGTCCATACCAACAGCAGTCCTAGGGGAGTTTTTTTTATATTATATTTTGATTTGACTTTGAGCACGGGACTGGGCATCCCGATTACCAGCCACTTTCTCGTGAATGACAAGTGAATCAACACTCATCGTGAGAATAACCCACCTAGCATGGAATATATTGACAGCCCCTAGTCGCTACATGAGTGATTTGGGCATACAAAACAAATTATTATTTGAAGGTTTAGAGTTTGGCACGTGCAAATTTACTTGGAACGGTAGGTAAATACCGCATATAGGTAGATATGGTGGACACTCATGGAAGAAACTTGGTTCAAGGATTTTGGATGCACAAGCAGTATTCTCGCTTGGTACAGAAATTTTGGCTAGCAAAAGATTCTAAATAGCAAGCACCACATGTTGGAGGATCCATAACAATATAACTTCTATACAAATATACCCAAAAATTACTCATTATGTTGTCTTCCTTGTCCAACTTCAACTAATTTGATCAAGTTTGAAAATAATTAATGGGGCTCACAATCATAGAAGATGTCCAAGATAGTATATTTATATGTGAAATCTCTCTTCCTTCAATATTGTTTAATGAATTGTTCAAGTGACCAATACTATGTTTGCTAACTTTTAATAAATTTACCACCTCTACTTCTTATATGTGAAGTCATTACTCCCCATGGTATAAGCATATGAAACATATATAATTTCAGATTTATGATATTCAATTCATTCAACCATTTACTCATAGGATATAAGTGAAGCACACGAGTAAATGACAAACTACTCCAAAAATATATAAGTGAAGATCAATGAGTAGTCAAATAATTAAGTAGCTAGGTGAAGACTCTCTCACCTAAGAATTTCAGATCTTAAGTATTTTATTAAAACAGCAAGCAAAACAAAATAAAATGACATTCTAAAAATAGCACACATCATGTGAAGAAGCAAAAACTTAGGCTCAACTGATACTAACCGATAATTCTTGATGAAGAAAGGTGGGACGCCAACCGGGGCATCCCCAAGCTTAGATGCTTGAGAATTCTTGAAATATTAACTAGGGATGCCTTGGGCATCCCCAAGCTTGAGCTCTTGTGTCTCCTTAATTCCTCTCATATCGCGGTTTCCCTAATTCTTAAAAACTTCATCCACACAAAACTCAACAAGAACTCGTGAGAAAAGTTAGTATAAATCAAATGCAAAACCTTATCATTCTCTACTGTAGAAAATCACTAAAATTATTATTTGACATTGTATACTAAATGCCTCTGCATATTTAATATTCCTATCCTCAAATAGAATCATTAAACAAGCAAACATATGCAAACAATGCAAACATAACAGCAATCTGTCTAAACAGGACAGTCTGTAAAGAGTGCAATTGTACTCATACTTCCCTAACTCCAAAACATCTAAAAAATTACCACACAGTAGAAAATTTGTTGTTACTCATTTTGTAAAAATTTGAAGATTTTATCATGTTCTGACTTTCCAGAAGAATTCAGACAACGATAGAAAACTTTCTGTTTTCAAAACAGCAACATATAGACTTGCAAAATAAGCACGGTAAAGGCTAAACTTGACACTTTTATTGAAATAAAATCTACAAACATTAATCTAAATAACATAAAGCAAATCCTAATAAAATAAAATGATGCTCCAAGCAAAACTTATATCATGTGACAAATAAAAATATAGCTCCAAGTAAGGTTACCAATAATGTTGAAGACGAAAGAGGGGATGCCTTCCGGGGCATCCCCAAGCTTAGTTGCTTGGATATTCCTTGAATATTACCTTGGGGTGCCTTGGGAATCCCCAAGCTTAGGGTATTGTGACTCCTTATTCTCCTCATATCGATATCGCACCCAAAACTTGAAAACTTCAATCACACAAAACTTAACGGAACTTCGTGAGATGGGTTAGTATGATAAAACAAATCATTCACTTTAGGTACTGTCAACACAAGATTCAAAATTGTTCTCACATGATGCCTACTGTACCCTATCATTTCTACAACTTATATTGAGCAATATAAGCTATATAAACTAGAAAACAAGCAAACTATGCATCGAAAACAGAATCTGTCAAAAACAGAACAGTCTGCGAAGATCTGAATTGTAGTCATACTTATGTAACTCCAAAAATTCTGAAAAATTAGGAAAACGTATAAAATTTGTATATAAATCCTCTGTAAAAATAATTCAGAGTTTTTCCACTTTCCAGGGAATTTTAACAATTCTATTACTGGACGCAAAAGTTTCTGTTTTTGCACAGAATCAAATCAACTATCAACCATACTATCCCAAAGGCTTTACTTGGCACTTTATTCAAACAAAAGCTATAAAACATGATTACTACAGTAGCTTAATCATGTTACCACACAAAAACTGTAGGGGTAAATATTGGGTTGTCTCCCAACAAGCGCTTTTCTTTAATGCCTTTCTAGCTAGGCATGATGATTTTAATGATGCTCACATAAAAGATAAGAATTGGAACACAAATAGAGCCTCATGAAGCATATTACTAGCACATTTAAGTCTAACCCACTTCCTATGCATAGGGATTTTGTGAGCAAACAATTTATGGGAACAAGAATCAACTAGCATAGGAAGGCAAAACAAGCATGACTTCAAAACTTTCAACATATAGAGAGGAAACTTGATATTATTGCAATTCCTACAAGCATATGTTCCTCCCTCATAATAATTTTCAGTGGCATCATGAATGAATTCAACAATATAACTATCACATAAAGCATTCTTTTCATGATCCACAAGCATAGAAATTTTATTACTCTCCACATAAGCAAATTTATTCTCATGAATAGTAGTGGGAGCAAACTCAACAAAATAACTATCATGTGAGGCATAATCCAATTGAAAATTAAAATCATGATGAAAAGTTGCATGGTTATCATTATTCTTTATAGCATACATGTCATCACAATAATCATCATAGATAGCAACTTCGTTCTCATAATCAATTGAAACCTCTTCCAAAATAGTGGATTCATCACTAAATAAAGTCATGACCTCTCCAAATCCACTTTTATCAATATTGTGAAAAGATTCAACACCCTCCAAAATAGTGGGATCATTAACTAGAGTTGACACTCTTCCAAACCCACTTTCATCAACATAATCATCATAAATAGGAGGCATGCTATCATCATAATAAATATTCTCATCAAAACTTGGGGGACTAAAAATATCATCTTCATCAAACATAACATTCCCAAGCTTACGGCTTTGCATATCATTAGCATCATGGATATTCAGAGAATTCATACTAACAACATTGCAATCATGCTCATCATTCAAAGATTTTATGCCAAACATTTTATTGCATTCTTCTTCTAACACTTGAGCACAATTTTCCTTCCCATCATTTTCACGAAAGACATTAAAAAGATGAAGCATCTCAATTCCATGTTTTTTGTAGTTTTCTTTTATAGACTAAACTAGTTATAGAACAAGAAACTAAAAGATTCAATTCGAAGATCTAAAGATATACCTTCAAGCACTCACCTCCCCGGCAACGGCGCCAGAAAAGAGGTTGATGTCTACTACGCAACCTTCTTCTTGTAGACTCGTGTTTGGCCTCCAAGCGCAGAGTTTTGTAGGACAGTAGTAAATTTCCCTCAAGTGGATGACCTAAGGTTTATCAATCCGTGGGAGGCGTAGGGTGAAGATGGTCTCTCTCAAACAACCCTGCAACCAAATAACAAAGAGTCTCTTGTGTCCCCAACACACCCAATACAATGGTAAATTGTATAGGTGCACTAGTTCGGCGAAGAGATGGTGATACAAGTGTAATATGGATAGTAGATATAGGTTTTTGTAATCTGAAAATATAAAAACAGCAAGGTAACTAGTAACAAAAGTGAGCAAAAACGGTATTGCAATGCTTAGAAACAAGTCCTAGGGTTCATACTTTCACTAGTGCAAGTTCTCTCAATAATGATAAGATAATTGGATCACATAACAATCCCTCAACGTGCAACAAAGAATCACTCCAAAATTTCTATTGGAGAACGTAGGACGAAAATGTGCTTCAACCCCTATGCATAGATTACCCCAATGTCACCTCGGGAATCCGCGAGTTGAGTGCCAAAACATACATCAAGTGAATCGATAGAACATCCCATTGTCACCACAGATATCCCATCGCAAGACATACATCAAGTGTTCTCAAATCTAATACTCAATCCAACATAACGAAACCTCAAAGAGCAAGACTGAATTCATCACAACAAGAGATAGAGAGGGAAGAAACACCATATGATCCAACTATAATAAAAAAGCTCGCGGTACATCAAGATCGTTTCAAATCAAGAACACGAGAGAGAGATCAAACACATAGCTACTGGTACATACCCTCAGCTCCGACGGTGAACTACTCCCTCCTCGTCATGGAGACCGCCAGGATGATGAAGATGGCCTCCGGTGATGGTTTCCCCCTCCGGCAGGGTGCCGGAACAGGGTCCGATTGGTTTGTCATGGCTACAGAGGCTTGCGACGGCGGAACTCCCGATCTAGGTTTATTTCTAAAGTTTTCTCTATTTATAGGAGGTTTTGGCGTCGGGGACAAGTCAAGGGGGTCCACGAGGCGGCGGCAAGGCAGGGGGGCACGCCCTAGGGTGGTGCCCTCCACCCTTGTGGTTGCCTCGGGACTCCTCTCTGGTATCTTTTCGCTCTAGTATTTTTTATATTTTCCAAAAATATTCTCCGTAAATTTTTAGCTCATTCAGAGAACTTTTATTTCTGCACACAAAAATGACATCACGGTAGTTCTGCTGAAAACAACGTCAGTCCGGGTTAGTTCTAACAAAATCATACCAAAACCATATAAAATTGTTGTCAACATGGCATGAATACTTCATAAATTATAGATACGTTGGAGACGTATCACCCTACGACAATTGTACGCGGTGTCTGAAATCATCATTCTTATACGGTGGGTCACGCCACCAACCAAAGTTGAAAATCTTCAAATTTGAGTTTTTTCTTCATTTTGCAAATTCTTCAAATTTTCAAATTCCCCAACTTTGCAATTTCCTCAATCTTTTCGATTGGTGTTGACTATATATATATATATATATATATATATATATATATATATATATATATATATATAAGTTTTTCATGTCCTCAACGGCATTCACTTATTGCTAATTCTTCAAGTTGATTTTCTTCTAAGTGAATGCGATCGGACCCGTTCCCCCTCTATGCTAAACTCAACCCAGTCTGTTCACAAATTCTTCATGTGCGTTCTATTTGAAACACGTTCAAAGTCTTTACTGCGTCCTTGACAGCTGAAGATTTTGTGAACGAAACATTAAAAAATTCATATCTGAATTTTCGGCTGTTGCTACTCAAACCGTTCCGCTTCCCACGACGGATTAAACTACTCACCCACCATCTCCCACGATCTCCACCTCTCTATACTTGGGTGACACATGTCGTTAGGATAGCAAGGGTCAGGGGCATGTTCATCCAAAATCTTCGGACGAGCAGTTTTTCATTGCGGCTATAAATACCCCTCACCCTCCTCATACTCCATTTACTCCGCTCGACCTCAACTCCCCTCGCTCGAGCTCTCAGACCTAGCGTCGCCGCTACTCTCCATCATCGCCGGTGAGGAAGAGCTTCACTGCCTCGACCTCATCACCGTCGTACTTGTGCCGGCCGCGGAAATCTTCACTCCGCCATCGCCGTAGCTGTCTCCCTCCACCAAGTTAGGGTGTGGGAGATCTGAACTAACAAACTTTTCCATCTCCACTCCCAGTTCGTCGTGTTCTTCTTTAAGGGTAATTAAAATCTAATTTTACTGTCCTACTTTGATTCTTATGATTTTCGCAAAATCCTCAAAAGGTGTTTATTCTTCAACTTCCCACTCCATGAACACCGGAATGCTTATGTTCCTTGATTTGTTTCTCTAAGCTATGTTTTTCTTCAAGATTCCTCAATTGTGCGGATTTTCTAATCTATACAACTCTGGAACCTAAGTCAAGAACGCTTAGTGAAATTCTTCAAGACACCTATCGTCAAATTCCTCAAACTTGATACTTCTTTGAAAAAAATATCTGAGAACGCATATGACCTCTCCAAATTCTTCGCACCTATACTCTGTTCACAGGTACAAAATGTCTGCTGCTGAATCACTAGGTTCTCGTCAACTTAACTCATTTGCAGCGTTCCTCGAAGAAAATTTGCTTACTTCCTCAGAAACATCCAAAGTTCAAAGACCTCAAGTGAGGAAAATGGCAGATGGGAAGAGACCTTGGATGGGAGGCAAGAGGCCAGAAACAAACACTGCGTTTGAGATCCCTGAGGACATATATGATGAATATTGCACACAAGATGAAGAAACTCATGGGAAAGAGACCAAGGCACAATGCAAAGTGCGCATACAGAGGATTGGAAGGAGATGGGCGAAGGAATGGAGGGAATACCGCTATGTAACTCCAAAGTACATGAAGAAATTCGCAGTTAACCCTCCATGTCCAAGACCACCTTTGGCTGCTGGCCAAATAGCTGATCCAACCAGTGTCAGGCGCGGTGAGGAATTTCTGAAGGAATGGGCCAAGCACCAAGCTAAGCTTCAGAAAGTTGCTGCAGAAGCAGTGAGGAAATTTAATGTGGATTCTCAAGCTGCTGCCGCTGAGGCCTCTACTAGTACAACAGCGCCAAATAAGGCCATGCTGAAGAAATCTGTTGTGAAGGAATCTTCAAGCTCAATGCCCTCATGGCAAGTTCTTTAATGGCAAAACTCTCGGGGCACATTCCTCAAGCAACTTCTTCAAGGGCAGTGCCAATCCCCTCAGTTGCTACAAAATCCTCTGTTGCTGCCACAAAGTCCTCAACACATGTGCATCTTGCAACGTGTCAGCGGACTGCAGGCTTTTCTATTGCCTCAGGGGCTTCTGCATCATCCTCAGTGTTCGCACACAAACATGTCACCGTGTACCTCCAATGGCGAGGGTGATGCACCGCAGCTCATGTCAAAGGAGACCCGTCCGGAAGCGCGGTACGCAAGCAATCCGGCGGGTGCTTTTAAGGACCCAAAACCCCACACGCCTGGGAGGGACCCCGTCAGGGCAAGCGGCGGCTATGGGCTACCATAGGTCCACCTGATCGCCCCTAGGGCCTCGAGGTTCGCCGCCCTGCAAGAAGAAGAACGAACGAAGAACGAGGAAGAAGAAGAACAAGGGAGAGAGATAAAAGTAAAGATAAAAAGTGGTAGATGATTTGTTCGATTGTGTGTTGTTCAATCAGCCGTCACCCCTTAGGTATATAAGAGGCGGATGGTATTCTCGTACAAGAAAAGGACTCCAAATCACGTCCAAATCTTTCCAAAATTAACCGAACTCGGATTTAGGTAAGTCTGGAACATCAGTTCGGTTTTTAAATCCCACAGGCCACAAATAACCTCGGATGAAGATGAGCTCAAAATAAAATTTGACCGTTTCGACAAGATGAACAACTTTCATGCTGAACATTTTTCGATTCGAAGCCATCTTCAGGGCCGAATCGCTCGCGCAAAACAGACTGTTACTCGCGCTACCCATCAGACACCGTGTCTGATGAGGCGTGCCACTTTTGCCCCGTGACAGGGCCGCTCTCAGGTGGCTGATACGATTTTTATATCAAAATCGACAGCTTCGAGGAGACGAAGACAATTCATGTAGAATGTTTTCTCATTTGAGGCCTCACTTGAGGCGTAATTGGCCGAAAAGTGCTCTGGATACAAAATCTCAGTATTTCGAACACAACTTCGGCCTTTGAGATGAGATCGGATGGCGATAGCCCAAACTTCCAAGATGTTCATGTCGACAATACGGGACTTGTTCATGTAGATCACTTCTCCATTTGAGACAATCTTAATTGCATTTCGTTCCATGCCAAAATCTGGTGTAACATGCCCCCCTGTTTTTCGGCAAAGCTTGAATGCCGAAAAATAATTTACACCGTGTTTGTTCTAAGGACAATGTCAACACTCCATCGGCCATTTATATTTCTCAGGCCGATAATTATGTATTGGCCATTGATTTTAACTTCTTGTTTACATCATACCTTGGAACCGATTACCACCAATTTGCTTTAAAGAGATGGGAATGAACCCGTTCCTTGTAGCACTAAGGAAATCAAACTCTGAGAGGTCACGCCCTGTTAAGCAAGTAACATCGGGATGATTCCAATCCACCGATGCATTGGCCAAAGCAACACAGGCCGAATTATCCACGTGAATGACTTCTACCTCATCATCGACCCATTGTATTAAGAATTGATGCATGGTAGATGGCACACATTCGTTAGCATGAACCCAATCGCGGCCTAATATAACATTATAGTTACCTTGCACCTCGACGATGAAGAATGTGGTGGCCAAAGTTTTGCTTCCCACAGTGAGTTCCATGCACATCACACCTTTGGCCTCTGTCTTTTCTTTACCCTCAAATCCATTAAGTACCATATTGGTCTTCATCAATGCATCATCATCTAACCCCAACTTCTTGAAGACCGAATAGGGCATAAGATTTACCACAGCACCACCATCAATGAGCATCCTAGCAACTGGCGATCCGTTAATATGACCTTTGAGGTACAATGGCTTCAAGTGTTTCACCGGTTCTTTTGGCTTCTCGAAGATAGCATTCTTAGGACCAAAATCAAGCTGGGCCACATCCTCTTCTTCACCTATAGCACAAAACTCGGCAGGTAAGTAATACATCATATTAATATCCATACCTTCCCGAACCGACGTCAATGTTGGGGATATCGCTTATCGGGAACTTATCGGTTGACCCATGATAAGGGGTAAATCAGCCAGTTTATCAGCATATCGAGCGATTTATCACCATATCGGCTGATTTATCAGCCACTTTATCTTATCGGTCAGACAAGGGTAAGCGATAAATCAGCCGATTTATCGAAATATCGGAAGATATCTTGAACAGTGACCGACGTAGATTCGTAATCCACCATCTCATCTTCATCTCCCAATGTGTATATTGGGCTTAAAGTTTCCTTAATTGAAGGGGATGTTTCAGGTGGTGTGGACGATGTAATAGGGGTCGCATCATCCTGTTTTGGTGGTGAAGGTGTTGCTACAGCTAATGTAGAAGCATCTACGTTTTCTTTTTGTTTAGGCCTCCACACTTGTTTTGCGAGTGCCATGGGCCGAATTTCATTGAACAATTCGTCCATTTGCTTCTCTTCTTTGTGTTCTACCTTCTCGTGGTTCCTCAAGCGTTGTAATCTTCTTTTCATGGTCTTAGTTAAACCGGGAGGACACCACTTAGGTTGAGTATATTTGGGATCCCTAGGTTTGGCCTTGCTTGGCTCACCTCATGATCATTAACCATGGAACCCTGTTGAACAATAACAATATCACCATTAGAAGTAGCCAGATTGATGCGACCGTCAACAGAAAATCGATGGCGCGAATGCTTTTCCCAAATCTATCACAGTACAAACTCAGCAACTCCAAGTCCAATCTCCAGTGTACACCAAATAACAGGAAAAGAAAACAGCAAGCTTACAATCGTGTAGATGCAAACCAGCCGGAACTACACGTACATCCTCGGGCAGAAGAAGTGCGTGGGCGATTCAACAAGAATCGGCAGCAAATTAGAGGGTGGCCCGTCTAATCTCCTCGCCAAGAACACAAACCCTAGATGGATTCTCAACAAAAAAACGCAGAACTTGGACGCCGGAACATGGCGATTTTCTGGTTTAACTCACGCCAAAAAAATCCTCCTCCACGATACACGGCCGGATGGCCTTATAAATAGTGCACGCCGGCACAAAGTTGTACCAAACCTGGACTCCTACGACTTGAAGACTAATTGGACTCAAAAGCTAGCTAGACACGTACTGGCACATGCACGTATGCTACTAGTACAAACTGAGACAACCCGGTTTGGACTAGAAAGAAAACTCTCTCTCCTATCTTAACAAACTAATCACTATTAACTAATTTAAAAATACGGCAAGCTGATCACAAAAGGCCAAAACAAACTAATACTGCTCCCTTGAATGCTCACGTAGATGTGTTTGCCTGCATGGAGTTCTGAAACGTGGCTGGACATCCTCCGGTGCAACAAGTTGGACAGGAACATGTCCAATGGAAATATGTGTTATCGTCTTGCTGCAATGTACATCAGTAGCTTGTTTCTTTTTCTCATAGCGTCTGGCAGGAACTATATACTTTTCAGTATTTCTCTGGTTCACCTTACTAACAATATTTTTAACGATGGCATTTGGGGTCACATCATCCTCCCTTCCTTGAAATGAAACCGTCCTCGGTTTTAACCTATACCTTGCAGATTTTTTCTTGAACACATCAACGGTACACTTTACATTCTTTGCATCCTTGGGAAGAACAGAATACAATTCATCCTTATGCATAAAAGTGTACTTGTTTGTTCGCCCATGATGAAGAGCGTTAACATCGTGCTGCCACGGACGCCCCAAAATAAGATGACAGACATGTAGTGGCATAACGTCGCATTCCACTTTGTCAACATAGCCATCAACAGAAAAAGGCACCTTCATCCTGTGTGCTACTTTCACTTTGCCCACATCATTTATCCACTTCATATAGTATGGTTTTGGGGGCTCCCATGTTGGCAACGAAAGAGACTCCACCACATCCTTGCTAATCATGTTGCTAGCACTGCCACCATCAATTATCAGCTTGCAAACTTCTCCCTTGATGGTACATGCAGTTTGAAAAATACTCCACCGTTGTCCTTGTTCAACAATGGTCTTGTCATCTCACTGGACCTTATGTGCTAGCAAACTCTCCATATCAGGATCATCTTGAGGATAACATAGTATGGTATCACCATGACCTCTTTCGATTCCATCCTCTAACTTGGGCGTCTCATCTTCAGATTCCGAAATATATTCCGCATCAACAAGTAGAACCCTTCGTTGATTGGAACATTCAGGCTTCATGTGTCCACGTCCTCCACACTTGAGGCAAATAATATTACGATGATGAGATGAAGTCGCATTAGATGAAACCCGAGAAACCTCCTTTGGTGCAGCCGCCACTTTGCTCTGTTCAATGCTTCCCGACTTATAAGAAGGAGTCGGTTTAGCACTAAACCCACCATCAATAGGAGAAGAATGACGTCGCCCACTGTTGTAAGTTGGACGAGTCTCTGAAGTTTGCTTCTCCAATACCCAACGTTCAGCACGCTCCGCTTGATGAAGCAACTCATGAATATCATTATATTGCATTAAATCAACACGGTCACGAATCTTTTCTTCTAACCCCTCAAAGAAATGTACCATGGTCGCCTCCACGGACTCACGCACAGCTGTACGGATCATCAAAACTTGCATCTCTTTATAGTACTCATCAACTGATTTTGTACCCTGCACTAGACGACGTAGTCTACTATGAAGCTGGCTAGTGTAATAAGCAGGCACAAAACGTTCCCTCATGATTCGCTTCATGTCAGTCCATGTCGCTGGTCGCTTGTGAGTACGGTTCTTATTATCCCACCATACAAGAGCATACTCTGTAAATTCCATTGATGCAACACGAACCTTCTTCTCTTTGGAGTAGTTGTGACCATCAAAAATCTGATTTACGCGCATCTCCCACTCCAAATATTTCTCCGGGTCAGCACAACGTCTTGAGAATTCAGGTATGGTTATCTTGATTCGACCCAAACCATCACCCTCGTGGGCACCATTGCCGCCATAGTCACGGTGCCGCCAAGCATGGCGGTGAGCCCCAGCATCTTGCCGTGGTCGGTGAGGTAAGCCTCCACGGGCATCAGAATCCTCAGAAAAATCAGCATCATTGTCGTTGTCGCGGTCATGATGTCGTCGTGGTGAGCGGGACTGTCGGGGTGCCACATCTCTCGCCTGAAGGTGCTGAACTGCTGCGGTGAGCCGATTAAGACTCTCAGTCACCACCTGTAGACTATCAGTGCGCTATCGGTCGCTGGCAGTCAAACGCTCATTCAACCTGTCCTCGATGCCTACAATATTTGCAGACAACTTGTCAACCCTTGTCCCAAGCTTCTTGTTGGCTCCCTTGATCGACATCAGATGAATACGCAAATCATCACTTATCTCCAAATCCTCCTGAAGTTCATCGTCCTCCTCATGATCAGATTTCTCATGCTGCGAGTTCACCATCTTTCAAACAATTGAATCAAATAGCAGAAAAAAATTGTACCGTGATCAACCTTGCTCTGAATACCACTTGATGCGACCGTCGACAGAAAATCCATGGCGTGAATGCTTTTCCCAAATCTTTCATAGTACAAACTCAGCAACTCCAAGTCCAATCTCCAGTGTACACCAAATAACAGGAAAAGAAAACAGCAAGCTTACAATCGTGTAGATGCAAACCAGCCGGAACTACACGTACATCCTCGGGCAGAAGAAGTGCGTGGGCGATTCAACAAGAATCGGCAGCAAATTAGAGGGTGGCCCGTCTAATCTCCTCGCCAAGAGCACAAACCCTAGATGGATTCTCAACAAAAATACGCAGAACTTGGACGCCGGAACATGGCAATTTTCTGGTTTAACTCACGCCAAAAAAAACCTCCTCCACGATACACGGCCGGATGGCCTTATAAATAGTGCACGCCGGCACAAAGTTGTACCAAACCTGGACTCCTACGACTTGAAGACTAATTGGACTCAAAAGCTAGCTAGACACGTACTGGCACATGCACGTATGGTACTAGTACTAACTGAAACAACCCGGTTTGGACTAGAAAGAAAACTCTCTCTCCTATCTTAACAAACTAATCACTATTAACTAATTTAAAAATACGGCAAGCTGATCACAAAAGGCCAAAACAAACTAATACTGCTCCCTTGAATGCTCACGTAGATGTGTTTGCCTGCATGGAGTTCTGAAACATGGCTGGACATCCTCCAGTGCAACAAGTTGGACAGGAACATGTCCAATGGAAATATGTGTTATCGTCTTGCTGCAATGTACATCAGTAGCTTGTTTCTTTTTCTCATAGCGTCTGGCAGGAATTATATACTTTTCAGTATTTCTCTGGTTCACCTTACTAACAATATTTTTAATGACGGCATTTGGGGTCACATCACAGATTACCAACAATCGGCTTTTTGATCTCCTTTTGCTTGTTGCATTCTGAAATTTCCGCATTAGGTGACTTAATACGCCACACTTTTTTATTGGCCTTGCTTGGAGAAATTTTTGTTGGCCGATTAGCACCATAGCTCAAACAGCCTTGTGTGGGATAATAAAGCCTCTCCTGAGCAGGCCTTCTAGGTGCTGTCTATCCCATATGAAAAGCATAAGGAGCCATTGGGGGCTGCCCCCATCCTCCACTGAAGTCTCTCATGTAATATGGCGCATATGGGGTTTGTGACATCCATGGTGTCGGTGTCCATGACCCATATGGCCTTGCATAGCACCGAAACTCTTGCTCCAGAGGCAATCTTGAAAGCTTTGAATGTGATGGCCGATTAGAGCTAGAACTGGCTGCTTGACTTGCATATTTGGATAGCAACATATCAAAAGTTGGCATGATTCGCTTGCACTTAGCTTCACTCTTTTCCCACTTGCCAACTTCTGAATTCATGGGCTTGATAAATTTAACATGAGTATCTTCTTGTACTTGTGGTTGCCCCCCGAGTGCAGGATTTGTTATGGTGATCTTCAATACTTCCTTGCCATCGGGTTGCTTATCAAGCACAACCTCTCTTCCCAAGACTTTATCGCCCTCCTTGCCTTTCCTGGGTTCACCAATAACAACATTATCTTTATTAGCAGATTCGGCTATGCTAGGCCGAATTAACATTTTCTTTCCCTCCAAATCCATGGTGTTTATCAGGAAGGGCTGTTTATCAACTTGCATCTCAGCAAAATTCAATCGTCCGTCATTAATAGCCGATTGTATATGTTGTCGAAAAACATTGCAATCATTAGTAGCATGAGAAAATGAATTATGGTACTTGCAATAAGCACGCCGTTTTAGCTCCTCAAACGGCGGTATGGTGTGTGATATTCTAATCATCTTGTCTTGCAAGAGAGCATCAAATATTCTATTACACTTAGATATATCAATAGTGAACTTCATCTCATCATCACGATTCTTGCGAATCGGCTTAAGAGCATTGCATGTATAGGGTTTGGCCTTTGAGGACCAACCAAACTCAGTAGTATATACATCAACCTCATCGTCCGAATTATCATCATTGTATTCAACCGTATGCATTCTAGGACGATCGGTTGTAGACCTATGAACCTCCTTACTTCGACTCTCTTGAGCCAAAGCTTTTTGTAAGACTTGGTTAATATTCAAAACCTCATAACTTTCTAGCCTCTTTTTAATGTGAGTTTTTAAACCATTCAGAACAAGATCCGCTAAGTCTCTCTCAGTTATCACCAAGCTATAACATCGGTTTTTTATATCTCTAAATCTCTTGACATAATCGATGACCGATTCATCATGTTTTTGCCAAACCGATGTAAGATGTGACAACTTAAGCTCATTATCGCCGCTATATAAGTGATCATGAAACTTTTGCTCTAATTGCGACCATAAGAGAATTGAACCATGTGGTAAAGCAGCAAACCATGAAAATGTGGTGCCAGTTAAAGATAATGGAAATAAACGCACTTTCAATTCTTCTGTGGAACCTGCTTCACCCAACTGCGCTAGATACTAACTAACATGCTCCCATGATGTTTCCGTGCCCTCTCCACTAAATTTGACAAAATCAGGAACCTTATAACCTTGAGCGTACAAAACTGCATCAAAGTGTTCGGGATAAGGCTTTTGGTACACACGACTCTTTACTTTCGGCTCGTTTCCGAAAGTTTCTAGAAACATCTTATGCAAATCCTCCCTTAATTTAGCTAAAATTGGATCCGAGGTAGATGAAGATGTTTGTGGCAATGACATAGGAGCAACTTGATTACTAGCTAGTGGTGTAACTTGCGGGATGGACGCCGAACCATAATTCGGTGAAAGACCAAACATGCTTTGCGCCTATGGGTGGTGTGACAAAGTGATTCGGCATTGATGCCGAATTGGGCACACTCATAATAGGATTAGGATATGTAGGTGCAGCCACAAGCTGGTTGGTTTGACTAGGGTAAAAATTCAACGGCATACTATATTGTTGTTGCATAGGAGGTGCCGATGAAATAGGTAAAGTTGGACTAGGGTTTTCAGATAAACCAACAGTACCACTACATGACGGAGGCATATTTTTCTGAGCATTAGTATTTGCTACGAAGGAATTGTATGTCATCATGTTACCCTTACTAACAAGACTTTCAATCACAGCCACTTGCTCTAGAGAAAAAACTTTACTCACAGTGATTACATCTTGTTCGTCAATGAGAGGAGGGAAATTGATGTTTCCAACCGGGGTGATGTTGCCTTGACGGTCCTTCTTGAAGCTTGAAAGAAACGCCTCCAAATCCTGCCCCTCGCGCTTCTTCTTGAGGGCCTCAAAAGCCTCTTCACGCTGCTCCTTGAGTGCTTCGTAGGCCTGGCGATGTCCATCCGATAGTTCATCAAGACCGGGCTTAATGATGTTATCGGCACTAACTTCTGAAGGCTTGGGGAGATCCGACATGGTTGATGATGATTCTTGATCTTTCTTCCCCAGCGGAGTCGCCAAAAAGTGTGTTCGCACACGAACACATCACCATGTACCTCCAATGCCGAGGGTGATGCACCGCAGCTCACGTCGAAGGAGACCCTTCCGGAAGCGCGATATGCAAGCAATCCGGCGGGTGCTTTTAAGGACCCAAAACCCCACACGCCCGGGAGAGACCCCGTCAGGGAACGCGATGGCTATGGGCTACCCTAGGTCGACCTGATCGCCCCTAGGGCCTCGAGGTTCGCTGCCCTACAAGAAGAAGAACGAACGAAGAACAAGGAAGAAGAAGAACAAGGGAGAGAGATAAAAGTAAAGATAAAAATTGGTAGATGATTTGTTCGATTGTGTGTTGTTCAATCGGCCGTCACCCCTTAGGTATATAAGAGGCGGATGGACTTCCCGTACAAGAAAAAGACTCCAAATCACGTCCAAATCTTTCCAAAATTAACCGAACTCGGATTTAGGTAAGTCTGGAACATCAGTTCGGTTTTTAGGTCCCACAGGCCACAAATGACCTCGGATGAAGATGAACAACTTTCGTGTTGAACGTTTTTCGATTCGAAGCCATCTTCAATGCCGAATCGCTTGCGCAAAATAGACTGTTACTCGCGCTACCCATCAGACACCGTGTCTGATGGGGTGCGCCACTTTTGCCCCGTGACAGGGCCGCACTCAGGTGGCTGTAACTTTTACATACGATCTTGGATTGATACGATTTTTATATCAAAATCGACCGTTTCGACGAGACGAAGACAATTCATGTAGAATGTTTTCTCATTTGAGGCCTCACTTGAGGCATAATTGGCCGAACAGTGCTCTGGATATAAAATCTCAGTATTTCGAACACAACTTCGGCATTCGAGATGAGATCGGATGGCGATGGCCCAAACTTCAAAGATGTTCATGTAGACAATACGGAACTTTTTCATGTAGATCACTTCTCCATTTGAGACAATCTTAATTGCATTTCATTCCATGCCAAAATCTGGTGTCAACACTCAGCTCCACCACAATCTTCAAGTGGTCCAACTCTGCTGAAGGTCAAAACCACTGCTGGACGTGGAAAGAGGCCAAGTCCTCACAAGAAGTATGTGGCATTCCATGTTCCGTCTGATGACGATAATGATGCTGATGATGAAGAACTGACTGAAATCATCAGAAACAGGCAAGAAAGGGCCGCTAGAGCCAAAGGCAACACTGTGCCTCTTATGTTGGATCCAAGGAAGATCCTGTACTTTATTGGTCTATGGCACAAGGATCCCAACACTCCACTGCCCGACCTGAATCTGACTCCTGGTCAAAGTCACATGTTGAATGCCTTCATCGGTGAAGAGAAATGGAAATTTCAGAAGGCCAGACAAGTCAAGAATGCTCAGTACAAGAAGGAGCGATTTCTGAGGAACAATGTTCTTACACTGGCTCCTGAAGAACTTGTAACTGTTCAAAGGGAGATCAGAGATCTCAGTGATGAATTTGACAGATATCATGCAGATTGGCTCGGTGCCAAAGTCAGATTTGTCAAGATTGCAAAGAACCTCAAGGCAGACGTTGCAGCACCATCGCAACAGCAAATTCCTCAGGCTGAAGCATCTGCTTAGCATTCTGAAGAAACTGCAAGCACAGCTGATGAAAATCAGGCTGCTGAAGAAGCTACCAGAGCTGCTGAAGAAATTCCAGCTCCTGAAGACAATGCCAGGGCAACCATCAATGTTGCGCCTGAAGAACAATCCAGGCTAGCTGAAGAAATTGTTGCGCCTGAAGAAACTGAGAATACCAGGGCGACTGCATCAGTCGTGCCTGAAGAAAATGCACCAACTTCATCCGCTCCTCCTGCAAAATCTTCAAAGGTGAAGAACATCACTCTTCCTTCTGCATCAGAAGTGAAGAAAACGAAGGCTGCGGAGAAGGAAGTCGCACGAAAGAGGAAAGCATCAACCTCTGCAGAGTCCTCAGCTCCGAAGAAAGTGAGGACTTTGACGAGCTCTTTGACGGAACCAATTGATGTTGTTCCAATTTCTATAGTGCCATCAAAGGAGCTCATTCCATTTGGTGAAGATTATGTCATTCCAGATGACACTGATGAAGAAAATCCTTCTGCTGCTTCTTCAGAGCAGTTGGATGAAGAAATTCAAGTGGATGATGTGATCTCCACTCCATTGATATCATCGTCTGTGCCTCAGTTCACAGCTGAAGAGGCGGGCGTTGAGGAAATTGAAGAAGATGTGGATATTGGCTCTACAACTCCTATGCTGAATGATGACTATTGGGAAAATCTTCACCCCAATTCCCCAATTGCCACACCTTTGCATCCAATTCCTCAGTCCCCCGTGCAAACTGAAGAATATCTAATGGGATCTGAAGGACGTCAAGCTTCACTTCAGTCTATACCTAAAGAAATAGAGAACCAGACTACTGCTAATGAAACTACCGCTGAAATTCCTTAGTCTGAAGTTCCTGAGGCTGTGACTCAAGAGGTTGTGAGACCGTCAACTGCAAATCTTCAACCCAAGCCACAAAATCCTCATGCAAAGAGGCCAAAGATCAAGAATGTTGAATTCTTTGATGAGCATCATTTCTTCACTAACACTAATCCATATGACTTAGCCAGGCTAAGGCGCAAGAGGTTTTAGACAGCTAGCCAGATGAACTTTTATGCAGCTGTTCTGTTTGACAAGGACAAGGTATTTCAGCATTGTCAAATTCCTCATGTGGATATGGAGTCCATTCCTTGCTTCCAACATGTTCTGAATGTTCTTCACGAAGCTGGACTTCTCAATTTCTATGGTGATATCTGTGATTGAAATGAAGAGCTAATTCTTCAATTCTATGCAACTCTGCACCTCACTGGCAATGTGGCTGATGTCAATTCATGGGTGCTTGACTCGATGACCGAGAACACCCATTATAAAGCTCCGACCTCTGAATTGCTTCATGCCATCCCAGTCAGTCCTCCTCCTGAAGGCACAAGGCTGATCTATGAAGAACCTGAACTTCAAAATCATCTTATGCAAGTGCTGATCAAGCCTTTCCGGCCAGGCCAAGCTCCAAGAACCACCTTCCTAGTGAAGGATTTGTTATATGTGCCAAGGACAATATACCACATCCTGGCCAAAACCCTCAGTCCGATCAAAGGCCACAACTCTGAAGAAGAAGAAGTTGTTGGCATCATAAAGAATCTGCTGTTCAACATCATACATGGGATTTCCATTAACTATCACGAGTTCTTCATGAGGACTTTGGCTAATGTTGCACTGTTGCCGTTTGAGTTGAAACCCTATGCTCCCTGGATAATGAAATTCATGAGAACCAGGTCTTCAATTCCACACAAGGCTAATTTTCAGAATCACCTCAGCTTCTTGCCTCTTATTGAAGTCCTTAAAAGGACTATTTCTTCAGTAGATGAAAAAGGCAAAGCTGCTGTTATTGATGAAGGCACTCGTCCATTGGATGGTTAGTTTCGCAAGGCTGCATCATATTCCACCAATGATGACTCTACCACCCAAGATATTGCAAGAGCCCATGAGCAAAAACTTCAAGCCACTACCCCACGAGTGATGACTGATCATGAGCTTCTTCTAAGTCTTCACCAGATGGTCGATCGCAATCACAAGTGGGTCAAGCGTCAATTTGGCTCAATTCTTCAGAACATGACTATCACTCAGAATACTGTGAAGAAGAATCACTACTATGCACATGAAATATTCGATCGCACTTGGGCCATACTTTCTCATCTCTACAGTGCTGAAGACCTCAAGCAGATGGACGTTCAGCAGAACTTTGACTGGGCTCATCCTCCTTCGAAGAAATTCAAGAAAGTCAAAGTTCCTCAGCTAGTCACTAGTTCATTTTCTTCATCGTGTGAGACGGATGAAGCTGAGGATCTCGACGACACTGCGGCAGGCCCTACATCGACAAATGACCCCAACAACACTGGCGCTCCTCCATCGACATCATGATGATATTCTTCAGGGGCGTTAGTCCTCATTTTTCGTCCTTTTTGGTCATTCGATGACAAAGGGGGAGAAATTTGAGTTAATCTTCAAGCGGGTCTTATATATGGGCTGTTTTTTTTAAGTTACAACTCTCGCTCTTCTGAAGTGTTTGTTGGTTGAGTTGTAAACTTAAGTCCGATGGTGGTCTGATACTTTAGAACTGCTTTCTGCATGCTTATTTCCTCAACTACCTTAATGCACGCATGCTGAATTTTGTCAGACACCATTTTCCATCATGCATTTCAAATTCTTCATATTATATGTTAAATGCGTGTATAGATTCCAAGATATAGGGAGAGATCTCCATGATTTTATTCTACAATGTGCATTGGTAGTCAAAGCAAATTCCTCAAATATGCACATCTTCAGGGGAGTTGTTCTATATCTTGCAATCAAATTCCTCAATATCAGTATTTACACTTCATATGTTCCCCGTTGAAAACTTAACCTATTTGTCATCAATCACCAAAAAGGGGGAGATTGTAAGTGCATCTAGTGCCCCTTAGTGATTTTGGTGTATTGAAGACTTATAGGTTAAGGACTAATGTCTTTGTGAGTGTGCACAGGTCTAATAAGTCTCTGAGAAGTTTGATTTACCTGAAGAATGTCGACCCCTAAAAATGAATGTCCTCATTTGAAGATTATGGTTTTCTTGAAGACTTTGAAAATGAGGAAATTGGTGTGACCTTGAAGACATTGATATTAATGCGAGGATTATGAAGCGTGAAGACTTTTGTTTTAGTAGTTTCATTTTCTCTTTCTTGAGTCATAGGAAACACCATACTGTTAAAGGGGGTCGAGGTAAAACTAAGGAAAAGTTTCCAAGTGTTGCTCATCTCAAAGCCTACACATTCCTAATCCTTCGAGTGAAGCCTTTGGAAATCTCATACAGTTCAGTCAATTTCTTAAGTGACAGAGACGAAGATCTTCTGCCCTCTGAGGAATTTGTTCTGACTGAGGAGTTAGGAATTCGCCAGTGTGGATTGCCTACAAGTGAGGAACATGATAGCCCTGAGGAATTTGAGAGCTCAAATTTCCGACCGTTGCTTTGCTATGCGCTAGCTGTCCCAAATATCTTATCCACCTAACGGTTATATCATTGAAGGGCATTTATGTCTTATCATGTCGGGCTGCTCCCTGGCTATAAATAGCCACCCCCCCTTCAACCACTAGCTGTTTGGCTGCTCTGAGAGAAACTGACACTTGTCATTTAGAGCATCCCATCCTCCGAGGACTTTGAGAGAAAATCATCAGTGAGGAAAAACCCAAAACCCCAACACCTAAAACCCAAAGTGATTGAGCATCACTGAAGAGATTGTTCCTGTGTGGAACCGATGCTTGTTACCTTTGAAGACTGTGCATCTTCTAGACGGTTAGGCGTCAAGGTCTAGAGCATCCAAGAGGAATTGTGGATCGCCGAGTGACTAAGTCTGTGAAGGTTTGGAAGTCACGTTGAAGACTTACCACGAGTAATTGGGCGAGGTTTGTGTGACCTTAGCTCAAGGACAATACGGTAAGGACTGTGTGTCCTTTGGTTTAAATACCAAGCCGCTCCAACCAGATGTACAACTGTCACAGCAATTGGAACTGGTCTACCAAATCACTGTCTTCACCGAGCTACTAGTTCTATTTCCTCAACCCTTTCATTTCCTCGCTCATGTGTTGATGAAATTGATCATTACTGTTTGAAGACTTTGACTGAAGACTTTCTCAATTTCCTCAATCCTATTTCTTCAGTCATCTTGTCTTCTGCCTGCTTATCCTGTTTACACGCTACCTATGCTCTGTGTATGTTTCATTTCATCATGATGACTTTGTTTTTGTCTTGTTATGCATGCACCTGAGTACTTATTCCGCTGCTTGTAGTTTGTCACTTAGCAAATTCCTCAAGTAGTATTTCCTCAGTGACAAATTTGTAAAAATCGCCTATTCATCCCCCTCTAGTCGATATAACGCACTTTCAAGTACGTACAGTATGTTCCTTGTCAGGAAGGGGAGCAGGGACATCTGCAGTCAACAGCTGATAGAGCTGGCCTGTACGTGATCGATAGGCTTTCAATTAGTAGCGGCAATACAACAGCGTATTTTCTAGCCAGTTCCACTTTCTCGATTTATATATGCTGGTTATGGTGTACCCCTTTTATGTACACTACGATTTGCCTAGTTGCTGTGTGCTCTTGTTATCATGGTTTGCCAAGAAACTCTCTATACAGTATATTATGAACCTATCATCTGCTAACTATCCTTACTTCTGGAGGCTATTTTTTGTGTACTTGTGCCAGATTATATTAATGCAAGCACCATATTATAGCACCCATGGGCTCTCTCATTAGAATCCAGTGATAACACACAAGGGTTTACAGGGAGCCCCTATTATATTAGAATATCCTCTGCATTACAAAAATAATCTCACTACTATTTATGTTTTCATGCTTCTCAGATATTGTACGTAATCACAATGAATATGAGAATGCGCGCATCAGAAGAATATTGTGGAACACTGCAATGACTAACAAACTTGGCACCAAGGCATTGAGTTCCATTATGGATGCAATGAAACTCATACGCTCCCCACATGCAGATTCTTGTTCAGAATATGATCCTAATGACTATTCTGACCTCGAGGAGTCGAAGGCAGATGGCCTGTCCTGTTCACCCATCAAGGTGCCTGTTCTAATTTGGCAATGTTTTATTGATTGCGCGTATCTTGCATAAGGTGTCTTGCATTTCTTCTACTTTGTTGCACCGCCATCTGCTTAGTTTACTCATCATATATGTCAAGATGCCATGCCCATCCATTATCAATACATATTCCATTTGTCATCATACCATGTTTTTCCACTCAAATGATGTTCTTGTGCATCAGGCATCAAAAAGGAAGAGGGTGATTGCCGAACCTGAAGGAGCACCAGCGTCCTTGAAAAATGTGGTGGTGCCGGAGAAATCAGATAGCACCCCACTTATATTGGCTCTAGAACTAGTGACACAAAACGTAGGACTGACTCTAGCAGACCGTACCCATACTTCACTGGCCACACCACTAGCCCCACCACACAAGACTTGCACTCCAGCAAAAGGTATGCCGATTTCAGTTGCCATAGCACCAGCCGTACCACAAAAAAATCCCACTCCAGCAAAAAGTACAGCAAGTCCACCGGCCGAAGACCTATCCCAACTGTAGAGACGGCCAAATCCTGCAGATTGGAACCCCATTCTAGTTATTCCCAGTTTAAAAGACAATGCTTTCAATGTTGTTAGGAACTACGTGCATATATTCCCATCATGGGAAGATTATAGTGAAGACAAACACCATTTTCACATCTTACTGTCCCACTTACGTGTAAGTGCTATTATTCATGGTGATTATTTTTCCTGTTTTCAGCTGATTGAACACATCAATGATTTACATTACATTGTTGTAAGTAGGTGAGGGTCAATCTGGATAGTCATGACAAGCAAAGCTTGCTTACGCTTTTCAAGGAAGCATTGCAGCAGTGTCGGTGTTACCTGAGGAAAACACACTTTGATGGCAAGTCTATAAATGAATTTTCGGTGAAGTCTCCTGTGCTAAATGTAGAAGACATTGAATGGAAAAACCTTGTTATGCACTGGTCTCGTTCCCAGGATGAGGTACTGTCTATGATATCACATGACAATTTGAACTTCTACTTTTCCGCATGTGCCTTACGGATCTCTTTTGCAGGAAATCTGCTCGAAGAAGAATTCTGGTTTGAAAAGGACGACAGGATAACGCAAATATGCTGCTTGCTGCTTTGCTCTTGTTAGTACCTGTTGTCCTGTATCACTGTACTTGCATTCATACCTGGTTCATTATGTGACAGCAGTATGCATGATAGCTTGCTTATCAATTGTTTGCTCCAAATTATCAGATATGTATTAATGGTTACATTAATGTAGAATATACCCAATGCCAATGAAAAAGTTTAGCTCTGCATTGTTCTTGTAAGTACCTATTGTCCTTTATCAGTGTACTTATATTGACAGCTAGTTGTTCAAGTACCATCAATCTGCAGCTTATTTTCCTTTGCCCTCCATTTTCTACACATCAGATCTATATTTACTCTTACCATAAGGTTGGATAAAACCAATGGTACTGAAGAAGTTTAGCTCTGCATTGCTCTTGGCTGTACCTTTTGCCTGTATCGCTGTACTTACATTTATAGCTACTTGGTTATGTAGCATCACTCTTCATCTTATCTTAAATATTCTTCAGTTTTCCTTATATTATCACATCTATATTTACTCTTAACAAAATGTAGAATAAAGGCAATGCTTATGAAGAAGATTCTGTGGTAAACTTCTTGAATTGCCCCCCACCCCATCAGCATGGACAAGGGCTTTATAGAGCCGGTCTTCACCACTAATGTAAGTTTGTCCTTCTCAAGCCCTCAAACTTTGTTGTGTATATTTGGTTAGGCATGACTGCAATGGCTGTTTATTTTTGGTGTTTGCATTAAATTGCATGTTTAAAGTTTATTATGAAGTTCATAAACAAAAGTTTGTCCTTCTCAATTGAAGTTTTCAGTTGTACAACCAAGTTCCTTCTTCATACCATGTAAATTAAACTATACAGAGCAAGTGATCTTCTTTTCCACTACATGTATGCTTCTGTTCTTGATCCGTAATCCAGTGGTGTGGTGAAACTACCCACTACAGCACAGTGTCATATTCTGCAATGTCTTAACTATGAACAATGTCATATTATTCTACTATTATTTAAACCGTCTCTTTATTTGCCAATCTGAAATGGGATAAATTGACAGCACACTAACCATTGATACTTATGAGTTCTTGATCTGTAATCCAGTGGTGTCATGAAGCTGCCAACTCCTTCACAATGTCATTTCCTGCCATGTCTTAACCTGAACAATACCATATTGTGTTAATGCTATTTTAAACAGTGTCTCTTTATTCGCCAATAAGAAACGTGATGAATTGTCAGCACTGATACTTATATGTGCAAAACCTGTCATCTGTTTGCTTGTTTCTCTTTCAGAGTGAGGAGGATATAAGCGTTAAACAAGCGCAGTCTCATCAGCTTGCTCAGCTACTTGCGCTACAGCTCCTGAGTAGGGCTAACCTTTCTTGAACTTAATTGAAGTGTTGTCGGTTTTGTATATTATTTTGTCGGCGTGTTTATTTGCACTGGTGGCGATCTTTGATGCCCAGTGTATGTAATCTGCTGTCTGCTTGTGCTTTATTATCATAGTGGCGAACTTTGATGCCCAGTGGATGTAATATGCCGTAATTTCTTTATTGTATAGTCTAGGTTTTTTCTTATTCACGATGTTGCAGTTATTTTACTGTATATATATCATGTCTTCGCTCCATGAAAAGTAAACTGGCCAAACCGTAAAATTACAGTACATAATCGGGCCGGCATGCAAATCACTATAAATGGGCCGCATCATGGGCCCAGTCATCTTGGTCCGTTAACAGGCCTAAATGTAAACTGGCCCACTAGTAGTTTCGGGCTTTTAATAGGACGAGTAAACTGCCAGCCCTATTTTGGCAGGAAAATTCAATGTGCTTTTAGTAGGCTGAAAAGTAGGTTGGGCCTGAAACGGGCCGAACAGCTCATGGGCCGACAGCAGGCCGAAATAGACACCGACCCATGATTGTGCCAATCACATCACGGGCCGTTAACAGGCCAAAATTGTCTCGGTCCTTGTTTGGCCCAATCAGATTATCGGCTGTGAGCAGGCTGGATGCAAAGCGGGCCATAATTAGGACCAACTATATGACAGGCTTTTAACCGGCTGAAATAAATATAGGGCGGAAATGTTAAACGGGCCTTTAACAGACCGAAACTAATATCGGGCCATACTATTAAATGGGCCTTTAGCAAACAAAAATCCTAACCGGGCCTCAAGTGTGCCGAAAAGCACAACGTCTAGTTGACGGGCCGAATCTGATATGGGCCATAATTTAGCCCAAAGAATGAAAGGCTCTTAAAGGGCCAGATCTGATATGGGTCGTAATATTGCCCAGAACGTGGTAGGCTATTAACAGGCCAGATCTCATATGGGCCCTTATTAGCCCCAGAACGTGGCAGGCTGTTAATGGACTGGATCAAATATGGGCCGGCATTTGGCCCAAAACATGGCAGCCTGTTAACGGGCCGGCCCACTAGTGTCTTCAAAATCTTGTGGGCCTTTAGCTGGGCTGGCCCATTATGGTCTGCAAAATCTTGTGGGCCTTTAGCTAGGCCGGCCCATTATGGTCTGCAAAATCTTGTGGGCCTTTAGCTGGGCCGGCCCATTTAATCTTTATGGGCCACTTTTGGGCCGGCCCAAGTGTCAACATATCATAGGCGCATCTCGCCCATTGGATGAGTGACATCTATGCCAACGCGGAGCTAACACGTGGTTTCGTCGGCCAATGAGAATTTTACACGTGAAAAATCGCCATTGGTCGTGGCTGTTAGCGGGTTATCGGATCCAAAACCGAACCCGATAACTTAACAGCGACCCGTTACGGTGGATGCCACATGTCGGTTACCCTTGACAAAAGCACTTCCATGACGCGGCATTTATCGTCATGGAAGTGGACACTTTCGTGATGATAATTTTGGTATTGTCATGGAACACTTCTGTGACAGCACAGGTATGACTATCTTGATTCTGTCATAAGATCATCATGGATGTACATGCATGACAGAAAACATGACCTACTATGACAAACACGTATCATCACGGAAGTGTATTTTTTTGTAGTGATGATTAACATAAGGTGAACTGTTTTTCGTGTGAGCAGATTGTATTGGATGAAATAACTGTTTGACTCAAAGTGTATCCAACCTACTGAATTCGAAGGTCATGACATTTCTAAATCATATTCATATATAAAGGTGGAATAAATCTTTGTCGTGGTTTTGAAGAAATAAATAACAAAACGTAGAATGATGTATGGATATTCGTAATCGAATAAAAATTGGATTTGAATTTAGTTGCCAGGGCCCAGGGTAAACGTGAATGCTAATTCTCCCAAATTTTGAACGAAGCGGCAAAACTCCCACTATCATTTGTCGGCTGCCCGAAGCCAGTGTTTGCGGGATGGAAATTACTATCTACCCTTGACACTTCACATCCTAATCGGCAAATATTGGGGAGATGCGAGATTACCGTCCTATCCCCAACCGATGAGATGTCCGAAATTTTAAATGGGGGCTAAGTTCGTAACTTTCCCACATTTCAGACAAGCATGTCCCAAAGTTTGAGATCCCCTCCCCCTCCCCCTCCATTTCCCCATTCATACACCGTCGGCGCCACAACAACCTCCCCACACTGGTCAGCCTCCTCCGTCTGCCACCCCATCCGCCACCTTGCCGGAGCCGCTACCCCTACCCCGTCGTCCACTGCAAGAGATGGATGTCTCTTATCCACGGCGCCGGACAAGGATCCTTTCATCGCGTCATCTCGCTTCATCGGCGCTGTCGTCCACCTTGCCGTTGCCGCTCCTACGACCGCCTCGTCCATGGCAGCAGGACTTATCCCCCGACCCGGCCATCTGTCGTCTCAAGTCTTCTTCCGCACCGCCGACAGCCATCGCACCCGCAGCACCCTCAACGTATCAGCAGGGGCCTACACGGCATCGCAAGAGAGGTGGTACTCTTTCATATCTGCTTAAGTTATTGATCTCACCTGGAAAATAGATCGTAACTTGTTTACTGTACTTTTCTTGTCCATACTAAATAGTAGTGGCTAGTTGAAAGCAAACATTGGTTGCGAAGTAGCCTTTGTCCGGTTTGCACCTTCAGATCCACCATGGCATGGTCACTATACTCGTAAAGCTTATGGTTTTCCCCCTTTATATTCACTACCATCATCGTAGGTGCTTCATGTCGTGCTAGCACTACTCCTCAAGACCTCAACCCATCAAGCGAAACAACATGCCACTCATAATTCCAAAGCTTAGTTGTTCAAATACGGATCTAATATGATGATCATATTACTAAAACAGAGAATGTTTAATTGGTCAGCTAATGTTCCTATATTCATTTCGAAAAGCATGTGCGCCACACATAGAGAGACAATAGGGATTTGCATTTCTCTGTGCGCTCTAGTTCATCATGGGTGGGCAACACACATTGTATTATCTAAAATCTGTTTGCTCTTTGTTATCATGTTCCTCTTCTGTTCTTCTTAATAAGTATATTACTTCCTCCATTCCTAAACTACCTTGGGTGCGTGTGTGTCTATTGGTGGCTGATACGTCTCCAACGTATCTAAATTTTTTGATTGTTCCATGCTATTATATTATCTGTTTTGGATGTTTTATATGCATTAATATGGTTTTATATTAGTTTTGGGACTAACTTACTAACCCAGAGCCCAGTGCCAGTTTCTGTTTTTTTCTTGTTTTTGAGTTTTACAGAAAAGGAATACCAAACGGAGTCCAAACGGAATAAAACTTTCGTGATGATTTTTCTTGGACCAGAAGACACACGTAGGACTTGGAGATGAAGTCAGAGGAGTCCCGAGGAGGCCACAAGCCTCAGGGGCGCGCCCTACGGGGGTGTCCTGAGGGCTTGTGGCCCCTCAGAGCTCCTCCAACCCTAATTCTTGGCCTATAAATGCTGAAATATTCCCAAACAACCAAAAGCGTCCACCAAAATACTTTTCTGCCACCGCAACCTTTTGTACCCGTGAGATCACATCTTGGGGCCTTTTCCGGCACCCTGCTGGATCGGGATTCGATCACGGAGGGCTTCTACATCAACTCTATTGCCCTTCCAATGAAGCATGAGTAGTTTACCACAGACCTACGCGTCCATAGCTAGTTGCTAGATGGCTTCTTCTCTCTCTTTGATCTTCAATACAATGTTCTCCTTGATGTTCTTGGAGATCTATCCGATGTAATATTCTTTTGCGGTGTGTTTGTCGAGATCCGACGAATTGTGGATTTTTGATCAGATTATCTATGAATATTATTTGAATCTTCTCTGAACTCCTATATGCATGATTTGATATCTTTGTATTTCTCTTCAAATTTTTGGTTTGGTTTAACCAACTAGATTGGTTCTTCTTGAAATGGGAGAGGTGCTTAGTTTTGGGTTCAATCTTGCCATGTCCTCACCCAGTGATAGTAGGGGTAGCGAGGCACGTATTGTATTGTTGCCATCAAGGGTAAGAGATGGGATTTTCATCATATTGCTTGAGTTTATCCCTCTACATCATGTCATCTTACTTAAGGTGTTACTCCGTTCTTTTGAACTTAATACTCTAGATGCATGCTGGATAGCGGTCGATGTGTGGAGTAATAGTAGTAGATGCAGGCAGGAGTCGGTCTACTTGACAGGGACGCGATGCCTATATTCATAATCATTGCCTTGGATATCGTCATAACTTTGCACTTTTCTATCAATTGCTTGACAGTAATTTGTTCACCCACCATGTTATTTTCTTTCAAGAGAGAAGCCTCTAGTGAAACCTATGGCCCCCGGGTCTATTTTCCATCATATATTTTCAGATCTATAAACCAAAAAAAAACCTAAAATACCTTGCTGCAAGTTATTTGTTTTTACTTTGTTTTATATTTTAGTAATCTTTTATATCTATCTCTATCAGATCTCATCCTTGCAAGTGACAGTGAAGGGATTGACAACCCCTTTATCGCATTGGGTGCAAGTGTTTGATTGTTTGTGCAGGTGCATAGATTGGAGACTTGCTTGTACCTCCTATTGGATTGGTACCTTGGTTCTTAAACTGAGGGAAATACTTATCTCTAATTTGCTGCATCACCCTTTCCTCTTCAAGGGAAAAACCAACGCAAGCTCAAGAAGTAGCAGGAAGAATTTCTGGCGCCGTTGCCGGGGAGGTTCTACATCAATCCTACCAAGTACCCACCATAAACTCTCATCTCTTGCATTACATTATTTGCCATTTGCCTCTCATTTTCCTCTCCCCCACGTCTAAAACGATTTCAGAAAAATACAAAAAGATTTGCCTTTTTATTCGCCCTTCTTCCGTTCGTCTTTTTGTTTGCTTTTAGTTTGCTCGTGTGTTAGATCCGTTGCTTTGTCACGATGACTCAAGAGAATACCAAGTTGTATGAAAGTTCCAATACTAATAATAATGATTTTATTAGTACTCCGATTGCTCCCGCCACTAGTGCGGAATCTTATGAAATTAATGCCGCTTTGCTGAATCTTGTTATGAAAGATCAATTTTCTGGCCTTCCTAGTGAAGATGCCGCATCCCATCTTAATACTTTTGTTGAGTTGTGTGATATGCAAAAGAAAAAAGATGTGGATAATGTTATTCTTAAATTGAAGCTATTTCCGTTCTCTCTACGAGATCGTGCTAAAACTTGGTTTTCATCTTTGCCTAAAAATAGTATTGATTCATGGAATAAGTGTAAAGATGCTTTTATTTCCAAGTATTTTCCTCCCGCTAAGATCATCTCCATTAGGAACGATATAATGAATTTTAAGCAACTTGATCATGAACATGTTGCACAATCTTGGGAGAGGATGAAATTGATGATTAGAAATTGCCCTAATCATGGTTTAAGTTTATGGATGATCATACATAATTTTTATGTCGGATTGAATTTTGCATCTAGAAATCTTTTGGATTCCGCCGCGGGAGGTACTTTTATGAAAATTACGTTAGGAGAAGCTACTAAACTCCTAGATAATATTATGACTAATTACTCTCAATGGCATACCGAAAGATCTTCTACTAGTAAAAAAGTGCGTGCGATTGAAGAAATTAATACTTCGAGTGGAAAGATGGATGAACTTATGAAATTGATTGCTAGTAAGAGTTCTCCTATTGATCCTAATGATATGCCTTTGTCTACTTTGATTGAGAACAATAATGAATCTATCGATGTGAATTTTGTTTGTCGGAACAGTTTTAGTAATAACGTGTATAGAGGTAATTTCAACCCTAGGCCGTTTCCTAGTAATTCCTCTAATAATTATGGTAATTCCTACAACAATTCTTATGGAAATTATAATAAGATGCCCTCTGATCTTGAGAACAATATTAAAGATTTTATTAATTCCCAAAAAGCTTTCAATGCTATGGTTGAAGAAAAATTGCTCAAGATTGATGATTTGGCTAGGAACGTTGATAGAATTTCTCTTGAGATTGATTCTTTGAAAATTAGATCTATGCCCCCCAAGCATGATATTAATGAATCTCTGAAAGCTATTAAAATTTCTATTGAAGAGTGCAAAGAAAGAACCGCTAGGATGCGTGCTAAGCGAGATTGGTTTGTAAAAGCGTGTTCTTCGATTTCTTGTGTTAATAATGATGAAGATCTTAAAGTGATTGGTGTCACTCTTATTGAATCTTTGTTTTCTAATATAAATCTTGATAAATATGGGACTGGAGATGAGTCAACTTTAGCTAGAAGGCATCCCAATGATTCAGAGTTTTTAGATCTTAATGCAAAAATTGATAAAAGTGGGATTGGAGAGGTCAAAACTTTAAGTAGCGATGAACCCACTCTTTTGGATTTCAAGGACATTAATTATGATAATTGTTCTTTGATATATTGTATTTCCTTGTTGCAATCCATGTTGAATTCTCCTCATGCTTACAAGCAAAATAAAGCTTTTACTAAACATATCGTTGATGCTATGATGAAATCTTTTGAAGAAAAACATGAGTTGGAAGTTTCAATCCCTAGAAAGCTTTATGATGAGTGGGAACCTACTATTAAGATTAAGATTAAAGATTATGAGTGACATGCTTTGTGTGATTTGGGCACTAGCGTTTCCACGATTCCAAAAACTTTATGTGATGTGCTAGGTTTCCGTGAATTTGATGATTGTTCTTTAAATTTGCATCTCGCGGATTCCACTATTAAGAAACCTATGGGAAGAATTAATGATGTTCTTATTGTTGCAAATAGTAATTATGTGCCCGTAGATTTCGTTGTGCTTGATATAGATTGCAATCCTACATGTCATATTACTCTTGGTAGACCTTTCCTTAGAACGATTCGTGCAATTATTGATATGAAACAAGGAAACATTAGATTTCAATTTCTGTTAAGGAAGGGCATGGAACACTTTCCAAGAAAGAAAAATTAAGTTGCCATATGAATCTATTATGAGGGCTACTTATGGATTGCATACCAAAGATGACAATACCTAGATCTATGTTTTATGCCAAGCTAGGGGCGTTAAACAATAGCGCTTGTTGGGAGGCAACCCAATTTTATTTTTGTGTTTTTTGTCTTTGGTTCTGTTTTTCAATAAATACCCATTATTACCTCTGTAGTAATTGTTTTTTGGTGTTTTAATTAGTGTTTGAGCCAAGCAAGACCTTTGGGATGGTCTATGGTGATAGTTGATTTGATTTTGCTGAAAAACAGAAACTTTTGCGTCCAGTAACAGAATTTTCGAAATTCACAGAAGTGACGAAAAATTATGAATTTTTTACACAAGATTGATATACAAATTTCCCAGGTTTTCCTCATTTTTAATATTTTTTGAAGTTATAGAAGTATGACTACGATTCAGATCTTCGCAGACTGTTCTGTTTTTGACAGATTCCATTTCTTTGTGTTGTTTGCTTATTTTGATGAATCTATGGGTAGCATCGGGGGGTATGAACCATGGAGAAGTTGGAATACAGTAGATATTACACCGATATAAATAAATAATGAGTTCACAACAGTACCTAAAGTGGTGATTTATTTTATTATACTAGCGGATCTCATGAGTTTTCTGTTGAGTTTTGTGTTGTGAAGTTTTCAAGTTTTGGGTAAAGATTTGATGGACTATGGAATAAGGAGTGGCAAGAGCCTAAGCTTGGGGATGCCCAAGGCACCCCAAGGTAATATTCAAGGACAACCAAGCATCTAAGCTTGGGGATGCCCCGGATGGCATCCCCTCTTTCGTCTTCAATCCATCGGTAAATTTACTTGAGGCTATATTTTTATTCACCACATGATATGTGTTTTGCTTGGAGTGTCTTGTATGATATGAGTATTTGCTTTTTAGTTTGCCACAATCATCCTTTCTGTACACACCTTTTGAGAGGGACACGCATGAATCGCGATTTTTTTAGAATACTCTATGTGCTTCACTTAGATCTTTTGAGCTAGGCAATTTGCTCTAGTGCTTCACTTATATCTTTTTAGAGCACGGCGGTGGCTTTATTTTATAGAAATTGTTGAACTCTCATGCTTAACTTATATTATTTTGAGAGTCTCTAAACAGCATGGTAATTTGCTTTGGTTATGAATTTAGTCCTAATATGATGAGCATCCAAGAGGGATATAATAAAAACTTTCATATAAAGAGCGTTGAATACTATGAGAAGTTTGATTCCTTGCATTTGTTTTGAGATATAAAGATGGTGATATTAGAGTCATGCTAGTGAGTAATTGTGGATTGGTAGAAATACTTGTGTTAAAGTTTGTGATTCCCGTAGCATGCACGTATGGTGAACCGTTATGTGATGAAGTCGGAGCATGACTTATTTATTGATTGTCTTCCTTATGAGTGGCGGTCAGGGACGAGCGATGGTCTTTTCCTACCAATCTATCCCCCTAGGAGCATGGTGTAGTTCTTTATGACTAATGTTGAGTCCATGGATTATACGCACTCTCACCTTTCCACCATTGCTAGCCTCTCTAGTACCGCGCAACTTTCGCCGGTGCATTAAACCCACCATATACCTTCCTCAAAAAAGCCACCATACCTACCTATTATGGCATTTCCGTAGACATTTCGAGATATATTGCCATGCAACTTCCACCGTTCCGTTTATTATGACACGCTTCATCATTGTCATATTGCTTTGCATGATCATGTAGTTGGCATAGTATTTGTGGCAAGGCCACTGTTCATATTTTTTTATACATGCCTCTCTTGATCATTGCACATCCCGGTACACAGCCAGAGGCATTCATATAGAGTCATATTTAGTTCTAGAATCGAGTTGTAATTCTTGAGTTGTAAGTAATTAAAAGTGTGATGATCATCATTATTAGAGCATTGTCCCATGTGAGGAAAGGATGATGGAAGCTATGATTCCCTCACAAGTTGGGATGAGTCTCCGAACTTTGAAAAAAATAAAAGAGGCCAAAAGAAGCCCAAATAAAAAATGAGAGAAAAGAGAGAAGGGGCAATGCTACTATCCTTTTACCATACTTGTGCTTCAAAGTAGCACCATGATCTTCATTATAGAGAGTCTCCTATGTTGTCACTTTCATATACTAGTGGGAATTTTTCATTATAAGAACTTGGCTTGTATATTCCAATGATGGGCTTCCTCAAATTGCCCTAGGTCTTCATGAGCAAGCGAGTTGGATGCACACCCACTTACTTTCTTTTTGATCTTTCATACACTTATAGCTCTAGTGCATCCGTTGCATGGCAATCCCTACTCACTCACATTTATATCTATTGATGGGAATCTCCATAGCCCGTTAATACGCCTAGTTAATGTGAGACTTTCTCCTTCTTTTTGTCTTCTCCACAACCACCATATTCTATTCCACCTATAGTGCTATATCCATGGCTCACGCTCATGTATTGCGTGAAAGTTGAAAAAGTTTGAGAACATCAAAAGTATGAAATAATTTCTTGGCTTGTCATCGGGGTAGTGCATGATTTAATACTTTGTGTGATGAAGATGGAGCATAGCCAGACTATATGATTTTGTAGGGATAACTATCTTTGGCCATGTTATTTTGAGAAGACACGATTGCTTTATTAGTATGCTTGAAGTATTATTGTTTTTATGTCAATATTAAACTTTTGTTTTGAATCTTATGGATCTGAATATTCATGCCACAATAAATAAGATTACATGGATAAATATGTTAGGTAGCATTCCACATCAAAAATTCTGTTTTTATCATTTACCTACTCGAGGACAAGCAGGAATTAAGCTTGGGGATGCTTGATACGTCTCCAACGTATCTATAATTTTTTATTGTTCCATGCTATTATATTATCTGTTTTGGATGTTTTATATGCATTAATATGCTATTTTATATTATTTTTGGGACTAACTTATTAACCCAGAGCCCAGTGCCAGTTTCTGTTTTTTCCTTGTTTTTGAGTTTTACAGAAAAGGAATACCAAACGGAGTCCAAATGGAATAGAAATTTCGCGATGATTTTTCTTGGACCAGAAGACACACGTAGGACTTGGAGATGAAGTCAGAGGAGTCCCAAGGAGGCCACAAGCCTTAGGGGCGTGCCCTGAGGGCTTGTGGGCCCCTCGGAGCTCCTCCAACCCTAATTCTTGGCCTATAAATTCAGAAATATTCCCAAACGACCAGAAGCGTCCACCAAAATACTTTTTTGCCACCGCAACCTTCTGTACCCATGAGATCCCATCTTGGGGCCTTTTTTGGCACCCTGCCGGAGGGGGATTCAATCACGGAGGGCTTTTACATCAACTCTATTGCCCTTTCGATGAAGCGTGAGTAGTTTACCACAGACCTACGGATCCATAGCTAGTAGCTAGGTGGCTTCTTCTCTCTCTTTGATCTTCAATACAATGTTCTCCTCGATGTTCTTGGAGATCTATCCGATGTAATATTCTTTTGCGGTGTGTTTGTCGAGATCCGATGAATTGTGGATTTATGATCATATTATCTATGAATATTATTTGAATCTTCTCTGAATTCTTATATGCATGATTTGATATCTTTGTATTTCTCTTTGAATTATCGGTTTGGTTTCGCTAACTAGATTGGTTCTTCTTGCAATGGGAGAGGTGCTTAGTTTTGGGTTCAATCTTGCGGTGTTCTCACCCAGTGATAGTAGGGGTAGCGAGGCACGTATTGTATAGTTGCCATCAAGGGTAAAAAGATGGGGTTTTCATCATATTGCTTGAGTTTATCCCTCTACATCATGTCATCTTACTTAAGGCGTTACTCCGTTCTTTTGAACTTAATACTATAGATGCATGCTGGATAGCGGTCGATGTGTGGAGTAATAGTAGTAGATGCAGGCAGGAGTCGGTCTACTTGACACGGACGTGATGCCTAAATTCATAATCATTGCCTTGGATATCGTCATAACTTTGCGCTTTTCTATCAATTGCTCGACAGTAATTTGTTCACCCACTGTGTTCTTTTGTTTCAAGAGAGAAGCCTCTAGTGAAACCTATGGCCCCCGGGTCTATTTTCCATCATATATTTTCAGATCTATAAACCAAAAAAACCCAAAAATTCCTTGCCGCAATTTATTTGTTTTTACTTTGTTTTACGTTTTAGTAATCTTTTATATCTATCTCTATCAGATCTCATCCTTGCAAGTGACCGTGAAGGGATTGACAACCCCTTTATCGCGTTGGGTGCAAGTGTTTGATTGTTTGTGCAGGTGCATAGACTGGAGACTTGCTTGTACCTCCTACTGGATTGATACCTTGGTTCTCAAACTGAGGGAAATACTTATCTCTAATTTGCAGCATCACCCTTTCCTCTTCAAGGGAAAAAGCAACGCAAGCTCAAGAAGTAGCAGTGGCGTGCGTTTGTACCGGGTGTTGTTCATCGTTGCTTTACTTATAAAGCGGGGTGAAAGCCATTTTCGGTAAAACATAAGTCTTTTTAGATATTCCAATAAGAACTACATCTGGATGTATATAGACATATTTTAGAGTGTACATTCACTCATTTTGCTCCATATGTAGTCCGCATTCGAATCTCTAAGAGACTTATATTTAAGAAAGGAGGGAGTAGTACAGTATGTTCCTTGTCGGGAAGTGGAGCAGGGACATTTGCAGTTGACAGGTCTATTGGGTCGCTTCAGATGGATGCTTTCAACGATTCTAGATGGTCTGCCTCTGGGAAATGCTGGGAGATATGTCGTCTTTGATAGTCTAGACTTTTAGTAACAGTATTGTGCCTTCAGTTGAATAGAGCTGCCCCTTTTGGGGCCGAAGCATTTCCGAACCCTTTCTTGCCGTACCGGCAATACAAGCCCATATGGTCCAACTAGTTCCACTTTCCCGATTTTACTCTTGATGCTTAGGGTTTTCCCCTTTTATCTACGCTACTATGATCTGCGTAGGTGGTTTTTGTCGTACTAGCAGTACTCCACCCTTCAAGCTAAACAACACAACAGTCATAATTCCAAAGCTTAGTTGTTCAAATATGATCGTGATATGATACTGATATTAGTTAGCAGACACATTTAATTGGTTAGCTAAAGGTCCCACTTGAGTTTCCAAATGCATGTCACGGCATATAGCGATACAGCAGGAATTGCATTTCTTTGTCACTTGTTGACTGTACTTTCTTGTCCATACCAAATCTTAGTTGTTATTTCAAAGCAAACATCGGTTGCTAAGTACCCTTTGCGCAGTTTGCATCTTCAGATCTGCCATGACACTGGCACGGTCAACACTATACTCATCATGCTTACGGTTTCCCCATTTTTTGATGACCACGATCAGCCTACGTGGTTCGTGTCGTAATAGCACTGCTCCACCCATCAAGCTAAACAAGCTTAGTTGTACAAATTCGAATCTGATATGATGCTGATATTAGTAATACTGAGACAGGTTTAATTGGTCAGCTAAATGTTCCTACTTTAGTTTCGAAATGCATGTGAGCCACATATGGAGAGACCGGAAGGAATAGTATTTCTCTGTGCGTTCTGATTCATCATGGGTGGGCAACACACATTGTATTATCTAAAATCTGCTTGCTCTTTGTTATCATGTTCCTCTTTTGTTCTTCTTAATAAGTATATTACTTCCTTTGTTCCTAAATTGCCTTGGGTGCGTGCATGTGTTGTGGTGGCGTGCGTTTGGACCAGGTGTTGTTCATCGTTGCTTTATTTATAAAGCAGGGCGGAAGCCTTTTTCGGTAAAACATAAGTCTTTTTAGATATTCCAATAAGAACTACATACGGATGTATATAGACATATTTTAGAGTGTACATTCACTCATTTTTCTCCGTATGTAGTCCGCATTCGAATCTCTAAGAGACTTATATTTAGGAATGGAGGGAATAGTACAGTATGTTCCTTGTCGGGAAGTGGAGCAGGGACATTTGCAGTCGACAGGTCTGTTGGGTCGCTTCAGATGGATGCTTTCAACTATTCTAGATGGTCTGCCATAATATCCAGGAAATGTTGGGATCTATGTCGTCTTTGATGTAGAAAATATAGAACATATAATATTCGTTGTATTGATCTGACCCTTGTGTAGCGTATATATAGATGTACATGTGAGAGAGAGAGAGACACGAAGTAGAGGGCAAGTCATACATGATTTAATATATTCTATCTATAACTCCTATCTCTATCTTAAACACAATATACTTCTAACATTTGAGAGTCTAGGCTGAGAGTAACAGTATTGTGCCTTCAGTTGAATAGAGTTTTCCCTTTTGGGGCCGAAGCCTTTCCGAACCCTTTCTAGCCGTACCGGCAATATAGGCCCATATGTTCCAGCTAGTTCCACTTTCCTGATTTTACTCGTGGTGCTTAGGGTTTTCCCCTTTTATCTACACTACTAACATCTGCGTAGGTGCTTTCTATCATACTAGCAGTACTCTACTCTTCAAGCTAAATGACACAGCACTCATAATTCCAAAGCTTAGTTGTTCAAATATGATTGTGATATGATACTGATATTAGTTAACAGACACATTTAATTGGTTGGCTAAAGGTCCCACTTGAGTTTCCAAATGCATGTTGCGACATATAGAGAGGCAGCAGGAATTGCATTTCTTTGTCACTTGTTGACTGTACTTTCTTGTCCATACCAAATCTTATTTGTTATTTCAAAGAAAACATCGGTTGCTAAGTACCCTTTGCGCGGTTTGCAGCTTCAGATCTGCCATGCCACTGCCACGGTCAACACTATACTCATCATGCTTATGTTTCCCCATTTTATGATGACGACGGTCAGCCTATGTGATTCGTGTCGTAATAGCACTGCTCCACCCATCAAGCTAAACAAGCTTAGTTCTACAAATTCGAATCTGATATTATGCTGATATTAGTAAAATCGAGACATGTTTAATTGGTCAGCTAAATGTTCCTACTTTAGTTTCGAAATGCATGTGAGCCACATATGGAGAGACCGGAAGGAATAGTATTTCTCTGTGCGCTCTGGTTCATCATGGGTGGGCAACAGACATTGTATAGAAAGACTTGTAATATCTTCAATCTCCTTGCTCTTCTGCTCTTCTTTAACATGATCCTCTTCTCTTCTTCTTTAACAAGTATGTTCCTTGTTGGGAAGAGTAGCAGAGACATTTGCGGTCGACAGGTCAGGTCGAGTTGTTCTCCCTTAGTCTATTTTGAATCTGTCAGGTCAGGTCGAGTTGTTCTTATTTACTATATATATGTTGAAGCTGTCATCTGTGAAGTATCATCACTTCTGGAGCTCTCATATTTTGAGTAGTAGGCCACATTATATTAATGCACACACCAAATTACAGCATGCATGGCATCTCTCAGAAGAATTGCAGAGATAGCACAAAGGGGTTTACAGGGAGGCAGTATTGGATTAGAATCACTTCTGCATTACAAAGATAATCTCACTTATTTTTATGTTTTCATGCATGTCAGGTATTGAACATTATCAAAATGAATATGAGAATGGGCGCACAAGATGAATATTGCGGAACAATCCACTGGCTAACAAACTTGGCATGGTGGAGGATGGCCTATCTTATTCACCCATCAAGGTGCTTGCTCTAACTTGGCAAGGTTGTATTGGTCGCACATATCTTGCATATGACCTCTTGCATTACTTCTACTTTGTTATGCCACCATCTGCTTAGTTTAAGCATCATATAAGAGTATATGCCATACCTATCAATTTTCTGTACCTATTCCATGTGTCATCATATTATGTTTTTTTAGTCAAATGTTGTTCTTTCGTAATAGATGTCCAAAAGGAAGAGGGTGAGTGCAGATCCTCAGGAGTACAAACTAGGTATTTGGAAAAGGCAGTGATACCTGTTAAATTAGATAGATCAGCAGCCACAGAAAACACAGGCCCAACTGTATCACACTTTACCCCTACTCCACTGGCCAAACCCCTATTAGAACTGCAGAGAGCCCAGCGTCAGGTACTGTCTATGATATCAATTCAAAATTTGAACTCCTACATTTCTGCATGTGCCTTACCTTCTCTCTTGTATGAAAACTAATTTCAGATGAATCTCCTTTCTCAAAGGATCATAGGATCTCACAACAATACTGGGCACTGCATTGCTCTTGTCAGTACCTCTTGCCCTTTGTCAGCATACTTACACTCATTGCTGTTTGATTATGTAGCATCACTATAAATGTTCGCTTCCTTATCCTCCCTTTACTCAAAATTATAAGATCTATATTTACTCTTAGATAAATGTAGAATTAACACAATGGTTATGAAGTTCTATATTGCTCATGTAAGTACCTGTTGTCATGTACTCCCTCCGTATTGAATTAATTGTTGCTCAATTGGATGTATTTAGAACTTAATAGTGCTAGATACATCCATTTGAGCGACAAGTAATAACGGACGGTGGTAGTATTACTGTACTTGCATTGCGAGATAGTTGATTGTCTAGCATTACTCTGCATCTTATATGCCCTGCCCTCCACTTTCTCCAAATTATCAGATCTACATTTACTCTTACCAAAATGTTGAATAAAGCCAATGCCACTGCACACGTTGATGTCTACATTCCTCTTATCAGTACCTTTTGCCTTGTAATGATGTACTTAATTAATAGCTATTTGATTATGTATCATCACTCTGCACCTGAGCTTCATTATCCTCTATTTCTTCCAATATTATTTGATCTATATTTACTATTTACAAAATGTAGAATAAAGGCAACGCTTATAAAGAAGTTTCTTTGGGGAATTTCTTGAATTATCCTTCCATCGACATGGAGAAGGGCTTTGTCCAGCCCGTGTTAACATGTAATGTAAGTTCATCCTTCTCAACCCTTCAAACTTTGTTCTAGTATAGATATGGATAGGCATCATTTCCTCCACTGCTATTTACTTTGGTGCTTACATCTGATTGGATATTTGCAACAACTACCAGTTTTAAATTGTAGTTGTAAAAACATGTTCCTTATGCAGAACAGATCCATTTATTTTCTTATATATTTCTGAAACCTGTTATGTGTCTCCTTGTTTCTCTTTCAGAGTCATATCTCTTATGCCAGGCAGAACTTTAGGGAATATATTGAGCCAAACCATCTTGAAGAGAGCGAGATGACCCCAAGGTCATGTCTTGATGAAGACAGTGAGTTGAAGCTACTCACCAGCAGGTGTGAGACAACCTCTGTGCAGTTGTTGCCTCAATCAGTTCGACTTCTTCAGTCTCAACTTAAAGTGGAAAGGCTTGCTTCAGCTCAGGTCCGACTTGATTTCAATGATGTAAAGAAGGCCTCAGAGGACACCCATGCGTGCTTTCTTGCTACACAGCTAGGGTTAGAGCATCTATCGTTGACACAACTGAGGTCTCATCAGCTTGTTTTGCTACTTTTGGTGCACGTCCAGGGCAGGCCTAATGCCTTCTGAAGTGCTCTCAGTTTTGTATATTCTTTTGTCGGCGCGTTTATATGCACTGGTGGCGACATTTGATGCCCAGTGTATGTAATCTGCGGTCTCGTTGCGCTTTATTATCACCGGTGGCGAACTTTGATGCCCAGTGGATGTCATATGCTGTAATTTCTTTATTGTATAGTATAGGTTTATTCTTGGTCGGTATGCTGTAATTTAGGCTGGAAGCTTCAACGGATCTCAATGTTATCGGTCTTCAGGCCGGCCCGTAACTCGCTATATATGGGCCAAAACGTGGGCTGATACGTCCATTTTGCATCATGTTTTCCTACTGTTATTTATAATGTGTTTATGCATAATAATGCTTTTTGGAGTATTTCTAATGCCTTTTCTCTCATATTATGCAAGGTTTACACAAAGAGGGAGAATACTGGCAGCTGGAATTCTGGACCTGGAAAAGCTACGTCAGAGTTACCTATTCTACACATCTCCAAATGAGCTAAAAATTTGCGGACAATTGTTTTGGAATATATGAAGAATATTGGAGCAAATAACTACCAGAGGGGGCCCACCGAGGGGCACAACCCACCTGGGCGCGCCAGGGAGCCCAGGCGCGCCCTGGTGGGTTGTGCCCTCCTCGGCCCACCTCCGGTGCCCCTCATCTGGTATATAAGTCATTTTGACATAGAAAAAATAAGGAGAGGACTTTCGGGACGAAGCACCGCCGTCTCGTGGCGGAACTTGGGCAGGAGCACTTTGCCCTCCAGCGGAGCGATTCTACCGGGGGAACTTCCCTCCAGGAGGGGGAAATCATCGTCATCGTCATCACCAACAACTCTCCCATCTTTGGGAGGGCCATTTCCATCAACATCTTCAACAGCACCATCTCCTCTCAAACCCTAGTTCATCTCTTGTGTTCAATCTTTGTACCGGAACCTTAGATTGGTGCTTGTGGGTGACTAGTAGTGTTGATTGCATCTTGTAGTTGATTACTATATGGTTTATTTGGTGGAAGATTATATGTTCAGATCCATTATGCTATTTAATACCCCTCTGATCTTGAGCATGATTATCATTTGTGAGTAGTTACTTTTGTTCTTGAGGTCACGGGAGAAGTCATGTTGCAAGTAATCATGTGAACTTGATATGTGTTCGATATTTTGATGATATGAATGTTGTGATTCCCTTAGTGGTGTCATGTGAACGTCGACTACATGGCACTTCACCATATTTGGGCCTAAGGGAATGCAATGTGGAGTATTTATTAGATGATGCGTTGCTAGAGTGACAGAAGCTTAAACCCAAGTTTATTCGCTACTTCGTAAGGGACTGATTTGGATCCAAAAGTTTAATGCTATGGTTAGATTTTATCTTAATACTTTTCTCATAGTTGCGGATGCTTGCGAGGGGGTTAATCATAAGTAGGAGGTTTGTTCAAGTAAGAACAACAACTAAACACCGGTCCACCCACATATCAAATTATCAAAGTAGCGAACACGAATCAAACCAACATGATGAAAGTGATATGATGAAATTCCTGTGTACCCTAAAGAATGCTTTGCTTATCATAGGAGACCGTTTTGGCCTGTCCTTTGCCACAAAAGGATTGGGCTACCTTGCTGCATATTATTTACCATTACCGTTACTTACTCGTTACAAATTATCTTGCTATCAAACTATCTATTACCGACAATTTCAGTGCTTGCAGAAATTACCTTGCTGAGAACCACTTGTCATTTCCTTCTGCTCCTCGTTGGGTTCGACACTCTTACTTATCGAAAGGACTACGATTCATCCCCTATACTTGTGGGTCATCAAGGCTCTTTTCTGGCACCGTTGCCGGGGAGAGAAGCGCTATTGGTAAGTGGAAATTGGTAAGGAAAAATTATTACTATGTGCTGAAATTTATTGTTACTTGTTACTATGGAGAATCATTCTTTGAGGGGTTTGTTCAGGGTATCTTCACCTCGACCGGAACCACAATTACCTACCCCTCAACCTACTGCACCTACTGAAAATATTGGTTATGAAATTCCTTCGGGTATGATAGAACAACTGCTAGCTAATCCTTATGCAGGAGATGGAACTGAACATCCTGATATGCACTTGATATATGTGGATGAAATTTGTGGATTATTTAAGCTTGCAGGTTTATCCAGAGATGAAGCTAAGAATAAGGTTTTCCCTTTATCTATGAAGGGAAATGCATTGGCATGGTATAGGCTATGCGATGATATGGGATCTTGGAAATGGAATCGATTGAAATTAGAATTTCACCAAAACATTTATCCTATGCATCTAGTTCATCGTGATCGGAATTATATATATAATTTTTTGCCTCGTGAAGGAGAAAGTATCGCTCTAGCTTGGGGGAGGCTTAAGTCAATGTTATATTCGTGCCCCAATCATGAGCTTTCAAGAGAAATTATTATTCAAAAAATTTATGATGGGCTTTCTCGTGGTGATCAATCCATGCTCGATACCTCTTGTACTGGTTCTTTTATGAAGAATACTATTGAATTCAGGTGGGATCTTTTAGAAAGAATTAAACGCAACTCTGAAGATTGGGAACTCAACGAAGGTAAAGAGTTAGGTATTAAGCTTGAAAAAATCTTTTATGAATACTGATGCTTTTCACAAGTTTAGCACTAAATATGGACTTGACTCTGAGATAGTAGCCTCCTTTTGTGATTCATTTGCTACTCATATTGATCTCCCTAAGGAGAAGTGGTTTAAATATCACCCACCTATTAAAGAAGAAACTAAAGAACCCGACATAGCTAAAGATGAAACTATTATTTACAATGTTGATCCAGTTGTGCCTAGTGCTTATATTGAAAAACCACCTTTCCCTGTTAGGATAGAGGAACATGCTAAGGTTTCAACTGTGGTTCACAAAAGTAATATTAGAGCACCTAAACCTGCTGAACAAATTAAAGTAGAACCTAGTGTTGCTATGGTTAAAGATCTCTTGGTAGAAAATATTGATGGGCATGTAATTTACTTCTGCGATGAAGCTGCTAGAATTGCCAAACCCGATGAAAAAGATAAACATAGACCTGTTGTTGGCATGCCTGTTGTCTCAGTTAAAATAGGAGATCATTGTTATCATGGTTTATGTGATTTAGGTGCTAGCGTGAGTGCTATTCCTTTTACCTTATACCAAGAAATTATGAATGACATAGCACCCGCTGAAATAGAAGACATAGATGTTACTATTAAACTTGCTAATAGAGACACCATCACACCGCTTGGGATTGTTAGAGATGTTGAAGTCTTGTGTGGGAAAATAAAATACCCCACTGATTTTCTAGGTCTTGGTTCCCCACAAGATGACTTCTGTCCCATTATCTTTGGTAGACCTTTCTTGAACACTGTCAATGCTACTATAGATTGTCATAAACAAACCATCGGTGTTAGCTTTGGTGATGAGTCTCATGAGTTTAATTTTTCCAAGTTTAATAGACAACCTCACAAGAAAGAATTACCTAGTAAGGATGAAATAATTGGTCTTGCTTCTATTGCCGTGCCTCCTACTGATCCACTAGAACAATATTTGCTAGACCATGAAAATTATATGCATATGCATGAAAGAAATGAGATAGATAAAATTTTCTTTGAACAACAACCTCTGCTCAAACATAATTTGCCTATTGAAACTCTAGGAGGTCCTTCTCCACCCAAAGGTGATCCTGTGTTTGAATTGAAACAATTGCCTGACACTTTAAAATATGCTTATCTCGATGAGAAAAAGATATATCCTGTTATTATTAGTGCTAACCTTTCAGAACATGAAGAAGAAAGATTATTGAAAATTCTGAAGAAGCACCGAGCTGCTATTGGATATACTCTTGATGATCTTAAGGGCATTAGTCCCACTCTCTGTCAGCACAAGATTAATATGGAACCTGATGCTAAACCCGTTGTTGATCATCAACGACGTTTGAATCCTAAGATGAAAGAAGTGGTAAGAACTGAAATATTAAAGCTTCTGGAAGCAGGTATAATCTATCCCATAGCTGATAGTAGATGGGTGAGTCCCGTTCATTGTGTCCCTAAGAAGGGAGGTATTATCGTTGTTCCTAATGATAAAAATGAACTCATTCCACAAAGAATTGTTACTGGCTATAGAATGGTTATTGATTTTAGAAAATTAAATAAAGCAACTAGAAAAGATCATTACCCTTTGCCTTTTATTGATCAAATGCTAGAAAGATTATCAAAGCACACACACTTTTGCTTCCTAGATGGATATTCTGGTTTTTCTCAAATACCTGTTTCACAGCTTGATCAGGAGAAAACCACCTTGACTTGTCCTTTTGGAACTTATGCTTATAGACGTATGCCTTTTGGTTTATGCAATGCACCTACTACCTTTCAAAGATGTATGACTGCTATATTCTCTGATTTTTGTGAAAAGATTATTGAGGTTTTCATGGATGATTTTTCTGTTTATGGAACTTCTTTTGATGATTGCTTGAGCAACCTTGATCGAGTTTTGTAGAGATGTGAGCAAACTAATCTTGTCTTGAATTGGGAGAAGTGCCACTTTATGGTTAATGAAGGTATTGTCTTGGGACATAAAATTTCTGAATGAGGTATTGAGGTGGATAAAGCTAAAGTTGATGCAATTGAGAAAATGCCATGTCCTAAAGATATTAAAGGTATTCATAGTTTTCTCGGTCATGCTGGTTTGTATAGGAGGTTTATTAAAGACTTCTCTAAAATTTCTAGGCCTCTTACAAATCTTTTACAAAAGGATGTTCCATTTGTTTTTTATGATGATTGTGTAGAAGCCTTTCAAACACTTAAGAAAGCCTTAACTTATGTACCTATTGTTCAACCTCCTGATTGGAAATTGCCTTTTAAAATCATGTGTGATGCTAGTGATTATGCTGTTGGTGCTATTCTAGGACAAAGAGTTGATAAGAAATTAAATGTTATTCATTATGCTAGCAAACCTCTAGACAGTGCCCAAAGAAATTATGCTACTGCTGAAAAAGAATTTTTAGCAGTTGTGTTTGCTTGTGATAAATTCAGATCTTACATTGTTGATTCTAAAGTTATTGTTCACACCGATCAGGCTGCTATTAAATATCTTATGGAAAAGAAAGATGCTAAACATAGACTCATTAGGTGGGTTCTCTTGCTACAAGAATTTGATTTACATATCACTGATAGAAAAGGAGCTGAGAACCCCGTAGCTGATAACTTATCTAGGTTAGAAAATATCCTTGATGACCCACTACCTATTGATGATAGCTTTCCTAATGAGCAATTAGCTGCAATAAATGTTTCTCATAACACTCCTTGGTATGCTGACTATGCTAATTATATTGTTGCTAAATACATACCACCTAGTTTCACATAACAACAAAAGAAAAAGTTCTTCTATGATTTAAGACATTACTTTTGGGATGACCCACATCTTTATAAAGAAGGAGTAGATGGTATTATTAGATGTTGTGTACCTTAGCATGAACAGGAACAAATCCTACGGAAATGTCACCCGAAGCTTATGGAGGGCATCATGCGGGAGATAGAACTACTCACAAGGTATTGCAATCTGGGTTTTATTGACCTACTCTCTTCAAGGATGCCTATAAGTTTGTTTTATCTTGTGATGAATGTCAACGAATTGGTAATATTGGTAAGCATCAAGAAATGCCTATGAATTATTCACTTGTTGTTGAACCGTTTGATGTTTGGGGTTTTGATTATATGGGACATTTTCCTTCCTCTAATGGGTATACACATATTTCGGTTGCTGTTGATTATGTTACTAAGTGGGTAGAAGCTATTCCAACTAGTAGTGCTGATCATAACACTTCCATTAAATTGCTTAAATAAATTATTTTCCCGAGGTTTGGAGTCCCTAGATATTTAATGACTGATGGTGGTTCACACTTTATTCATGGTGCTTTCCGTAAAATGCTTGCTTAATATGATGTTAACCATAGAATTGCATCACCCTATCATCCTCAATCTAGTGGTCAAGTTGAACTTAGCAATAGAGAAATAAAATTAATATTACAGAAAACTGTTAATAGGTCCCGAAAGAATTGGTCTAAGAAATTGGATGATGCACTTTGAGCCTACCGAACAGCATATAAAAATTCTATGGGTATGTCCCCCTATAAAATGGTTTATGGAAAAGCTTGTCATTTGCCTCTAGAGTTAGAACACAAAGCATATTAGGCAATTAAAGAACTCAACTATGATTTCAAACTTGCCGGTGAAAAGAGGTTATTCGACATTAGCTCACTTGATGAATGGAGAACCCAGGCCTATGAAAATGCCAAATTATTTAAAGAAAGGTTAAAAAATGGCATGACAAGAGAATCCCAAAGTGGGAATTCAAAGTTGGAGAATATGTTCTTTTGTACAACTCTCATTTCAGATTCTTTGCAGGAAAACTTCTCTCTAAATGGGAAGGACCATATATCATCGAAGAGGTTTACGGCTCTGGAGCTATCAAAATAGATAATGCCGATGGTACTAACCCGAAGGTGGTCAATGGGCAAAGAATTAAACATTATATTTCAGGTAGGCCTATTAATGTTGGAAGAAATATTATTCATACTATGACACCTGAGGAACACATAAAAGAGACCTTCCGGAACACTCCAGAATAATTAAAAAGAGGAGGTACGTGATACGGTAAGTAAACGGACTCCGAAAAATCCGCAAAAATATTTTCTGTCAGTTTTGGAATACTATAAAATTTAGGAAAATAAGAAACAACCAGGAAGGTACCCGAGGGGCACAAGACACTAGGGTGCGCCAGGGCCCCCTGGCACGCCCAGGTGGGTTGTGCCCACCTCGGAACCTTCCCGACTCCGTTTTCCTCCCATTTGCTTGTTTCCCAAGATAAAAAATCTTTATATACCCCCCGAACGTATTGAACACCGTATCATGGAGAAATCTTCTGTTCGTCTTTCTTGTTGTTTTCCTGGTAGATCTGAATTATGTCATCTCAAGATTCGGAAGAGGATTGCCTAGTTTCTTATCAGCCTTTGGATAAAAATATCTTCAAGGACACTTATCCCTATATATGGTTCACCGATGAGGAAGATGAAGATGGACCAGTCCCTCCTTGTTTCAAGCAAGAAAGCAAGGAGGCATTATGCAAGAGGATAATAAAGCTTGAGATGGAGAACGATGAGTTGAGGATAGATAATTTTACCCTCCGACGCAAGCAGGACAAAAAGGATAAGCCCGCTACTACTTCACCACCACCTTCATCATCTTCTCCAACAAAAGAAACTTGAGTTCATGGTATGGGCACTCCCCTTGGCTTGTGCCAAGCTTGGGGGAGGTGCCGCGGTATCGTATCACCACCACTATCTTTGCCTTTAGATATTTTAGTTTGATCTTTAGTTTCCCTATGATTTAGTTGAATAAAAAGTTTAGTTCAATCCTTTCTTTTCGAGTGTTTGCTTAGTGATCTATCTATCGATGTAATCGTGTGCGAGATATATAATAAAGAGTAGTTTCATTTTTGTTTCTTTACTTTTATGTTTCAATAAAGGAAAGGAAAATAAATGAAAAAGATCATACGCTAATCTTATGGTAAGTAATACATAAGGAAAAGTATAAGTGGTAAAATTTGTTGGAGATTTACAAACATAGCATTGGTCAATGATGCAACTCATGAAAGAATTAATAAGGGAAGAGAAGATTCACATGCAAATACACCATCTTGGACATCTTTTATGATTGTGAGCCCCCATTAAATATTATGTGTCAAAATAGTTGACGTTGGACAAGGAAGACAACGTAATGATTTATGTTTGTTCATATTCACATAGAAGTTATATTATCATAGATCCTTTAACATGCGGTGCTTGCTCAATATCTTTTCTAGCCAAAAATTCAGCAATAAGTAGAGATACTACTTGTGCATCCAAAAACCCTTAACCCAAATTTTATTTTGAGAGTCCACCATGTGACGCCCCCGGCCTGATCGTGCACTAATCATACACGCAAATGCACATGATCAAGCCTAAGGACTCACGGGAAGAATATCACAACACAACTCTAAAACATAAATAAAGCCATACAAGCTTTATATTACATGTCAGGGGCCTCGAGGGCTCGAATACATAAGCTTGCGAACAAGCATCAGCGGAAGCATCAGATATCTGAGTACAGATATTAAAAGAGAAACAGAAAGGCCTTTAGAAAGGCGGGGCAAAATAAAACACTACGATCGAAAGGCGCAGGCCTCCTGCCTGGGACCCTCCGAACCTACTTCTGGTCGTCATCCAACTCGCCGTAGTATCCAACCTCGGGGTGGTAGTAGTAGTCGATCGACGGGGCATCTGTCTCAGGGGGCTCCGTCCTCTGGTCGCGACTAACTGATATGGGGAGAAAAGGAAAACAAAGCAACTGTGAGTACTCAGAAGTACTCAGCAAGCAAGGATCTACACTACATATGCAACATTTTCAAGGGGAGGCTGTATATGTGGACTGGGCTGCAGAAAAGCCAGAATAGAGAGAAGGCCTAGTCCTATCGAAGACTAGCATCTTCAGCGGTCTTGCAGAAATAGAAGAGGGTAGAACAGTACAATATAATGTAGCAGTATCATTAAGTCTCGTCCTCACCCAGAGATCCTTTCTCGACTCCCTGCGAGAAAGCAATCCCAGAGCCATACAGTCATCAACCTCGTCCTGAGATCCCTTCTCGACTCCCTACGAGAAGCAATCCTAGAGCCATAGTATCCAAGTATCCAGTTCTAATTGTATCAATCAGGATACAACTCCGAGTGTCCTTTACCGTAGGACCGGCTATCGATAGAAGTTTTCTTCCCTGCAGGGGTGCACCAACTTACCCAACACGTTCGATTAACTCCGGCCGGACACACTTTCCTGGGTCATGCCCGGCCTCGGCCAAACGACACATCGCAACCCTACCTACAACTCAGCAGAGAGGTCCCCGTCGGTCTACATCCTAAGCGCAAGGGGGTCTTGGCCATCGCCCCTCGCCCTCCCGGTCGTTGCGCACAGGGTGGATACCAGCATCGCCTCGGGTGGCCGACACGATCCGACCGTGCCGCCATGCTGAACTGGACGTCTGACAGAGCTTTCGGCTGATGCATACGATGCAGAACGCCCATACTATGCCCACGTGATGGTTAGTGCTATCAGGCCAGAGGCCTGCTCGGATCAAATATCCAAATCGTTAGTACCTTGGGCTTGCGGTAACGAGCAGAGACTCACGAAAGATGTGACCCCGTCGCCCCGTCTCGAGGACTTGCTGCATGGGTTAAGAATGCCCGGCCGCGCCTCGTATTCATCACTCAGGCACCATACAGGCACCCGTCTTCACAACACTCGCCTCTCAGGCGCACGCGGGTACCCCTCAGGGTCGACCCGCCTATCCAAGTAACAGTGTAAAGTCCAAGTATCCGTGTGTCTATAACATCAGGGGAATCCGAGGTATCACCCTCATTGAATTCCCACTCGATGTATTCATCAAGGTGAACTCGGAGGATTCACCCTCGTTGGGTTCACACTTGAGGTGTTGTACGACGGCGTCGTATCGGAAGCGGTGAAGGAGGAATCACCCTCGATGACCACGACCGAATAGCTACTCTACAGAGTTAACATCAGAAGTGCTACAAGAGGTTTCACCCTCGGCACTCGATAGTAACGCTGCAGTGTCGTTACAACTAAAGGGGGTGATGTGCGGTGTCGGGACCTGGTCTTCAATCCCGTTGACCGGGTCTTCGGATAATCCAGCGGGGCGGTCGGGACTAGTGGGGTCACTGATAGGTCTCTACCCAGCCTATACTAAGCAGTTTAGGATATGCAGGTAATTATCAACAGCAGGTTACAATAAACAGGCTATGCATCAGAATAGGTAAAGCAGTAGCAGCAGCAATTCTAATGCAAGCATGAGAAATAGAAAGGGCAGATACGGTAGGCTCAAAGGGGGGGGGGGGGGCTTGCCTGTAGCTCGGCGACAAGGGCAAGGTCGTCAAAGGTGGCGTCAGTCTCCGAAGCTGCGTCGGTCTCGGGGACGACGTCGGTGTCGGGGTCTATCGAGAGAGAAGAGGGGGAGGAAACAAATAAATACACGACAAACATAAGCAACACAGAGCAGGTTACGCTAACGTGCAGTGTACGGTTGCCTGAAGACATGTCTAAGTCATTTAGTTATTTTAGGAATTTGTTTGGATTTATTTCATTAGAGTCATGCACTATTCATTTATCTGAAACAGGCAAAAGGTTGCATGTTCAGATAGTTAGAGGCATCTAACAGGTATGTGGGTAGCGTATTCGGATTCGTCTCATTTTTCTGATCATTTTTCATATATAAATTATTTTCATCGGAGTTACGGTTTAAAAGATATGATTTTCTAAAGTTTTTAAACATTTTGTAATTTATTTATTAACAGAAATTGAAATATGACATCAGCAGAGCGTCATGGTGACGTCAGCAGGTCAACTGACCGGCTGGCCAGGTCAAACCTGACATGTGGGTCCAGTGGGACCCACATGTCAGTCTCTGTTAGTCTAACAGTGTACTTAACTAATTAACTGGGTTAATTAGGGGGTGTGGGCCCCGAGTGTCAGTGAGAGATTAGGTTAACTAATTAGCTTTTATTTACTTAACAGCTGGGGGCCCCACATGTCATTGGCACACATGAACAGTGCCCCATGTTGACCTCGGTCAACGCGATCAAACTGGCGCAGGGCCCACTCGTGAGCGACCCCTAGCGGGTCCCACGCGGTGCCACGCTGGCGGGGGCCGCCGGAATCGCTCCGGCGAGCGCTCTGCGGCGGCCAACTCGCCGGAACCCGCCGAAAAATGGCTACAGAGAGCCATTTCGCGCGCGCCCGGGCTCATTCGATCGAGCGTCGAGTGCCCCGTCGAGCTGTGGTGTCGGGACAAACAGGGGGTGGCCGGAGACGCGCCGGCATTGAGTCGTGGCGGAGGCCGAAGCACGGCGAGTTCACAAACGACGTTGCGACGAGCAAAAAGATCGGTGCTGAGTACCTACGGCATCTACGCGCGCGGGTGAACACGTTGGACACGCGCGCATGACAAAAAGGACACCGGAACGTGGCCGGCAACGAGGTCTCGCGGCGGCGGCTCGGGCGCGAATTGAGCGACGCCTACAGGCAGCTAGCGTCGACGGGAGAGAGGAGGAAGGAGGGAGAGGCTCACGGTGAGGCGCAAGTTGGCCGTTGACTGCTTAGTAGCTGCAGACGAGCTCGGGGTCGCCGGAATTTAGCCGGAGCCGAAGCGGAAGCGGGCGAGGTGGATCCGGGGCTGTGGTGGCTCCCCGCTCCAGCAGCGGGCACCGTTCGTCGTGGAGGTCGACGCCGGACGCTCACGGCATCCTGGCGAGGCGAGGCGCCGCAGATGGCCGCGGTGGCGACAGATGGCGGCGGTGAGCTCGCTCGGGACAGAGAGGGAATGGACGAGCGAGCAGTGGGGAGAGAAAAGAGAGGGCGCCGAATGGGAGAGGGAGGCCAGGGGGGCCAGGGTGCACGGGGCTCTGCCCTTTAACCACGGCGAGCGCGGCGACGTGCTGTCGAGTGCCGAGGGAGGGGGGCCGGGCTCGGGGGCACGCGCGCACGCAAGCTGCTCGACAGCGCGCCTGCGGCGTCACGGGGTAGGGGGAGGGGCTAGTTGGGCTGGGCTGGCTCCTGTGCGGCTGTGGGCTTAAGTGCACAGGGGCACTTTTCCATTTCTTCTTTTCTTTTTCTGTTTTCTGTTTTTCTGTTTTTCTTTTCTGTTCACAAAAATGTTAGGCCACTTATGGACTTTTGTAAAACATAGGAACTGGTCCATAATTCACAGTGCAACATTAGTCACTGCTAAAAATTGTTTTGGTGTACAAATGATTTCACTTGAATTTTAATTAAAAGAAATTGGATTATATATCTCTGTTTTGTTGTTGTTTGAGGCACATAATGAATTTAGTAAAAGTTGATTATAATTTTAGAATTGTCTAAGATTTAATTGCTATTTAATGAACATTTTAGTTTCTGATTTGAGAAACTTTTATTTTCAGTTTTAGTTTGAATTTCTATTTGAATTTGAATTTGAAAAGAGATATGATACTAATGTTGATTAAGCACTGTTGATCAAAATGACATGGCATAATCAAAAGGGTGGTTACTGTAGTTAACCACTGGGGGTGTTACACACCATACCTACCTATGGATTGAGTAAGATCCTTCAAGTAAGTTGTCATCGGTGCAATTAGGCAATAAAAATTGCTTCTAAATGTGTTGGATCATTTAGTGTAAGAGAAAATTGAGCGTTTTACAAACTTGTGATGGCAAAGTAATAGAAGCGACGGACTGCATAATAAAGGTTGCTATCATAAGGGGCAATATAACATGACATTCTTTTGCATTAAGGGATTTGACATACAAACAAATAAGCGCATGGCAACCTCTGCTTCCCTCTGCGAAGGGCCTATCTTTTACTTTTATGTATTTACTTTTATGAAGAGTCAAAGTTTTCTTCCCTATTCCTTTTTATTTTCTCTTTTTGCAAGCATCATGTGGTGAGGAAAGATCTAGGCACATATATCCAGTTGGATATGAGTAGGCATGAGTTATTATTGTTGACATCACCCTTGAGGTGAATACGTTGGGAGGCGAAACTATAAGCCCTTATCTTTCTATGTGTCTGGTTGAAATTTTTGTACATGGGTACGCTGTGAGTGTTAGCAATCATAGAAGATTAAAGGATGGTTGAGTATGTGGACCTGCCTAAAGGCTCCGATACATGACCCTTCCTGAAAATATGATGAATTGTAGTTGCAAAGTTGACTAAGAACATAGTTTGTTGGTTTTCAATAAGGTTTATGCTTTATACTTCAATGTTGTGTTGAATTGTTACTTGTTCATGAGAAGTTATATGATAAAAGTTATTTGATAAAGTTTTATGTTAAAGTTTTTTTGCTGTTATAATAATATGCATGATGCTTCTATGTCCGTATTTTGTTTTTATCGACACCTCTCTCTCTCTCTAAGCATGTGGGCATGTTTTTCGATTTTGGTTTTCGCTTGAGGACAAGCGAGGTCTAAGCTTGGGGGAGTTGATACGTCCATTTTGCATCATGTTTGCCTACTATTATTTATAATGTTTTTATGCATAATAATGCTTTTTGGAGTATTTCTAATGCCTTTTCTCTCATATTATGCAAGGTTTACACAAAGAGGGAGAATGCCGGCAGCTGGAATTCTGGACCTGAGAAAGCTATATCAGAGTTACCTTTTATGCACATCTCCAAATGAGCTAGAAATTTAAGGAGAATTGTTTTGGAATATATGAAGAATATTGGAGCAAATAACTACCAGAGGGGGCCCACCAGGGGGCACAACCCACCTGGGCGCGCTAGGGAGCCTAGGCGCGCGCTGGTGGGTTGTGCCCTCCTCGGCCCACCTCCGGTGCCCGTCTTCTGGTATATAAGTCATTTTGAACTAGAAAAAATAAGGAGAGGACTTTCGGGATGAACCACCGCTGTCTCGCGGCGGACCTTGGGCAGGAGAACTTGGGCGGAGGGGGAAATCATCGTCATCGTCATCACCAACCACTCTCCCATCTTTGGGAGGGCCATTTCCATCAACATCTTCAACAGCACCATCTCCTCTCAAACCCTAGTTCATCTCTTGTGTTCAATCTTTGTACCGGAACCTTAGATTGGTGCTTGTGGGTGACTAGTAGTGTTGATTGCATCTCGTAGTTGATTACTATATGGTTTATTTGGTGGAAGATTATATGTTCTGATCCATTATGCTATTTAATACCCCTCTGATCTTGAGCATGATTATCATTTGTGAGTAGGTACTTTTGTTCTTGAGGTCACGGGAGAAGTGATGTTGCAAGTAATCATGTGAACTTGATATGTGTTCAATATTTTGATGATATGAATGTTGTGATTCCCTTAGTGGTGTCATGTGAACGTCGACTACATGGCACTTCACCATATTTGGGCCTAAGGGAATGCATTGTGGAGTAGTTATTAGATGATGGGTTGCTAGAGTGACAGAAGTTTAAACCCTAGTTTATTCGCTACTTCGTAAGGGAATGATTTGGATCCAAAAGTTTAATGCTATGGTTAGATTTTATCTTAATACTTTTCTCATAGTTGCGGATGCTTGCGAGGGGGTTAATCATAAGTAGGAGGTTTGTTCAAGTAAGAACAGCACCTAAGCACCGGTCCACCCACATATCAAATTATCAAAGTAGTGAACACGAATCAAACCAACATGATGAAATTGATATGATGAAATTCCCGTGTACCCTCAAGAACGTTTTGCTTATCATAGGAGACCGTTTTGGCCTGTCCTTTGCCACAAAAGGATTGGGCTACCTTGTTGCATGTTATTTACCGTTACCGTTACTTACTCGTTACAAATTATCTTGCTATCAAACTATCAGTTACGGACTATTTTAGTGCTTGCAGAAAATACCTTGCTGAGAACCAATTGTCATTTCCTTCTGCTCCTCGTTGGTTCGGCACTCTTACTTATCGAAAGGACTACGATTGATCCCCTATACTTGTGGGTCATCATGGGCCTATAATCATCTTGGGCCATTAGCAGGTCTAAACATATAGTAGTTTTCCGCCTTTAACAGGTCGAGTAAAGTTCTGGCCAGCTGGGCCAGAGAATACCATGGGCTTTTAACAGGCTGAAAACTAGATTGGGCTAGCGTTGAGCCGAAAAATTCATGGGCCAACACAGGCCGAAACTGCCTTCAGCCCATGTTTGGCCCAAATAGAAAACGAGCCGTTAACAGGCCAAAATATATCTCGGTCCTTGTTTGGCCCAATAAAATTATGGGTTTTAAGCAGGCCGGTATCAACGTGGACCGTAGGCCCAACTGTGTCACGGGCCATTAATAGATGGGTTGTAAGCAGGCCGGACTCAATGCGGGTTGTAATTAGGCCCAACTGTTACACGGGCCATTAACAGGCCGATAGGCCAATTGGGCTGAAATTTAACCATGAAGACTACGGGCCGTTAAGAGGCCTAAAGTCACTTCGGACAAGAAATAGCCCATTTTCAGCATGGGCCGTTAAATGGCCTAAAGTGAAACCGGGCCGACAACGGCCCAGATGCACAATGGGCCGCTAACAGGCCGAAACTATTATCGGGCCGAACTGGTAAACAGGCATTTAACAGGCTGAAATACAAACCCGGCTTAGAATGGGCCCAAAAGAATAGTGGCTTTTTAACGGGCCTGATCTGATATGGGCCGTAATTTAGCTCAAAACACAACAGGTTGTGAACGGGCCAGATCTGATATGGGCCTTAATTTGACCCAAAACATGGCAGACTGTTAACGGGCCAGCCCACTAGTGTCTGAAAAAATATGGTGGGCCTTTAGCTGGGCCGGCCTTTTTACCTTAAATGGGCCACTGTTGGGCTATGCCACGTGTCGACATATCATAGGCGTCTTCCGTCCATTGTAGGGATGACATCTGTCCCAATGATGAGCTGACACGTGGATCATCCGGCGAATGAGAATTTTACATGTGGAAAATCCACATTGGTCGGGGCTGTTAACGGGTTATAGGATCCAAACCGGAACCCGATAGCTTAACGGCGACCCATTACGGTGGATGCCACGTATCGGTTACCCTTGACGAAAACACTTCCATGACGCGCCATTTATCGTCATGGAAGTGGACACTTCCGTGATGATAATTTTGGTATTGTCATGGAACACTTCTACGACAGCACATGTATGACTATCTTGATTCTGTCATAAAATCGTCATGTATGTACATGCATGACAGAAAATGTGACCTACTGTGACAAACACGTATCATCACGAAAGTGGTTTTTTTGTAGTGTTGGTTTGGCCAACTAGATTGGTTTTTCTTGCAATGGGAGAGGTGCTTAGTTTTGGGTTCAATCTTGCGGTGTACTCACCCAGTGACAGAAGGGGTAGCGAGGCATGTATTGTATTATTGCCATCAAGGATAAAAAGATGGGGTTTATATCATATTGCTTGAGTTTATCCCTCTACATCATGTCATCTTACTTAAGGCGTTACTCCGTGCTTATGAAATTAATACTCTAGATGCATGCTGGATAGCGATCGATGTGTGGAGTAATAGTAGTAGATGCAGGCAGGAGTCGGTCTACTTGTCACGGATGTGATGCCTATATTCATGATCATTCCCTTAGATATCGTCATGACTATGCGCTTTTCTATCAATTGCTCAACAGTAATTTGTTTACCCACCGTATGTTTTCTTTCAACAAAGAAGCCTCTAGTGAAACATATGGCCCCTGGGTCTATTTTCCATCATATATTTTCAGATCTATAAACCAAAAAACCCAAAAATACCTTGCTGCAATTTATTTATATTTACTTTAGTTTGCTCTTTTATTTATCTTTTATACCTATCTCTTTTAGATCTCACACTTGTTCGTGATAGTGAAGGGATTGACAACCCCTTTTTCACGTTGTGTGCAAGTGTTTGTTAGTTTGTGCAGGTGCATAGATTGGAGACTTGCTTGTGCCTCCTACTGGATTGATACCTTGGTTCTTAACTGAGGGAAATACTTATCTCTACTTTGCTACATCACCCTTTCCTCTTCAAGGGAAAAATCAACGCAAGCTCAAGAAGTAGCAGGCCCGACGGGGGTTGGAGCTCTCGCTCCGGGTAGGTGATGGTGGGCTCGATCCGAGTGGTGTCTGTGGGTGGCCTCTCCCCTCACGAATGTGGTGGTCGATGGTGGTGGTCGGGCCTCCATCCATTTTGTCTGCAGATCGGCGCCGGTAACCACGGGCATGGCGTCCTGCGAGAGTGCCGGCGGCCGTCGGTAGTCATGGGGTTGTGTCCCTCCCGGTCCACCGGAACTGGCTGGGGATGCAGGTGTGGATGCCCCTACTGTTGCGGCATCTACCCTGATCCCGCGACTGATGCTGGGCTAGGAATGAAAGGAGATCCCTTTCTTTCCTCCTTCCGAGGTTTGTGCTCTGTGATGTGGATGGATGGTGGTGGCTTGGACGTGGATGCCGAAGCGACGGCTTCGGATGGCGGTCCGCATGGTTGGCTCTCCGGCGGGCACCATGTCGGTGGTGGTGGCTCTCTCTCTTGGTCGTGTGGGGTGCAGGAGGGTAGCGGTGGTGGCTCGGGCGCTCTCCATGTCTCAGGGGCGTCGCCCTGATCCGGACCTAGGAAACTGAATTCATTGCGCTTGTCCTGAAGACCTCGTGCTGGCATGGGGGAGCTACCGAGCGAAAACTCTACACTTTGTCGTCGACGACGGTGACGCTCATGGGCGCCGCTATCTTCATGGAGACGTCATCGCGGTGCTCCTCTTCGTGCCAGGGTTCCGGGTGAAGACCCTTGTCCGCTCTGGACTCGGCAGCGGCGACGCAAAGCGTCGTTTTCCCTTCTGGGGGCGTTGCCGTGGAGCTTAGGTGTTTAGGTCTTTGTGTAGCGTTGTACTCGGTTTTCCCTATGCTTTCTTTCGGTAGCGTAGGTGTGTTCTGCGTGATCCGGCTATCTTGGAATTTGCATTGTATGAGGGCTTCCTCACCATTTTGTATCGTTCGGCCGTGTACTTGGTTCGGTGATTGCTTTATATATAAAGCGGGGCGAACGCCTATTTCGAGTCACTAAAGATCGTTCCTCTACTAGTGGGATTTGACTTGATCTACCTAGTTGAGAAGAAGGCATCTTGGCTCGAATCTTCACCACACTAGACTCAAAAGTTCTAATAATCAGTGGAAATAATCGATTGAGAACAGGAGCTCACCAGTGTGCCCTTGCTTGGCAGTGACGTGGAAGGTGTCGGGGTCGAGGTGTAGCAGCAGAGGCTGGTGAGCGGGAGGAGGCGGATGACCATGAGCGCACCTGCTGCGACATAGAGAGCGGACTCCCCGGAGTTCGTCTGCACGGTGGCGAGTGACACCATGGAGACGAAAGCCTCGACGTCAGCCAACACTAGTAGAAAAGGCCCATTTGTCCCGGTTCCAGAGGCCCATTCGTCCCGGTTCTGGAACCGGGACTAAAGGGTCGGGACTAAAGCCCAAAACCTTTAGTCCCGGTTCGTAAGCTCCACGTGGCCGCTGCGGAGAGCCCGGGCAGGAGGGCCTTTAGTCCCGGTTGGTAACACCAACCAGGACCAAAAAGCATCCACGCATCAGCAGCTCAGGAGCTGGGGTTTTTGTTTTTTTAAAGGGGGGGGGGGGTTGGGGGTTTTGGAGGGTTAATTTAGGGGTTTCATATTGTGTTAGCTAGCTAATAGAGAGAAGTGTCCTCTCTTTCTCCGTGCTTGGTCGACGCTAGTCACTATATGTATAGAGAGAACTCGACACGCTAGCTAGTAAGCAGATGAAGGAACCATTAAGTACACAAGATCGTCATGAACATATACAGAGAGAAGAGATCGACCTCTCTTTCTCTGAGAGATTGGTCGAACAACAAGTTTTCGTATATCTATCCGATGCTACTAGCTACATATATACAATATAAGATCTCTTACAATCCCTAACATCTAATGTCAAGTTCCACATGGTATTCTCCAGTTGGATTTATGACGTGGTCAAGAAAGAAACCCGCCAATTCCTCTTGAATTGCTCGTATGCGATCATGTGGTAGGAGTTCATCCCGCATCTGCCACATCTAATTTGAAGAAGGGGGTCAATACATATATATGAATGAAACTCAACACAAATGATGGTAATAAAATAAAATTGTGAATATTATTGCTTACACACTTCATATTGTTTTTCAGAGTAGCCCCGCTTAGAGGTCGTCGCGTTGTAGATGAACTCGCAAATGTAGTATCCCAAAAAATCATTCCCGGCTTCCTGCCACAAGGACTTTACGAGAAATGGAGTTCAATCAAACTGATAATCAAGCATTATAAATGGTATTGATGAAACTAGAATCAATGGGAGATGCGCGGAACTAGCTAGTAGTACTTACTTTTGGGTGTGTAAATCACAGCTCCCTCGGCAGTGCCGGAACAATTCCGGTGAACTCTTTCCAAACCCTGCCAGACAAAGAAAATAATTACTTGATATCAGGAAATGAACAAAGTTGCCGATATGGTGCGATAATGACCGATTGAACTTACTTCTGGAGCATTTCAGTCATGTCCGCATACCCCTGGGGATCTTTTCGTCTCGAGTCTAAGACGGTTACTACTCCCCACTCAAGCTTAATCTTTAGCAGAATAAAGTGGAAGCTGTGCATGCATGCATAACTCATCAATTGCATTACTATAACCTCGAGTAATAAGGGAAACCGAATATGCACAAGACAGTAACACTCACTTGAAGTTGTAAGGAAAGAGTATTTTCTCTTTGTTTTGATTTTTAAGCAACGATTGTAACAAGTTGTCCTTGGTTTCTGTGACATTCTTTTGAACCATCCATTCATGTATGATATTTGGGTTAATGAACCCAATGTCATAGATTTGTGCTTTTCTGCATTCGACGATCTTAAATCTACATAATATAGTGAGGATAATTATATATACATGCAATGAAAGAGTTTAGCTATATATAGAGACTTAATTACAGAAGTAGTACTTACAGACAGTAGCAAGTCACGATTGTTTTGTCGAGGGCCTTTTGATTGTATAATTGGAATAACTCGTCAAATTCAATAGACAACTGATCCATTCCAACGAGGTCGTGCTCCTCCTTAATTCTCAGCGTCAAAGTATCCTTCCCAGACTCGCTGCAGGTTTTCATGTACCATTCATGTAATCTTCGCATCATCGTTGTTAGAGGAGGATGATCAGGTGTAACACCCCAAAAATTTAATCATGTTTTTACTAAATAAAAATTTGGCTAGAAATAAAATTTTGAAGTATATTAAGTCCTTTGTTATTTTCGGAGTATTTTTCGCCCTCTGTTTTTCAAAATTCTTCCCTCCATATAGCAATTTTTGAAAATAATGTTGTGTCTCTGGGAGTTTTCTTAAACCATTTCATTATTACTTTAAAAACAGTAGGAATCATTTTCATAATAAAATTTTACCCAAAACAATTCTTTTAATAGCTTTTTCAATACTTTAAATGCCTCTGTTGCACTGCAACCATTTTAAATAATTATTTTTAAATTCCACAAAAATTATGAGAGGTCATGTGATTCCTACATATCACTTTTATGCAAAAACCCATCTTGGTGTTTTGAAAATTTTGAGTGAAACAACCTATTTTCAATTATGTCCAGTATTTGAGTTTCTACTACAACCCCAACTTTCCTTGCCCCAAAAATCCTGAAATTTTTCCCACTTATAGTCCTTCCAACCAAACCCTTAAGTCAAAAATTTTAGCTCCATAGGAATCATTTTAGTTCACCAAATATTCCACTAAACTTTCTGTCCAGAAATGAATATCAGTAAAACTTGCACTAGCAAGTTTCCCCTCCTGCCAAACCAACTCCACCATCCTCTCTAACATCCAAAGAGACATCACCCTGCCAAATTTCAATTCCAGAGGGAATCCCTAGATAGCCCTAGCATTCTGTCGAGCACATCATGAGCATGACAGAATTTGGCAACCTCTTTAAACTACATTAGGATCTTACTCCTCTTGCCAAAGTAGCATGTCTACCAGTCTTGCCATCTCCAGGAGCATTAACCTGCCAAAAATCAACTTGTATGGATCACTGTGCATGCTATTAGCAAAAGGTCGCGCACGTTTCGTGCATGTCCAAAGCGCGCTCGGAGCACCATAACTGCAGGCGTCGGCACCGCCGCGTGCTGCCCTCCCTGCTGCCCATCCGCTCATGCAAATCCTTCCCCTGGATCAGCAAGCCACCGCCCTCGCCGACACCCTCCCCGCGTCACCTAGCGCTGACCAGCCGCCGTTCTGCACCGTCCACCGCCGCTGTCGTCTCGGGCACGACTCCCCCGAGCCACCTGGCGTGCACCCGAGCCAGCCAGCGCAACCCCTCATCACTACAAGCCAGCACCGTCCTCACCGACCCCCGCCACCCTCACCAGCCTCGCCACTGACCGCGGGAAGCCATCAATGGCCGCCGCTGGAAATTGCCGTTGCCGGCGCCTTCCGAGCCACCTTGCACCCCCTAGAGCCAACCAGCTGCCCTGGAGTTAATTTGGACGGCCACCGCTTTCACCGGCCTCGCTGACCCTGGCCGCCGCCCATACCCACTTCACCGGTGCCATAAATGGTAGCCGCCGCCTTGTTCATCCACGGGAAACCACGGAACCGACCTCGGCGGGCTATAAAAGCCACCCCAGGTCCTCGACCAGCACCACCTCGCCCTCCCTCTCCCTCACTGATCCTCCCGTAGCAGCAGCACGACCAGAGGAGGTCGTCTTCTCCGATTCCGGCAGTTACTGCCGCCGCCACGGTTTGGATGGTTCCGACGCCGTCCGGCCGTCCCTTTCCCAAATTTCTCACCAGAAGCTTCCCCACGATCCCACAAAACCATAACCGCGCTCGATTTTGATTGGGAGCCACCATGGGTGAAAGCCCCAAATCGCCGCCGCCGGAACCTCTCGGGGAGCCTCGCCGTCGGCGACTCTGTCCGTCCCGGCGACCAAGGAGGGCACCCCCGGGGCCGCCTCGACCCCCTGAGTCCATAGGTGGCCTCCGTTTTTCGAACGGCGCAGCCGTTCACCAAGGAACACCGCCGGAGCCCTGCCTCTGCTTCTGCCGGAGAAGACGCGCGCGGCGATGACCAGTCAAACCTGACTCGTGGGCCCGCGGGACCCACCGTCAGTGACTGGGACCCGCGTCAGTAAGTGAAGGCGTATTTTCTAACTACGCCTTCGACGTCGGTACCTCCCCACGCGACTGATTTGATGGGCTCGGCCCAGTGGTACAGTTCAGCTATACAACGCTCAGGTCGCACTGCTACTCTTTTTTATTTTCCATTTCCAGTAGCTTTCAAATATTTCCACAGGATCCATTTCTAATCCAAAATTGATGATTCAAATTCCTATAGATTTATAAAATCATGCTCTATTTATACAGCTTAGATGAACATTTTTCCTAAGCTTTGTCTCCACTGGATCAATTAAATAGTCCATTTAGTCTTTTATTCCAGCTTAGAAATTTCATTAGCAACTCATATAAACTCCAAATCAATTGATTCTTTTTCTGTCCTTCTTTAATTTTCATCTAGTTTATTTTAGTATTTACTTCAAAAAAAAATTGAAACAATCTTTAGTACTGTTTTTGCTATATGTGGTGAATTAAATATTTTTGAAAATAGGAAATGGAGGGGAGTTAATATTTCAAACTTTTGGAGTGCCCCAATCCTTCTGCATACTTAAGGCAAGCATCTTGAACACTTGATATGGTGATTGCATGGTTGGCTATTTGCATGAATAGTAGGGTTATGAATAATTTGAATTCAAATGAAATTTGGCATATGGCAATTTTTGCATGCATGCATGGTCATGTATATTTTCTCTTGCATGCATTCCACTCAAGTTTTAACATGCACATGTTGTGAGAATCCAGGAGTGTGCTCCTGCCTTGGACGTGCCGGTGGGCACGGGCCCTATTTGACACGATGGTGTCACGTGATATATGTGGAGCATGCAACAGTTGTGGCCCTGTTTGTTATTGCTATTGAAAGAATATTTGTTGTGCTAACCACTGCAGGAAAACTTAAGCCTCATGAGTCGACCGTAGATCGAGTCTTGTTCCGGTAACCCCCATAGTTGTTTCGTGCTGCCACTTGTCCCTGCCACAGGTGGGGTATGGTTTAGTAAGTTGTTAACCCCTTTCCATGCACACACCGTACAGAGGGCCACGATGAGGGTTTCCCAGGGATCCGGGACTAAATCATGTCATCGGGTCAGGGGGCATGGGTGTTTCCAGTTGTGACTGAGAGGGGGGCACCCCTTGGAATCCGCGCGTATTAATAGTGATCCCATGCAGGACGTTGGTCTCTCCGTCTCAGAGTTTTTCCTGAACGATGCTTGGGGTGATTCCTGGCATCCGGAAAGTTAATCCGGTGTGTGCTAGTCAGGTGTGTTTACAACCCAAAGACCATAATGGGAATTAGTCAGTGTCACGGTACTGACTAAAGAAATCCTTTACTTGTGGGTAAAGAGTACACCATCTGCAGAGTTTAAACCTATTTGAATAGCCATGTCCGCGGTTAAGGGCTACGGTCTGGGTTGGTCAAGTGTCGGTCTTAGTGTCGGTCTTCGGAGGAAAATAATTAAATATGCCTGAAATATTTTGCAGGATAATTTTTTGACATCCTGATGCTACCATGAATATTATATGCATGTTAGTATTATTATGGTTATGCATATTATTGAGGACTAACCCGTTTCTCTTATTTTGTATTTTCCTGAGTGTCTCAGGGGCTAGCTAGACTACCCCGGGCACTCAATTTTGTTTTCAAGACCTCTCGTGGTGTCTCTCGAGTTAACAGGCGGTTTATCCCGCCACTACTTTTGTGGACACCCGATTGGCATTTCTCTTCAAGTCCGACCGTGGTGTCACTTGACACCCGACTGTCATTTCTCTTCAAGACCTCTCGTGGCGTCTCTCGAGTTTACAGGCGGTCCCGCCACTACTCTTGTGGACACCCGATTGGCATTTCTTTTATTTTGCAGAATGTCACTTAGGCTGGCTAGACTACCCGTGGCATTCATTTGCTTAATTTCTAATAAGTTTGATCATGACTAACATGCTATATTTACTTTCGTATCATTTTGCTATTGCCATGTCATGATTTAAATTTGTGTCAGCATGAGCATTTTAGCATGATCCAGCATGAGCAAACGCATATAGTTTGGTTCAACATGATCATATATATTTTTTGCTGCATTCGGTATATCTCTTGTTCAGGATGTTTGTGAGTACATTCAAACATACTCACAGGCTTGTCCCTGGCTATTTACTTGGCCAGGTCAGGAGTTCTACGAGGAATACCACAACGACGACCGTGTGGAGCCTAGGATAGCAGCCACGTGGATAGGAATTATCCGGGTCAGCTGTTCCTGTGGGAATGGAGCCCCATCGACGTTGGGGAACCACGAGTCAATTCCGTCAACCACCACCAAATATCAGTATTGTATCATTAGACCTTTATGGTCTTGTATCCAATTCTTGTAATAGCTTGGTAATTCTGTAACAAGGACGTGTCCACCAGTAACAGTAATCCTGGGATGGTGATGACACGAGGGGTTAATTTCTGGGATTTCGTGTCCCGGCCCAGCAGCCTTGAGCCAGGGACAAGCCAGTGAGTACGTTTGAATGTACTCGCAAACATCCTGAACAAGAGATATACCGAATGCAGCAAACAAAATATATGATCATGTTGAACCAAACTATATGCGTTTGCTCATGCTGGATCATGCTAAAATGCTCATGCTGACACAAATTTAAATCATGACATGACAATAGCAAAATGATACGGAAGTAAATATAGCATGTTAGTCATGATCAAACTTATTAGAAATTGAGCAAATGAATGCCACGGGTAGTCTAGCCAGCCCAAGTGACATTCAGCAAAATAAAAGAAATGCCAATCGGGTGTCCACAAGAGTAGTGGCGGGACCACCTGTAAACTCGAGAGACGCCACGAGAGGTCTTGAAGAGAAATGCCAGTCGGGTGTCAAGTGACACCATGGTCGGACTTGAAGAGAAATGCCAATCGGGTGTCCACAAGAGTAGTGGCGGGATAAACCGCATGTTAACTCGAGAGACCCCACGAGAGGTCTTGAAAACAAAATTGAGTGCCCGGGGTAGTCTAGCCAGCCCCTGAGACACTCAGGAAAATACAAAATAAGAGAAATGTGTTAGTCCTCAATAATATGCAAAATCATAATAATACTAACATGCATATAATATTCATGGTAGCATCAGGATGTCAAAAATTATCCTGCAAAATATTTCAGGCATATTTAATTATTTTCCTCCGAAGACCGACACTTGACCAACCCAGACCGTAGCCCTTAACCACGGACACGGCTATTCAAATAGGTTTAAACTCTGCAGAGGGTGTACTCTTTACCCACAAGTAAAGGATTTCTTTAGTCAGTACCGTGACACTGACTAATTCCCATTATGGTCTTTGGGTTGTAAACACACCTGACTAGCACACACCAGATTAACTTTCCGGATGCCAGGAATCACCCCAAGCATCGTTCAGGAAAAACTCTGAGACGGAGAGACCAACATCCTGCATGGGATCACTATTAATACACACAGATTCCAAGGGGTGCCCCCCTCTCAGTCACAACTGGAAACACCCATGCCCCTGACCCGATGACAGGATTTAGTCCCGGATCCCTGGGAAACCCTCATCGTGGCCCTCTGTATGGTGTGTGCATGGAAAGGGGTTAACAACTTACTAAACCATACCCCACCTGTGGCAGGGACAAGTGGCAGCACGAAACAAGTATGGGGGTTACCGGAACAAGACTCGATCTATGATCGACTCAGGAGGCTTAAGTTTTCCTGCAGTGGTTAGCACAACAAATATTCTTTCAACAGCAATAACAAACAGGGCCACAACTGTTGCATGCTCCACATATATCACGTGACACCATCGTGTCAAATAGGGCCCGTGCCCACCGGCACGTCCAAGGCAGGAGCACACTCCTGGATTCTCACAACATGTGCATGTTAAAACTTGAGTGGAATGCATGCAAGAGAAAATATACATGACCATGCATGCATGCAAAAATTGCCATATGCCAAATTTCATTTGAATTCAAATTATTCATAACCCTACTATTCATGCAAATAGCCAACCATTCATTCACCATATCAAGTGTTCAAGATGCTTGCCTTAAGTATGCAGAAGGATTGGGGCACTCCAAAAGTTTGAGATATTAACTCCCCTCCATTTCCTATTTTCAAAAATATTTAATTCACCACATATAGCAAAAACAGTACTAAAAATTGTTTCAAAATTTTTTTTGAAGTAAATGCTAAAATAAACTAGATGAAAATTAAAGAAGGACAGAAAAAGAATGAACTGATTTGGAGTTTATATGAGTTGCTAATGAAATTTCTAAGCTGGAAAAAAAGACTAAATGGACTATTTAATTGATCCAGTGGAGACAAAGCTTAGGAAAAATGTTCACCTAAGTTGTATAAATAGAGCATGATTTTATAAATCTATAGGAATTTTAATCATCAATTTTGGATAAGAAATGGATCCTGTGGAAATATTTGAAAACTACTGGAAATGGAAAATAGAAAGGAGTAGCAGTGCGACCTGAGCGTTGTATAGCTGAACTGTACCACTGGGCCGAGCCCATCAAATCAGTCGCGCGGGGAGGTACCGACGTCGAAGGTGTAGTTAGAAAATATGCCTTCACTTACTGACGCGGGTCCTAGTCACTGACGGTGGGTCCCGCGGGCCCACTAGTCAGGTTTGACTGGTCGTCGCCGTGCGCGTCTTCTCCGACAGAAGCAGAGGCGGGGCTCCGGTGGTGATCCCCGGCGAACAGCAGCGCCGTTCGAAAAACGGAGGCCGCCTATGGACTCAGGGGGTCAAGGCGGCCTCGGGGGTGCCCTCCTTGGTCGCCGGGACGGACGGAGTCGCCGACGACGAGGCTCCCCGAGAGGTTCCGGCGGCGGCGATTTGGGGCTTTCACCCACGATGGCTCCCAATCAAAATCGAGCGCGGTTATGGTTTTGTGGGCTCGTGGGGAAGCTTCTGGTGAAGAGATTTTGGAAAGGGAGGGCCGGACGGCGTCGGAACCATCCAAACCGTGGCGGCGGCAGTAACTGCCGGAATCGGAGAAGACGACCTCCTCTGGTCGTGCTGCTGCTACGGGAGGATCAGTGAGGGAGAGGGAGGGCGAGGTGGTGCTGGTCGAGGACCTGGGGTGGCTTTTATAGCCCGCCGAGGTCGGTTCCGTGGTTTCCCGTGGATGAACAAGGCGGCGGCTACCATTTATGGCACCGGTGAAGTGGGTATGGGCGGCGGCTAGGGTCAGCGAGGCCGGTGAAAGCGGTGGCCATCCAAATTAACTCCAGGGCAGCTGGTTGGCTCTAGGGGGTGCAAGGTGGCTCGGACGGCGCCGACAATGGCAGTTTCCAGCGGCGGCCATTGATGGCTTCCCGCGGTCAGTGGCGAGGCTAGTGAGGGTGGCGGGGGTCGGTGAGGACAGTGCTGGCTTGCAGTGATGAGGGGTCGCGCTGGCTGGCTCGGGTGCACGCCAGGTGGCTCGGGGGAGTCGTGCCCAAGACGACAGTGGTGGTGGACGGTGCAGAACGGCGGCTGGTCAGCGCTAGGCGACGCGGGGAGGGTGTCGGCGAGGGCGGTGGCTTGCTGATCCAGGGGAAGGATTTGCATGAGCGGTTGGGCAGCAGGGAGGGCAGCACGCGGCGGTGCCGACGCCTGCAGTTATGGTGCTCCGAGCGCGCTTTGGACATGCACGAAACATGCGTGACCTTTTGCTAATAGCATCCACAGTGATCCATACAAGTTGATTTTTGGCAGGTTAATGCTCCTGGAGATGGCAAGACTGGTAGACATGCTACTTTGGCAAGAGGAGTAAGATCCTAATGTAGTTTAAAGAGGTTGCCAAATTCTGTCATGCTCATGATGTGCTCGACAGAATGCTAGGGCTATCTAGGGATTCCCTCTGGAATTGAAATTTGGAAGGGTGATGTCTCTTTGGATGTTAGAGAGGATGGTGGAGTTGGTTTGGCAAGAGGGGAAACTTGCTAGTGAAAGTTTTACTGATATTCATTTCTGGACAGAAAGTTTAGTGGAATATTTGGTGAACTAAAATGATTCCTATGGAGCTAATATTTTGGACTTAAGGGTTTGGTTGGAAGGACTATAAGTGGGAAAAATTTCCAAATTTTTGGGGCAAGGAAAGTTGGGGTTGTAGAAGAAACTCAAATACTGGACAGAATTGAAAATAGGTTGTTTCACTCAAAATTTTCAAAACACCAAGATGGGTTTTTGCATAAAAGTGATATGTAGGAATCAAATGACCTCTCATAATTTTTGTGGAATTTAAGAATAATTATTTAAAATGGTTGCAGTGCAACAGAGGCATTTAAAGTATTGAAAAAGCTATTAAAAGAATTGTTTTGGGTAAAATGTTATTATGAAAATGATTCCTACAGTTGTTAAAGTAATAATGAAATGGTTTAAGAAAACTCCCAGAGCCACAACATTTTTTTCAAAAATTGCTATATGGAGGGAAGAATTTTGAAAAACAGAGGGCGGAAAATACTCCGAAAATAACAAAGGACTTAATATACTTCAAAATTTTATTTCTAGCCAAATTTTTATTTAGTAAAAACATGATTAAATTTTTGGGGTGTTACATCAGGTTTGACGAGAGGCTGCCCATACTGGTATCTGAATTCATCCACCTACATTATTTCAAACTCTACATCATCGCTCAGGTAATCAGCAGGATTGGTACCGGGCACCATCCCCGGCTGATTAGCTACGATATCGCTAGACACCTTGAGCGGGGGGCACGATTGGTTTGCCTGTTCACCGTGCTGGGGAATTTTTTTCCCACTTCTTCGTTTTGCTAACCTTGCATGCATGCAAGTACTTCCCGACCGCTCCGCTTCCTTATATGTCCTTTCAATAATGCGCTCATAGTTGGATTGCGGAAGAGACGGTGGTGGTCGCTTCAGGGCATCGATAGTGCGCTTCTGTTTCACCGGATCTATCATCTCCTTCGGAGGTGGAGGTTTTCGTGCAAAATGTTCATGCACTTCGGCAGCACTGATTTTCGCGGATTCCTCATCGGTCCTATCATATGGTAACTTTTCCAGAGGCTTGAGAGATGGACCGCATCTGAATTGCTTCCCGCCTCTGCTTGTACTGCTAGCCGCCGAAGCGGCGGCGGCTCTCTTTCGCCGTTGCTGACGAGGCGGAGGAGGAGGCGGAGTGCTCCAACGCGCCGGTGGAGGCGGAGTGCCCTCACGCGCTGGAGGAGGCGGAGAAGGAGTGCCCTCACGCGCCGGAGGAGGAGGAGGAGTGCTCTGACTCGCCGGAGGAGGAGGAGGAGGCGAAGGTGTTCAGTTCGGAAGCTTGATGTACTCCTTCTGCCATAGACATGTAGTCCTCAGAGCATAAACCAGCTGAGTCTCCCCTTCACCTGTAGGGTGGTCAAGCTCGAGCTCGTCAAATCCCTCCATTACTTCATCCACCGTCACAACAGCATAGCCATGTGGAATCGGACAGCAGTGAAAAGTTCCGTCAGGTTGAGGAGGTGCAACAGAGCCGACAGCCGCCTTCAAGGTGAGGTTCCGACATTTCGTCATAAGCTAGCAATGTTGAGCCTCCGTGATAGCATCCACGGGGTAGCTAGGAGCCGTGAAGTCAGGCTGCTGAACGAGCTCCGTGGAAGCCACGCTGCTTCTCAGCTGAGATGGCGGGGTAGCTTCTGGGGTAGATTCGTGCCGCTGAGATGGTTGGTCGGCAGCTCACTGGCTCTCAACTTGTTCCTCTAGCTTTAGTACTCTTGCATTGAGCTTCTGCATTTTGCTCAGCTCCTGTTTCCTCTTCCTCTCCCGGGTTTTGTAACCACCTGCGCCGGGAAACGCAACCTTCCACACAACGGAGCCTGGCGTGCCTCGTGTTCGTCCAGGGTGCTCAGGATTCCCGAGGGCCTCAGTCAGCTCGTCCTTCTCTCTGTCGGGAATGAACGTCCCTGCCTGCGCTGCGGCGATATACTTCTGAAGCTCCTTGACGGATATGTTTCAGGGTCCAAAGTTCCCCCAATCCCGAAGAACCAAGTCCTTGAACGGTCTGGCCAGTTCAATGTCTCTGGTTCGACCCCTTTAGCAATCAGGTCATTCTCAGCTTTGTCCCACAACGGCCGGGCTTTGAGGTAGCCACCTGACCCCGTGCGATGGTGATACAGCTTCTTTGCAGCATTTATCTTGTTTATCTCTGACATTTTCTTACTCTTTTCCGATGTCTTGTAGGCCACAAATGCGGGCCAGTGATCTCTTATCTTCTCAAATCGGCCGGTGAATTCTGGAGTCTTCCCTTTGTCGACAAACGTTGATTTCAACTCATTCTTCCACCTCCTGAATAGATCTGCCATCTTCTTAAGAGCACACGCCTTGACCAGTGGCTCTATAACAGGCTTATTCGGATCCTCCTCTGGCAGTAGGGTGAAATTTGCCTTCAGCGAGGTCCAAAGATCATCTTTCTGTCTATCGGTGACATAAGAAACTTGAGGGTCTTCGTTCTTAGGCTTATTCCATAGCTAGATGCTGATCGGGATACTGTCCCTAACAATAGCTCCGCACTGAGCAGAAAATGCTTCCTTGGTCCACCTAGGTTCAATCGGTTGGCCATCGTCTGTGATTGCTGTGATCGTGAACCTTTCATCCTGGCGCAACCTTTTCTTCGGGCCTCATCTCGTTACCGAAGTTTGGCTCGATCCGGAGGGCTATAAAAGAATAAAGAAGAGTTAATATATGTACATACCAAAACAATTAATGCATCAATTAGCTAGTCAGCACAGGCTTAATTAATATATATACCTCGCCGGACTTTGCAACAGCTCCCTCCTCCATTCGGTCACCGGAGCCGTCATCACGGTCTCCTTCCACCGGCATTCGGTCACCGGAGACATCATGATCATGTCTTTCCTCCTCCATTGTTTGATCACCGGAGCCTTCATCCTCTCCTTCCAGACCATCGGTGTCGTTGAGAAACGACAAGACATCACATCCGTCGGGGATTATGTCCCCCAACAACTCTTCTTGTTCTAAGTCTCTTTGATCCATAGTTTCTGCAAATATTACAACATGGCAATTAATATACAAACATGAGAGATGGATATATTAGTGGCAAACATAGACCTAGCTAGCTAGCTAATCACAACAAGGAATATTAATTAGTGGCCTCGACGCTTCTATGGTTTGGGGTGGCCTCGACAACGCTTCTAGGGTTTGGGGTGGCCTCGACAATGCTCTTTTAACTTGGTAAATTTGGGCGGCCTCGATGCTTCTAGGGTTTGGGGTGGCCTCGGCAACGCTTCTAGGGTTTGGGGTGGCCTCGATGCTTCTAGGGTTTGGTCGGGCGAGAGGGGGTTGATCAAAAGTTGCATATGTCAAAATTCAAACTTTGACATATGATCAAACTTTGATATATGATCAAATGTTGCATATGTCAAAATTCAAACTTTGACATATGATCAAACATTGATATATGTCCACCACGATATAAAATGATACATAGACTTGTTCGGGCGAGAGGGGGTTGATTGACGTCCCCCCTCATGTCGAAGTTACTGGAGTTTTCTTCTAGTGGTTTGGGTGGCCTCGAGAGTTTGTCGGGTAGGGGCGGAAGGGGGTAGGAGATCGACAACGCTTTTTTTCTAGGGTTTGGGTGGCCTCGAGAGTTGGTCGCTCGGTATATCGAGGGGGGGGTGAACATTTTACCTTAGCAACTTAGAAAAAAATGTTATCGAGGAGGGGGTATATCGACCGCCCCCCCTCATGTCGAAGTTATCGGGGAGGGGGTATATTGACAACGACATACATACATGGAAAAAAATGATATCCATCTATACATACATAGCCACATACATATATACATGGAAAAAATGCTATTTAAAAAAATATATATATGAACAAAAAAATGCTATGAACAAAAAAATTAATACACATATGAACAAAAAAAATACATATATGAACAAAAAAATTTCTAAGTGATTGCTAAACTTTTATAAATCTCGAGAGAGTTTGTCGGGTAGGGGCGGGAGGGGGTAGGAGATCGACAACGTTTTTTTCCTAGGGTTTGGGTGTCCTCGAGAGTTGGTCGAGCGAGAGGGTGTCCTCGACAAAGTTATTTTTTTCTTCTTCTTCCTCTTCTTATTTTTTTTCTCCTCTTCTTCCTCACCTCTTCTTCTCCTTCTTCTTCTCCTTCTTCCTCTTCTTATTCTTATTTTCCTTTTTCCTCTCCTTCTTTTTCTTCTTCTTCCTTCTTCCTTCTTCCTTTTTTCTTCTTTTTCTTTATTTTCCTTTTTCCTCTCCACTAACCTAAAATCTACTAACCTAAAATGCACTAACAGTACAACTAACCTAAAATGCACTAAATGCACTAACCTAAAATCAATATCTACTAACAACCTAAATAAAAAAATTAATACATATATGAAAAAAAAATCATCATATGAACAAAAAAAATTATATGAACAAAAAAAGCATACATCATCTATCATCAACATCATCATATCTATCATCAACATCATCTAACAAAATCATATGAAAAAAATGTATATGAAAAGGGGGCCGGCCGGACCGTAGCGCGGGGCGGCGCGGACCGGGGCGGTGACGGCGCGGGGGCGGTGACGGCGTGGGGCTGGGGCGGCGCGGCGACGAGGGCTCGGGGCAGGGGCGGCGCGGCGATGAGGAGGGCTCGGGGCAGGGGCGGCGCGGCGACGGTGTCGGGGGCAGGGGTGCGCGCGGCGATGAGGGCTTGGGGCAGCGGCGCGGCGACGGCGTCGGAGGCAGGTGCGGTGCGGCGACGGCGTCGGAGGCAGGGGCGACAACGGCAACGGCGGGGCAGAGGGGCAGCCTGGCGGCGGCGTCGGAGGGATCGAAGATGACTGATGAAAATTTTGACAAGTGCTGCTTATATAGACGTAGCATTGGTCCCGGTTCGTGGCACCAACCGGGACCAATGCCCCCCTTTGGTCCCGGTTGGTGCCACGAACCGGGACCAAAGGTCAGTTTTCAGCAGCCCAAAGGGCGGGAAACGGAGACCTTTGGTCCCAGTTGGTGGAACCAACCGAGACTAAAGGGGGGCATTGGTCCCGGTTGGTGCCACGAACCGGTACCAATGCAACCCTTTTGTCCCGGTTGGTGCTACCAACAGGGACCAAAGGCCTTGCGCTGGCGCGGTGCGGTGGGATGTTTAGTCCCACCTCGCTAGTTGAGAGAGCTCGAGAGTGGTTTATAAGCGCTGTTACGCCCACCCTCTCGAGCTCCTCTCAACTGCAGGCTTTCGGGCCTAAACTATCACTCCTTGCCTGTGGGCCTACTGGGCCTGTTGCGGGCTTGAATCCTAGCCCATGGTTGGGTTTCTAGTCATATTCAGGCCGTGGTGGCCCAGTAGGTGGCATTTTTTTTATTTTTTTCCATTTTTTGTTTTCTTTTTTTCTTTATTTATTTTATTTTGTTACTACTTACAGCAAAATACTTACTGTTTTTCAGTGATTCTTTTTGCTTTTAGGTAATAAAAATTATAAACTTTCTGTTAGTGCCATTCGTTTTCCAATTTGGATAGTTTAAATTGGAATTTTTTGATATTTGTGTGAATCACTAGTTTATGAATAACTTTACTATAAAAATAGATTTTTGAGTGATTGTTTTTCCTGCTATTTAATATTACTGTGTTTTATCATTAAATTCAATTTGGTAATTTTTAGGTTATTTGAAATGTCTGTTTTAATCAAAAACAGATCTGTGTGTTCAAAACTCATCTGTTACAAAGGGATTTCATTTTTTTGAACTTATTTGAACTCCAGACTTTTTGTGTGTTCAAAATGCACCATTCAAAGCCACATCATCAATTTTCAACCCTTTCTGACTTCATTTGTTATTTTTCATGCATTTACTGATTTTTTTGAGCTATATGACCCTGATATTGAAAAGCACTACAAATGAACTCTGAAAAGGTTGAAAGTTGGCATGGTATCATCATTTCACCCACATAGCATGTGCTAAAAAGTTGAGAGGGTTACGGCAAAAACTGGATGCACTTCGTGTACAAAATGGACAATCTCTTTCGAAGTATTAGGGTTTCAGACGAAAACTCATCTGTTACAAAGGGATTTCATTTTTTTGAACTTATTTGAACTCCATACTTTTTGTGTATTCAAAATGCACCATTCAAAGCCACATCATCAATTTTCAACCCTTTCTGACTTCATTTGTTATTTTTCATGCATTTACTGATTTTTTTGAGCTATATGACCCTGAAATTGAAAAGCACTGCAAATGAACTCTGAAAAGGTTGAAAGTTGGCATGGTATCATCATTTCACCCACATAGCATGTGCTAACAAGTTGAGAGGGTTACGGCAAAAACTGGATGCACTTCGTGTACAAAATGGACAATCTCTTTCGAAGTATCAGGGTTTCGGACGAAAACTCATCTGTTACAAAGGGATTTCATTTTTTTGAACTTATTTGAACTCCAGACTTTTTGTGTGTTCAAAATGCACCATTCAAAGCCACATCATCAATTTTCAACCCTTTCTGACTTCATTTGTTATTTTTCATGCATTTACCGATTTTTTTGAGCTATATGACCCTGAAATTGAAAAGCACTACAAATGAACTCTGAAAAGGCTGAAAGTTGGCATGATATTCTAGATCAAAGGCATCATCATAATAGTTGTGGAAAGAAAGTCTTCACTTTTTCTTCGCTTGTGTCCTTTGCTTATTGCGCCGTAACCAGGGATAATCTTCATAGTTTAACAGGGTGCTTGGGTCAGCCTTGACTTTGAAGGGAGGAATTTCATGAAACTTTTCATAAACTTTAGACATGTCTGTCTTGCCATCCAATCCCACGATGTCTCTTTTTCCTGAAAGAACTATGTGGCGCTTTGGCTCATCGTATGATGTATTCGCTTCCTTATCTTTTCTTTTTCTCGGTTTGGTAGACATGTCCTTCACATAGAAAACCAGCGCCACATCATTGGCTAGGACGAATGGTTCGTCTGTGTACCCAAGATTGTTCAGATCCACTGTTGTCATTCCGTACTGTGGGTCTACCTGTACCCCTCCTCATGATAGATTGACCCATTTGCACTGAAACAAAGGGACCTTAAAATCATGGCCGTAGTCAAGTTCCCATATGTCCACTATGTAACCATAATATGTGTCCTTTCCCCTCTTGGTTGCTGCATCAAAGCGGACACCGCTGTTTTGGTTGGTGCTCTTTTGATCTTGGGCGATCATGTAAAATGTATTCCCATTTATCTCGTACCCTTTGTAAGTCAATACAGTCGAAGATGGTCCCCTGGCCAACGAGTACAGCTCATCAGAAACAGTGTTGTCACCCCTGAGACGTGTTTGCAACCAACTGCCGAAAGTCCTGATGTGTTCACATGTAATCCAGTCGTCACACTACTCCGGGTGTTTGGAGCGCAGAATGTTCTTGTGTTCATCGACATACGGGGTCACCAAGGTAGAGTTCTGTAGAACTGTGTAGTGTGCTTGAGACCAAGAATGCACGTCCCTACATATTATTGAGTCCCCTCCTAGCGTGCCTTTTCCAGTCAGTCTCCCCTCATACCGCGATTGAGGGAGACCAATCTTCTGAAGGTCAGGAATGAAGTCAACACAAAACCCAATGACATCCTCTGTTTGATGGCCCATGGAGATGCTTCCTTCTGGCCAAGCACGGTTACGGACATATTTCTTTAGGACTCCCGTGAACCTCTCAAAGGGGAACATATTGTGTAGAAATACAGGGCCCAGAATGACAATCTCGTCGACTAGATGAACTAGGACGTGCGTCATGATATTGAAGAAGGATGGTGGGAACACCAGCTCGAAACTGACAAGACATTGCGTCACATCACACCAGCTCCGGTCTGTCGTGGTGGCGCGCTGGCTCTCCCATCCCCTCGTCGGCCCGCCTCGTCGCCATCCGCTCCCTTGGACGGGGCCGGGCGGGAGTTTGGGGTGGATTCCGCTGGCCGCATTGAGCTGGCGGTCTCACTCGCCCCGCCGCAATTTGGCCTCTTTCTGCAGGCCGCTCGCCCGGCGCGTGCCCGCGGTGGCCCTCCTGCGCGTCTCCCCTCTCGCCCCCGGCCGGCGACGTCCGCAGCCAGTTCCTGCTCGGCTCGCCTCTCCTCCGTCCTGGCTACCGCGTCCACGGTGTCCTCCTCCCCCTCCCCTGGCTCATAGACATGCCCAGGCGGCATCTGTGTTGCAGAGCTGGAACCGGGCCTCTCTGCTGTGGCGGCGACTATGCCGGCTGCAGCGGGGAGCCCTAGCTCTGGCTCAAGAGAGGGAGACGCGCGCGGTGGGCTGGTCCTGGCTCCTGAGACGGGTCGGCCTGTTGGAGCATGGGCCAGCCTGCGGGTCAGGCGCCGCGGCCGACTGCCGAACTGGGCCGGCCTTGAGGCCCAATGGGCGGTGGCTGCTGATCGGGCTGCCAGGCAGGCCTTGGGCCTCGCTAACTGCGCATGGCGCCTCGCCCCGTTAGACCCAGCCCGTTGGATTTGGATCCGACGGTCGGATCTTAATCCCTCATCTGGTTGGCCTGCATCTAGGGTAGAGGTCGAGCGCTTCGGCCACCTTACATGCTCGATCCCTCCTCTGCCCGCGCCACCTCCAGCTTCCCTCGACATCGGCGGCTTCCCTGCCCTCCTTCCCTCCCCATCATCCGCTGCCCCCCTGCCTCATCTCCCCGCCCCGCCCCGCTCCCTCCCGCGACCGCCGGCACCACTGCCCCCCGCTCCTTCCGCGACGTTCTCATGGCGCGGAAGCAGGGTGACGGAGCTCCTCGGCCGAAGCGCGCCCTTGAGAATGGGGCTCCTGCGGCCTCCTCCCGTCCCGCGACGGGAGCGCTCGCCCAGCCCGTACGCGGGAACCTCTCTCCGCCGCCCCCCGCCGGCACGTGACCCCGAACGCGATCCCCTCCTCCCCCTTCCCGGCTCACCGGGCAACCTCCGGCGCCAAGATGAAGCTCGGCGGCGTTCTAAGGGGGCTGCCCGTGAATCTGAGCTCCGCCGCGAGCTTGAGTATCGGCCCTTATTGGAGCGCCGACGGACTGATGCGGCTCCATGGGATGACTCCCGTCCGGCCGCCCCGTCGCGTTCGCGTGATCCCACCTCCGGCTGGTGCCCGTCGGGCTCGTGGCAGTCGGGTCGGGGTGGTGCTCGTGACCGTCACCGCTCCCCAGTGGATTCCTCCCAGGCTGCGGGTGGGGGCCCTCGGGATGGATGGGAGGAGCCCCGTCCCTGCCGCTCGGATGCCCCGGTCTGGCGCCGTGACGAGGCTACGCCTCGGGATGCTTGATACTCTCCCTCGCGCCGCCTCCTCGATCCGTCGAATGCCCCGGCTCCACCCAAGAAGAAGAAGAAGGCGGCTGGGGTGACCGTGGCTCCCACTTTAGTTGGTGCGTCGGAACAGGAGGCTCCGGTTGCTGCCGCTACACGAGTCGGTCGCCCCAGGTCTCGGGAGGACACCATGTGCATCAACTGCGGTTTCTACTATGTGGATGCGGAGATTGAGGAGGAGCCGGCTCGCCCTCATCTGGCGACGGTTTCGCTCATCCCCGAGCAGTCCCTGCCACCTTCCCTGGTGGTCACCCCCAACATCATCCGCGCTGAGCTGTCCGCGTACATTGGCGACTTCCGCGACTCCGCCTTCACCTAGGAGGTGACTGAGACGGTCCCTCTCATCTTCTCAGTCCCCTTCCCCTCTGCCGAACTCCTCCGTGTATGCACTCATGACATCATCAAGTCTCCCATCAATAAGTTCCTAATCTCCATTCGCGCCGCCGTTACCGAGCCTAACCCGCTGCCGCCCCTTGCTCGGGTTTGGGTCCTTGTCTATGGTCGCCCCCGTGGTAACCAGGACTCGCCCAGGGGAGGCAAACTGGAGTACATCCTCAAGGCGATCTCTGAGCCTGTTGGCAAGCTACTGACTGTTGACTTGTCCTCCCTACATGAGGAGGGCCCAGCGCGCATTGAGATTCTCTGTCTGGCCCCAGCTGAGGTGGATGGCCTGTCCTTGATCTTCTACTTCAGCACCAGGGGCAGGCGGATCACCTATGAGCTCGAGCATCCTGAGCCCAATGGCTTGCCGGGTTCCAGTCCTCCTCCCCCGCCCCCCTCAGATGGCTGGCGAGGAGGCGATAGGGAAATTTCTGAGGACAGCTCCACTGACGAGGATGATGAGACTCCTCTGGCCCCTTCTGCTGACCGGCCTAGTTCTGCCACCGCTGGAGCGGCCCCTGCTGGGATGGCTGGGGCTTCTTCCCTTGCTCTCACTGTGGTAGGGGCCTGCTCGGTGGTCTCGCCGGCTCCCTCTACGGCGCCACCTGACGACCTTCTCGCTGCTTTGAGGAGGATGACTCCATGTGTATGGGCCTTTATATGCGTCCCCCGTCCTCTCCGCGCTCCCGATGTGTGGTCTGCTATTCCCGGTCGCCTGGGTCCCCCCTCCCCCGCATTCAACCTTGGGGTCCCCGGCGCTGGTTCCTTCGACTCCCCCCTCCGCCTCACAATGCTCTAGCCATGGTGACCCCCACCTCGGCTGGAGCTAAGGTGTGTGTCAGGTCCTCCCCGTCGATTGATGCACGACAGAGTGCCAGGCTTAGCCAGTCTCGGGCCCTCCTTGACGGTCGTGCTCCGACGATCCCGGAGAAGGCCGCCATACGGGCGGCTGCTCGTGACCTCCCCCCAGGTACATCCCCACCTCCCTCTGATCCTTCTGGCACTAGTTCGAGGTTCGTAGTTTTTGATTCGGTCCCGCTCGGCCATCTTGGTCAGGTGGCCTCCGACTGTGACATTATGTTTCTTGGTGAGAAAGGTCCGCGTCTTGAGCAAATATCCGCCATCTGCACCAAGGAGAAGCTGGATGGGGCACTTGCTGAGGCTCGGACTCTGGCTGAGCATGAGCAGGCTAGCGCCCCGGCCCCTACTGACCTTGACCATAGAGGGGTCAAGGTCGGCATGGAGCCACCTTCCGAGACAGTGAAGGGTGCATCCCCTCGGTCCCCTCCAGTGAGGGTTCTAAGAGGTAGACCCCCCCACGCGTCTCCACCCCTCTGAGCACTAAGTAGCGGTGCGAGGGGTTAGTATTGGGGCTCCTCTCTTGGAGCCGTCGGTCGCCGAGGCCCCTCGTGTGCGGGGGCGTCGCGGCCGTCCTGCGAAGTCCTCCGCCCGACCCACGATGGTCGAGCGTGCTAGTTCGGCCCCATCCGAGGGGCCTAGGACTTCCCCGGATGTTCCAATATGAAGCTCCTATGTTGGAACATCCGCGGCTTTGGTCATCTTGGCCGAAGGCGACAGCTTGTTGAGTATCTCCGTCAAGAAGACATTGACATAGTTGGGTTGCAAGAAACAATTCGCCATGACTTCTCCATCCCTGAGCTTCATGGGCTCTCCCGTCACTGCTTTGCCTGGCAGTGGCTCCCAGCTTTCGGCCAATCTGGTGGCATTCTGCTGGGAGTACGGGAAGACTCCTTCTCGGTTGAGGACATGGACCGAGGGGAGTTCTTCCTTAGTATGTCCGTCACGGACCGGCTTGTTAACCTCAGCTGGGAGGTGATCATAGTGTATGGTCCGGTGGATCATGGACGATCCGCAGACTTTCTTGCTGAGCTACGGAATAAAGTCGACCACGCCTCCTCCCCAGTGGTGATCGCGGGCGACTTCAACCTCATTCGGTGGGCTTCTGATAAAAGCTCACCCAATGTGGACCGCTTGTGCATGCGTCTCTTTAACGACTGCATTGCGGACTTGGCTCTGCGAGAGATCGCCCGAGTTGGTGCTAGATTCACCTGGATGAATAAACAGGCTGACCCTATTAGGAGCATGCTTGATTGGGTCTTTGTCTCGGCCCAATGGGAATTCATGTTCCCTCTACGCTCGCTCAGAGCGGTCACACGCATCGGCTCCGATCACACCCCTCTACTGTTCTCCTCCGGCAATGATGCCCCTCCTCGGTCTCGTTGCTTTCACTTCGAAGCCTTTTGGCTGTCACAGCCTCGCTTCATAGAGATGGTGAAGACCCGCTAGCTTGAGGCTGCTGTCTCCCCACCCCGTGTCTTCTGTGTTGTGGACATCTGGCACCATTGCTCCAGATTAGCTAGACAGCTCATGCGAGGATGGGGGGCCAACCTCGGTGCTGAGCAGAGGGCCCACAAGGGGGCCCTTTTAGATCAGATTAAGGCCCTTGGTATTATTGCTGATGGCCCTGGTCTTTCCCCTTGCGATTGGACCAGGCGCTATTCCCTGGAGGCCTCGCTTATGGAGATCTTTCAGGGGGAAGAGCTATTTTGGCAACGCCGTGGGCGCCAAAACTGGCTGCTCTAGGGGGATACCAATACTGCATACTTCCAAGCAATTGCTAACGGCCGGCGTCGAAAGTGTGCCATCCCATACCTTTGGGATGGTGATTCTTTGTTAGAACATCCTGACGAAATTACCTCCCATATCTATGCCTTCTATAAAGGCCTCTTTATGGCTGAACCGCGTGGGGGCGTCTCCCTCAATGTAGACTTCTGGCCCCCGGAAGCCCGGGTATCCGATGTTGAGAATGCAGAGTTAACCCTCCCACTCACTTCAGAGGAGGTGTGGCAAGCTATCGCCTCCATGAAGGCTAGCTCGGCCCCAGGCCCGGATGTTCTCCCCGTATCCTTCTTCCAGAAATTCTGGGAGGTCCTGCGCCCGGTCATCATGCCTATGTTCCATGAATTCTATATTGCGACACTTGATATGTCTCGAATAAATTATGGAGTCATATCCCTAATCCCCAAAATAGTTGGGGCGGCGGATATTCGTCAATTCCGCCCCATCACTGTGATTAATGTGTTGGAGCGGATTTTTGCGAAGGTGTGTGCGTCTCTTCTCTCCCCTGTGGCGTCACGGATTGCTCATCCTCTCCAGACCGCGTTCTTAAAGGGCCGACGTATTCACGATGGAATCCTGGCCCTTCATGAAATTGTCTATGAGGTTGCCTCTCGTGGCCATAAAGGCGTCTTCCTTAAGCTGGATTTCCAGAAAGCTTATGATCGGCTGGATTGGTCATTCTTGAGATTAGTCATGCAGCGCCGTGGGTTTGATGATCGGTGGTGTTCCTGGATCATGCAAATGGTCATGTCTGGGAACACCGCCATCAATATCAATGGCGAAGTAGGACTGTATTTTAGGTCCTCTAGGGGAGTGAAGCAAGGAGACCCCATCTCCTCTCTTCTCTTCAACCTAGCTATCGATGCCCTAGTTGGCATCCTTGATAAGGCCAGGCTGGCTGGGCACCTTAAGGGTGTGGTCAGCCACCTGATTCCTGGTGGTGGTGTCACCCATCTACAATATGCCGACGACACCATGATCATGGTTGAGGGTTCGCACTTGGACATTGTTAACCTTAAGTTCCTTCTGCTGTGCTTTGAAGCTATGTCGGGATTTAAGATTAACTTTGACAAGAGTGAAGTTGTGGTCTTAGGTTACTCGCCTGCTGATCAACAGAGAATTGCTGACAACCTCAACTGCAAGCATGCCTCCTTCCCCATTTCCTATCTGGGGATGCCTTTGTCAGATTCCAGGATACTGGTGTCTGGCTATGATCCGCTTGTGGGATGAGTAGCGTCCTGTGCGGAGCCTTGGTGTGGCCATTTCACCTCCAAAGACAGTAATACCATCCTCATTGGCGCCAACCTTGCTAGCCTCCCCATGTACTTGATGGGGATGTACATCCTACCTGAGGGTGTCCATAGCTCCTTTGACAAGGACCTTGCTAGGTTCTTCTGGCAGGCGGCGGACGGTCGCCCTAAATGTCACATGGTGAAATGGGCAGACATTTGCCTCCCCAAAGATCGGGGCGGCCTCAGGATCACCGACTCTCGCCGCATGAATATAGCTCTCATGATGTGTTGGGTTTGGAGGATTTTGCGTGGCGATGGAGGTCTTTGGCTACAGCTCCTTGAGGCGAAATATCTTCGAGGAGAACCCTTGCTGGCTTGCTCTCGCTCCGCTGGTTCCCAGTTCTGGAGGTCCATTCAAGTTATTAAGGATGAGATCCGGTTTGGTGTTACCTTCTCATTGGACAATGGGAATGGCACCCAGTTCTGGATTGATCCCTGATTACAAGGGGAACCGCTTCGCTTTCAGTTCCCTAGGCTCTTTGCTATCTGTGTTCGCTCGAAGCTCCTCATCTCGGAGGCCTGTCTAGACGGGCAGTGTAACATCGTGTTTCATCGCTCCTTTGGACCGGCTGAAGTGATCGAGTGGGACGGTTTGAGGGAAGTAGTCCCTCTCCCGCTGTCCCAGTCCCCTGACTCAGTTTCATGGAATCTCTCTCCTTCGGGAGAATTCTCTGTGAGTTCTGCTTATCAGGCCCTCTGCCGCCGTCCTGTCATTCCATGGTTGTCCCCTCTCTGGAAGGTGCCATTGCCCCTAAAGATCAAGATTTTCGTTTGGCAGCTTCTTCGCGACCGCCTCCCCTCTGGGATAGAGGTTCTTAAGTGGCACAGACCGAGTGATGGTACTTGCCCCCTTTGTCACGTCCCGGAAACGGGAGCACATATTCTGTTCTCTTGTGTCGCGGCCCCAGCCCTTTGGTCCTTCATGCACGAGGCCCTTGGACCAGACTGGGAGGCCCTAGATCTAGCAGAGTTTCTGCAATCTAGGGCCACCCCGAGAGGGGGCAAGCGCCGCCTGTTCTGGCTTATTTTTGCGGCGCTGACGTGGACCCTCTGGACAACGCGCAATAAAATGGTGATTGAGCGGATCTTCCCACGACAAGCTTCTGACTCGTTCTTCAAATTTCTTGCCTTCTTGCAGCACTGGCACCCGCTCGCTAGGCAGCGTGACCGCGACCGCCTGGACGCCATCTTAGGTGCCCTTCTTGCTTCGGCGCGCCGGCTTTCTGCTCGCTCTTCAGCTTCGTAGCATGCCACTAGGTGGCCCTTTTTGTTGTTTCTTCTTGCTTTCATTGGGCGTATGTGTGCTGCTGGCCCCAGCAGGCTTTATGTGCGTGTTCTGAGACTGATTTGTATAGATGTCTGCTTTATATATAAAGCAGGGCGAAAGTCTATTTCGATGAAGAGTATGATTTATGGCAGAAGAGGAATCAGTGAGCTAATAATTGATGAGTGTTGTGGAGGAGACGATAGGATAGCAGCGTACGACCTGAGCTCTCGGTGAATAAGACGATTGGTTTTTCAATGAAAGGAGATGGCTGGACTGTACTGCATCGGGGTAGAACAATTTAGATGACGTGGCTGACCTTGGTTGCAGGAAAATCAGGTAGTGGGCTGATGTGGCTGCATAGCTGAGGTGGATAGTGTGCATGTCAAGACATATTTTAAAAAAATCTTTTAGCCAACATGTTTGTCAGACATGTTTTAATATAATCTTCTGACCCTTCCCAAGATGTTTTAGCAGCACTCGCCTCACTGGTAAAATAACTATGGCTCCGCCACTGCCCTTATTGGCACCTATGAGAGAAAGGTGAACATACAGTTGTTCACGAGTGACGAACGTGTGACTGCAATTGCGTGCGATCGGTGGACATGCAATTGCGGTTGCATGCATAATCGACGGTTCTTGATGTGTTAACGAGAGCTTTGAGCAATGTCGAACATGGACGTGTTTCAATATTCAAATGAAAATCACAATAGACTCGGCAGTTTTTCTCTCTTTTGCTCAATAGACTCGGCAGTTGATAAGGTGCACTCATATTTTCACTTGCATGGGAAGAGAAACATTAGAGTAAATATATTGGCCGGTCTGAAACAACATAATACCCAACTAAAACAGCGTCACTTATTTCCAACAGAAATAATAATACTTTTTTATTTGCGGGTAGTAGATAATAATACTTTTAACTAAAGGTAAAAGAAGGCCTGGCACTCATCAATGGTACGCATGCAGCCAAGCATTCTGACAAACGAAGCCATGTTATTTGATCTCCTGCCATTTAAGCAGCTCGTCCCTTCATCGGCCCAGGGAAGCCGTTTCATCTTTCCTGTCAGAGGACAGCACGAAAAACTTCGGAAACCGGAACAACCTTGGTGAACATCTTCTCTTTGAACACAGTGACATCATAGCAACTTCAAAGCGCCGACTCAAACGAAAGGCGTTTTTGTCCGTTTGGGTCCGCCGCCCACCCGGCGTCCGCCCTGTTTGAGATTTGGATCGGCAGTGCACCCAACGCGTCAACCCATATGTGCCGGCGTGGCCAGCTGGCCGTCATTTTTCAACAAATAGTATAAAATTTGCATTATTTCACAAGCAAACATATAGTCCACAACCAAATAAATAGCATAGTTTCAACCAAATAAAATAGCATAGTTTTACAAGCCGAATAAAAGTAAAAATGTCTCATATAGTTTTACAAGCCGAATAAAAAAGATACATCTATTGGTTGCCAACATGAGCCCACATATGCTCAACCAAATCATTTTGCAGTTGCATGTGGGTTTTTCAATCACGCATGTCATAATGAAATTGGGTAAACTGTTCAAACGTTGCTGCTCCTCTATGCTCAGGCACAACATTCTCACCCTGAAACTGAAACCCTTAATCGTAGAGACGTTCCGGACGCTCATCTTATACGATCATATTGTGCATGATCACACAAGCAGTCATCACCTCCCACAGTTTCTGCGTACTCCAAGTATTAGCAGGATACCGAACGATGCCCCATCGAGATTGCAAAACACCAAAGGTACGCTCGACGTCCTTCCTAGCACTCTCTTGCTCTTCGGCAAATCTTTTCCTCTTCTCTCCAACAGGGTTGGGGGTTGTCTTCACAATAGTGGTCAACTGAGAATAGATACCGTCACCCAGGCAGTATCCTTTGTCGTAGTTATGGCCGTTGATAGTAAAGTTCACGGGTGGGCTGTTGCCTTCGGCAAGCCTAGCAAACACCGGCGAGCGCTGAAGCACGTTGATGTCATTGTGTGATTCGGTCATGCCAAAGAAAGAGTGCCAGATCCAGAGATCTTGAGACGCCACGGCCTCAAGTATGACAGTGCAAGCCCTAACATGGCCCTTATACTACCCTTGCCAAGCAGAAGGGCAGTTCTTCCACTCCCAGTGCATGCAGTCTATGCTGCCAAGCATCCCTGGGAAGCCCCTGCTGGCATTCATCACCAACAAACGGGCTGTACCTTCAGGAGTCGGCTCTCTCAAGTACTCAGGGCCAAACACAGCAATAACAACCCTGCAGAACTTGTACAGGGAGTCTAGGCATGTAGACTCGCTCATACGGACATACTCGCCAATGAGATCATCGAGCACTCCGTATGCAAGCATTCGGATGGCTGCAATGCATTTCTGATAAGAGGAGAAGCCAATCTTTCCAATGGCATCCTCTTTGCACTAGAAATAGTCATCGTAGCCGACCACCCCCTCTCTAATATGGTTGAAAAGATGCCTACTCATACGAAAACGGCGGCGGAATTTCTGATGTTTGAACAACGGGTTTGTTGTGTCAAAGTAGTCCTTCCAAAGAAGGAAATGCCCACTCTCTCGGTTGCGATTCAACGCCAGAAGGTGCCCCGGAATGGAGCCACGAAACGGCGGGCCCTGGCTATTGAGGTGGTGATGGACCAACACGACAGTCAAGATCTCCTTCTCATCATCGGACGAGAAATCATCGAAGTCGCAAAGGAAATTGTGAAAAAAGAACTCGTCGGCGGAGTCCATTTTGTACCTTGGCAAATTGTCGAACAGCTTGCGGGCGTCGACGAAGGAGACAGCCGACGAAGGAAGTCGCGGCGCACACGGACCAGCTAGCTACCCTGGCGGCATCCGACGAGCGTGCCGGTGAGGAGCTGGCCGGGACGGCGAGGCGGCTTCTTGGTCGCGGTCGCGGCTGTGTCAGTGGAGCGTGGGTGGGAAGCTTTCGGTTCCCCGGCGGCAAGACAGCGGTGGCGGGCGACATGGGAGGTGGCGGCGTGGCAGAGGGGATGTTGCGGCGCCGGCAGCTGGCAGAGTCACCGAAAAAATGGGTGGCGGCGTCGGCGACGAAGGAGGCGGGCGAGGGTTTGCTGTTGGAATGGGAGAGGATGGCCAATGTGCCACCGACCAGCGGGCTAGGGGAGAGGAGTAGGCAGGCGCGCGCGTCCGTCTCGTGTCTGCGCCGACGCAAATTCAGCTAAAATATGGACCGAGAATGGGTCGACAGGCGGACAAAAAGCAGACGCGCGTCCATTTGGGTCGACGCGTTGGGCTGACTTTTTTGTCCGCGCCGACCCAAACGAACGACTCACACCTGACAAAGAAAACGTCATCCTTCAGATAGACCGATTCCTCCAGCTCGCTCCTCTTGATGAGACCAAAGCCCCACGAATCGTGATCGCTGCCGGCTTCAAAGGTGTGCTTGCCCGAATAGCTGTACGATGGCACCAGGTTCCCAGCTTGGTCGAGCAAACTAATAGTGTGTTTAGCTACCACTTTATCGGAATCACCCCGAACAAGATGCAATATGATTGTTATCCAATCGGAATTGGAATCGGCGGTGTGTGCGCATTACTACCCCGATTCCGATTCAAATGACTCAGATTCCGAGCCGAGCCCTTTGGTGCGAACGTCTCGGACGCCATAAATTCGCCCTTGCCGAGCCCCTTGGTGCGGGAGTAGCCGTCGATGCGAAGGATGTGCGACCCGGACTCGACAACAGGGGCCACGATGGCCGACGCGGACACCGACGACCCGCCTCGGCTTGCACCTACAGAAGACGCGGAAGTGTTGGACATGGTGCTAGCTGGAGTAGAATGTGGCAGCAACGTGAGATGGAGATTGGGAGACTTGAGGGAGCTCGTGGCGTTGTTATATATGCTCCTGCGATGGTGTGGCTAGTTTGCATTAATCAAGCGCATCACACGAACAGTCGGGCGGCTCGCATGCGGCGATCGAGGAGACGCTCGGGAGCGGCCGCGCGTGCACAGCCTATCATCAATTGCATGCATAGCATACGGATCGCCGGAGTTTAATTTCCTTGAATCATCAACCGAGGAGTGCGTGGATCGAAGAAAGCACTTACGACGTCGCCGGCGCCTGGCGGAGTGATTTGTGCAGCAGAGTTTTCTTAGATCATGTTGTGCAGCAGAGTACCAAAACTCAGAAGCAAGAACCGATATATACTTTCACTGCCCTTTCAGGTTTTCCATTTCTTCAACACATCAACACTTCGAATGCTTTATGAGTTATCAAGGCTAGTTTGCGATGCTAGTACAGAAGGAGCGCCACGCCTGGCTCGGGTTGGGAGTTGAAGCAGTTTGAATGAATACTCGTTGACTTCCTTCTAATTCTATAGTACGTTTGCTATTCTCTAAGTCTGTCGTTATCAAGCTGATAAGCCCGGCCCATCTACTAGTCAAGATCAGACGACCAAGAGCCTGGCCTGACTGCTAAGAGGATTCCCAGGCCCAGCCACGAGTACAAGTGTAAGAACTGGGCTACTCGCCTTGTAGTATTTTTGTTTTTGTTCTTTTTAACATAGTACAATTGAAGTCACTCACGTACATGAGCATACATTCATTCCTATGAACGCACGCACGCACATCCTACCCCTATGAACACCTCCGAGGGATTGAGTCGGCACATTATCTTGAGATTGACGAAGTCGTCGTCTTCATATTCGAACGGAACAGAGAATATCACTGTCCTCCTAACCATCCAATCACAGATTGGTTTGCACTCGGCTTCTAATTTGACGCTATGAGTAGAGCAACTATTCAATAGCGAGAACTATATGTCGCTTATAATGAGAAAGTAGTTTCTCTCGTTCGAAGGGTATTCTCTCTTCCGTATTAGGTTGGCCCATTTCTTATACTCTATCGCTCGCGGCACTGGTTCGGTCTGGTTTTCTTCATTTTTCTTTCTTTTTGTTTTTCTTTACAGTTTTACATTCGTTTTCTCTTTTCTCTTTGTTTTTTTCATCGTTTTTCTACATTTCTTCCACAGTTTTTACCGGTTTTCTTTGTTTCTTCACGGCTATTCTTTGGTTTTTGATTTTTTTAATATGTTCTCTTTGTCTATTTATCGGTTTTCACTGGTTTCTTTTCTTTCTTATTTTCTTCACTTTTTTGTTTCTTTCTCGGTTTTCGTCAGTTTTTCCTGTTTCTTTGTTTCCTTTTCTTTTATGTTTTTCGATCTTTAGTACACATTCAAATTTTTTTAAATGCTTCAGAAAAAAAATTATACAAATATTCAACATTTTCAAATTCATGATTAAAAAATTTTGAAAATCTTAATTTCTTATGTGTACTTTTTTTTCATACACATTGTACATTTTTTTATATATCTAATACATTTTCTATTACATATTTATCATTTTTCAAATACAAACTTAATCTTTTTAACACATGGTCAACATTTTTTTCTGTACACATTTAATATTTTTTTCAAATGCTTGATTCATATTTTTCAAATATAAGATTAAAATTTTCTGAATACATGGTTAAAAAAAATTCTATACACATTCATTTTTTTCAAATGCTTAATTAACATTTTTTAAATACAAGATTAACATTTTTTCTATACAAATTAATATTTTTCAAATACTTGTTTAACATTTTTTGGTCAACATTTTTTTTTACACATTTATTTTTCCCAAAAACATGTTTAACATTTTTTGAATACTTGTTCAACATTTTTGTATACACATTTAACATTTTGCAAACGTTTGGTTAATATTGTTCAATACTTGTTTAACATTTTTTACAAATATTTAATTAACACTTTTTTAAATACATGAGCACCTTTTCACATAAATTATATGTTTTTTAACATTTTTTGATATACATGAGAAAAAATTCTCTATATACATATAACATTTTTCAAGCACTTGGTTATCATTTTTTTATTGTTTTATATAAAGTGATTTGTAATATATTTATTTGGATTGAAAGTATAAACAAAAGAAATAAAGAAGAAGAAAAAACTTAAAAAGAACACGCCTGGGCCAGCCCTTCTCGCGCTTGCCTTCACGCGAGAGTTACCTACGGCTCGCGTCAAGCGAGACGTAGGGGCACACGGTGATGCGGCTTGAAGCTACGTCGGTATTTCCCCAAAGAGGAAGGGATGATGCAGCACAGCGGCGGTAGGTATTTCTCTCAGTGATGAAACCAAGGTTATCGAACCAGTAGGAGAACCAAGCAACACTACGTAAACAGCACCTGCACACAAATAACAAATACTCGCAACCCGACGTGTAAAAGGGGTTGTCAATCCCTTTCGGGCAACGGCGCCAAAAATTGGCAAACAGACGTGAGAGAGTAGTAAATATTAATAGATCGAACGCCAAATAAAGTAAAGTGCAGCAAGGTATTTTTGTATTTTTGGTTTAATAGATCTGAAAATAAAAGTTGCAAATAAAGAAAAGAGCGAATAGCAAAACAGATCTTGAAAGCAAATATATTGGAAAAGAGACCCGGGGGCCGTAGGTTTCACTAGTGGCTTCTCTCGAGAAAAATAGCAATCGGTGGGTGACCAAATTACTGTTGGGCAATTGATAGAACTTCAAATAATCATGACGATATCCAGGCAATGATCATTATATAGGCATCACGTCCAAGATTAGTAGACCGACTCCTACCTGCATCTATTACTATTACTCCACACATCGACCGCTATCCAGCATGCATCTAGTGTATTAAATTCATGAAAAAATGGAGTAATGCAATAAGAACGATGACATGATGTAGACAAGATCTATTTATGTAGAAATAGACCCCATCGTTTTATCCTTAGTAGCAACGATACATACGTGTCGGTTCCCCTTCTGTCACTGGGATCAAGCACCGTAAGATCGAACCCACTACAAAGCACCTCTTCCCATTGCAAGATAAATAGATCAAGTTGGCCAAACAAAACCCAAATATCGGAGAAGAAATACGAGGCTATAAGCAATCATGCATATAAGAGATCAAAGAAGACTCAAATAACTTTCATGGATAAAAAGATAGATCTGATCATAAACTCAAAGTTCATCGGATCCCAACAAACACACCGCAAAAAAGAGTTACATCATATGCAAAAACATAATTAAACACAAAAAACTCAATCATAACAGTAGCATTATTGTGCAAACACTCAAGAACAGAGCAAAGGCAAAAATAAATTTTATTCATTGGGTTGCCTCCCAACTAGCGCTATTGTTTTACGCCCTAGCTAGGCTAAAGTAAGGATCTAAGTATTGTCATCTTTGTTTTGTTTTCTTGGAGGTGTTTTCTCAAGAGGCTTTGCAAAAAACAACATAAAACACATTATCCATGGAAACTTAGCACAATCAAGTTGCTTATCATCATACCATTTTGATTTCCGGCAGTGATCCAAGAATAATGGTGATTAAAATCATTAAAAACTTGTTGGATAATATCTAAAACAGGGACTTGCTTTTTAAGATTCTCATCAAAGATTTGATTATCCCAAGTAAATGTCTTAAAGTACAATCATACTTATAGAGAATTTCATCTATCACGGTTTTTCACGATTCAACTATAAAAATCAAAGATTTTCCAGCTTCCCGTATTAGTAGTCAATTCATATAGAACAAGAGTGGCCAACTTTTTAGCTTTAGGATTTTTTATAAAGGGTAACTCATAAACAATCTTTGCAAGGTAGGATAGTACGGATAAATCTATTTTCAAGTTTCAGAAATAGCGCTGAAATAGCTTCCGCGTAAGATTTAGTTCTTTTAAGTATAGGAGATCCAAGACTCAAATTTCCAACACAATTGAAAAATTCTTGGATATGTTCTTTTCCCATAACATTTCCCTGCCCCAAAACAAAAGTTTTGGCATCCAGATTACCCGTACGCTCCATTTTAGGAGTTAGGCCATCATCTGTTTCTGCCATACCAAAATCACTCATGAATGCAAGCAAAAAGATAGATCTGACGAAAAATGGCGAACGAAAAAGAGGGCGAATAAAACGGCAAATTTTGTGAAGTGGGGGAGAGGAAAATGAGAGGCAAATGGCAAATAATGGAAATTGCGAGGAGATGAGATTTGTGATTAGGAACCTGGTAATGTTGAAGATCCTCCCCGGCAACGGCGCCAGAAATTTATTTTAAAAAAACATGCAAAAAACAGCAACTGGCACTTGGCACTATGTTAATAGGTTAGTACCAAAAAATGATATAAAATGACTATAAAATGATTGTAAAACATCCAAGAATGATAATATAACAGCATGGAACAATTAAAATTATAAATACGTTGGAGACGTATCAGCATCCCCAAGCTTAATTCATGCTCGTCCTCGAGTAGGTAAATGATAAAAATAGAATTTTTGATGTGGAATGCTGCCTAACATGTCATATCATATTCTTTCATTTATAGCATGGACATTTGGACTTTTATTTGGTTCAAAGCAATAGTCTAGTTTTGACATGAAGACTTAAATATTCAAGCATATCAACAAGCAACTATGTCTTTCAAAATATCAATGCTAAAATAAGTTATCCCTAGCCCATCATGCTCAACCATTGATCCATTCATGAAACACACTCGAATATTAACTACACCCAATGCTCAAGTACGATCATAGTGCCTCCTAGTTGGTGCTTTATAAGAGAAGATGGAGACTCAAATTAAAAATAAAAATTGCATAAAGTAAAGAAAGGCCATTCGTAGAGGGAAGTAGGGATTTGTAGAGGTGCCAGAGCTCAAAGCGAAAAACTTAGAGATAAAAAATATTTTGGGAGGTGTGCTTTTCCCACCAACGAAAACGACTTAGAGTTCCTAACACTTTCCATGCTAGATATATCATAGGCGGTTCCCAAACAGAAAATAAAGTTTATTCCTTTTTCCACCATTTCTTTCACTTTCCATGGCTAGCCGTATCCACGGGTGCCCTCCATACCAACACTTTCCAAGAAATTTATTATTTGACAACATAAAGTAAATTCATTTTTTCATTTTGGGACTGGGCATCCCTAATACCTTTGCTTTACTCTCGTGCAATGACAAGTGAAGAAACACTCATCCTGAGAATAACACATCTAGCATGAAAAATATTAGCCACCCCTCACCGCCTCGCGAGCGGTACGAACACACAAAAGAGAAGTTTATTTTGAAAATTAGAGATGGCACATACAAATTTGCTTAGAACGGCAAAAGAATACCGCATATAGGTAGATATAGTGGACTCATGTGGCAAAACTGGTTTAAAGGGTTTGGATGCACAAATAGTGATCATACTTAGTGCAAAATGAAGGCTAGCAAAAGATTGAGAAGCGACCAACCAAAAAACGAATAATCTCATAAGCAAGCATTAAGCATAATTAACACCGAATAATGCACCACAAGTAGGATATAATTTCATTGCATGACTATTGACTTTCGTGCTTGCATAGGGAATCACAAACCTTAACACCAATATTCTTACTAAAGCACAATTACTCATCAACATAACTCACATATCACATCATCATATCTCAAAACTATTACAAGGAATCAAGTTTATTTTGTCCAATGATCTTCATGAAATTTTTTATTATATCCTTCTTGGATATCTATCACTTTGGAACTAATTTTCATGTGTTGCTTTTGATAAGCTCAAACAAATATAAGTGAAGATCATGAGCATAATATTTCTTTCTCTCAAATTAATTTAAGTGAAGCAAGAGAGAATTTCTTAAAAAAATTACTAACTCCCAAATAAATCTAAGTGAAGCATGAGAGCATTTCTTCAAAAATAACAAAGCACGCCGTGCTCAAAAAGATATAAGTGAAGCACTAGAGCAAATCCATAGCTCATAAAAATTTAAGTGAAGCATAGAGAGCAATTCTAACAAGTCATGGCATAATTTTGGCCTCTCAAATAGGTGTGTCCAGCAAGGATTCATAACTTAGAAAATAAAGCAAAACAAGCAAATACTTATATCATACAAGACGCTCCAAGCAAAACTCATAGTATGTGACGAATAAAAATATAACTTCGAGTAAAATACCGATGGTCGTTAGAAGAAAGAGGGGATGCCACTCGGGGCATCCCCAAGCTTAGTTGCTTGCTTCTCTTTGGATAATAGCTTGGGATGCCATGGGCATCCCCAAGCTTAGGCTCTTCTTACTCCTTATTCCTTCATCCATCGTAAGATAACCCAAAACTTGAAAACTTCAATCACACAAAACTCAACAAAACCTTCGTGAGATCTGTTAGTATAAGAAAGCAAATCACTACTATGAGTACTGTAGCAACCAATTCATATTTTATTCTTGCATTATATCTACTGTATTCCAACTTTTCTATGGCAAAAACTCATCAAAGAAAACAATAGAATCATCAAAACGAGCACACAATGCAAAGAAAACAGAATCTGTCAAAAACAGAACAGTATGTAGCAATCTGAATATTTCGAATACTTATGAAACTCCAAAAATTCTGAAATATTAGGACAACAGAGGAAATTTGTATATCAATCTTTTGTAAACAATTCAGAATTTTTCGTCTCTGCTATGAATTTTCAAAATTGTTTTACTGGACGCAAAAGTTTCTGTTTTCCAACAAGATCAAATCAACTATCACCCAAATCAATCCTAAAGGCTTTACTTGGCACAAACACTAATTAAAACACAAAAAACTCAATCATAACAGTAGCATTATTGTGCAAACACTCAAGAACAGAAAGCAAAAGGCAAAAATAAATTTTATTCATTGGGTTGCCTCCCAACTAGCGCTATTGTTTTACGCCCCTAGCTAGGCATAAAGTAAGGATCTAAGTATTGTCATCTTTGTTCTTGTTTTCCTTGGAGGTGTTTTTCTCAAGAGGCTTTGCAAAAACAACATAAAACACATTATCCATGGAAACTTTAGCACAATCAAGTTGCTTATCATCATATCCATTTTGATTTCCGGCAGTGATCCAAGAATAATGTTGATTAACATCATTAAAAACTTGTTGGATAATATCTAAAACAGGGACTTGCTTTTTAAGATTCTCATCAAAGATTTGATTATCCCCAAGTAAATGTCTTAAAGTACAATCACTATTATAGAGAATTTCATCTATCACGGGTTTTTCACGATTCATACTATAAAAATCAAAGATTTTCCTAGCTTCCCGTATTATGTAGTCAAATTCATTCATAAGAACAAGAGTGGCCAACTTTTTAGCTTTAGGATTCTTTATAACGGGTAACTCATAAAACAATCTTTGCAAGGTAGGATGAGTACGGATAAATCTATTTTCAAGTTTCAGAACTAGCGCTGAAATAGCTTCCGCGTAAGATTTAGTTCTTTTAAGTATAGGAGCATCATCAAGACTCAAATTTCCAACACAATTGAAAAATTCTTGGATATGTTCTTTTCCCATAACATTTCCCTGCCCCAAAACAAAAGTTTTGGCATCCAGATTACCCGTACGCTCCATTTTAGGAGTTAGGCCATCATCTGTTTCTGCCATACCAAAATCACTCATGAATGCAAGCAAAAAGATAGATCTGACGAAAAATGGCGAACGAAAAAGAGGGCGAATAAAACGGCAAATTTTTGTGAAGTGGGGGAGAGGAAAATGAGAGGCAAATGGCAAATAATGTAAATTGCGAGGAGATGAGATTTGTGATTAGGAACCTGGTATATGTTGAAGATCCTCCCCGGCAACGGCGCCAGAAATTCCTTTTGATGCGGCTTGAAGCTACGTTGGTATTTCCCCAAAGAGGAAGGGATGATGCAGCACAGCGGCGGTAGGTATTTCCCTCAGTGATGAAACCAAGGTTATCGAACCAGTAGGAGAACCAAGCAACACTACGTAAACAGCACCTGCACACAAATAACAAATACTCGCAACCCGACGTGTAAAAGGGGTTGTCAATCCCTTTCGGGCAACGGCGCCAAAAATTGGCAAACAGACATGAGAGAGTAGTAAATATTGATAGATCGAACGCCAAATAAAATAAAGTGCAGCAAGGTATTTTTGTATTTTTGGTTTAATAGATCTGAAAATAAAAGTTGCAAATAAAGAAAAGAGCTAATAGCAAAACAGATCTTGAAAGCAAATATATTGGAAAAGAAACCCGGGGGCCGTAGGTTTCACTAGTGGCTTCTCTCGAGAAAAATAGCAATCGGTGGGTGAACAAATTACTGTTGGGTAATTGATAGAACTTCAAAAAATCATGATGATATCCAGGAAATGATCATTATATAGGCATCACGTCCAAGATTAGTAGACCGACTCCTGCCTGCATCTACTACTATTACTCCACACATCGACCGCTATCCAGCATGCATCTAGTGTATTAAGTTCATGGAGAAACGGAGTAATGCAATAAGAACGATGACATGATGTAGACAAGATCTATTTATGTAGAAATAGACCCCATCGTTTTATCCTTAGTAGCAATGATACATACGTGTCGGTTCCCCTTCTGTCACTGGGATCAAGCACCGTAAGATCGAACCCACTACAAAGCACATCTTCCCATTGCAAGATAAATAGATCAAGTTGGCCAAACAAAACCCAAATATCGGAGAAGAAATACGAGGCTATAAGCAATCATGCATATAAGAGATCAAAGAAGACTCAAATAACTTTCATGGATAAAAAGATAGATCTGATCATAAACTCAAAGTTCATCGGATCCCAACAAACACACCGCAAAAAAGAGTTACATCATATGGATCTCCAAGAGACCATTGTATTGAGAATCAAACGAGAGAGAGAAAGCCATCTAGCTACTAACTACGGACCCGTAGGTCTACAAAGAACTACTCACGCATCATCGGAGAGGCACCAATGGAAGTGGTGAACCCCTCCATGATGGTGTCTAGATTGGATCTGGTGGTTCTGGACTCTGCGGCGGCTGGAATTGATTTTCATTGACTCCCCTAGGGTTTCTGGAATATTGGGGTATTTATAGAGCAAAGAGGCGGTTCGGGGGGCACCCGAGGTGGGCATAACCCACCAGGGCGCGCCTGGGCCTCCAAGCGCGCCCTGGTGGGTTGTGCTCCCCTCGGAGCACCCCCCAGGCGCTTCTCCGGCCCACTGGATGTCTTCTGGTCCAAAAAAAATCCACAAAAAGTTTCACTGCGTTTGGACTCCGTTTGGTATTGATTTCCTGTGATGTAAAAAACATGCAAAAAAACAGCAACTGGCACTTGGCACTATGTCAATAGGTTAGTACCAAAAAATGATATAAAATGACTATAAAATGATTGTAAAACATCCAAGAATGATAATATAACAGCATGGAACAATAAAAAATTATAGATACGTTGGAGACGTATCACACGGCTTTTCCTATTTGGCGCTGCACGCACCGGTTTTAGGTGTTTCTGCAAATCGGCGCCTGCAGCGGTTCTAGCTCGGCCGGTCCGTTTAAAACTCTGTCGATTCCTACTCGGCCCCCCCTTCCGTGTGTCATTCGTCTTATCCCCGGTCCCCTGTTTCCTCTTATCCCCCCTCTCCCCGATGACTTCTTTGTTCTTCCTCCCTCTCCCCGACGACTTAGTTCGATCCCCAGGGGAATCAGGCGAATCCGTAGTGGTGACGAACCCTAATCTGACGACTAGCACATCGACGGCTCGCATCGGCGGTGTTTTTCGGTTCTTCCTCTGTCCCGTGATGGCTTCGTCTGGTTCGTTCTCCTTCTAACCCTAATTCCCCTTAGGTCTTCGGTTATGATGTGTGTTTTCGTGGTGCTCGTTCTTGTGTTGCTCTTGTTTATGCGTGGATCTAGTCGTGTGCAGTGATGGATGGTGTCTCTAGTATCTCGGGTTTGGGCTAAAAAAATTCGCCCCCTTTTTTAGATCTTCTGTTTGCAGCTGTATGAATGCATCTGGTGCCATCTTGTTTGAGCGGTGATAGTTTTTCTCCCGTGTGTTGATGCGTGTGAATTCATCTCCCGTGATGGACGGCATCTCCCGTGTGTTGATGCGTGTGAATTCATCCCTCGGCCATCTGTGTAAATGAATCTGCTCTTTTGTTTATTGTGTTGATGCGTCTGAATTCATCTCCCGTGTTTTATGAAGCTATGCGTCAGGTGGTTGCGTTTGTTTTTGTGCCCAGCGTAAGCCATGGGGATGGGGCTGGGTACTTTACAGTGGCATGCATAACCATAGCTGAAATTTTCTAGGGTTTTGTGATACTTAAGAAGTTGTTGGCTCTGAGTAGGATTTTGTGAGATTGGAGAGGGATCAGACATGTATTGGAGTATAAATCAAGAGTAGATTGTGGGGTGTAATGTGGGAATTTTTAGGGTATAGTGCAATTCTTTTAAGTACTATAAGTGTGTTTACATCATATTTTTAGTTATTTAACTTCAACTTGAATCAGTATATAAAAATATGTTGATAGACCTTTAGTATTTCATGGTTTCTTGACAAATTCCCCTTAGTACGTTACTGTTGATAGTTCATGTTTATGTCTGTAGTAGTTGTTGGTTAGTAGATGCTCATTTTTTCTTTGGGGTTGTCTAAGGCACATCTAGATGTGCCCTAGTTATTGCACATCTTAGTTATTCAATCAAACCAAAAAGAAAAAAAAGAAAAAGATAACAGAAAATGCCCGCTCAAATCTTCACATAAAATCAGCGGCATAGAACTTAGAATGTGCTATACTTATGGCACATGTAGATGTGCTTTAGCAAAAAATGTTTTCGTTTTTCAACTAGAACTTGAAGTTGCAAAAAATTTCCTCTTAGTATTTCTATGGTTTCTTGTCCAATCCCTATAGTATGTTATGGTTTTCTATATTATCTGGAATATGATAGATTCATAAGTAGTGCTCATTTGTTAATAGTTTTTGGTAAATCTGTATTTGAAGCACAAGAAGGAGGTGGGGTTAGCCAAGTTGAAGAACCAGAAGGGGAGGAACCAACTGAATATCCCCCACGAGGTCTCCGGAATGACTTAGGTGGTATGTTCGTTTTTCTCTTTTCAGTTTGTAGCTTTTAAATTTGGTATAGTACGAAAGTAGATCAAATTGCTGGAAAAACAAATTTTGTGTCAGCTTTTGGTCTTACCAGATGTTTGTATCTTCATTTGTAAGTTGTCCTGTTTGAATGTTTAGTTTGTGTCTTTTTTTAATTTATATGTAGATCACATATTTTTTCCTTATCTGTAGTAACATGTTTTCTTCTCATATTTTTCTTGAAGTACATGTTCATCTAATCATTTTTATCTAAATGCTTGTTTTTATGTGTGTTTTCTTATATTTCAATATAGCTGCTTGTTTTGCTGGTCCTCTAGCGTTTCTTGTGATACTCTAGCATTTCATGTTCATCTATATTTATTTATTCTCTAGTTTTTGCATCGTCTTATAAGTTGTTGTTCTTTTTTTTCGCAGCCCGAGTGTTCCCTAGGAAGTTATGCAAGCCTACATATATTACCAGACTGTCTTTCAAGCGTTTCAACAAAACTATCAAGAAGTTTAGTGAGATTCAATTAGGCCATGTGAGAAAGTACAAAATGGAAGCCCTGCTTCATATGCCATACAAACTTAATATCCCAATGAATCTGCTCGAATGGATAGATCAGCATATGTTTGGAAGTATAGAGCCATGTTTCAAGCATAAGAACAAAGTTATCAAGATTACTAAAGATATGGTCGACAAAATTTTCGATTTCCCTGGTGGCACCGTGCCTTTTGTATTCAGTAGTGACGATCCCCAAGTGAAGGCAGAGGTTACAGAGTGAAGGAACAAGTATCTTGATCATCGGAACAAAATGCCAATCAACAAAATAGAGGAGGTGATGCTTAGTGACGAGACAAAAGATGGTTTTATCAGGAGCTTCGCATTTTATTTCCTATCATCTATTTTGTGCCCTGCGTCATACTGCTTTGGTAACACCAAGTTCTTGTACTCTCTAAGAGATGTTTCTTCTATCCCTTCACTTGACTTTGGGCAATTGGCACTGGATTTCATGCGTGAGGAGTCAGAGCGTCACTTTGAAATCATCATGAACAGACCAAGTGTTGAGGAAATGAACAAAGCTTCATATATTGGGGGATGTCTTCCTATTTGGGGAGTAAGTTCAATCTTGAGTTCCACTATTTTCTATCTCTCCACTTTTTAATTGACTGACCTGTTTATTTTTTAAATGGCAGATCATTTATCTGGATTTTGTTGATTTTGATGTTATTGAGAATCATGAGTCAACTATGGATTATTCTCTTCCTCGGATATCTCACATTAAGAATGAAGATTTCAAGTACCTCGCAATGGTTGATAGGAATTACGAGTCTAGGAAAAAATTCGGGGTTTTACCAGTAAGCATCATATACTGTATATCGATTGTTGACTTATCTTTTTAGTTCCAATATTTATTTTCATCATTTGTTCAACTACAATTTGTAGATGCGAGACATATCACGCACCCCCTATGCCAATGTGGCGCCTATTAACAATGCTCCTGATGCTGCTGCTGTGTTTCATTCAGTTCCTTATGTGGAGGTATTTGTTATGAGTAAAATCATTCATTTCTATCTGGTTTCTTCTTTGTTGTCTTTTTTTATCTTATATAGCTAAACATTTATTTGTAATGTCAACTGTAGGTCAACAATGCCAATAGTGTTCCTGAAGCTCTCAATGAGGACACGTCAATTGATTCAAAAAGTCCACGTATCATTTCAGAAGGTCCCAGTTGCACTACAAAAGTTGAACCAGACGTAAAAGTGAAACCAGAGCCACATTTGAAATCAGAGGTATTTTTTCGTATTGTGCCTTTTTTAGTTCCTATCTAAGTGTTTTCTTGAAAGAAGTGTCATGTTTACTAAGAATTATACAATCCAGGTTCCCTCCAAAGATGCCGTTAAGCAGGAGCCAATCGGACCGAAATTTGAGGTATTTGTTTTGTATTTGCTCATTATGTGTGTGTGCTATCTTTGTTTATCTCATGCTTTCATTTTTGGCCTAGATTCGGTGTGTTTCCTTATGTCCAGAACATTTTTGTCCTGAATTCTGTGTATCAAACACCAATTTTTCCTGTTCATGGTACACCTCTGAATACCAACTCTGTTGAGCAAGCAACTACTTCACAACCTAAGGTCTGCTTGAAGTTTTTCAAAAAAAAAATTCCAATCCTAATTTTGATTGAACTTACAACAACATTTCAACTTCCTTTCTCAGCAGGAAGAAATTTTTCTATCAACTGAAGCAGCTGATATCAATTTTTCTAGTGGAGTTAATGCAAAAAGAAGTTTTATATTGATTAGTTCCGCTTCTTCAAATGAAAGAGTTAAGCGCTTCCAAGGGACTCCAACCATTATTGAGGATGATTCTCCTATCACTCATGCTGTTGCAACTAACGAAGACATACCAGCCTCTGAGAGTGATACAACTCTAGGAATTCCAATGAACATGGACTTTGTTGTCCAACAAGGTTATAATTCTTGCCTATTATGTATTTTTCCTTTCTCTCTTTTTCATTTTTTCGTAATATAAGTCTGGGCGCAGTGCATCATTTAATGTTCAAACTTTTTCTATCTGTGTAATGCAGGCTATTCTACAATGAACAATGCAGAAGCTGGACCAAGTACAGGAAATAATACAATTGAAAAGAAGAATAGAAAAAAAAAGCAGCTAAACTTCAATCTCCCGATCCACCCAAGAAGCTCAAAATATCTCGAGAAGTGGATATCTTCTTTTCTAAATATCTGAGGAAGCCTATCTTCCAAGACTAGTAAATTCTCTTATTCCTTTAGTTATTTTATCATTTTATATTCAATAATTTATGAGAACTTTTTTTAGTCTAGACCTCTACCTACAAAAATAATTGTAGACATTTTCTAATCTGTCAGCAATTTTCTGCACTAATTTAGATGTAGACATTTTTCCTTCATATTGTCTTATGTAATCCCAACAATTTTCTGGATCAACCAAAGGTTGTTGAGATGAAAAACTTTGTAGTTCATATAATTTTAGACTAAAAAGAAATCATATGGATACCAACCTAATTCAGTTTACAGCTCAATGTTCATAGCCTATAAAAGGAAGTTTAACTTTTTTTGGCCACCGTAGTATTGCATATGTATTTTATAAATTGTTAAACTATCTTTTTAAGAACCATTTTCTCCATATAACAATAGTTATGCTTCTTTATTCTGTCCAGCACTCTTTTTGTCGACATAGAGGGTTTTCCTGTAAGCTATGAGAATTACTTAAGTTCATTTAAAGCGAGGGGAGAGATTGGAGATGAAGTGGTGAACTCTTTTATTCAAGTTCTTAACTACGAATCAAAGATGTCATCTGAAGTAAAGCCTTATATCAGGAAGTACTGTTTCACTTCGTACTTCACTGTGAGTTTTCGTTCTAAACTGCCTATTTGCTACTCTTTTGACCATTTTTTTCTTTTTACTTAAATTCATTGATTTTTACTAATTTAGTTTTGTTGGTCACAGAATAAATTGTTGGTTACCCCTGAGTCATTTGATCCAGTTACGTGCATATGAGAATTTGACAGGATCAATTCAGAAGAAAGCCTCTGGAAACAAGACTTGGTAAATCTTTTTCGAGTGATACTATGTTAAGCAAGATCATTTCTATTTGTTTTGTTTTATACTCATTCTGCTTTTTTTTGCACCGTTATTCTTCCCTACTATAAAATTAAACCACTGGGTTATACTTTCCATCAACTCTCTTTTTGAGAGATCTCACTTTTTTTATCCCTGTGGCACTATCATGGGAACTACCCAAGAAGAACTTGTTTACAACTTGGTAAGTAATTATTGAGACATAATATCCTTTGATTTCAACGAAAACAATTTTTTTTCTGCTCTACCACTTCTGAATGTCTTTAACTGTGTGTATATATATATTAAACAGCTTTCCAACTACAACATGCTTTGCAAGCTGAGTAAAAAGCCATTCAAGAATGTATTCTCTTTCAAGCTTCAACCTGTAGGACCTTACCCAACAAACTGTCTCATGTAAGTCCGTTTTTCTTCTTTGTGTTTTTATATTTATTCAATTTTTTCAACTGCAACTTTATTCAACATACTTTTCCATACTTATTACTTTTTTCCCTCCTACTTGCTGTTATCATACTTGATACTCCTCCTCAAATTTTTTGCGTTTTTTGTATTCTTTATGCAGGCATGACTCAGGCCACTATCTCCCTTTATACATGGAAAATTTTGAAGGCAAAGCTTTGAAGAGTTTCAGTGTGGTATTTCTTGAAAACTCTTTGCCTTATTAATTTTTTTTTGTATGTGCAAAACTGAATCCAAAACAAACAAGTGAGGTAGGCCATTCGATGTTTTGGTAGCTAGAGACATCTACTGGCCCTTTTTATCTGGCAGATGAACACCATGAAGTCCGTTAAACTACATGTGCTTTCTGTTTTAGCTTACTAGGAATGACATGACTTGATTTTGTTCGATCGTGGTTATCTGTTACTAGCAATCAGTAGCTAGTTGCATGCTAATCTAATTAGTTCTTTATTTGTGTTGCTAATTGATAATATATCTTTGAAATGGCACAGTTGCTGGGTACTTTCGCATGTGCCAATACTAAATGCTAGTCCCAATCATATGCCCATTATTTTTAGAAGCTAGGACTTTGTCTATGTACATTGCATGCTTGGGTGGATTTGATATTATTCATTTTTCTGAGGTGCGAGTTTGTTTACTATCCATCCTTCTTTTACCCAGAATATTTTAGGTCTTGTTATGTGTTGTGCCATGTCCTCCCAGTAGTACTTTTTTCAGCATGCTCATATGATTAGTCAAGCGTTTTTCTAGTGTTTACTATCTCTGCAGCCTCCTGTAACCAGTCAGGGCTCTACTTCTGTCGTACTATTTTTGTAGTACTTTAAAAAAAATTCTCTTCATTTGTTCTTCTCTCTCTCATAATCTGTCTATATTGTCTTTATACCCAGGGCAACATTCCGAAGTACAGAATGATCTCTGCGTTCAAGTTATTCAGAAGCACCTTGAACAAGCTGAAAGAAGAAGATCTGCCAAGACCAAATTGACTTTTCTGCAAGACGCAGATGCAAACATTTTGAATGTGTAATTGATTGGAGAAAAGCATGCATTTTCATGTCTACAACAGTTTCATTTGTAATCGTATGGTAGTAGATGCACAGTACTAGTTGTTTAAACATATGTTACCGCGAGCAAGTGCTATACTCTTGGATATCTACTTTTCTTCGTGAACTCTATAGTATTTCTGTTGCAATCAATGTGCATACAAACCGTATCTTTTTTTTTTGTTAAAAGTGGAACTACATTTTCTGTATTTTTCTTGATTTTTCCCTCCCTTTCCATGTGTTTTAAAGCATTCGCCATTTCAAATAAAAAAGTTAGTCAATGTCTGATTTATGCCGGTTTAGCTTTACCATGTTTCAGACTTATACTTTTTAACTATTGAGTTTAATTGCCGGCACCTCTGCTGTAGAATGTGCCCCTCAATGTCAATAGCATGGGAGTGATGGTCGTGCTTGGCTTCTGACCAGTTACTGGCGACACTTTTACACATGCACTTACCCATGTGATGAAAATGCGTGATGGTTCACGAAGGGCGAATGTACAAATTATTCGTGCATCTCTGTGGTGTAGAGATTTAATAATGCTGCGACTAGTGTTGCCAGTGATTGCCTTCGTGATTTACTCTTGGATCGGTGTTAAAGAAACAAAGATAAACACACAAATTATGAGAGAGATAGGGTAAGAAGCAGTTGCCACTTATCAATTTGTTTTTTGTGATGGTTCGTGCTTTCTTCATCTATAATTGTGAAGTGTTGGCAGAGGACGGCTGCTTTTGTTAAAAAATAATACGGTGTTCATGGAAAACCAATTTTAATTCACTTGAATTCAATACTAGTTCACCAACATTCAAATTTTAGTTCAGCAAATTCAAATTCAGTTCATTAGTATTCATAAATACTTCCCGTCCTTTTTTAATTTTAGTTCATGACAGCAAATTAGTTCAAAACTAGTTCACCAACATTTCATATTTTATATCACACAAATTCAAATCCAGATCATCAAATTTCAAAATTACTTCAAAAAAGAAAAAAACATTTATTTCATTTTTAAATTTAGTTCACTAGAATTCAAAACTAAATTATTTCAATTGAATTTAGATCTATTTCACCAACATTCAAATTTTAGTTTAAAAAATTCAAACTCAGTTCATCAAATTTCAATTTTAGTTCACTAAAACCAAATTCAATTCATCAAATTTCAAATTCAGTCCATCAAATTTCAAATTTAGTTCAGTTGGATTCAAAATTGAGTTCATGAAATTCAAATTCAATTCATCAAAATTGTATTCAAAACTAGGTCAATTGAAACTTTAGTTCATGGAAAACCAAATTAGTTCACTAGAATTCAAAACTAGTTCACCAACATTCAAACTATAGTGAACCAAATTCAAATTCAGTTCTCCAACATTCAAATTTTAGTTCACCAAATTTCAATTTTAGTTCACTAAAACCAAATTCAATTCATCAAATTTCAAATTCAGTCCATCAAATATCAAATTTAGTTCACTTGGATTCAAAATTGAGTTCACGAAATTCAAATTCAGTACATCAAAATTGTATTCAAAAGTAGTTCACGTCATTTTGAATTTTAGGTCACCTTTTTAAAAATCTAGTTCATGAAAAACCAAATTAGCTCATTCGAATTCAAAAGTAGTTAAACAACATTCAAATTTTAGTGCACAAAATTAAAATTTAGTTCATCAAATTTCAAATTCAGTTCACTACAATCAAATTCAGTTCAACAATTTTCAAATTTAGTTAACTTGGATTCAGAATGTAGTCACGAAATCCAATTTCAATTCATCAAATTTGTATTCAAAACTAGTTTACGTCATTTCAAATTTTAGTTCACAATTTTTAAAATCTACACGATGAAAAACCAAATTAGTTCACTAGAATTCAAAACTAGTTGAACAACATTCAAATTTTAGTGCACACAATTTGAATTCAGTTCATCAAATTTCAATTTTAGTTCACTAAATTCAGATTCAGTTACAAATTTAGTTCACTTGGATTCAAATTTTAGTTCATGAAAATCAAATTCAGTTCATCAAATTTCTATTCAAAACTAGTTCACGTCATTTTGAATTTTAGTTCATAAATTTTAAAATCTATTTCATGAAAAACCAAACTAGTTCACTTGAATTCAAAACTAGTTCACCAACATTCAAATTTTAGTTCACAAAATTCAAATTCAGTTCATCATGGATTCAAAATTTAGTTCACAAAAATCAAATTCAGTTCATCAATTTCAAATTTAGTTAACTTGGATTCAAAATTTAGGTCACGAAAATCAATTCATTCAGCAAATTTGTATTCAAACTAGTTGTTCATTTCAAATTTTATTTCATATTTTTTTAAATCTACATGATGAAAACAAAATTGAAATTTAGTTCACCTAATTTCAAATTCAGTTCATCAAATTTGTATTCAAAACTAGTTGACATCATTTTGAATTTTAGTTTAAAAATTTTAAAATCTACTTCATGAAAAACCAAAATAGTTATCTTGAATTCAAAACTAGTTCACCAACATTCAAATTTTAGTTCACAAAATTCAAATTCAGTTCATTAATTTAATTTTAGTTCACTAAATTCAAATTCGTTCATAGAATTTCAAAATTAGTTCACTTGGATTAAAAATTTAGTTCACGAAAATCTAATTCAGTTCATCAAATTTGTATTCACAAAAAGTTTCCGTCTGTTTCTGATTTTAGTTCACAAATTTTTTAATTCAAAACTAGTTCACCAGCATTCAAAATATAGTGAACCAAATTCAAATTTAGTTCTCCAACATTCAAAGTTTAGTTCACCAAATTCAATTCAGTTCATCAAATCACAATTTTAGTTCACTAAATTCATATTCAGTTCACTTCAATACAAATAAGTTCACTACTTTGGTTTAGCTCACGTCATTTTGAATTTTAGTTCACAATTTTTAAAATATAGTTCATGAAAAACCAATTTAGTTCATTTGAATTCAAAACTAGTTCACCAACACTCAAATTTTAGTCCACAAAAATTCAAAATTAGCTCATCAAATATCAATTTTAGTTCACTAAATCATCAAATTTTCAAATTTAGTTCACTTGGATTCAAAATTTAGTTCACGAAATTTGAATTCAGTCCATCAAATTTGTAGTTCAAGGAATTTCAAATTTTAGTTCATTCAAAACTAGTTCACCAACATTCAAATTTTAGTTCAAAAAATTCAAATTTAGTTAATCAAATTTTAATTTTAAGTAGTCCTCCCCGTCCTTTATGCATATCGTCGTGTCCCAAGTCCCGCACTCAGTTCATACAGCGAATCTACTCTCCTTCGAAGGAGGAATTATCTGTGAGTTCCTGCTTATAAGGCCCTTGACCCGCCTCCTGTCACTTCCCAGGGCTTGTCCCTCTCTGGAAGGTAGCCATATGCAATAAAGATCAGGAGTAATTCGTTTGCAGCAGCTTCTATCGCGACCGCCTCCCTACTAGCGTGATAGAGGTTACTTAAGTGAGCACAGGACGAGTGCGAGTGATGAGTACTTGCACCCTTTGTAACGTCCGCGAACGCGAGAGACACATATTCTGTTCTTTGTGTCGGCTGCCCCCCCCAGCTACCCTTGTGAGTCCTTCATAGCACGAGGCCCTTGACACGACTGCGGAGCGAACCGCCTAGATCTAGCAGATTTTCTGCAATCTTAGGAGCCCTACCCCGAGAGGGGCAACAAGCTGCGCCTGTAGATTCATGGCCTTATTTGCGGCCGCTGACAGTAGCGAACACTTAGGACAACGCCGCAATAAAATTGGCCGTGATAGACTTGAGGGATCTATCCCACGAACAAGCTTATAGACGAGTTTTCAAGATCTTCTTGCCTTCAGTGCGCACTGGCACCCAGCTCGCTACGGCCAGCGAATGACCGCCGACCGCCTGCACGCCCTCTTAGGTGCCCTTCTGGCTTCGAAGGCGCCTGAAGGCTCTAATGCTCGCTTTTTCAGCTCGTAGCATGCCACTAGGTGCCCTTTTTAGTTGATTTCTTAACTTAGCTTATTCATTGGAGCGTAGTCATGTCCCTGCTGCTTCGCCCCAGCAGCTTTATGTGCGTCGATTACTGAGACTTGATTGTATAGCATGTCGCCCTTAGATATATCAAAGCCAGTGGGCGAAATCATTTCGTGAAGAGGTATCGATTTTATAGGGCAGAAGAGCGAATCAGTGAGCTAATAATGCATGAGTGTTGTGGAGGAGCGCGAATTTTAGCGATAGCAGACGTACGACTGAGCTCTCGGTGAACATAAGCTGATCGGTTTTCAATGCAAGGGAGATGGACTGCCCCGAACTGTACTGCCATACGGTAGAACAATTTAGATTGATCCGTGGCGCTGACCATTATTGGTTGCAGGAATACAGAGTAAGTATGGCTAGTGAAACACGGCCTGAGTGTGGCTGCCATAGCCTGAGGTGGATAGTGTGCAGCAAGACCATAAGATATTTTAAAAAAATCTTTATAGCAACATAGTTTGTAAGACAATTTGCTTTTAATATAATCCTCTGACCATTCCCCAGATGTTTTAGAGCACTCGCTCACTGCAGTTAAAATAAACTAGTGCCCGCCCACTGCCCCTTCTGTAGGCACCTATGAGAGAAGAAATGGTGAACATACAGTTGTTCACGATGTGTAACGAACTGTCGACTGCCAATTAGCGTGCACGATCGGTGGACATGCAATTGCGGATTGCCATGCCATAATCGACGTTCTTGCATGTGTATAAGAAGCTTCATGAAGCAATGCGAACATAGGACGTGTTTCAATATTCAATTGAATCAACAATAGACTCTGAGCAGTTTGTTCTATACTTTTGCTCAATAGGACTCGGCAGTCAATGATAAGGATTGACACTCATATTTTCACTTGCTATGGGAAAGAGAAACATTAATAGAGATAAAATATATGGCCGGTCTTGAAACAACATAAAATAACCCCCCACTAAAACAGCGGTCACTTATTTCCAACGAGAAATAAGAATACTTTTTATATTTGCGCCCGGTTAGTAGGATAAAATGCACTTATTAACCTAAAGCTAAAAGAAGCCTGGCACTCATCAATAGGTACGCCATGCTAGCAAGCCATTTTCTGACAAAACGAAGCCAGCTATAGATTGATACTCCTGCCATTTAAGCCAGATCGTAACCATCATCGGAGCCCGCGCAAGCCGTATTCTTTTCCTGTCAGATTGACAGCACGAAAAAACTTCGAACGGAACAACCGTGACTACTGTGACACATCTTATCTTTTTTGAACACTAGTGACCTCATAGCAACCAAAGCGCCGCTCAAACGAAAAGGACGTTTCTTGTCCGTTGGGTAACCGCGCACACCGGCGTCCGCCATGTGACCTCTTTTGTTGCATGATTTTAGGGATCGGACAGTGCACCCAACAAAGCCGTCAACCAATATGTGCCGGTTTCGTGCCGCCAGCTGGCCGTCATTTTTCAACAAAATAGATCTATAAAATTTGCATTATTTCACAAGCAAACATATAGTCCAAACCAAAATATAAATAGCATAAGTTTCAACCAAATAAAATAGCCATAGTTATACAAGCGAAAAAAGTAAAATGTCTCACATATAGTTTACAAGCCGAATAAAAAAGAATACATCTATCGTGCCAACCTGATGCCCACATCATCGCTCAACAAATCATTTTAGCAGTCTAGATGTGGTGTTTCAATCACGCATGTGTCATAATGAAAGTGTCGCTCTAAACTGCCTTCAAACGTTGCTGCAACTCCCCTCTATATAGCTCAGGCACAACATATCACCCTGAACCTGAAAACCCTTAATCGTAGAGAGCGTTCCGAGACGCTCATCTTATACGATCATATGGTGCATGATCACACAAGCCATAGTCCCATCACCTCACAGTTTCTGCCGTACTCCAGTCAAGTATCTAAGCCAGGATACCGAACGATCGCCCCATCGAGATTGCCAAAACACCAAAGGCTTACGCTCGACGTCCTTCCATAGCACTTCTTTGCTTCTTCGGCAATCTTTTCTCTCTCTCAACAGGGCTTGGGGGTTAGTACTCAAAATAGTGGTCAACTGAGAATAGATAACCGTTCACACCATGCAGTATCCTTTAGGCGTAGTTAATGGCGTGATAGTAAAGCTTTCACGCGGGTGTGGAGCCTGCTGCCTTCGGCAAGCTCTAGCAAAACACCGGCGAAAGAGCCATAGTGCAAGCACCGTTAGATGTCACTTGTGTGATTCGCGTCATGCCAAGTGAGTAAGATGTGCCCAGATCGAGCATATGAGACGACACCGGCGCTCAAAAATGTATGACAGTTGCCAAAAAGCCCCTAACTGAGCCATCTTATACATCCACTTGCCAAGCAGAAGCGGCCAGTTCTAATCACTCCGACTGTGCATGACATGTCCTATGCCTGCCAAGCCATCCAAGGAGAAGCCCCTGCCTAGCATCTACATTACACCAACAAACGGGCTTGTACCTTCAGAGTCGACGCTTCTCTAAAGTACTCAGCGGCCAAAAACACAGCAATAACAACCTGCCAGAACTTGCTACAGGAGTCTCAGGCATGTAGACTCGCCTCATAACTGGAATACTCGCCATGCCAGATCATCCGAGGCACTCCGTATGCAAGCCATTCGGCATGGCCCCACTAGCCCATGAATATCTTTCGATAATGAGACAAGCCCAATATCTTTGCCAATTGCATCTACTTTGCACTCAGAACTAGTCATCGTAGCCGCACCACCCCTTCTATAATATGTTGAGATGCATACTCATACGAAAAACGGACCGGCGGGAATTTAGATGGTTTGAACCACTGTGGTTTGTTAGTGTCAAAGTAGTCCTTCAAGAGAGGCAATGCCCACTCTCTCGGTTAATGCCCCGATTTACAAACGACAGAGAAGAGGATTGGGAATAGCCCCGAATGGAGCCACGAAAACGGCCGGGCCCTAGCTATATGCAAGGCGAGTTTGGTGATGCGACCAACCCGACAGTCAAGATAAACTCCTCTCATATCGAGAGAGAAATCATCGAGTCGCAAGAAATATGATGAAAAGCAACTCTCGGACTGAGAATCCATTTTGTACCTATGCAAAGTGTCGAACAGCTGATGAGGCTGTCGCGTAAGCGAGACAGCCGACTAAGGAAGCGCGGCGCATACGGACCAGCATAGCTACCCTGCCGCGACATCCGAACGAGCGATGACCGAGTGAGCAGCTGACCCCGCGGACGGCGAGGAGGCTTACTTGGTAGCAGGTCGCAGAGCATGGGTGTTTGTCGTCAGTGGAGCCGTGGCAGATGGGAATGAGGGAAGCTTTGGTTCACAACGGCCGGCAGCGACAGACGGGGTGTGCGAGCGACATAGAGATATACGTGGCTAGGCCGCGCCGTCGGCCAGAGGGGATGTGAGGCGCCGAGGCAGCAATGGCAGAAGATTACACGAAAAAAATGATGTATAGGTGGCGGCGTCGGCCGACGAAAGCAGGATGACGGGCGAGGGCTTTGCTGTTGGAATAGGCGAAGCAGGATATGGCCCTAATCTGCCACCGACCAGCGGGCTGGGGAGAATGGAGGCGGCAGGCGCGCGCTGGTCCGTCTCTGTGTATAGCCCACGCCGACGCAAATTCAGACTAAAATATGGACCGGAGATGGTTCCCGAGTCGCACAGGTTGCGGACAAAAAGCCAGCTAGACGCGACGTCATTATGGCCGTCGACGCGTCTGCGGCATGCACTTTTCGTTCAATCCTGCGCGACCCAACGAACGACTCCACCTAGACAAGAAAACGTCATCCTGAGAATAGACCGATCCTACAGCTCGCTCCTCTGATTGCAGACAAAGAAAACCCACGAATCGTGATCGACCTGCCGGCCTTCAAAGCGTGTGCTTAGCCCGCAATAGCCTGTACGATGGAACCAGAGCCCTTCCAGCTGCGTACGAGCAAACTATAAGTAGTGTTTAGACCTACACGTTTATACGAATCACCCCGACAGATGCAATATAGCATTGACTATAATCGGAATTGCCGAATCGGCGGTTGCCCCAGACGCCCCGAATGGTGCTGTTTATCGCTTGCCTTTGCCGCCATTACTACCCCATTCCGATTCAAATGACTCAGATACGAGCCGAAGCGCCCTTTGGTGCGCGAACGTTCGTTCGGAACGCCATCAAAATTCGCCTTGCCGAGCCCCGGGATGCGGAGCTAGCGTCGGATGCGAAGAAGAGGTGCGACCCGCAGACCTCGACAAAACGGGGGCCACGACTGGCCCCGACGCCGCGACACCGACCGACCGACCCGCTCTCGGCTACAGCACCTACAGAAGACGCGGGAAGAAGTGTTAGAGAACATTAGGTCGCTAAGGTGGAGGTAGAAGTGTCGCGCCCGAGCCCAACGCTTGTAGATCGCAGAGTGGCGAGACTTGAGGAAGCTCGTAGGCAGTTGTGATATATGCCTGCGATGACGTAGTGGCCTACGTTTGCATGGAATCAAAGAGCCATACAAACGAACAGTCGCGGCGCCCCTCGCCCATGCGGCGATCGAGGAGACGCACTCGGGCGCGGCGACGCGTAGCACAGCCTAGTCATCAATGCATGCCCCATAGCATTACAGATCGCCGCGAGTAATTTCCTTGAACATCAACCGAGGAGTGCGTTGCGTGCCGATCGAAGAAAAGCACTTAGACGTCGCCGGCACGCCATGGCCGGAGTGACTGTGATTTGCTAGCCCAGCAGAGTTCTTAGATCATGTTGCTGACAGCAGCGTACAGCTACAAACTCAGAAGCAAGACGCATATTTACTTTCACTTAGCCCTTTCAGGTTCTTCCATTTCCTTCAACACCATCACAACACTTCGATCGCCTTTATGAGTTATCAAGGCTAGGTTGCGATCGCTAGATACAGAAGGCCTAGCGCCAAGCCTGTGCTCGGGTTGGAGTTGAAAGCAATTTGAAATGAATACTCACAACGTTGACGCTCCTTCTAATTCTATAGTACGTTTGCTATTCTCTAAAGCTCTGTCGATTATACAAGCTGAGGAAGGACCGCACGGCCATCTACTAGTCAAGATCAGAGCGACCAGAGCCCTGGACTAGATCTGCTAAGAAGGATCCATCCCAGGCGCCCAGCACGACCAGATACAGTGTAAGAACTGCCGACTACTCGCCTTGTAGTTATTTATCGTTTTTGTTCTTTTTAACATAAGTACAATTAGAAGGTCATCTAACGTTACTTATGAGAATACATATCATTCCTATGAACGCACGCGACGCACTATCCTACCACTCCCAAATAGAACACACTCCGAGGATATGCAACTGTCGGGCACATTATTTGAGATTGACGAAGTCGTCGTCTTACATATCGAAACGCAGAACCGAGAATATCATGTCCTCGAACCATTCCAATCAAGATTGTTTAGACACTCTCGGCTTCTAATTTGACGCTTATCGCAGTAAGAGCAAATAATTCATAGCCCCACGAGAATAATTGCGCTTATAATGAGCAAGTGTTCTCTCGTCATCGGAAGGTATTCTCTCTTACGTACATTAGCGTTGGACCCACACAGCTATTAACTCTATCGCTCGCGGCACTGGTGTCGTCTGGCTTTTCTCATTTTTCTTTCTTGTTTTTCTTTAACATGTTTTACATCGTTTTCTACTTTTCTACTTTGTTTTTTCTCGTTTTTCTAACATGTTCTTCACAGTTTTTACCGGTTTTCTTTGTTGTCTTACAAGGCTATTAACTAGTTTGTTTGATTTTTTAATAAGGTCTCTTTGATCTATTATAGGTTTCACTAAAGCGTTTCTGTTCTTTACTTATTTTCTTCACTTTTTTGTTTACTTTCTCGGGTATTCGTACAGTTTTCCTTGATCTCTTTGTTATACTTTTCTTTTATGTTATTCTTGATCTTCAAGATCCACATTCAAATTTTGTAATATGCTCAGAAAAAAATTATACAAATATTCAAACATTTCAATTCATGACATTAAAATTTGAAAATCTTAGATTTCTTATGTGTACTTTTTTTTCATACACATGTACATTTATATCTTTTCACTATATATCTAATACATTTTATATCTACAATTATATTTTTTCAAATACAAACTTCATCTTTTCTAACACATGGTCAACATATACTTTTTCATAGTAACAAATTAATATTTTACAAATTGCATAGCATTCCTATTTTTCAAATATAGAATTAAAATTTTCTGGAATAATGCGTTTAAAAAAAAATTACTATTACACATTCATTTTTCTCAAATGCCTTAATAACATTTAAATTACAAGATTAACATGTTTCTATACAAATGTAATATTTTTCAATACTGGTTTCACATTTTTGAGTCAACAATTTTTATACACATTATTTTTCCCCAAAAAACAGTTTTACCATATTTTGAATACTAGTTCAACATTTTGCCATCACACATTATAACATTTTAGCCAAACGTTGGTTAATATTGATTCAAATACTTTCTTTAACATTTTTTACAAATATTATAATTAACACTTTTTTAAATACAATGCAGCACCTTTCACATATAAATTATTGTTTTTCAACATTTTTTGATCATAGCATGAGAAAAAATTCTCCTATATACATAGAACATTTTTCAAGCACTGGTTATCATTTTTTTATTGTTTTATATTTAAAAGTGATTTGTAATATATTTATTGGATGAAGTATACCCCAAAGCAAATAAAGAGAAGAAAAAACTTTAAAGAACCACGCCTGAGGCCAGCCCCTGTATCGCGCTTAGCTTCACGAACCGAGAGTTACATACGGCTCGCGTACAAGCGCAGGACGTAGGGGCGCCCACACCGCGTGCAGACGAGTTCAAGCCCCATACGATCGGTATTTTACCCAAAGAGGAAGGGAGGATGCATGCCGCCAAGCGGCGGTAGGTATTTCTCTCAGTGATGATGCAAACGAAGTTTTATCGAGACCAGACAGGAGAACCAAGCAACACTACGTTAAACAGCACCGGCCCCACACAAAATAAAAAATACTCGCAACCGACGTTTGTAAAGCGGTTTGTCAATCCCTTTCGGCAAACGAGCCGCCCAAAAATTCTGGCAAACAGACAGTGACCGAGCCATGTAGTAAATATAATAGATCGAAACGCCAAATAAAGTAAATGTGCAGCAAGGTATGTTTCGACTTATTTGGGTTAATAGACATCTGAAATAAAGTTGCCCAAATAAAGATAAAAGACAGGCCGAAATAGCCAAAAGCAGATCTTCGAAAGCAAATATTATGCGAAAGCCAGACCCGGGGACGTAGAGTCGCTTTCATAGTACATAAACACAAAATGGCCTATCTCTCGAGAAAAATAGCAATCGGTGCTTGCCGAGACCAAATTACTGTGGAAGACAATGATAGAATTCAAAATAATCATGACGATATCCCAAGCGAAAATGTGATCCATTATATAGGCCATACAGTCCAAGATTAGTAGATCCGCACTCCTACCTGCATCTATTAAATTACTTCCACACATCGACCGCCTATACAGCATGAATCTAGACATTGATTAAATCATGAAAATGAGAGTATAGCAAGTAAGAAACGATGACATGATGCTAAGACAGCATACTATTTATGATAGAAATAGACCCCATCGTTTTATCCTTAAGTAGGCAACGGATCTACATACGATGATCGGTTTCCCTGTCTGTCACTAGGGACAAGCACCGTCAAGATCGACCCACTCAAAGCAACCCTCTTCCCATGGCCCAACGCATAAATAGAAATCAAGTTGGCCTCAACAAAATCCCCAAATATCGGGAGAAGATAATACCGCAAGGCTATAGTCAATCATGACATATAAGAGGATCAAACGGAAGACTCAATAACTGTTCAGAGAGAATAAAAAGATAGATCTGCCAATCATAACTCAAAGAGTCATTCGCAGACAATCCCAACAAACAACCCGCAAAAAAAGAGTACATCATTATGGATCCTCAAGAGACAATTGCCTATGAGAATCAAACGATCCGAGAGAAAAGACCACCAACTAGCTACATAACTAATGTACCCGTAGGTCTACAAAGAACTACTCACGCATCATCGGAGAGGCCCCAATGGACGTGGTGAACTCTCCATAGATGGTTTTAGTCTAGAATTGATTTGAGTGAGCTTTCTGGACTCTGCCCGGCGGCCCTTGGAATTGAATTTCGATCGACCCTCCCCTAGGTTTCATGGAATATTGGGTTTTATAGCAGCAAAAAGAGGCGGCTATCGCGTGGGGCACCCGCAGCGTCGCGCAAACAAACCAGGGGCGCCTGGCCCTCCAAGCGCGCCCTGCGTGGGTATGTGCCCTCCCTCGGAGCACCCCCCCCCCCCAAGCGCCCACGTTCTCCGGCACACGGGCATGTCCTTACTCGCGTCCAAAAAAAAAATACACAAAAGTGTGGCTATGACGTTACCTGCGACTACGTTTTGTATTAGATTCCTTGCCCGCATGTTAAAAAAACATGCAAAAACAGCAACTGCGCACTTGGTACACTATGATTATAGGTTAGTACCAAAAAATGATATAAAGGCATTGACTATAAATGATTGTAAAACATCCAACAAGGAATGTATAATATAACACATGAACAATTCAAATTATAAATACGTTGAGAGACGTACCGCATCCAAGCTTAATTCATAGCCGTCTCGAGTAGCGTAAATGATTAAAATTTAAAAAGAAGAATTTTGATGTGAGAATGCCCTTGCCCTAACATGTCATATAGATTCTTTCATTCTATAGCATGGACATTTGCCGACTTTTATTTGGTTCAAGCCAATAGTCAGTTTGAAATGAAGACTTAAATATATCAAGATATAAGCAAGCCAACTATGTATTCAAATCAATCAATGCAAATCATTTTAGTTATCCCTAGCCCATCATGCTCAACATCCGTAGCACTTGAATAGTATTTCATGACTCAATCCCAGCCTCACCCTCCACCGCCCCATTATTAGCACACCCCATGCTCATAGTACGTCACCGCTTATTATTGTTTTTTTTTTTACTGACAACACACCTGACCCACGCTCTGAGTCCAGAACATATCCTATAAGAGAGATGCGAGACTCAATAAAAATTAAAATTGGCATAAATTAAAGTAAAGAAAGCAGCCATTCGTTAGAGCCCGGTCAGTAGGGATTTGTAGAGGTAGCCAAGAGCTCAAAGCGAAAAACTTAGAGTAAGAAACTATTTTGGAGCGTGTAGCTTTTCCCACCAACGAAACGACTTAGCGTCCACACTTTCCAGGCCTAGATATATCATAGGCGGTTCCCCAACAGAAAGAAAGTTTTTCTTTTCCAACCATATTCTTTCATTTTCTCATGGCTAGCAGTATCCACGGTGGCCTCCCATACAACACTTTCCAAGCAAATCTTCATTATTTGACAAACATAGAAGTAAATTCATTTTTTTCATTTTGTCGGGACTGGGCATACCTATACCTTTGCTTGACTCCTGTCAGCTGACGAGTGAGAAACACTCATCCTAGAGAAAAAAAAATCTAGCCATGAAAATATTAGCACTCACGCCTACAACGTCCGCGCGCTGAAGTACGAACACACAAAAGACAGAAGTTTATTTTAAAATTAGATGATGGCACATACAAGATTGCTTAGTTAGACGGCAAAAGCATACCGACTATAGGTAGATATAGTTGACTTTCGCTGGCCAAAAATGCCGTTTTAATATGCGAGTTTGAGATGCACAAATAAGTGATCGATACTTAGTGCAAAATGAAGGCTAACAAAAGATTGCGAATGCGAACCAACCAAAACAGAATAATCTCATAAGCAAGCGTTAAGCATAATTAAACACCGAATAAATGCACCACTAAGTAGGATACTAATTTCAGTTGCATGACTATTGACTTTCCGTCTATGCCATAGGGAAATCAAGAACCTTAACACCATATTCTTACTAAAGCATACTAAAGCATACTCATCAACATAACTAACCATAGTCACATCACATATTCTCACTAAACTATTAACAAGGAATCAAGGTTTTATTTTGATCCAATGATCTCATGAAATTTTTTTATTATATCCTTCTTGGATTATCTACTCACTTTGGAACTATTTTCATGTGTGCTTTTTGATTAATCAAACAATTAAGTGAGATCATCCAGCACTAATATTCTATTCTCTGCAAATTAATTTAAGTGACGCAAGATGAGAGCAGAATTTCTTAAAAAAATATACTAACTCCCAAATAAATCTAAGGAAGCAGCGAGAGCATCTCTTCAAAAATAACAAGCACGCGTGACTCAAAAACGATATAAGTGAAGCACTAGATGCAAATCCATAGCGCTATAAATTAGATGAAGCGTACTAGAGAGCATTCTAACAAGTCATGGCATAATTTTGGCCTCCTCAAATAGGTGTAGCCAGGCATTCTACTAGAACTCAGAAATGAAAGCAAAACAAGCATACTTATATCATACAAGACGCCGCCTCCAAAAAACTTCATTAGTAATGATGTGACGAATAGAAATATAACTTACGAGTATAGTCCATACACGATGGTCGATTTAAGAAGAAAGAGGGGATGCCACTCGGCCGCATCCCGCAAGCCTTAGTGCTTGCCTTCTCTTTGGATAATAGCTTGCGATAAGCCATGGACAGCATCCCAAGCTTTAGGTCTTCTCTACTCCTGTATCTCCTTACATTCCCGATTCGTAAGCATACCCAAACTTTGAAAACTTCAATCACACAAAACTCCAACAAAACTCCTGTCGTTGCAGCATCTGATTAGTAAAGAGAAGCATCACTACTATGGTATGTGAGAACCAATTCATATTTTTATTGCTATTCTTATATCTACTAGTATATCCAACTTTTCTATGGCAAAACTTCCCATCAAAGAAACAGAGAATCATCAAACGAGCACACAAATGCAAAAAGTCAGAAACAGAATCTGATCCAAAAACAGAACCGATATGTAGCAATCATGAATATTTACTGAATACTATGGAAACTCCAAAACATCTGAAATATTAGCGACAACAGAGGAAATTGTATATCATCTTTGATAAACACAATTCAGAATTTTCGGTCTCTGCTAATGTTTCAAAATGTTTTACATGCGACTCTCAAAGTTTTCTTTTCATCCAACAAGATCAATCACCTATTCACCAAATTCAATCCTATGAAGGCATATTACTTGGCCAAACACTAATTAAAACACATAGAAAAACTAATCATCTAACAGTAGCTTATTGTGCCAAACACCTCAAGACAGAAGCAAAGGAAAATAAATTTTATTCAATTGGGTTTGCCTCCAACTAGCGCTATTGCCTTTTTTACCGCCCCTAGCTAGGGCATTAAAGTTAGGATCTAAGTATTTCATCTTGGTTCTTGTTTCCTTTGAGAGGTGTTTATTCTCAAAGCTTTGCAAAAAAAACAATAAAAACACATCATCTACATGCAGAAACTTAGCACAATACAAGTTGCCTTATCATGCATATCCTTTGCTGATTCCGGCATCGTGATCCCAAGAATAATTGATTATTAACATCATTTAAAAACTTGTTGGATTAATATCTAAAACTTGGGACTTGCCTTTTTAGATTTCATCATCAAAGGATTGATTATTCCCAAGTAAATGTCTTCAAAGTACAATCACTATTACTAGAGAATTTCGATCTATCATGCGGGTTTTTCCACGATTCATATTCTATAAAAATTCAAAGATTTTCCCTAGCCTCCTCCGTAATTATGTAGTCAACATGTCACTTCATAAAACAAGAGTAGGCCAACTTTTTAGCTTTTAGGATTCTTTATAAGAACGGTAACTCATAAAACAATCTTTGCAACGTAGATGAGAGAGTACGGTAAAAAAATAGAAAATCCTTTTTCAAATTTTCAAGTTTACAGAATCGCGCTGAAATAGCTTATTTTTCCCCGCGTAAGAATTTAGTTCTTTTAAGTATAGAGCACAATCATCAAGACTCAAATTTCCAACACAATGAAAATTACCTTGGATGTGTTCTTTTTCCCATAACATTTCCCTGCCCCAAAACAAAAGTTTGTGGCATCCAGATTACCCGTACGCTCCATTTTAGGAGTCTAGGCCATCATCTTTTTCTGCCATAGAATCCAAAATCACTCAGTGAATGCTCATAGGCAAAAAGATAGATCTGACGAAAAATGGCCTGAACGAAAAAGAGGGCCCACGAACATAAAACGGCAAGATTTTGTGAGTGGTGGGAGTAGAAATTTGAGAGGCAAATGGCTCAATATGATGTAAATTGCGAGGAGATTGAGCTCGGATTTTTGTGATTAGAGAACAATGGTATATCTTGTTGAAGCATCCTGCCCCGGGCAACGGGCTGCGCCGGGAGATAATTCGCTTTTTGAATGACGAGCTCTGAAGCTACGTTGGTATTATTCCCAAAGAGGATAACGTGATGATTGCTCAGCCAATCGGCGTTAGTGTATTCCCATCGTGATGATGCACCAGAGTCGTTTCATCGACACCGAGATTAGCCGCAAGCCAAGCCAACACTAGTACACAGCACCTGCCACCAACAAATAACCAATACTCGCAACGCTGCGACTTAAAAGGGGGTTGTCCAATTCCCTTTTCGGGCACAACGGCGCCAAAAATTGGCAACATGACATGAGAGAGTAGTCAAATATAGGATAGATTCAACGCCAAAATAATATAAGTGCAGCAATGTTATTTGTTATTTTTGGTATATAATAAGATCTGAAAATAAATAAGTTGTCAAATAAAGAAAAGAGCTAATAGCAAAACAGATCTTGAAAGGCAAATTATATTGCGAAAAAGAAACCCGGGGGCTCCGTAGAGTTTCACTAGGAGTGGACTTACTCTCGAGAAAAATAGCAATCGGGTGGGGGTCGAACATTATGTTTGGGTATTGATAAACTTCAAAAAATCATGATGATATCCGGAAATGACATTATATAGGTCAGCGTCAAGGATTAGTAGACCTGACTGTTGCCTCTTTTCTTTGTCTGCTCAGGAATCTAGGCTACTATTGTCCTGTGTACTTCGCGGCTAGTCAGCGATGCTTTTATTACTGGAAGTGGTATTAAGATTGACGTGTGTAGAGACGGGATCAGCAGCATCGGTATAGAGTTATGGAGACTAGTAAAAGCAATACGAAGATGACAGATTAGAACAGATCTATTTATGATAGAAATAGACCCCATAACCGTTATTATCCTAGTAGCAATGATTACATAACGGTGTCGCGTTACCCCTTCTGTCACTGGGATCAACAAGCAACCGTAAGCATCGAACCCACTACAAAGCCACATCTTCCCAAATTCCAGATAACATAGATCAACGTTGGCCAAACAAAACCCAATATCGGAGAAAATACTAGTGCTAAGCAATCATGACATATAGAGGATCAAAGAAGACTCAAAAGTAACTTTCATGGATAAAAAGCATAGATTCAGTTCATAACTCAAAGTTCATAGTCGGGATCCCACAAATCACACCAGCAAAAAGAGTTACATCTATGGACCTCCCAAGGAGAACCATTGTATTGAGATCCAAGACGAGATGGAGAAAAGCCATCGTAGCTACTAACTAACGGACCCGTAGGTCTACACAAGAACTACTCACGCATACATCGGGCACAGCCTAGAGGCACCAATGAGAGTGGTTGAACCCTCCTGATGGTGTCTAAGATTGGATCTGCCCGTAAGCGTTTGGCTCTGCGAGGCGCTGGAATTGATTTTCATTGACTCCCTAGGGTTCTGGAATTTGGGAGGGCTATTTATATAGAGGCAAAAAGGGGTTCGGGGGGCACCAGCGTGGGCATAACCCAGACGCCCGACGGGCCGCCACTGCTCCAAGGCGCGCCATGAGTCGATAGGTGGTGCTTCCCCTCTTGAGCCACCCCAGAGTCCCTTCTTCCAGACCCACTGATGTCTTCTGGTCCCATAAAAAATCCACAAAAAGTTCTCAACTGCGTTTAGAGCCTTGCCGTTTTGTATGCGATATCCTGTGATTAAAAAACATCCAAAAAAACAGCAACTGGCACTTGGCACTATGTCATAATGTAGTACCAAAAAATGATATAAAATGACTTAAAATGAGTGTAACAACATCCAAGAATATATTAAACAGATGGAACCAATAAAAAACATTAATAGATACGGTGGCAGGACGTATATCCACGGCTTTTCCTATTTGGCGCTGAACGCACGCGTTTAGTGTTGCTTCTGCAAATCGGCTGCCTGCAGCGGTTCTAGCTCGGTCCGGCCGTTCGTTTAAACTCTGTCGATTCCTACTCCCGCCCCCCCTTCCGTGCTGTCTTCGTCTTATCCACCGGTCCCCTGTTTCCTCTTATCCCCCCTCTCCCCGATGACTTCTTTGTTCTTTCCTCCCTCTCCCCGACGACTTAGTTCGATCCCCAGGGGAATCAGAGGAATCCGTAGTGTGACGAACCCTAATCTGAGCGACTAGCACATCGACGCGCTCGCATCGGCGGGTTTTTTTTTTTCGGTTCTTTCCTCTGTCCCGTGATGGCTTGTCTGGTTCGTTCTCCTTCTAACCCAATTCCCCTTAGGTCTTCGGTTATGATGTGTGTTTTCGTGGTGCTCGCTTGTTTGTGTGGCTTTGTTTATGACGTGGATCTAGTCGTGATGCAGTGATAGGATGAGTGTCGTGTCTCGTGTTTTGTTGGGCTTAAAAAAATTCGCCCCCCTTTTTTAGATCTTCTGTTTTGAGCTGTATGAATGCATCTGGTGCCATCTTGTTTGAGCGGTGATATAGTTTTCTCTCCCGTGTGTTGATGCGTGTGAATTCATTCCCCGTGATCGACGGCATCTCCGTTGTGTTGATATCGTGTGAATTCATCCCTCGGCCATACTGTGTATGAATCTGCTCTTTTGTTATTGTGTTGATGCGTCTGAATTCATCTCCCGTGTTTATGAAGCTATGGCGTCAGGTGGTTTGCGTTTGTTTTTGTGCCCAGCGTAAGCCATGGGGATGGGGCTGGGTACTTTACAAGGGCATGCATAACCATAGCTGAATTTTCTAGGGTTTTGTGATACTTAAGAAAGTTGTTGGCCTCTGAGTAGGATTTTGTGAGATTGGAGAGGGATCAGACATGTATTGGAGTATAAATCAAGAGTAGATTGTGGGTGTATGTGGGAATTTTAGGGTTATAGTGCAATTCTCTTTAAGTACTATAAGTGTGTTTACTCATCATTATTTATGTTATTTAACTTCAACTTGAATCAGTATATAAAAATATGTTGATTAGACCTTTAGATTTCATCAGGTTCTTTGACAAATTCCCCATACGTTACTGTTGATAAGTTCATGTTTATGTCTGTAGTAGTTGTTGGTTAGTGAGATGCTCATTTTTTCTTTGGGGTTGTCTAAGGACATCTAGATGTGCCCTATTTTGCACATCTTAGTTATTCAATCAAACCAAAAGAAAAAAAAAGAAAAAGATAACAGAAAATGCGCCGCTCAAATCTTCACAAAATCAGCGGCATAGAACTTGATGTGCTATACTTATGGCACATGTAGATGTGCTTTAGCAAAAAATGTTTCGTTTTTCAAACTAGAACTTGAAGTTGCAAAAAATTTCCTCTTAGTATTTCTATGGTTTCTTGTCCAATCCTATAGTATGTTATGGTTTTCTATATTATCTGGAATATGATAGATTCATAAGTAGTGTCATCATTTGTATAGTTTTGGTAAATCTGTATTTGAAGCACAAGAAGAGGTGGGGTTAGCCAAGTTGAAGAAACCAGAAGGGGAGGAACCAACTGAATATCCCCCACGAGGTCTCCGGAATGACTTAGGTGGTATGTTCGTTTTTCTCTTTTCAGTTTGTAGCTTTAAATTTGGTATAGGTACGGAAAGTAGATCAAATTGCTGAGAGAAAAAACAATTTTTGTGTCAAGCTTTTGGTCTTACCAGATTGTTTGTATCTTCATTTGTAAGTTGTAGTCCTGTTGAATGTTTAGTTTGGGTCTGTTTTTATTTAGTGTAGACTCATATTTTTATTATTGCCTCATGAAATGTTTTTCTTCTCAATTTTTCTTGAAGTACATGTTCTATCTAATCATTTTTATCTAATGCTTGTTTTATGTAGTGTTTGTGTTTTCTTATATTCAATATAGCTGCTTGTTTTGTTGCGGTGCGTCTCTATAGCGTTTCTTGTGATACTCTAAGCATTTCATGTTCATCTATATTTTTTATTCTCTAGTTTTGCATCGTCTTATAAGTTGTTGTTCTTTTTTTCGCAGCCCGAGTGTTCCCTAGGAAGTTATGCAAGCCTACATATATTACCAGACTGTCTTTCAGCGTCATTTCAACAAAACTATCAGAAGTTTAGTGAGATTCAATTAGGCCATGTGAGAAAGTACAAAATGGAAGCCCTGCTTCATATGCCATACAAACTTAATATCCCAATGAATCTGCTCGAAGGATAGATAGATCAGCATATGTTTGGAAGTATAGAGCCTGTTTCAAGCATAAGAACAAAGTTATACAAGATTACTAAAGATATGGTCGACAAAATTTCGATTTCCCTGGTGGCACCGTGCCTTTTGTATTCAGTTTGACGATCCCCAAGTGAAGGCAGAGGTTACAGTGTGAAGGAACAAGTATCTTGATCATCGAACAAAATGCCAATCAACAAATAGAGGGAGGTGATGCTTAGTGACGAGACAAAGATAGGTTTTATCAGGAGCTTCGCATTTTATTTCCTATCATCTATTTTGTGCCCTGCGTATCATACTGCTTTGGTAACACCAAGTTCTTGTACTCTCTAAGAGATGTTTCTCTTTATCCCTTCACTTGACTTTGGGCAATTGGCACTGATTTCATGCGCTGAGGAGTCAGAGCGATCACTTTGAAATCATCATGAACAGACCAAGTGTTGAGGAAATGAACAAAGCTTCAATATTGGGGATGTCTTCCTATTGGGGATTAAGTTCAATACTTGAGTTCCATATTTCTATCTCTCCACTTTTTAATTGACTGACCTGTTTATTTTTAAATGGCAGATCATTTATCTGGATTTTTGATTTTGATGTTATTGAGAATCATGAGTCAACTTGGATTATTCTCTTCCTCGGATATCTCACATTAAGAATGAAGATTTCAAGTACCTCGCAATGGTTGATAGAATTACGAGTCTAGGAAAAATTCGGGGTGTTTTACCAGTAAGCATCATATACGTATATCGATTGTTGACTTATCTTTTTAGTTTCCAATATTTATTTTCATCATTTGTTCAACTACATATTGTAGATGCGAGACATATCCACGCACCCCCTATGCCAATGTGGCCTTTAACAATGCTCCGATGCTGTGCTTGCGTTGTTTCATTCAGATTCCTTATGTGGAGGTATTTGTTATGAGTAAAATCATTCATTTCTATCTGGTTTCTTCTTTGTTGTCTTTTTTTATCTTATATAGCTAAACATTTATTTGTAATGTCAACTGTAGGTCACAATGCCAATAGTGTTCTGAAGCTCTCAATGAGGACACGTCAATTGATTCAAAAAGTCCACGTATCATTTCAGAGAGTCCCAGTTGCACTACAAAAAGTTGAACCAGACGTTAAAAGTGAAACCAGAGCCACATTTGAAATCAGGTATTTTTTCGTATTGTGCCTTTTTTAGTTCCTATCTAAGTGTTTCTTGAAAGAAGTGTCATGTTTACTAAGAATTATACATCCAGGTTCCCTCCAAAGAGTGCGTTAAGCTAGGAGCCATCGGACCGAAATTTGAGGTATTTGTTTTGTATTTGCTCATTATGTGTGTGTGCTATCTTTGTTTTATCTCATGCTTTCATTTTTGGGCTAGATTCGGTGTGTTTCCTTATGATCCAGAACATTTTTCCTGAATTCTGTGTATCAAACACAATTTTTTCCTCATAGGTACACACTCTGAATACCAACTCTGTTGAGCAAGCAACTACTTCACAACCTAAGGTCTGCTGAAGTTTTTCAAAAAAATTCCAATCCTAATTTTGATTGAACTTACAACAACATTTCAACTTCCTTTCTCAGCAGGAAGAATTTTTCTATCAACTAAGCAGCTGATATCAATTTTCTAGTGGAGTTAATGCAAAAGAAGTTTTATATTGATTAGTTCCGCTTCTTCAATGAAAGAGTTAAGCGCTCCAAGGGACTCCAACCATTATTGAGGATGATTCTCCTATCACTCCATGCTGTTGCAACTAACGAAGACATACCAGCCTCTGAGAGTGATACAACTCTAGGAATTCCAATGAACATGGACTTGTTGTCCAACAAGTTATAATTTCTTGCCTATTATGTATTTTTCCTTCTCTCTTTTTCATTTTTCGTAATATAAGTCTCGGGCGCAGTGCATCATTTAATGTTCAAACTTTTTCTATCTGTGTAATGCAGGCTATTCTACAATGAACAATGCAGAAGCTGGACCAAGTACAGAAATAATACAATTGAAAAGAAGAATAGAAAAAAGCAGCTAAACTAATTCAATCTCCCGATCACCCAGAAGGCTCAAAATATCTCGAGAAGTGGATATCTTCTTTTCTAAATATCTGAGGAAGCCTATCTTCCAAGACTAGTAAATTCTCTTATTCCTTTAGTTATTTTATCATTTATATTCAATAATTTATAGAGACTTTTTTTAGTCTAGACCTCTACCTACAAAAATAATTGTAGACATTTTCTAATCTGTCAGCAATTTTCTGCACTAATTTAGATGTAGACATTTTTCCTTCATATTGTCTTATGTAATCCCAACAATTTTCTGGATCAACCAAGGTTGTTAGAGAATGAAAAACTTTGTAGTTCATATAATTTAGACTAAAAAGAAATCATATGGATACCAACCTAATTCAGTTTACAGCTCAATGTTCATAGCCTATAAAAGGAAGTTTAACTTTTTTGGCCACCGTAGTATTGCATATGTATTTTATAAATTGTTAAACTATCTTTTTAGAACATTTTTCCATATAACAATAGTTATGCTTCTTTATTCTGTCTTTTTGTCGTCTTTTGTCGACATAGAGGGTTTTCCTGTAAGCTATGAGAATTACTTAAGTTCATTTAAAGCAGCAGGGGGAGAGATTGGAGATGAAGTGGTGAACTCTTTTATTCAAGTTCTTAACTACGAATCAAAGATGTCATCTGAAGTAAGCCTTATATTCAGGAAGTACTCGTTTCACTTGTACTTCACTGTGAGTTTTCGTTCTCTAAACTGCCTATTTGCTACTCTTTTGACCATTTTTTTTTTACTTAAATTCATTGCATTTTTTTACTAATTTAGTTTTTGTTGGTCACAGAATAAATTGTTGGTTACCCCTGAGTCATTTGATCCAGTTACGTGCTATGAGAATTTGACAGGATCAATTCAGAGAAAGCCTCTGGAAACAAGACTTGGTAAATCTTTTTCGAGTGATACTATGTTAAGCAAGATACATTTCTATTTGTTTTGTTTATACTCATTCTGCTTTTTTTGCACCGTTATTCTTCCCTACTATAAAATTAAACACTGGACGTTATACTTTCCATCAACTCTCTTTTTGAGAGATCTCACTTTTTTTATCCTTGTGGCACTATCATGGGAACTACCCAAGAAGAACTTGTTTACACTGGTAAGTAATTATTGAGACAAATATCCTTTGATTTCAACGAAAACAATTTTTTTTCTGCTCTACCACTTCTGAATGTCTTTAACTGTGTGTATATTATATATTAAACAGCTTTCCAACTACAACATGCTTTGCAAGCTGAGTAAAAGCCATTCAAGATAGTATTCTCTTTCAAGCTTCTAACCTGTAGGACCTTACCAACAAACTGTCTCATGTAAGTCCGTTTTTCTTCTTTGTGTTTTTATATTTATTCAATTTTTCAACTGCAAACTTTATTCAACATACTTTTCCAACTTATTACTTTTTCCCTCCTACTTGCTGTTATCATACTTGAAACTCACTCCTCTAATTTTTTGCGTTTTTTGTATTTTTATGCAGGCATGACTAGGCCACTATCTCCCTTTATACATGGAAAATTTTGAAGGCAAAGCTTTGAAGAGTTTCAGTGTGGTATTTCTTGAAAACTCTTTGCCTTATTAATTTTTTTTGTATGTGCAAAACTGAATCCAAAACAAACAAGTGAGGTAGCCATTCGATGTTGGTAGCTAGAGACATCTACTGGCCCTTTTTATCTGGGCAGATGACACCATGAAGTCCGTTAAACTACATGTGCTTTCTGTTTTAGCTTACTAGGAATGACATGACTTGATTTGTTCGATCGTGGTTATCTGTTACTAGCAATCAGTAGCTAGTTGCATGCTAATCTAATTAGTTCTTTATTTGTGTTGCTAATTGATAATATATCTTTGAAATGGCACATGTGCTGGGTACTTTCGCATGTGCCAATACTAATGCTAGTCCCATCATATGCATCATTTTTAGAAGCTAGGACTTTGTCTATGTACATTGCATGCTGGGTGTGTGATTTGATATATTCATTTTTCTGAGGTGCGAGTTTGTTTATTACTATCCATCCTTCTTTTACCCAGAATATTTTAGGTCTGTTAGTGTTGTTGCATGTCCTCCAGTAGTACTTTTTTCAGCATGCTCATATGATTAGTCAAGCGTTTTTCTAGTGTTTACTATCTCTGCAGCCTCCTGTAACCAGTCAGGGCTCTACTTCTGTCGTACTATTTTTGTAGTATTTAAAAAAATTCTCTTCATTTGTTCTTCTCTCTCTCATAATCTGTCTATATGTCTTTATACCAGGGCAACATTCCGAAGTACAGAATGACTCTGCGTTCAAGTTATTCAAAGCACCTTGAACAAGCTGAGAAGAAGAAGATCTGCCAAGACCAAATTGACTTTTCTGCAAGACGCAGATGCAAACATTTTGAATGTGTAATTGATGGAGAAAGCATGCATTTTCATGTCTACAACAGTTTCATTTGTAATCGTATGGTAGTAGATGCACAGTACTAGTTGTTTAAACATATGTTACGCGAGCAAGTGCTATACTCTTGAGATATCTACTTTTCTTCGTGAACTCTATAGTATTTCGTGCTAATCAATGTGCATACAACCGTATCTTTTTTTTTTGTTAAAGTGGAACTACATTTTCTGTATTTTTCTTGATTTTTCCCTCCCTTCTCCAGTGTTTTAAAGCATTCGCCATTTCAAATAAAAAGTTAGTCAATGTCTGATTTATGCGGTTTAGCTTACCATGTTTCAGACTTATACTTTTTAACTATTGAGTTTAATGCCGCACCTCTGACTGTAGAATGTGCCCTCTAATGTCATAGCATGGGAGTGATGGTCGTGCTTGGCTTCTGACCAGTTACTTGGCGACACTTTTACACATGCACCTTACCCATGTGATGAAAATGCGTGATGGTTCACGAAGGGCGAATGTACAAATTATTCGTGCATTCTCTGTGGTGTAGAGATTTAAAATGCTGCGACTAGTGTTGCCAGTGATTGCCTTCGTGATTTCTTCTGGATCGGTGTTAAAGAAACAAGATAAACACACAAATTATGAGAGAGATAGGGTAGAAGCAGTTGCACTTATCAATTTGTTTTTGTGATGGTTCGTGCTTTCTTCATCTATAATTGTGAAGTGTTGGCAAGAGGACGGCTGCTTTGTTAAAAATAATACGGTGTTCATGGAAAACAATTTTAATTCACTTGAATTCAATACTAGTTCACCAACATTCAATTTTAGTTCAGCAAATTCAAATTCAGTTCATTAGTATATTCATAAATACTTCCCGTCCTTTTTAATTTTAGTTCATGACAGCAAATTAGTTCAAAACTAGTTCACCACACATTATCATATTTTATATACACACAATTAAATCAGATCATACAAATTTCAAAATTACTTCAAAAAGAAAAAACATTTATTTCATTTTTAATTTAGTTCACTAGAATTCAAAACTAAATTATTTCAATTGATTTAGATCTATTTCACCAACATTCAAATTTTAGTTTAAAAAATCAAACAGTTCATCAAATTTCAATTTTAGTTCACTAAAACCAAATTCAATTCATAAATTTCAAATTCAGTCCATCAAATTTCAAATTTAGTTCATTGGATTCAAAAATGAGTTCATGAAATCAATTCAATTCATCAAATTGTATTCAAAACTAGGCAATTGAAACTTTAGTTCATGGAAAACCAAATTAGTTCACTAGAATTCAAAACTAGTTCACCAACATTCAAACTATAGTGAACCAAATTCAAATTCAGTTCTCAACATTCAAATTTTAGTTCACCAATTTCAATTTTAGTTCACCTAAAACCAAATTCAATTCATCAAATTTCAAATTCAGTCCATCAAATATCAAATTTAGTTCACTTGGATTCAAAATTGAGTTCACGAAATTCAAATTCCGTCATCAAATTGTATTCAAAAGTAGTTCACGTCATTTTGAATTTTAGGTCACCTTTTTAAAATATGTTCATGAAAAACCAATTAGCTCATTCGAATTCAAAAGTAGTTAAACAACATTCAAATTTTAGTGCACAAAATTAAAATTCAGTTCATCAAATTTCAAATTGTTCACTACAATCAAATTCAGTTCAACAATTTTCAAATTTAGTTAACTTGGATTCAAATGTAGTCACGAAATTCAATTTCAATTCATCAAATTGTATTCAAAAATCGTTTACGTCATTTTTAATTTTAGTTCACAATTTTTAAAATCTCACGATGAGAAAACCAAATTAGTTCACTAGATTCAAAACTGTGAACAACATTAACAATTTAGTGCACACAATTTGAATTCAGTTCATCAAATTTCAATTTAGTTCACTAAATTCAGATTCAGTTACAAATTTAGTTCACTTGGATTCAAAATTTAGTTCAGAAAATCAAATTCAGTTATCAATTTCTATTCAAAAATAGTCACGTCATTTTGATTTAGTTCATAAATTTTAAAATCTATTTCATGAAAAACCAAACTAGTTCACTTGAATTCAAAACTAGTTCACCAACATTCAAATTTTAGTTCACAAAATTCAAATTCAGGTCATCATGGATTCAAAATTTAGTTCACAAAAATCAAATTCAGTTCACAATTTTCAAATTTAGTTAACTTGGATTCAAAATTTAGGTCACGAAAATCAAATTCAATTCAGCAAATTTGTATTCAAACTAGTTACGTCATTTCAAATTTTATTTCAATTTTTTTTAAATCTACATGATGAAAAAAAAAAATTGAAATTTAGTTCACCTAATTTCAAATTCAGGTCATCAAATTTGTATTCAAAACTAGTTGACATCATTTTGATTTAGTTTAAATTTTAAAATCTACTTCATGAAAAACCAAAATAGTTATCTGAATTCAAAACTAGTTCACCAACATTCAAATTTTAGTTCACAAAATTCAAATTCAGTTCATTAAATTTAATTTTAGTTCCTAATTCAAATTCGTTCATAGAATTTCAAAATTAGTTCACTGGATTAAAAATTTAGTTCACGAAAATCTAATTCAGTTCATAAATTTTATCACAACAAGTTCAGTTGTTTTGATTTTAGTTCACAAATTTTTAATTCAAAACTAGTTCACCAGCATTCAAAAATTAGTGAACCAAATTCAAATTTAGTTCTCCAACATTCAAATTTAGTTCACCAAATTCAATTCAGTTCATCAAATCACAATTTTAGTTCACTAAATTCATATTCAGTTCACTTCAATACAAATAAGTTCACTACTTTGTTTTAGTTCACGTCATTTCGAATTTTAGTTCATAATTTTTAAAATATAGTTCATAAAAAACCAAATTAGTTCACTTGAATTCAAAACTAGTTCCCCAACACTCAAATTTCACTCCACAAAAATTCACAATTAGCTCATCAAATATCAATTTTAGTTCACTAAATCATCAAATTTTCAAATTTAGTTCACTTGGATTCAAAATTTAGTTCACGAAATTCGAATTCAGTCCATCAAATTTGTAGTTCAAGGCATTTCAAATTTTAGTTCATTCAAAACTAGTTCACCAACATTCAAATTTTAGTTCAAAAAATTCAAATTTAGTTAATCAAATTTTAATTTTAGTTCACTAAATTCAAATTCAGTTCATCAAATTTCAAAATTAGTTCACTTGGATTCAAAATTTAGTTCACGAAAATGTAATTCAGTTCATCAAATTTTTATTCAAAACTAGTTCAGTTCTTTCTGATTTTAGTTCACAAATTTTTTAATTCAAACTTTAGTTCATGGAAACCCAAATTAGTTCACTAGAATTCAAAACAAGTTCACCAACATTCAAAATATAGTGAACCAAATTCAAATTCAGTTCTCCAACATTCAAAGTTTAGTTCACCAAATTCAAATTCAGTTCATCAAATCATAATTTTAGTTCACTAAATTCATATTCAGTTCACTTCAATACAAATAAGTTCACTACTTTGTTTTAGTTCACGTCATTTCGAATTTTAGTTCATAATTTTTAAAATATAGTTCATAAAAAACCAAATTAGTTCACTTGAATTCAAAACTAGTTCCCCAACACTCAAATTTCACTCCACAAAAATTCAAATTTAGCTCATCAAATATCAATTTTAGTTCACTAAATAATCAAATTTTCAAATTTAGTTCACTTGGATTCAAAATTTAGTTCACGAAATTCGAATTTAGTTCATCAAATTTGTATTCAAAGTAGTTTACGTCATTTTGAATTTTATTTCATTCAAAAAAAGTTCACCAACATTCAAATTTTATCACAAAATTCAAATACACTCATCAAATTTCAATTTTAGTTTACTAAATTCAAATTCAGTTCATCAAATTTCAAAATTATTTCAATTGGACTCAAAATTTAGTTCACGCAAATCTAATTCAGTTCATCAAATTTGTATTCAAAATTAATTCAGTTGTTTCTGATTTTAGTTCACAAATTTTTTAATTGAAACTTTAGTTCATGGAAAACCTAATTAGTTCACTAGAATTCAAAACTAGTTCACCAACATTCAAACTATAGTGAATCAAATTCAAATTCAGTTCTCCAACATTCAAATTTTAGTTCACCAAATTTCAATTTTAGTTCACTAAAACCAAATTCAATTCATCAAATTTCAAATTCAGTAAATCAAATTTCAAATTTAGTTCACTTGGATTCAAAATTGAGTTCATGAAATTCAAATTCAGTTCATCAAAGTTGTATTCAAAAGTCGTTCACGTCATTTCAAATTTTAGATCGCCTTTTTAAAAATCTAGTTCATGAAAAACCACATTAGCTCATTCGAATTCAAAAGTAGTTAAACAACATTCAAATTTTAGTGCACAAAATTAAAATTCAGTTCATCAAATTTCAAATTTAGTTCACTACAATCAAATTCAGTTCAACGATTTTCAAATTTAGTTAACTTGGATTCAAAATGTAGTCACGAAATTCAATTTCAATTCATCAAATTTGTATTCAAAACTAGTTAACGTCATTTTGAATTTTAGTTCACAATTTTTAAAATCTTCACGATGAAAAACCAAATTAGTTCACTTGAATTCAAAACTAGTTGAATAACATTCAAATTTTAGTGCACACAATTTGAATTCAGTTCATCAAATTTCAATTTTAGTTCACTAAATTCAGATTCAGTTACGAATTTAGTTCACTTGGATTCAAAATTTAGTTCACGAAAATCAAATTCAGTTCATCAAATTTCTATTCAAAACTAGTTCACGTCATTTTGAATTTTAGTTTGTAAATTTTAAAATCTATTTCATGAACAAACAAACTAGTTCACTTGAATTCAAAACTAGTTCACCAACATTCAAATTTTAGTTCACAAAATTCAAATTCAGTTCATCATGGATTCAAAATTTAGTTCACAAAAATCAAATTCAGTTCATCAATTTTCAAATTTAGTTAACTTGGATTCAAAATTTAGTTCACGAAAATCAAATTCAATTCAGCAAATTTGTATTCAAAACTAGTTTACGTCATTTCAAATTTTATTTCACATTTTTTTAAAATCTACATGATTAAAAACAAAATTGAAATTTAGTTCACCTGATTTCAAATTCAGTTCATCAAATTTGTATTCAAAACTAGTTGACATCATTTTGAATTTTAGTTCAAATTTTTTAAAATCTACTTCATGAAAAACCAAAATAGTTATCTTGAATTCAAAACTAGTTCACCAACATTCAAATTTTAGTTCACAAAATTCAAATTCAGTTCATTAAATTTAAATTTTAGTTCACTAAATTCAAATTCAGTTCATAGAATTTCAAAATTAGTTCACTTGGATTAAAAATTTAGTTCATGAAAATCTAATTCAATTCATCAAATTTTTATTCAAAACTAGTTCAGTTGTTTCTGATTTTAGTTCAAATTTTTTTTAATTCAAAACTAGTTCACCAGCATTCAAAATATAGTGAACCAAATTCAAACTCAGTTCTCCAACATTCAAAGATTAGTTCACCGAATTCAATTCAGTTCATCAAATCACAATTTTAGTTCACTAAATTCATATTCAGTTCACTTCAATACAAATAAGTTCACTACTTTGTTTTAGTTCACGTCATTTCGAATTTTAGTTCATAATTTTTAAAATATAGTTCATAAAAAACCAAATTAGTTCACTTGAATTCAAAACTAGTTCC